>CM026262.1:10751779-12000112 GCA_014851425.1 Senna tora
ATGCAACTTGTTGGATCATGCAATGAGTATGTGTGACACAATTGGTGTCGTTGATGGCTGAAATTACATTGCATCTCAAGTCATCCTACCTACATGTCACAATCCTATTGATTAAAATTATATTACATGCATACAACAAGTTGCATTATAAACCCATTCATATTTCATAAATCATAATTAAAAAAAGGGACATAAGAGAATGATTGAATGAGAGAAGAAGGGGGATTAATTTTCTTTTTCTTCGGATATCTCAAATTATAGTATTTAATAAAACTATATGTGTTCATTTTTTTAATAGATTTAATTGAGTTGGAAAATCACCATGATGTGACACGCAAGAAGAGATTTGTGTTATTTGAACTTTGAAGTATTGTTTTTTAAATTTGATCGTATGTAGAAATAAAAATAGAATGTAAAAGATGGTCTCTCTAATAATAAGCTTCAAAGTAATTCGATGGATTATTTAGTCATAGACAGTTAAATTGAAAATTTAAGAATTTTTTTTATGGATAAAAAAATGAAAATAAAACTTGATCAGTTTTTGATTTGGAGGAGAGTAGATCTAAATATTTGGCTTAAAAAAAACAATTTTCTACGTATCGGAAAAAATGACTGTTACATAACCTAACACACCTTATCCACTTTGGTTTAATTAATCAATTATGTCAAATCATTAAAAACTCCGATTTTTTACAAGATGACGCTAGGTACAATCCAACAATTCTATGTATACCAACAAAAATTAGGTAAATAATCATCTACTTGATTCATTTCATTCAATTTTCACTTTTCATCTGAAATCATATACATTAATTAATTGTGGCAGGACCAAAAATGAATATACAATACCCATATTTAGATGATGATCAGTCTTAGAATAACAATAAAATTATTATCATATAATTAAATTACAGATTCAAATTTTAAAAATAAAGTTTTTGCCTGTTGTTGTGTACATCTCACATTGCCAAAAAGATTATCATGTTTTAGTTGTGGTCGGACCAGTTGATGTGTGAACTTTAAATTAAAGAAGATATTATTTAATTTAAATCGTTATTAATTATATATTGGCATGCAGTAGTGTTCATAATGTGCAGTGAAATTCTACGTAAATATATAAAATGATGGTCAAAATCCCAAATTGGTCATCTATGTTTGCACGAAGTTTTATATTAGTCTTTTATGTTTCAAAAAGTTTAAATTGGTTCTTTATGTTTGCAAGAAGTTCCAAATTGGTCCTTCCGTCCAAGTTTGTTTATTTCTTCCGTTAAGTGCTGACGTGTCGTGCTAAGGTGGACATATCATCTCTCTTACGTGTCCATTTAAGCTAACGTGTCATGCCACGTCATCATCTACTATCATATGTGATGACGTGGCATGACATGTCAGCTTAGATGGACACGTCAGCACTTAACTTAAGAAATTGACGGAAGTGGACGGAAGGACCAATTTGGAACTTCTTGTAAACATAAAGGACCAATTTAAACTTTTTGAAACATAAAGGACCATTATAAAACTTCGTGCAAACATAAGGGACCAAGTATATATTGTATTCAATATCCATATCTTTCCAAGTGCTCGTGAATTTTGCAGTTTCTTTAATTCTGCAAAAGTGATTGAGACGATATATATATATATATATATATATATATATATATATATATATAATCTAACTATACTGGAAGAAAAGAAAGAAAAAAGACTTATAATAATAATAATAATAATAATAATAATGTAGTTTGATTGGTTGAGTTTACTTTCATAAAAGGTAATTGACACTAAAAGTTTACATAGGCAGCCTCTGTGTTTTGATATTTTGGTTTGCAAATTGGTGTAATTAATTGTATATATATGTATGTCTACTTTTGTGGCTTTAATTTGTGCTTTCCATTATATAGAATATACTAATCATAATCAATAGCTGCTACTAAATATCTAACCCAATTTGTCGCTTTCGAAACAGAATGTGGGGATTTACGTGTCATCTATAAGGACGCAACTTTGTTTTGAAATGATAGATTTTAAAGATTTAGGGTTCCTTTTTCTAATAGGCTATATTTTAGTGCCAAAAACTTAAATAAATTAAATTAAAGGAGTAACAATATTAGTAGTGCCTTCTTGTCTGGCTAGAGCCCCACAACATATATAGTAAATTTTTTTTAAGAGAATGAAGAACCACTAAACTGAACTTACGTTAAGTAGGATAATTAATTAATTGGAACCTTTTAATTTAATTATTTGTTCAATGTTATTGGAAATTTAATTTGTTGATATGCGTATATATGTATATAGCTTAGGACGATTCTCATTTCTCACACCAAGGCCGAACTCAAATTGTCCACTTTTGGCTTAAAAAATTGCTACTTGATATATAAATAATTAACGAAATAATTAGAAACTTCTTCAACATGCATGTAAAAGATAATTGGATAATGTTAATTTTTTTTTGTTGGTTTCTTACGTATATCATTTTGCTGAACACTAAATATAGAGACTTCGAGCAGGGATATTCAAACTCAAGATCATTACTAATAGATCCCCGGCTATGCTCCGAGGTACTTGTAAGGGGAACCTAAGGCGGGAGGAGACCCTCACGATATGAGACTCCGACGTTCAAGTTAGTATTATATCGGTCGTCGAAAAATAATAGCAATATACTAAAGTTTAATGACATACATGGGGTTACTAGAGTATTGGTCAAATGTCTATTTTGGTCCTTTATGTTTCACTTAAGTTTTAAATTGGTCATTTATCTTTCAAAAATTCTATATTAGTCCTTTATGTTTAATTTTCCAAAAGTTTTATATTTGTCCTTCAGGTTTCATTAAAGTTCTATATTGGTCCTTTATGTTTCATTGAAATTCTATTTTGGTCCTTTATGTTTCATTGAAGTTTTATATTGGTCCTTTATGTTTCATTGAAGTTTTATATTGGTCCTTTATGTTTCATTGAAGTTTTATATTAGTCCTTTATGTTTCATTAGAACTTCATATTGGTCCTCTCAGCATGATTTTATTTTTGGCTTAAACGATGCCGTTTGGGTGTTTTTGGCGTGTCTAAGGCCACGTCAGCTATCTGATACACGTATGAGAGATTATGTGTCCACCTCGGCATGCCACGTCAGCAGTTAACTTAAGAAATTGACGGATTTGGATAAAAGGACCAATTTAGAACTTTTGAAAAACATAAATGACTAATTTAAAACTTTTGAAACATAAAAGACTAATTTAAAACTTGATTGAAACATAGAGGACCAAAAAGAACCTTCGACTGTATCAATTACGTTGTAAGAGACATGAGCACTGGTGTTGGATGTTGATTTTGATATTAATGTTATAGCAAGCCATAAAGGCTAATTAACTTCAATTGGACGCACATGAAACAAAACACAATTAATTAAGAAGCAGTTAGCACTTTATCTTTCATTATATTTATAGAGTACTTTTAGGCCTTTAGCCTTAACATTATCCGATGGATCACTCAAGTGGGTGGACACTAGATAAAGTATGAAGAAGAAAGTTCATGATGATTCTTAGATTCTTGTCTCCCTAAATAAGTTCTCTAACATTAATCTTAATTAGCTTCAATAATATCATATATAATTACTTCAGAGCTTATAGAACCAGAATAATTAACAGTTTAAGGGTATGAAATCACTTAAATCGATATATACTTTGGAGTAGATCAGCTTCAGCCTTTAAGTATTTGTAGGAGTGGCGACATATATATATATATATATAGAGAAGATGATTAAGAAATGAGATATATATATATATATATATATATATAATGTGCACTAGTAACCATTTAATTATACAGAATTTAGTACTGTGCAGATATGGTGGAAAATTCTGTCTTTAGAAAATTTATTTGAGACATTTGAGTATGATAAATTTATATAAAAATTATTTTTGACGGTAAAATTATAGAAAATAACATGTACAAATTTATAAATTTAAGATGTAATGAATGTTATTAACATTTTTTTTGGTTAGAAATAGAAACTTTAATTTTAACTTTAATTTTAAAATTAATTAAAAAAAATTATTTTTGTTGCCGCTCAAAAATATTTTTAAGAAATTACGCAAACAAGTCAAAATTTTAAAATAAATACTAACTTTTTTTTTTAAAAAAAAGGCCCTTTTAAACATTTAAGAAGCATCCAACCACCAAACATATTCTTAATTTTGAGAGGGGATAAAAATTTTATTAAAATTCAATACATTTCTCCAATCATATAAAGTTTTTGGTTAATATTAATGTAAATTCACATTAATAAGGATCTACCTTAAATGATTTAGGGAACAACTGATTGAAAAGATATATTGAAGTTCAATACCACCATACTACTGAATATCTCCCATTGAAACCACCGATCACAAGTGCACTTAATTAAAAGTAAAGTTGGCAAGTGTTTATCATCAATTGTAAATGTAACAAAACTAATTAATTATCAAATGTTTCTAAAGAAATTTGATGAAAAATTTTCAAAAACAACGCCTAAATTAAAAGGCTTTAGTACAAGAACAGTATATATAATATAAAGAACTGTTAATTTATCTTTCTTTGAAAAAACAAAAGAAAAGCAAAGTAAGAGGAAATAAAACAATCCTATAGCAGCGGAACAAACAAGTGCCAGACCTTAACGTCACAGTCCAAACCGCCACTATACACCAGAAAACACGCCTCCGACGCGGAATCATTCCCCTTATCCTCCACCGCCGCCAAACACTTGACCGGACCCATATGCCCTTCCAAAACCGCCAAACACTCGTACTCCCCACCGCCGCCGCCGCCGCCACGAACCCCTCTCCACACCCTTATGCTCTTATCCGCCGAGCCACTACACACCAAATCCCCCACCACGGCTAAGCACAATATCGACTTCGTGTGACCCCTAAGCGCACCCACCACCACCATTATCCCTTCACCTTCGCCTTCACCTTCACGCCTCTTCTCCCACACCAATATCGACCTATCGCACGCGCCCGAATACAACACGCTCCCGTCCACGCTCAACGCCAGCGCGTTAATCCCCGACTTGTGCTTCTCCAGCGTGCCCACCAAGCAATGCCTTATACCCTTCTTCTCATTCTCGTTCCGATTCTGGTTGTTTCTCCATATCTTGATCTTCTTATCCGCCGATCCCGTGTACACGTGGCCGTCGCGTGACACCGCGACGGCGTTGATGGCGTCGTCGTGCGCGTTGTTGACGGATTCCACGCACGTGAAGTCCGTGGTCCGCCAGATCTTGATGCTCCGGTCCCACGACACGGAGTAGAGGAGCGCGTGGTCACGCGAGAGGGCCAGGGCCGAGACGGTGTCCACGTGGTGCACCCACGTGCACTTCTTGTGCCGCCGGATCTGGACGTGGTTCTTCGGGTTCAGGACCTTGCAGGCCCGGTCGCCCAGCGTGGGCAGCGTGGCCACGCGCGTGTACTTCACCTCGGCCCCCCACGCGTCGTCCTCGTCTTCGCCGTCATTGACGTTGGTGGTTATCTTCCAGACTCGGATTTTGTAGTCCTGGTGCGCGCTGAAGAGCTTGTCGGATTGAACGACGAGAGACTTGACGGCGCCTTTACCTGCCGTGACGGCGGATGCTCCGGCGGCGGAAGAGGCGGCGGTGGTGTGGTTCCAGGATCGGATTTCGCGGTTGGAGGAGCCAGTGTAGAGGAATTTTCCGGCAAGGGTGAGGGAGGAGATGTAGGAGGAGGTGTGACCCTTAAGAGTGGCGAGACAGTGGTGGTAGGTGGCGGAGGAGGACTGGTGGTGGTTGAGGGAAGGGATGGAGGCGAGGCTGCGTTGGGAAGAGAGAGAGTACAGTTGTTTATTGTTATGGTGGGAGGAAGAAGAAGAGGAAGAGGTACTGTAGGATCGGTGAAATTCCATTTCCATAATTTTTAATTACCTCATATGTTAAGGTGTGATAAGTTAGAGAAAACAAAGTCTGTTATATTTATATATATATGGAGAGGAGAGAGAGATGGAGGATGTAGCAGCAGTAGTACAGTACAGCAGTAGTTATAGTGAGATAGTTGATCCGGACTCAGTTATATCAGAGTTGTGTTATTGTGTTTTGTGTATGTGGGTGGGGTCCCAAGGGACAAGGTGAGGAAACAAGAAAGGTCCACTTTAAGGGTCATTCTTAAATAAATTAGTTATTATTATTTATTATTAGCAAAGTCAAGCAGGCATTTAATTTCATAACATGATTATAATGTGAAATATGGATTTATCTTTTTGTTTTGCAATAATTTCAAAAATGTTGGGGAACTCTATCCTGACCTTTTATGGAACTTTCACGAGTTTAAGTGAAATTAGTTAGAGTTAAGTAAAATTCTAAATAATAATATATAGTTTCAAAAAAGAAAAATGTATGTATTATAATAAGTTATATCTAGTATTCTATCTATTATTATACCACATTAATATTTTTCATGAGTACTAATATATATCTTGTTGATAAGTAAAAACTCAAACTATAGTTTGCATGGCACTAAAAAGATTAATCTCACTACACTGCCTTTTTTTTGGGTGTTGTTTTCAGGTGGGGATGGACTCAATTAAGATATAATTAAGTAGCGAACAATAAACTATTGAAAATTAATTAGTTATATAGCTTTAAAATTAAAAAACTAAATAACTGAAATATAATGAGTGGAAGGGACTCATCCATCTTTAACTAAATGTTAGGGGTTTGATCACTGGCTTGGGTATGGAACACAGTTTTAAATCTTTGGACCAGCTGTCTCACCCTTCGAGGTGCCTACAATTCAGCGAGGGGATTATTTACTCACTGTGCTCGACGGTTGATACCCTGGTCTTAAAAAAAAAACCCAAATAAGTGAATGAAGAGAATCACATAATTTCTTCTACAAATCAAAGTTGAAATAATACAAAACGTGAGGGAAGAAGTTTTGGGATGATTGGGCAATCCTGACCTGTTCGGTAGTTAGGGCGTATCATTCTTAATTGTAGCTGGGGCCAGTCCTCTCCACCCAAGCGTGTTTTTATTTCGCCCATTGTTAAGAAGTGAAGTGGCAGGTATATATCGGTTAATTAAGGGCCAAGTTCCAGTACTTTCATCATTTCATTTCATGCCTAATATCATCTGACCCACAATCATCTTCAAAATTACTTGTAAAAGGACGATTCAGTATACGAAACTCTCGTCAAGTAAGATTTAGAGAGAATTAGTCTACAAATAGTGATGTTTTTTTTTTAAATTTGAACCCGTAACGTTTAAGTCGATCAAGTGAAGGTTAATTACCTTACTCTCCTCGTCATCGTCAAACTCACAAGTAAACAAGAAAATTTTGGTTGCCTTGGGATCTTCTTAATTAGCTAGCATCCACCAGGGTTGCTTTATCCAAGGTTTTGATCTGATTAATTTCTACCCTCAATTCTGTACGCAAGAGTTTTAGTTGGATCTCCGCTTATAAGAAAAAAAATAATAAATGAAGTTGTCAATATGATCCGTTGATACAAATCGTCAAGAATATAGAAGGAATTTCACCTTTCACCCATAAGTAGGGTTCCCTTCAAATTAAAGTTGAAATCATCTGAAATTTCGTTTAATGGACATTCCTCCCTAGAGATTCTGGCATTCAATGCTAATTGAATTATGTAGTTTAAATATATATGTGCAGTAATAATCTTTTAGATTGAACATCTGTTAATTAGTCTCACAATATTCCACTATCATCATATTCGATAATACTTAAGAGTGACATTCCTCGTTACCAATAAATGAAGTTAATAATAACTCTTTCTATTCTATATCAAAAGCCGATTATTGTTAATTAATATCATCGAGTTTGAAATAGTAAATATTCTGTCTTTTAAGTAATATTTCAAGTCAAGTTCTATATATACATATATGAAAATTAAGAATTATGCTATAAGAGCGTTTTATCACTCTATAAATGAATTAACCAGAGCTCAATAAAATATCATATACTAAGAAATTTGACCCAAAAAATCTGTCATGCTTAGCTTGGAGACAAATAATCATTAAATAAACATATACAAGCCTTCAATGTTATAATGATTTTCATAGATTGGTTTTATATACGGACGTTATTATCTTCTGGTAAGCAGTCATGGAAACGATTACTCGTAGGAGTCACTAAATTAGGACCACTTATTAAATATAGGGTTGGATCATAGACAAAGACACACTCATCAATTTTATTTGTGAATAAGCAAAGGGTACCTACTAGCAACTATAGGAGGCCCTAGTGACTAAAAAAATATAGAAAAAGAAGTATCCAACAAAAGATAATGCTAGCTAGCTTGGTAGGCATATGTCTAAGGGTAGGCAAGAATATTAATATTATTATAGAAAAGAATTAGCTAAATGATGTCAATGTTTAGGAGTTGATGGAGTAATTAGGGAATATTTATTAAAGATATGCAACAAAAAGAGAAAAATTGAAAAATGTGATTTAGACATTAGGGTCTATATGACCTGCTTCCAGAATTAGGGAGCAATAGTGATGTTCTATCAAGTAATGCACTAGTGAATTGTAATCCTCCCATGTCCCCCCATTCTTGGGTATGATTATTACAAGAAATAGTTTTATACTTACAATGTTTATTTTGAATAAATTAATCATGTGTAATCTTAAAAGAATATTCTTATCTTAGCTAGAATGACCTCTTGAAAATAAAGTATGGTAATTTATTTTTCAAAGATTAAAAAAAAAATAAAACGATCTCTCTTAGAACAAACTTTTCTTAATTGATCCAAACTTTAAATTGGTTCTTCATGTTTGCACGAAGTTTTATATTGATCCTTTATGTTTCAAAAAGTTTAAATTGGTCCTTTATGTTTGCAAGAAGTTCTAAATTGGTCCTTCCGTCCACTTCCGTCAATTTCTTAAGTTAAGTGCTGACGTGACCATCTAACCTGACATGTAATGCCACGTCATCGCTACATCAGCGTCATGCCATCACATATGATAGTAGATGATGACGTGGCATGACACGTCAGCTTAAATGGACACGTAGGAAAGATGATATGTCCACCTCAGTACGCTACATCATCACTTAACGGAAGAAATAAACGGACTTGGACGGAAGGACCAATTTGGAACTTCTTGCAAACATAAATTAAGGACCAATTTAAACTTTTTAAAAGATAAATGATCAATATAAAATTTTGTGCAAACATAAAGGACCAATTTAGAGTTTTGACCTTCTTAATTAATAAAAATGCTTCATATGGTCATTTTTTTTTTTTGGTTTTATTATGTGTTAGGTTATTTGTGTATTTATCAATAATATTTATTTAATTTTTTATGTTTTAAATCAAATAGCCTAGCTAAATAATAAATAATAAATTTTATTGATTAAAATATAACATTATTAGGGAGTTTCGTAGCTAGTGTATATATAGGATAGTTGAAGTGAAAGTTAAACTGAAGCTTTTGGTACTTTTCTTTCTCTCCTTTTGTATCCCTGCTCTGCTCTGTGTGCTTGTCTTCCCTCTCTATGTCACTCATTTTCTCATTATATGCTTTCCCCTTAGCCTTTCAACTTTGAAGACTAGCATTATTGAAGTTGGTGTAAACAAATAGATGTAAGGAATATAATGTAACAGAATATTTTAGGCAGAAAAAAAAAAGTTTTGTACATAAAGGAGTGGAACGTAAGAGTAAGAAAGTAAAGTAAATTTAAAATTTAAAATATCTTATTTTTAAAGTGATAGTGATAACGATAGTAGTGGTGGTGATGACAGTGGTGGGTGGAAGCGGCTATGGGTGATGGTGGTGGTGGATGGCAGCGATAGCCGTGGTTGTGAAAAATTGGAGGGATGGTTTTGTCAAAAAAAAATTAATTATATAAGTAAAGAGGATACTTTACCTATACTTATTTTGATGTAATCCAAATACACACATGTGATGTAAGATGTGATTACATTGCAATTATAATTTATGCGTCCAATCATACCAAACAAATTAAAGCTATTTCTTAGAATTTGTGCAATTATATTACATTGCCTTCCTTGCATGCATATCAACCGGACCCCAAGTGTGTCCTTTAAATCGGTGGGTGGCGGTGTGGGTTTTGCTGTTTTGGGGTGACATCCTATGATGCCGACTTGAATGTCTGTTGTTTATCGGCTTTGACAATGCAGTGCAACAACAAGATGGTGGGTACTAGAGTACTTGTTTGAATGTAAAATCAGATAGGTATTGTATCATGCTAATAATATCAACAAGAGTAAGCCAATGGTATTTGCTCATTTATTTAATATCAAAGAATTAAAATAATTATTTTTCTGTATCATATTACATAAATTGTTTAATCTTACAAACTCTTTTCATAATGAAGAAATTATATATAAGTTTTTAAAAATTGAATTTACTAGCTAGTTGGTATTTTAGAAATGGTGCAGTCCAACAATCTACCCTTATAAATGCAGTCACTCCTCAATTGACGGATCATACGCCTATATATTCAGACGGATTCCATCCTCCTGAAGACTTCTCTCCGAGGTTGTCTTTCTTGTATTCTCATCAACCTACCTATTGAATTATAAGTAATTTAATTTGGGCAAACATACACCACCTTCAATCTAAACAAACATACCTTTTTAGATCAACCTCATAGAATGCCACTCTATAATCTACACCGCCACCCCGGCCACTAGTTTCAAGGAAACAATGGAGATTAGTGTTGTCTACCAAATTGATGTCGTCATAAAAGTGTAAGGTAAATTATTATTGTATGCAAAAAAAAATTAATTACCTTACACATAATTATTTTAATTAAAGACTTAATTGTAATGTAGTTAGAGAAATTTAATTGAAAAAATAATTTCTATAGCAATATAATTTTTTAAGAATTGATTTATATATAATTAATAATAAAAAATAGTTAATAATCAGCACTGTTACATATACATTTAACGGTTTACATCAACATTTCTGTTAACAATTTTTGATAAAGAAGATTAAGGGTACGTTCTTTACGCAGAAAGGGAAAGAGAATGAGAATATGTTGACTGTATTTAGTAGTAAAAATTTGGAATGAAATGGAATGGGAATGTATTAAAATTACCACTTTACCCCTTATATTAAAATAATAAAAAAAATATTATGATTATATCAAATCAAAAGGTATAATAGATATTTTGTATTTTTTTAAAAAAATTGACAAAGAAAGAAAAAAAAATAAAAGGAGGTGGAGCCCAGTGAGCCCCACTTCCTTTATTTTTCCTTTCCTTTATTCTTTCTTCCAAAAACACGCAATCTAGGGTGGGTTTATGATGCAATTTGTTGCATGTAATGCAATTTCGGTTGATATGATTGTGACATGTGAGTAGGATGATTTGAGATGCAATACAATTTTTTACATATCACAATTCTATCAACCAAAATTACATTGCATGTATGCAATAAGTTGCGACTGAGTCACCGGCCTAAGTTATGTAACAAATTCATCTTCCCATAAATAAGTTGAGTAAGCAGAATCTTCAATCATGAATTCCTACTTGAGACAATTGGATATGCTTAGCTTAGCTTAGCTAGTATCAAGTATCCGAATAGGGTGAGAGAGAGAGGTTTGATTAAGAAGTTGGGTGGGCCATAATGGTGATTCCCAACGTCAGTTTTTGCCCTTCCCTGAGGTTACTTGTCCCATATCTCGTGCACTGAATTAAGGGCAGTGTCTTTAATTAATTGAGTTGGTCCCTCTCATCTCATGACTCATCCCATATCACGCTTCCTTTTTTTTTTTTTTTTGGTTGAGTAGCCAGCCTCCAATTGCACTTGTAGGGCGATTATTTTGTTTGACATACCACGTTTCCTAGTTGTTTCTGTGTACCACTTTTGACACCGAACTGACCTGCTCTCTGTTACTATCATGCTAATGAGAGGATCAAATGAAGTACAAAATGTTTAAAATGTATGAAATGTATCATCTAGACCGTTAAATAAAAATTGAAATTCGTGTTCATACTGTAAAAATTCATCTAACGGTTAATATTGTAAACTTTATGCACTTTACCGAATTTGCACTTTAGCAGATCCGGATCCGCCTGCTCCTCACACCTTAATTTTATAATTTAAGGACGAAATCCAGTTTTGTCCATACAAGATTACCAAAATAACAATTGTATTATTTGAGGCCCATTTGAAAAACGGTTTTTCAAAAATTATTTTTGGTTGAAGCAAAATATTTTTTAATTTTTTAATTGTTGGTCAAATTTTTATTATTTAATTTTTAAATTTTGAAAAAATATTATTTAATCATCGAATTTGTAATTCTGTCAACTATTTAGTCTCCTAATTGTTATATGTTAAATAATCGAGTGACGTGGCTGTAAACTATTAATATGTGGGCAGACTTCTCTCATCGCTCCTCCTCCCGTATTGTCGAAAACTAAATCGATTACCCCTTTTTCCTGTTGTGGAGCCACATCACATGTATTGTCCTCACGACCCTCTTCTATATATATATCGTCGGCATGCAACACCCGCACTGTTATCATTAATGGCGCCACATTAGTAGTTGATATATGGCTACGTCACTCGATTATCTAATGGGTAACGTTTTTAGGACTAAATAATTGACAAAGTTGTAAATTCAAAGACTAAACAGTTTTTTTTTTGCCTGAATAGTATTTTTTTTCAAAATTCAAGAATTAAATAGTAATTTAACCAATCATTTAGAAACTAAAAATTATTTTGCCTTTTTTTCTTTAAAGGAAAAAATTAGTAAATTTGTTTTTAAAAACAAAAAACATATATATATTTGTGTTTCACTGTTAGAGACGGAGGAATTTGGTTAAAAGCATGCAAAATCAAAACTTGGTGTGAAATCAGTTCTAACGTTTTGCTAGGTGATTGCGTGGTGATGCTATATATGATTTTGGAAGATGATGGTGGTTAGGTAAATCTATTAGAAAAATGATTATAATTAAAACAATAAAATGAATGGATTTTGACGCTGACATTCTCTATTACATTAAAAAAAATTAAATTAATTGAAAATTCTGAATATGTTAATAACTTTATATTACCCAATTATTCACATCATCACATGTATGTTCTGTTGGGAAAGAAAAATTTAGGTAGCGATAATTAAATAACGGTACTTATTTTTGAGTGATTTTAAAAGGATTTATATATGTTTACCTATTACCTACTAATAAAATCTTGATATTAGTGAGCATGTTCAAACTCGACTTTACTCTTCTCATGATCAGTTGTTGTGCGCCAGGTTTACTTTTTTTTTTTATATATACGCTTTAGTCTCTTTTGTTCTAGACAATATGAGACTTTATTAGACACATATTTAATATATACAACATACCTTAATTTAGACATATATATAAATATATAGGATAATTTTATAAAGAGGTAGATAGCTTTGGCTCATCAATTTTTTTATCGTTGGATCTGTCTCAAAATCTAATCATTTAAATTTTTTTTAGAAAAATATGTATTTTAACACATATCTCAAAATAGATCTAACAAAAAAAAACTTGGTGAGTCAAAATTATTTAACTACTCCATATATATATATATATATATATATACTTTTTAGAAGTTTAATTTAACTTTGTTTGGCAAATAAAATGGACTTAAAGTTGGGAATTTGACAGTATAATTAGAGTTACAGTAGTGTTGCATAATGAGATGGATGGAGTAGGGTCTAGCTTTTAGATTTGGATATGTGAAGTGAATGATGAGGGATATGAGACAAAACGACAATGGGGAAGGAGAAGTGGACCAAACAAAATAAAAGATAATTATATATATTCAAGTTTTAGTTGAACCTAACTCTATTTCAACCCCTTCTAATCTATCTCTTCAATCCACATCACACTTTATTAGCTACCAAATTCAACCATTGCTAACATATATATTCACACACTATTATCCTTTTTATTTTTATTTTTTTTTCGTAAATATCTTTTTATTAAAAGCAATCGTACTTATAATGGCAACAGAATTTTTTCAATAGAGATTTTTTTTTATATACAGAACTTAAATCAAGACCTTGCTTAAAGAGAATGTAATAGTTACTGCTCTAACCGTTCATATGTTAGTCTTATCGTTTTTATTTTTAATATAAATAAAAAAACATATATTTTGTACTTTAATTTGTTTATCTAATTAAAATAGTTGGAATTAGATATTATTATTAAAAAGAATCTGACATAAATTAATATATTGTAGAATACAAATGGTAAAATTAGCCATTGAATTGAAGATAATTAAAAAGAGGTTGAGGAAGAGCGTAGAGGCTGGACCAAGATGGAAAGGTAATGAGAGAATAAGTTAAGATTTGTCTTGAAGAATTTTATACATTTGGTTTGAGGGTGGTATAATAAATGTATTTTATCGGTCCGGTCGGGTTTTAACTTTTAAGTGTGAGACAAAGTATAAACCGATCTAATTCAGTCCAAATATTTATCATTATATACTATCTAAATAAAAAAAACTATATTTTCATTTATTTTGACTACAAAAACCTTATTTTTACATATAATTATAAAATATATATATATATATATATATATTTAATTTTGGATCAATATATGTAAAAATTATTTTCAAAGATATTAAAATGAATTAAACAAATATAATCGATTTTTAAATAAAAAAATTAAGAAAAATAAAATACTTGTTTCACAATTAAATTATAAAGTTAATGAAAATTGACATTCTGAGAATATTATTGATTATTAAAAAATTATAAATAAAATAGGAGATAATAATTTATCTTAAAAGACAGGAGATTCTACGTAATTTATCTTAAATATTATAACTAAAGGTAATCATATTTATATATAAATATTAGGTGAAAGGTTGGTTTTGATCCTTTATGTTTCACTCAAGTTTTAAATTAGTCCTTTATGTTTCAAAAGTTTTAAATTAGTCCTTTATGTTTCCCAGAAGTTCTAAATTGGTCATTCCGTCCAAATTCGTCAATTTCTAATTAAGTTAACTGCTGACGTAGCGTGCCAAGGTGGACACATAATCTCTCCTGCGTGTATCAGATAGCTGACGTAACCTTAGACACAAAAAAAATATCCAAATGGCGTCATTTAAGCCAAAAATAAAACCATGCTGAGAGGACTAATATGAAACTCTAATGAAACATAAGGACTAATATAAAACTTCAATGAAACATAAAGGACTAATATAGAACTTCAATGAAATATAAAGGACGAATATAAAACTTCAATGAAACATGAAGGACTAATATAAAACTTTAATGAAACTTGAATGACAAATATAAAACTTTTGGGAAACATAAAGGGCCAATATAAAACTTTTGAAAGATAAAGGACCAATTTAAAATTTAGATAAAACATAGAGGACCAAAATTGACATTTGACCTAAATATTATCTTTGAGTTTAGAACAATTTTATATCCTCTTCTAGAATAGTCAAAATGAGTTCAATCTGGGGATGACAATCTTACCCGGACCCAACGGGTACCCAGAAAATTTACCCATTGAGTTCGGGTCTGGGTATTGAAAAATGGGTCTGAGTCTAGGTTTGGAGAATTTAACGGGTAAAAGTCCAGGGCGGATCCAAACCCGGTAATATAATATATATAAAAATATTTTATATATAAAAATTTTATATAAATATATATTATATATCATATCAAATTGTGTGTTCTAAGTTTGTTTTTCTTAAACTTGGAAATAATTAAATTTATGAATGTGTGTTTAATACTTGTGATGAAAGTAGCAAATTTTGTAGAAAAAATAGTAAATTTTCCAGGTCCGGGGCCGGGTCTGGGGATCTAAGTATTCGATGGGTCCAGGGACGGGTATCAAATTTCATACCCGGCGGGGACGGGTCCAGAGATGAAAAAAATATTGACTACCAAAACCGAGGACGAAGATTATAGTATCTTACCTAAACCCTACCCATTGCCATCCCTAGTTCAATTTATTAGGTTTACGGTTCATCTATTTATTAACTGACCATTTGCATTTAGGTGAATTGAGTTGTTTGTATCATTTCTTCCCGAGTAATATTGATAATATGTTTAACCCATTAATTTGTTTTCTTTTTTTAAAATTTTTTTTAAAAAAACCTATTTGATGTGTGGAATTAATATTTTTGTCCATTCCACTAATTATTTACATAATTATAAAATAAATATTTTTTTAAAAAAATTGTTTATGGTGAATTAAATGGGTCGATCCATTTAATTGACAAGATTAGATTGAATGTACTTTTTTCAACTCGTTTAACCTGTGGCATGTGATGAGCTAATCCACAAGGGTTTCTTACTTTGAAACTTTAAACCCAAACCTAATATATATATATATATATATATATATATATATATATATATATATACTCAAACATAAAATTAATTAAATTTTAGATGTCCTTATAAGATGCAAGCACTTTTTGACGATTCCTACACATTAGAAAGGCTATAGATTTTTATGCTAATTATGTGGATTGTGATAGCATGCATGGACCACTCTATATATTGTCTCTAATCAAGTTTGGCCATCTTAATCTCGTACCAATTTTTCATTACTTGTACTTCATTTTAGAAGATGATAAGGAAGAGCCAGAGAATAAAGTAATCCTAGCTTCAAATTTTGGTGGAGAAGCTGGCACCCATTATACATATAGCTAGGTATTCGGATAATTTTAATTATTTTTATTCTTTCATAAAGAGATAAAGTAAGATTAATTATTATATCAGTCACTAAAATTCTAGAAGTGCCAGCTTAATTTTGCTCACATTCATAAGTAAATTTTAATCAAAAGTTATGCATGTGATGTTGTTTGTTTGGTTTGCTAATTAATTGTAAATGATTATCAATTCACTTTTGATTATGTATTTATAATAAACGAAACAAATTATATTGTGCCATATATATATATATATATATATATGTTTGCTTTGACTTCTTCACCTTAATTAATTTGATTTTACTTATGATTTCATTACTTTTGTCATCGATTTCTTTTTATTATTATTATTATTATTATTATTATTATTATTATTATTATTATTATTATTATTATTATTATATAGTCAAAAACCATCAGCTTGTATTCTCACCTTGACGTTCACATTGTTGGATTCCACACAAAACGCTTAGTTTCATTGTCAAATTAAAGCAGATGTAAAGGGAATGACAGATAAAGCCATAAAAAAATAAAATAAAGAGATATTTATTAAAAAGTAAACGGAAAAATTGACAAAACATATATATATATATATATATATATATATATATATATATATATATATAGCGCTGAAGAAGAAAAATAAAAGTTTGGTTCTTTTGAGTTGACACTTACAAACGTTCTCAAAGTATACTATAGGATTTTGAATGAACAATTTATAAATTGTGACAAAATAAATTGCAATATATATTGATGATATAATAATTAATGCCTGCGATTCCAGATTGGTATTTATAATCAAATCTTGGATATATGTAGCTGTGTAACAGCAATATTATATAGAAATCAATAATCATTCAATTAAATACTCTTCTTTTAGCCTCAAATTGAAGTTATATATGTGAAGGCCAAAACTAAAAGAATTGAAGTTGCATATTATATAATCATGAACTGTCATAAAAGCAACAATTTATTAGTGGGAGTTTTGGGACCAGCTGACGCTTCCATTAAAGGAATAGCTAGAGAACTGAATTTTGTATAAATATTGATAAATTATAGTTAGGTTGACCAATTTTTAGCGATGTGTTAAAATAAGTTAGATCTTATGAATTTATCTATTTAATTAGCCTTATAAAATATATTATAGGATTGTATTAGAATATTTTTTATCATAATTAAAATCGGGTCAAATCAACCCAATAGTAAAAAGAGCATGGACCAATTGGACTAGGATCAGAACTAACCCATTTTTATTTTTAATAGTTATACATGGAATTAATTTTATGATTTTCACTTTAGTTTAAATTATATTAATTATTACATATCTTATTATTTTAAAATTCAAATAAAAATAAATATTATACTATAAAATATTTTTAATTATTTAATAATTTAAATGTTATTATTTCTAAAAATATATATAAAAAATGAATCAACTGCCCAACCCTAAACCATAATAGTGTCGGGCTGAACTGAAAAAAATCTTAGTCCATACTAAAAACAAATCAACTCAGCTTATTCCTAACCGTCTAAGGCCGAGTCGGATTAAACTAGCCATTTTAACTATATATCAGTATTTTTTTTTTTTGGCCAGATATATCAGTATCTTTCAATTACACTATAACTAGCCATTACCCTGCCCCTTAGGCCACGTTAATATCTCCATCAACTATAATAATTAAGAGGTTTCACTAGTTCTTCTCTAAGTCCATAATTATTCTTGCTCACTTGCACCTATCTTGCTTTAATTTCTTTGCTTTTGTGAAATTTAGCATCAAGAAGTGCATATGGGGAGCCTCATGATCTGTCTTCATCTCCTTATGCATTATATTATATTCTTTGCATCTTCCTTGATTTCTTGTACAAATTCCAACAAGTCTTAATCAAATTTGGACCAGCTCTAATAACCTTCATCATCAAGTACATACATGGAGGATACATATATAGATGGAAGTGGACTAGATTTTCCACATTGAATGTAATAGTAATATAGTACCTAATATATAGAGGCATTTCCCACCACTTTTTGATAAAATTGAGTAGATAATAAGTAGTAATGGACAAATTAATAAAGAAGAATATATGGGTATCTAGCAAGCACTATATATATAGAGCTGAGGGTGAGTCTATGATGCAACTTGTTGTATGCATGCAATGTAATTTCGGCCGATAGGATTGTGACATGTGAAAAATTGCATTGCATCTCAAGTCATCCTACCCACATGTCACAATCCTATCGGCCAAAATTGCATTGCATGCATACAACAAGTTGCATCATAAAATTAAATCAACCATATATATATATATATATATAATACGGAACCCAACCAGAAACAAACAATTAGTACAAGTTGCAAAATCCATCTTGTTATTGTCTGTTGTTTGGTCCCATATGGATGAGAAATGGAGGCAGGTGATGAGCAAACAAGGATGATCAATTGTGTGAGTGTGATTTGATGGATGATGTTGAAATAATAGTGTGTGGTGCTACAATTTTAATTAATTTGCTGTGTGTGTGTTTTCTTTTTCTGTGTGGGATTTTGTCTCTGTGACAAATTAAAACACACAAACTATTACCATGTGATTCTGTGTTCTCAGTGAATTGAATGGTGCACTAATCTATCTGTTATGTCATTAAGGCATGTTTGTTACTATGTTAAGGTAGTTTGTACATGCTGTGTGTGAGGGTTTTCACATGACATGGTTGCTTCAATACTTTTTTTTATGTGGCTTCTTTCAATGATTATACTATTATACGGATCAAATTTAGACAACAAATATTTTTTAAGGACTAAATTAGACATTTTCACTTTTTAAGGATTAAATTGAAACAATCTGTATATTTTAGATACCAAATTGATAATTCTCTCTTATATCTTTATCATAACTCATAATGTCTCTCATTTAGAAATTGACACGTGTATAGTTTATCCTTTTTATGATTGATTTTGTTTTTTTAATTCATGCATATTATTTTGATTGAATAACTTAATAACATATAATTAATCATTTTCTGGCCGTACCAACAGTTTTTTTTAGCACAACTTTTATTTTTGAGTACATTCAAATTCAATAATTTTGATTAAATTAGTATCATGACTAAATGCCAATTTTTAAGTAAATTTTTTTTAGAGAGTCAAATTATGTAGAATTTTTTATGTTGGAAACATACATTATTTTATTTAAAAAAATAAAAAATGACTAAATTCTTCTATAAATAATATCAATTTTTTTATTAAAAATATAATTATTTGAAAAAAAATCTAAACTTTTTTGTTTCAATTTTTATTTATTTATTGTTAAGAATATAGCCTTAATTTAGTTTTTTAGAAAAATAATTCTATTATATTAGTTTAATAGATAGTAAATATTTGTTATATTTTACAAATATTAAATTACATATATTTTAGTGAGAATAGATGAAATTATAATTTATTTTTTACGGTTGAAGAATTCATTGTGCCATATATTTTAATCTTACATTAAATTATTTTCAAGTAATTAATAATAACAAATTCAACTTATATTGTATTGTACCAAAAATATTTTGCCAAGTGGTTGGAGGAAGATCTATGTTGCTACGATTTATCATTCAAATCTTGAAAATGGTAAGATTTGAGAGTTGGTGTGATCCCTTAGAGGTGATCCAAGTGCAAAGGGTATGGACCTACAAGCCACTTCAAATTCAACAATATAATTATTGAACTTATAATTTTATAATATGTTCCTAATTGTCTTTTTAATGTCCCTTTTGAAATCATAGAATTTGTTTTTCATTTTAATGGACATTTGAAACTGAATATTTATATTATGAAAATTGGTAATTTTTTGATTTGAAAATGTGCATATTATAATAATTACCATTTAAGAAAAAATAGTAGAACATTTCAAAAGTAGCATAAGATTTCAGATTCTATTGTAATAAAAATGGTGTTAGTGAAAATGACAATATTATTGAAAAGAAATTAAAATTTAAAGTATAATTGACCATAATCAAATTTTTAGAACATATTTAACCAAAAACTCAAATGTTATGGATGCCATAGGTACTTTACCATATAAAAAATTGACAATTTAAGGGTCCCTATGAACAAAATAGAAAGATTAAGGCTCAAATCATAATTTTCATAGTTACATGATACTTGCATCATATTGAATAATAGTGACGTGACTTGTAGGTTTAACATCTCTTCTTTTCCATTTGGCCACTTCTTATTCTGAATAATAGCATTATAAGTTATGGCATCACTTTTCTAGTTTTCTAGTCCCACTGAAGTGTGAGGTGTGAACTGTGAGACAATCTTTACTTTATATTTGATATTTTTAATTTTAAATATGATATTTTAATTTCTTTTTAAATAATGAGAGAAATTGTAAGAAAATATATGACGTCAAAAAATGTGTGGAGATAAAGAAAGTAAAGATAATGAAAAATTATAACAAAAGCATGGGAAATTAAATAAGTTTATAGTATTTAATTTGAAAATTTTAAAAATAAAATGACATATACTTTTATGCACACGAAGCCTCTAATCCTTATTTATTTATACATTTACATTTGCATATAATAAATTAATATATTAAAAAAAGTATTATCCAAAACATAACGTAACTTTGAATATTTGCTTATCGCACAAATTACAGCATTAGGAGATAAACTCTACATTGAAATTGAAAGGGTTTTAAAAAAATTGTCCTTAATTTTTTGTTTTCCAGACAGAACCACAACAGTGAACAGACAATATGTGAGCCACGTCCATTCATAGCCCATTTCAAGTAATTGGACTATAGGCCCATATTATTGTGCTCGGAACAGAATTTGGGGGCCTTTCCGGGTCCGAGGGAAGAACCGACCAACAAAAGAGAGAGAGAGAGAGACTTGGGATGACTAAGGTTTTGGTAGGAAACTGCATTCTCCGTCCCCGACCCCAATAGTCAATATTTTCCCCATCTTCGGACTCATCCCAGGACCCATCGAATACTTAGATCTCCAGACCCGGACCCGGACTCGGAAAATTTACTATTTTTTCTACAAAATATGCTACTTTCATCACAAGTACTTTAATCACAAGTATTGAACACAGATTCATAAATTTAATTATTTCCAAGTTTAAGAAAAACAAACTTCAAAAACACAATTTGATATGAATATAATATATTTTTATATAAAATATTTTTATATATATTATATTACCGAGTTCGGATCCGGGGTGAATACACCCTTACCGTCGTCGGACCCGTACTTGAACCCGTTAAAATCCCCAGACTCGGACCCTGACCCATTTTTTCAATACCCGAACCCGAACCCAACGAGTAAATTTTTCGAGTACCTATTAAGTTCGGATAAAATTGCCATCCCTAAGAGAGAGAGAAAGGAGTTAAAGCACTTTACTCAAATTTTGGTTGTAAGTTCTTAAAATGATTTCCTAGTTGTCCAAGTTTCTGAAAAAGTTTAACACTTGAGGATGTGAGTAGGATAACTTGCAATGTAATGTAATTTCAGCCATCAATGACACCAATGGTGTTATATATACGGTCATTGCATGATACAATAAATTATATCATAGAACCATCATTATTATGGCATTTTGTATGCGACTTTAATCTATACTATTTTTCCCCTTTTTTAAATTCTAATCATTCTAACTCCCAAGCACTTGTCTCTTCAGTCTTCACAATTTTATAATTGTCTGACAATTAACGAAACACCTAAAAATTAGAAATTCATACTACTCTTATTATATTTTAGAGCTAGATGACGTTCTTAATTTAGAGTTTCAAATGTTTATGCTAAATATACCAAACAAAATTGTAGCATCTTCACCTGTTACGTTAATTTAGTAATGTTTTGACAAATGTAACTCAATTTAGACTTTACATATAATTTCACAACATCAATTCGATGTTAGATACTCATTTAAAAAATAAAATTAAATAAAATTAAAGCAAAATAAATAAATAAATAAATAAAGGAAAATTGAAATTTTATAAACAATAAAATGATTTTCATTCCACCACACTTCATTCCAAATTTTGTTGCAATGTTCATTCATATCCCATATTTTTTTGGTTCATGTCTACCCTAAATTTTCAATTTTATTCATGTATGTTTTTTTTTGCTAACACTGTTAACATGCTTAACAAAATTTGCTGACGTGGACGATGAATGTATATAATTTTACCACTTCACATTTAATTTTTTACTTTTATTAAAAAAAATTTAAACTAAATAAAAATACCAAACTTTTACCCTAACCCATTTTTATTATCCTCATGCAAGTTTGGTATTTTTATTTAGATTAAGTTAATTATTTTTAATAAAAATAAAAAATTAAATGTGACGTGAAAAATAAAGTGGACAATGAAATGATAAAATTATACACATTCATCGTTTATATCAACAAATTTCGTGAAACATGTTAATCTATTAAAAAAAGAGAAGAGATAAACAAAATTAAAAATTTAAAAATAAACATGAACTGAAAAAGCAGAAATAATCATCACAGAAAGAAATCTATAAGAATTTAATAAAATATTAGCATGTACTAACTACCAAGCAACAAAGAATTAAAGAAATATATAAGAGAAATGGACACACAAACTAACTCGAAGCGGCAAAGCCTTATCTCCGTTTTAACTCGTCTCGGCCGGCCTTCAAATTTTGTCTCTTTATGAATCAAACTACTTCCCGGGGGAATCTATTCACTCTACTTCTTCTTCTTCTTCTTCTTCTTCTTAAATGGACTCCACACTCGTTCCTCTTTCTATTGCTTGATTTTCTCCTCTATCCACATGGACGCACCATTTCCCGCCATTCTTCCGCTCTTCGTCTTCGCGCTCTGCTCCACCTCACTGGCTCTGTCTTCCACCATTGGAGTTGACTCTATTTCCCGCCTCCTTCAAATTCAAGACCGCGAGAGGGCTCCGCCTTCCGTACAGGAAGCTGCCGCTCGCGCCGTCCTTCTCCGCCTGCTTCCTTCTCATTCCTCCAGCTTCGAGTTTCGAATCGTCTCCAAGGTTCTTGAGTTGATCTGTTTTTTTTTTGTTTTGGATTAAATTTGGAAATCATTAGTTGTCGTTACTGCTTCGCTTGTTCTTGGCGTTGTTGACATTTGATTTTTTCTTTTAAGGAAGTAACTAACCGTTTTTTAAGTTTTGATTAAGTGTAATTAATTTTGTCTATATCAGTTAATGTCTGGAATGACGCTTTGTTTCTGCTTTTTTACTAATTTATCAACAGGAGCAATGTGGTGGTGAATATTGTTTCATGATCAGAAACCATCCTTCTTTCCGAAGACGCGGGGATCCTGAAATATTGTATGCTTTGAATTTCTTGATTTATTTGCTTGTTGCGGAATATCTTTCCTAATTATGCTTCGGAAGACGACCTAATTTGGTGCATCATGAGTATATCTTTGAGTCAAAGGACTAGAAAGAAATTGTTCTGCTTATAGAAAATTTAACCAGAAAAGATGAGAAAGAAATTCTTAAGTTGTAATTTATTTGTCAAATGGTTAATTTCATCTAATCATGCTGAATTCCTAGCACTTGTAAGTGTATTCGATACTTGATATGATTCTTTAAGATTTTGACTTAATTCGTCTAATCATGAATTTTATTAACCTTTTTAAAATTGGAAACATGCATATTCTCGTTATCAATCATAGTATCATACATTAACATTGAAGTGGAAGTCAAAGTTATCTCGGTGAAACTTGGAACATAATTATATGATTTTCAACTGTCACCAGAATTGCTGGGGCAACAGGAGTGGAGGTTGTGGCTGGTCTTCACTGGTACTTGAAACATTGGTGTGGTTCACATATATCTTGGGACAAAACTGGTGGTTCGCAGTTGTTTTCAGTACCAAAAGCAGGATTGCTCCCACGTGTTCATGATACTGGAATTTTGGTTAAGAGACCTGTTCCATGGAGCTATTACCAAAATGCTGTTACGTCCAGCTGTAAGCTACTTTCAAGTCACTTTATGTTTTTTCTGGTGTACGTGGATTGAAATACTAAGGTAGTGTACCAGAAGATTATATTTCACAATATCTTATTTTTTCTACTTTTGGAAGATTCTTTCGCTTGGTGGGACTGGAAAAGATGGGAAAAAGAAATTGATTGGATGGCTCTGCAGGGTATAAACTTGCCACTTGCATTTACGGGACAAGAGGCAATCTGGCAGAAAGTGTTCCAGGTCTTTTTCTCTGCCATATATCTTACATAATTCTTGGCGGGGGTTTGACATTTTAGCATCTCTTTGAAGTTCAGAAACTTCTTAAAGATTGTCTTGATGCTCAAAATTATATAAATAGACAACGCTTGAAATGGACCTTCAGCCTACTTTTTGATCATAGTTAAAAAACTTATAAAATAAACCTTCCCACGAAAATGTTGCTTCTATGATGCCATAGTTTTTATGATTTTCTTATAATGTGCTTTAAGACTAGTGGAAGATATATAGTTCAATAACTTGAGGTCGGGAGAGATCAAAGAAAACAATAAGAGAAATTATTAGGATGGATTTAACTAAAAATAATCAAATCATAGAGATGAGCCAAGATTGAATACGTTGGCGTCACTCGAACCATGTGGTCCACCCCATCTAGTGGGAAAAGGCTTTATTTGTTGTTGTTGCTGCTTCAAAATAGGTCTACGAAGTAAAAACATTACCAACTAGGCAAAGCTTTTCATGCCCAAGTAATTTCCCTTGAGGGGTGTTCCCTTTAGATGTCTTTTATTTATTTATTTTTGGTGAAAACCATTAGATGTTATTTAATTTGATGCGAGCTTGTATTTTTTATGATGCTGACATCATAAGATGACTATAATGACATAGTTAAGCTGCACTCCAGCCCCCATGCACATCCATTCAGAATTTCGGATATAGTTTTAGTAGTAGTCACAAACTGATCACTGGAGAAAATGTGTGGTTTTCTCAGATCTGATAGTCTTATACTCTTATAGAATTCAGTACTTGTTTAGTTGCAGTTTTCAGGCATATTTCTTTTTAATGTACAGCCCCTAGCGTATAACTGCTTGGTAGTGTTATTTTTCTGGCAAGTAACATCTACAAACTTGATTAAACCCTATAAATATAATTCCTTCAACAGCTCGTTTTACTAACATAATCATACTGATAACTCCGTAGTCTTGAAGTATTTCTTCAATTGCTGAAATTTTATTTATACGCCAGGAGAAATTTAACATGAGCAAATCAGATTTGGATAATTTCTTTGGAGGTCCAGCATTTCTTGCCTGGTCACGTATGGCCAATTTGCATGGGTGAGTGTTTGAATTCATGGGCTCGTAGTTTGAATTCATTTTTTTTTTTGAGGTTAGCAAGTTTAAGTTACATTCATAGTTATATGTATACATATTTAACTAATTAAGAATTTTAAGTGTTATTTATAAAGTTGTCTGGTAGGTTGTTTCTATGTAGAGCCTTTTCTATATTTCAACATTTTTGAGAATATAAATATTTTTACTTTATTATATTGCAATCGAAGATGGGGTGGACCACTGCCACAGAGTTGGTTTGATCAGCAGTTAATCCTACAGAAGAAAATTCTTGCCAGAATGTATGAACTTGGAATGACACCAGGTACCAATTGCTAATTTTTAGTCTCTTGCACTTTAACCGCATGAAACTATTGTTTATCTTTATGATTTGTAAATCACTTGATAAACAAAGCTCCGCAGGGAAACAAATTCATAGAGTAACGAGCTTTTTCACTGTTCTAATGTTCTTGCTACTCCTATTTTACTTTTGGTTTCTGGTAGCACCCAAATAAGGTTCCCATACAGCACTGGTGTATGCTTTGCACATATCATAACCTAGGTTCCCTACCTTATGCTGGTTTATTTTGGGAATGTAACACTCACATACTGATTTATTACGTTCAGTCCTCCCAGCCTTTTCTGGAAATGTCCCTGCTGCGCTGAAATACATATTTCCGTCAGCAAAAATAACACGCTTGGGAAATTGGTAAGTACTGGCATGTGCATAAATATAGCTAGGAATCTCAATGTTCATTTTCTTATTTTTGTTACATTCATAAACTCCCACCATATATGTATAGGTTTTCTGTTAAGAGTGACCCCAGGTGGTGCTGCACTTACCTTCTTGATGCAACTGATCCCTTGTTTATTGAGATTGGAAAAGCTTTTGTTGAGCGACAATTACAAGGTAATGTACATTCATCTCCTTTACTTTGTTTTCTAGCTTGCGTGTTGTTGTACATGCATCTATTCCTCAAACAATCCAAACTGTTCAAAGTTGATTTTTTATATTTTCAGAGTATGGAAGGACCAGCCACATATACAACTGGTAAGTGTATCATTACTAACCAATTACAAAATTATGTATTTATAAATTATCATTGCCTGAACTTTATTTTGGGGTCATGGAGAATCTTGAGATCACTACTACGTTTCCTCTTTAGCATGGGATGCAGGTTTTCTAATTTAGTATTTTAGTGTATTTATAATTGCTACCTCTTAATATAGTAAGTGGGCCCCTTCCTGCCTGCAAGAGTATTATTTAGGTTATCTAACTTCTTTGGCTCATAATGGATATAAATAAAGTTCTTAAGCTTGCTGATATGATATCCCACCATTGTGCTTACTTATTATGTGCTTCCTCTGGTGCTGTTAGCTCTTGTTTTACTTTAATTCTTGATTCTTAGATTTTTCACATTCATCAGAGTTATTTATAGCCCTAACATCTTGTAATTGTTTGATCTTATGTTGCGTTTACTACAGTGATACTTTTGATGAAAACACCCCTCCCATTGATGATCCAGAATACATTTCATCATTAGGTGCAGCAATCTTCAAAGGGATGGAGAGTGGTGATGGTGATGCTGTGTGGCTTATGCAGGTGATAGGAATTAGTTTGGACTTTCTAATCTAACTTTTTATGCTGTTAATTTTCGTTAAGAATCCAATGTTATACATTCACAAAAATGTATACATACACTGAAACTCCAATTTCATTTACTCAGGGATGGCTATTTTCATATGATCCATTCTGGAGGCCTCCACAAATGAAGGTTATATCTATAAATTATTTCCTCTAAACTATATTGCTTGTCTTCAGAACAAACCTTTTCTTCATTGAGACTTGTCTGAGAACTGGATGTTATAGAGTTTTTTTGCTTTTGTCAGGCAAAGAATCCAATAATGATGACCCCCATCAGTATTTATTAGTTATTTCAATTAACATTGTATGGTTTGTTAGAATCTCCTTTTTGCATCAAGGCTACAAACTATAGGTTCCTACTTCTACAAAACAAGTATTGTTTTTCCTTTTCCTTCTTTTTTTGTTCTTTTGGTGTCTCCATAGAGTCATTATCGGAATAATGTTTATGGAGTATGGACATTTGACTAGATGAAAGTGTTAGTCTTAACTCAGAACAACTTTATAGATTCTTTGGTTATTTCTTGTAAGTTGTAACTTCTATCTTCTATCTTACAGTCCATATGCAGTCTCAGGTAGATAGTATTAATATGCTTCATTTTCTATGCTTGTTGTCAGGCCCTTCTACATTCTGTTCCTGTTGGAAAGCTGGTGGTTCTTGACCTTTTTGCTGAAGTAAAACCCATATGGATTACTTCAGAGCAATTTTATGGTGTTCCCTACATCTGGAAAGTCATTGTCCCTTTTATTTAGTGAAAACAAAATTAATGCGATCTCTGTTGATTTTCTCTAACTCAGATGGTCATATCCATTTTCTGATTTCATGTGTTTCTGCCTCAATTAATCTTAGCCTGAGCATAGCCCAGTAAAGAGTTCAGTTGGCAAACCAGTGATCCATAAATATAACTGCTTTGCTAAATTATGGCATTATTATAGTATTGAAATGGAATATGTCCTAGTGATTACTTTGGTGGATTTCACAATATTTTGTTTGATGCCATGACATAATTTAACAATGTGTATGTCAACAGATCTGGCTAAGTGGCTATAACTTTTAAAAGCATGTTATATATTGGCGTTTCAATCTAACGAAATATGAAGTCAATTATAGCCAAGACTCCTAATAAAAAAAAAAATTATAGCCAAGACTCTGCAGTCTGCATCAGTTCGTATCCATTTTCTTGATTTTCTATTGATAGGGTGTCTTTTGCTTGACAGGTGTATGCTGCATAATTTTGCAGGAAATATAGAGATGTATGGTTTATTAGATGCAATAGCATCTGGGCCAGTTGAGGCGCGTAAAAGTGTTAACTCAACTATGGTAAGTTATTTATTTTCATCTATGATACAATTTCATGTTAAGTAGTTTTTCGTCAATCTGACTTTTGGCTGACTGTCAGTCATGTTATTAAACAACAAAATAAATCAACTTAATCTGCTTTTAATATTCTAAAGTAGTATAGAAACGTAGGAATAGCCGAATAGGTTATTAAACATTTTCAAAAGTTTTCCGTGCATTCTTTTTATTACTCAGGACACTTGCCGGTTTTAAGTTGGACATCTCTGCTTCTATATAGACATACTATCTACTGACGTAATATACTAATATATTGTTTAGACTTGCATTAATTTCCCTAGTTCCCATTCCTGTTCAAAGTAGTCAGAACCAGAACAACATGACCAGTATCTCTGCCTCTATCTCCACCTACCTCTATTCCAAATGTGAAACATCCAAGAGGATAGTGTAGCAACAGTGACAACAGCTCTGAGCAAATCATTTAATGGATAATCTTTTACAAATATTTATTGTTGTATAAAGCTTACATCTCATGATTGTCTTGTTTTCCTGAAGGTTGGTGTTGGAATGTCAATGGAAGGTATAGAACAGAATCCCATTGTCTATGATCTGATGTCTGAAATGGCATTTCAGCACGAGAAAATTGACGTTAAGGTAACAATGAGGGAATCTTGGTACCAATTTCATGCATTTATTTTGCTTGTGGTTTTAGAAAGTACGACTAGCAGAATCTGCTGTGAAGATTTATATTGTGGGTGACTGGATGCTAATGTGTCGGGTTCCGTTCTATTCATTCTGATAAATGCAGGCTTTATCTAGTATCATCCTAGACATCGTTCCATCATGATACTCTAAAATAAATTTGCTCGCATATTAATTCTGACTAATTTCTAGTGACACATCTAATTTTTGCTTTTCTAGTATTTTTTTGTTCATCTGCTAAAATATCATATTTTAAGAATGGATTGGTACTTGGTAGGAGTGTTACCTTAGAGGCTTAAAGTAATATGAGATGTAGGTAAAGTATAAGCATTTATTCTGCAGTAGGGTCCCATTTTTTTTTGGTATTTATGCTCCTAGTCACAAGAGCTCTCTCATTTTTCATTGTATTTCTCGGGTTTAATATATCTGCATTTATATGCATTACATGCATCGCTATTGAATTAGCATCTCCAAATCCCTGCTTGTATTGTTCTATATATCTATCTATCTTGCTAAAATGGGTCATAGAGAAATGGATACAATGCTTTTAGATTGAAATTTGTCAGTGTCATTCCTTTTCAAGGTATGGATTGATCAGTATTCAACAAGACGATATGGGCGTTCGGTTCCTTTAATACAAGAGGCATGGAATATATTATATCACACTATTTACAACTGCACTGATGGTGCCTATGTAAGTGCCTTCCATTCCTAGAACCTTTGATTTCTTCATTATTTCTGCAGCATAAGACCTTCAACGTCTTCAACATTTACAATTACACGTCCTTTTTCTTAATTACTGAACTATTCCTGATATGATGTATTAATGTAATTCGTTTAACTTCTCTCCTTGACATGCACGATGCAAGAAAAACGTATCATTTTGGCTAGGCCAACTTATTCCTCATTGTGCTTGTCCTTTAATCCGACGGATGATTATGACTTATAAAAGATGTCAACCGTAACTGCACACCTTCATCCTCTGTTTCGTCTTAATTAACCATGCAGAAGGAAATGGAACATATTCTAACATTTTTATCTTATATTCTTGGCGTATGGGAACAGGATAAAAACAGAGATGTCATTGTGGCATTCCCAGATGTTGAGCCTTCCATAATTTCAGTACAGCAAAAGCTAGACTCAAGAACAATCATAAAGGAAGTAACTGCCTCATATGATCAACCTCATTTATGGTATTCAACTTCTGAAGTAATTCGTTCATTGAAGCTTTTTATCGCAAGTGGAGATGAACTTGCAAGTAGTAGTACTTATAGGTAGGCAAAGTTTTGAATCCCGTTCTTTCTCTTTTAACTGTCCCATTGCTCTAAGCTAAAATGCAATCTATGTTGTAATTTTTATGCTAACTTTTCATATCCAGATTCATGCTGTGATGCTATATCTCCTTTACTCAGGTATGACCTTGTTGACCTGACAAGACAGGCCTTAGCAAAATATGCAAATCAGTTGTTCTTAAAGGTAATAGAGGCATATCAATCACATGATATGCGTGGACTAGCCTTCCACAGCCATAAGTTCCTAGACCTTGTGGAGGATATGGACACACTATTGGCTTGCCATGATGGATTTCTTCTGGGACCTTGGATAGAAAGTGCGAAGCAACTTGCGCAAAATGAACAACAGGAGAAACAGGTTAATTTCATTTGCCCTAACTTGTTTCGTAAAAGTACAAGTTAAAATAGAGTAAATTTCTATTTTAGTCCCTGAAAGGTTCTACTTGTCTTAATTTAGTCCCTGAACCAGTGAACCTTGATTTGTGTCACAATTTCGCCCCTGCATTTAGGGTTAATGGTTTAGAGTTTAAGGACTAAATTAAAATAGTTTGAATCTTTTATGAACTAAATTTAATTTTTTATGATTCAGGGACTAAATTGAGACAAATGAAAATTTTTAGGGACCAAAACAACAATTTTCCCTAAATGTCTTAGCTTGCATGTAGTTGGAATTATGTTCATGTTACTGATGTACAGTATGAGTGGAATGCGAGAACACAAATCACCATGTGGTTTGACAACACAGAGGAAGAAGCCAGTCTTCTCCGTGACTATGGTATGATTGTGTTTGAATACCTTGCTATATCAATTTTTGACGTAATGATTCATTCTATTTGTTCGTTTTCTATAGGAAACAAATATTGGAGCGGGCTTCTACGTGATTACTATGGCCCCAGAGCAGCTATTTATTTTAAATATTTGATAGAAAGCTTGAATAGAGGTGAGGATTTCAGGGTTCAGGAATGGAGGAGGGATTGGATAAAGCTTACCAACGACTGGCAAAACCGTAGAAATATATTTACAGTGAAAGGTGAGGGAGATGCTTTAAACACTTCTCGGTGGCTCTTCAACAAATACTTGAGCACTCCTGACTCGTGAGATGGAACTTAAAACCCCCTACTGAATGCAAAATCAATAAATGTTGAAGATTTATGTTACTTATCCCTGTAAAACCATTATTATAAACCAAAGGGTAAATGTCATTATGAAATGTTCAAATTAGTCATGTTTTTCCTATGACATTTCTCCATAGTAAAAAAAATAAAAAACTGACGGCCAAGGTTAATGATCAATACACTGATCAAAAGGAGAAGTTAATGATAATTACTAATAAATTATTGCGGGAATGATTCATCTATAGATGAGGATTTGACCTATAACGAACTTCTAGGACTTATTCTGAAGAGGGATCAAAATATCAAAATTTGCATAGTTCGAAAGTAAGAATGTTCAAGAAAGCTATGGAAGAAGTAATGCCATATTTGAGTATGTTGCTGAGAACAGCATAGGAACAATGGAGGTTGTGGAAACACTGAGAAAAATAGTCGAGATAGCAAGAGATTGTTGTAGGATTTGAGAATATGAATTGCATGTATCTGAGTACTAAGTATTAGAGGTGTATTTATATAATAGGGTTACAATTATAGCTCATGTGAGCCTTTGATACATGTCCTTGAGACCATAGGCGTGACTATCAGGTGATGAGCGACTTAGGCCTCCGCCAGACAATTACTCACTCAGTGTGGTCACAAATGGTATTACCAATTATATATGTATATATCTTTTCTAACATACATCTATACCTCTACCATGAATATCTACTTAATTATCTAGGGTTCGTTTGGTAGCAATTTCAAACAGTACATTACATGTAATCTCACGATTCTCAAAAGAATTTTACATCATCTTTTATATATACCAAACACATTTTTTATCATATTTTTTCTCTTTCATAATTTTCTCTCTATCTCTCTCCTTACTTTTTTCTACAGTACTTTCCTTTATTTTGCAGTACTTTACTCTACAGTACTTTATATCTGTGCATTTATACCAAGTACCTAATAATTTGCGTCTTGCTTTTCCATGTATTCCAATAAAAAAGTTCGCCTGATTTGCGGAGAAAGAAGTGAGTTCAGTGCACTACATATACTTGTGAACCAACCTTATAGGTTTTGATAAGTTGAAAATTGATTTGAACTTGTTTAGTTTGATGCACTACATATACTTTTAGCTGACCTAAAAAAGTTAGGTTACGAAATTTGAAATACATACCGAATTGAGTCATGTTTGGACGGCTTATGAATCTAGGTAGATCGGATGATCATTTGGCATTGGCAATCAATGTTTGATTCTTAAGAAATATCGTTTTTTTTTTGGGTTAGTTTTGAGTGACACTTCACCAGTCTAATTTTTTTTCAAAATTTTGACAATTTTAATCCCGACAAAACTTTTTTTTATAAAATAATTTGATTCAATCACAATTATTATTAATAATTCAGAAAAAAAAAAGATAAATGAGCACAAGGAAATTTCAATGAAAAAGTATGCAATTAAAATAATTTGATTTAATTAATTGAACATTTTTTTGTTAATTATTTTTGTAAGTAAATTTGAGACATGTGTGCAAAATAAGAAATTAAGAAGACAGTGAGCAGTTAGCACAGCCCGCCCATAAAGGGTAAAAGCCAAAGCTAAAGTAGAGCCCAGAAAGGAACAAAACATTGACTCACACTATGATCATCACTGATGGTGGTGGGTGAGTAGTGAGTAGTGAGTAGTGAGTAGAATTGAATTACCTTGCGTCAAATTACGGCGACGCGTGTATTCAAACTAGCAACTATAAGATTTGCTTGCAGCTCCCATTATACATAGCTTCTTCTTCTAATAAACTCTCTTGTGACAGAGGAGAGAACAAAATAATCATGGCGATCCCCATTCCCAATCGCCATCTCTTCATAGACGGCGAGTGGAAACAACCTATTCTCAAGAAACGAATTCCTATTATCAATCCCTCCACCGAACACAAAATCGGTTCTCTCTCTCTCTCACTCCATCATTTTATTTCTTTGATCGTAGATAGTTCTTGATGTGTTTGGAAATCCTATTTGAATTTTAATTGACCTCGATTTCATTTAATTGTGTGCTCGAGCGGAAATTACTTTTACTGGGGTTATTGTTGTGTCTTCTTTCATTCCCCCCCTCCCTAGATCACGATAGAAACCTTCTTTTACTTTCATTGGAATGTTCTAACTTCGGGAATATTCGAATGCGCTTCAGGTGATATTCCGGCTGCTACTGCGGAAGATGTGGAACTCGCAGTGGCTGCTGCCCGGAGAGCCCTGCTCCGGAACAAGGGCAAAGATTGGTCATCTGCTTCTGGGTTTCTTCGTGCTCGGTATTTGCGAGCTATCGCTGCTAAGGTTGCCATTTGTTGTCTTCTATTGTTTTTTTATTATTTGCTTTTTGTTTGATTCGTCTAGTTATAGATGACTTGATCCCATTGTGTACTTTGGCTCGCAGGTAACAGAGAGAAAGTCTGAACTAGCAAAGCTTGAATCGATGGATTGTGGAAAACCACTGGATGAAGCTTCATGGGACATGGTAACTTTTGATGTTGGAAAATCAGCAATTCTCTGCCATGTGTGTATACTTGTTTATGGATATGATTTCATTTAGGACGATGTTGCTGGGTGCTTTGAGTACTATGCTGACCTTGCTGAAGGATTGGATGCAAAGCAAAAGGCTCCCATATCTCTTCCCATGGACACCTTCAAAAGTCATGTTCTTAAGGAGCCCATTGGAGTTGTTGCATTAATTACTCCATGGTATCTGTTACTTATTTGTTTTAGTTGCATATGCGCTACTGTTTAATTAAGTTCTCAGGCATAGTGATTGCATGAAGCTGTGGATCCGTTGTCATGCAGAAGTTTTGTGCATCAGTCTTCCTGTTAAATTGAAACCGGTGCTAATTTCTTTTATATTGCAATCGAGTAACTACATTGTTCATCCAAAAGAAATCTAGTGGAGTTCCTTTGCCTTCTTTCCCAACTAGTGGGAAGGGTGTGCATTACTTTAGCTTTTACCCGAATATAGAGGTCAGGGTTAGTGACTCCGATTGTTTACTCCTGCATAAGAGATTAAAGTGCATGAATTCATCGCATTGTTTGGTCATTGAAAGAATGCTATCAATTGCTAATGAAGTGTTGTCAATGGCTAGTTATTTGATGAGGCTGTTATGTTGTAGGAATTATCCTCTATTAATGGCTGTGTGGAAAGTTGCTCCTGCTTTGGCTGCTGGTTGTACTGCAATATTGAAGCCATCTGAATTGGCATCTGTGTATGTCCTTGTCTACCCATGGAAACGTGCTTGTTTTCTATGTTGGTTCCCATGCTAATTATTGCCCATTTCAGGACCTGTTTGGAGCTGGGTCAAATATGTAGAGAAGTGGGCCTTCCTCCAGGTGTCTTCAATATTCTCACTGGATTAGGCCCTGAAGCTGGTGCTCCTTTGGCATCACATCCTCATGTTGACAAGGTTCAACAATCTTTCAATTTTAGGGGAATTGAAACTATCTAAGGCTATATCTTGTTCTATGTCATGCAAGTATGGTTACTATGTTGTATTTTGAGTTTGTGAAGCTACTATTTCATCATAGTTAGTACTTCAATTTTGAACAGGTTGCCTTTACTGGAAGCTCCATGACTGGGAGCAAGATTATGACAGCTGCAGCCCAAGTGGTCAAGGTATTTTTTAGCAGTATAATCAGCAGATTATTACAGTTCATAAATCATATTGTCCTTCTATGTCGCTTAATCCATATAGCCGACCCCACCAAATGGGAAAAGCCTTTGTTGTGTTCTCTCTGTCTTTTCTCAACATAATAACAAACTTGTGGTTTCTTGGCAGCCTGTTTCATTAGAGCTTGGAGGGAAAAGCCCAATTGTTGTATTTGAGGATGTTGACCTTGATAAAGGTCTGTCCCTTCTCAGTCATTGATATTTATTTGTTGACAATTCATGTCTTCTTGCATTGTTAATCACATTTCGTTATAAATAAATGGTGGATTAGTAAATATTTGGTTCTAAAATTCATTGCATTCTTTAAACAGATGCCTGTGCGCAATTTAATATTGATTGATATGTTGTCCTTGATTTAAACAGCTGCTGAATGGACCGCCTTTGGCTGCTTCTGGACAAATGGTCAGATATGCAGTGCAACATCCCGTCTTATTTTACATGTACGTTTGATATAGTAAGAGTCTGAAATGCCACATTCTATCCACATTGCATGTACATTTTTACAATAAAAAACAAGTATTTGTTTTCTCCCTTTCCTGATTTTTATTCCCTTTAATTTTATTGCATTATGGTAAGGTCATATTAGCTTTAGATTGTAATAGAATTTGTTCTAACAACTTTGGAGGAACTCTATGAGGCTTTATTTCTGAAGATAAGGTAAGGTCTCTTAATGTTTCAGGAAAGCATAGCCGGAGAATTTCTGAATAGGCTTGTGAAATGGATAAAAAACATCAAAATATCAGATCCCTTGGAAGAAGGTTGCAGGCTAGGTCCAGTTGTTAGTGCAGGACAGGTATTTTTCTGTTTTGTCATTTCTGTAGATACTGGTATTTTCTAAACTGATCCTTCCTCCTTTTTTCTCGTTTGATAAAGTAAAAAAGTTTTTGTATCGGTATTGGGTAAAAATGCATTAGAGAGAACGTCAGAGTAGTACTTAGCATAGAAAGTTAGTAGAAACACCGCTTATGTGGTTTGCTCATGTATAGAGGAGACTATTAAAGGCTTTTGTATGAAGAGTTGGCCAAATAGAAGATAGTCTAATAACTAGAGGTGGGGAGAGACCAAAGAAAACAATAAGAGATATTATTAGTATGGATTCAACTATCTATATTTTAAATCACAAAAATGAGTAAAGATAGAACATGTTGGCATCTTTTGATCCATATAGCCGACCCCACCTAATGGGAAAAGGCTTCGTTTGTTGTTCGTATTGGGTAAAAAGGCAGATACTGAAGTGAAGCCCAATTTGCAAGAAGTTTCCCTTTATTCTTTGATTACTTTTTTTGCACTTACACTTCAACAAACCTTATTTATTTTCTTATGTTTTCTAGCAGATTACCTTGATTCAGGAATTAGGCGACTTCAGTAATATGAGATTAAAAGTGCATTGCATTATTGTACTATAAACAAACTCCAATGCAAAAACTGATGCCATTCATCATTCATTTTTAGAAGGAATGCATCTGAAATGACACAAGTTTTCGTAACTAAAATGAAAATATATTTTGGAATGATATTTCCTATTTCAATTTTTTTGTAAACTCTTAATATATTTGACTACTAGTACTAGATCAAATAGAAGTTTTGCAGGACATCAACAACTTTAATAATTGATGGCTAAAGTTAAACATAGATCAGCTCAACACATGCATTTGTAGGGAAATACTAGTGGCTTATCTTCTATTGGTGAATAACATTGTCTTTAGCCAAACTTTCTTGCAAATAGAACAGGAATATTTAGTTGCTTAACAGACGTCTTTCAATCTTCTAAATTAGAGACCCATAAAAATCCCCAAATTACTAATTACTAAAGGCAATAAAAGAGAAAGCACTAATTGCACATAGTCCCATTGGGTAGTTGTCCCCTGATCACGAGAATTTATTTATAACTTAACTGTGTTTCACCTCAGGAGATGATTTTCTAATAATACTCAATATGCAGTGCTAGCACTAGCAGATATAAAATTGGTCTAATGCTTATAACCATCTGTCAACAATACATCATTGATAATCTTATGATATTGCTAACACAAAAAGGGATGAATTTCTCCCTTTAGCTTAGATGACATAAACACTTTATATACTTCATATAGAATTATGAAGTTATGAAAATAACTTGTCAAAAACTGGTTAATGACAAACTGCATGAACCCCCAACGTGTCCCCTGCCCTGTTCTAACCTGGGAAACGCCTCACATGTGGACTGAAGGCACATTCATTTTAATGTACACGGTCCATTAGTTGAATATGTCAACAGATTTAGGAAAAGCTATATACTAATGCAGCAACATGTATTAGGATGTCATGTCCATTTATTCCTTTGAATCACAATAGTATAGTTTTTTCTGTTATTTATTTTTATTTTCTAATTGGAAGGAAGAAACTTACAGATGTAATTATTGTCTAATTTCACTACTAAAGTAAGGTCGTCTTTCTGATTACGGTGCTTTTTTAACATAGACATGTCTATTGTTAGTAATTGTTCCATTTCTTACCATATATAAGCTTTGGTTTGGGGTTTTATATATTTGTTTCGACTTGATATTGTAATCTATATGTTGAAAGAGCAAATTAGTGATTTGTAATAAGGCGCATAGTCACATGTTCAAATCCTATCTAAACCAATTTCTTGGGGCTAGATTATAAGGAATATCATGGTTTGGAACTTTGGATTAGTTGAGCTATGGGCAAGTTTATTGAGGTAATATGGGCAAGTTGGTTGAGGTACCACTTGACCATAATTCTTTGAAAGAAAAAAAGAAGGAAAAATAATAATCAATATATAGAAAGACGTGCATAAATTGTGAATTTAGTATGCTTCAAAAATTCAATTGATATGTGATCCAACAGAGTACAGACTGCTAACTTGGATATCTGTATTTATGTTTCTATTTGTATAAATGTCTTATCCAAAAATCTAAATTGAAAATATGACACCATCAGTGATTATGGTATATGCAGTTCTGCTTTAGTTTTTCTTCTAGTCTTGGAACACAAAACTGTTCATTAATTTAAGCATTTTTATCTTGAACTGGGATCATGCAATATCTAATATCTGGAATTCTGGATTAATGGTTCAGTATGAAAAAATACTGAAGTTCATCTCAATTGCTAAGAGTGAGGGTGCAACTATTTTGACTGGTGGATCTCGCCCCAAGGTATATTTTTTCCAATAGTATATATGCTCCATTATGTATTGCTGATTTAATGTGATTGTTCAGAGAATTGAATGATTTTTCAATTTTATTGACAGCATTTGGAGAGGGGGTTCTTTGTTGAACCGACGGTCATAACTGACATAACTACCTCTATGCAAATTTGGAGAGAAGAAGTTTTCGGACCTGTTCTCTGTGTAAAAACATTTAGAACTGAGGAAGAAGCTATTGAGCTAGCAAATGACAGCAAGTAAGTTCTCGTTTGGAAACTGATTGCTTTTGCTGGTATCTTTCCCCCTTTCCCTTTTTATCTGTGGATCAATATCAGAGTTATATTCTTCGGTCTTTGATAGATATGGCTTAGCGGCTGCTGTAATATCAAATGATCTAGAAAGATGTGATCGCATGACTAAGGTATGACTGTTCTTAGATTGTCATAAGAACAAAATAATTTGATTGTTTCTGTATTTGAATTAGGTTATTTTGCTTCATTGCAGGCTTTTCAGGCAGGAATTGTATGGGTCAATTGCTCTCAACCATGCTTCACTCAAGCCCCATGGGGAGGCACTAAACGCAGTGGTTTTGGTCGTGAATTAGGAGAATGGTATGGCCTTATATCCTACTATCCTAAACAGTATATATGCATAGTCACTACGAATGCCTTTTATAATTTGAAGAAGTAATTGCCATTTCCACGACACCTTGATATGATGAACAAAACCTTAATTATCATGCACCTAGTTTGCGATGCTAAAAACCATTAAAAATAACTAGTTGTTTGACATGCACTTCAGTGCATAGCATTTTTTTTTTGGGTATTAATCTTCAAAATAAATTATATAATATTTTTATATTAAAAAATAGCCAAAGAAAAAAGTAATTGTTAGTTAAATAACTCTTCACTATCTCCCACATATATTTTTGAGAATGATTATAATTTATATTTATATTTTTCTTAATTAGATAGCCGAAAAAGACAGTAAGTCTCAAAGCTAACTATAATTGAAGTATGCAATAAAGATTTCGTTTATGAACATAAAAAGAGTACCTTAAAATAAGTGACATTCGTGAATCCAAAAGAGAACAAATCTACCTCATATTTGTCAAGTCTGAAAAAATTGCTTACCCTACTGTATGAGTATCATTATTTGAACACGAGAATGAGTAATTTAACTGTGTTTTTTTGAAATTATTTTCAGGGGGCTTGATAACTACTTGAGTGTGAAGCAAGTGACTCAATATATATCTGATGAACCGTGGGGCTGGTACCAGTTTCCTTCAAAGCTGTGACAGGTAAACCTTTTATAGATTGATGGTAATTTGTTGTAACAAAAACCGACATGTAATAATGAGGTGAGGGAGGGCGACTTAATCTTAATCATGAACTGAAAGTTGGGAAAGCATAATATAATAACACAAGAACTGGTTGGTTTGTGGTCACTTGTCAGGTATATGTGCGCCACTCTCCTATCCTCAGCTTTTTTTATTTTGGATCCTCTGCATTAGAAAAGTAGGGGGGAAAAAAGTAGGTTCCTTATTTGGGGGTTTGCAGTGTGCATTTCCCAGACGTAGAAGCTTCATATCCACCCAAAGGAAGAAGGGTGATGATGTATTTATTGGTTAATTAAGTGATATGCAATGCAAGAATCCACATGCTATGCATTCAATTCAAGCACACGAAACCAAATGGCTCGCTACTCCCAAAGCTTGCAAAAGTCACTATCTGCCTTAAAAGATTATGGACTTGTTCATTACATAGAAATAGTATTTTCATGGAATTCAAAAAGTAGTGGGGTTCATTGGGTCCCAATTACTTTTTATTTTTTTATTTTCATTAATTTTTTAAAAAAAAATACAAAATATCTATTATACCTTTTTAATTTGATATGATTTGACACAATTATAATTTTTTTTTCTTTTTATTATTTTAATATAAGGGATAAAATGATTATTTTAATATATTCTCATCCCAGTTTCGTTATTAAATTTTTACTACTAAACACATTAAATACATTCCGTTTTCATTTCTAGTCCTATATACTTTCTCCTTTTCATATATTCCCTTCCTAATTAAGTCATCCAAACGAAGGACAATGAATTAACATTATAGTCTCTCTGTATGCAAAATTATGCATATTGCTTCCTTTTTTAGCCAAACCCAACTTTCTAATCATTCTTTCTCAGTTTTTCTCCTTTCATGATGCTAAGGTTATTATTCACTGTGGAGGCGCTTGGCTTGGCATCAATAAATTATAAAAGCTTTTCTCCAATTATTTACTGCCATCCTCATCCTTTAATATTAATAACGACTCATCTAATAATTAGTAAGAATTTACTTTGAATCGGTTAAGAATTAAATGATTAGATGAATGTATTAAAATTTAATATTATCATAATATTACACATTCTCTCGCTTGCTGCTTGGCATATTTACAAGATTCCCATTCAGTCTCGCTTAAATATATAATCTTAACCAATTTATCTTTCTAAAATCATTCAATATAACAATTTGTATGTTAAAACTACATAATTTTATTGAAAATATTAATGCAAATAAATAATTTATTTATATATATTAATATATATATATATATATATATATATATATATATATATATATGTATGTATACTTAATAAATATTTAAATCATTTATTTTTATATAAAGTAAAATCTTAAATTAGTACGACCTTGGATCTATAAAAATTTCTAAAACAATCTTTCAGAGACTATAGATAATATTCCCCTACTCAATAGTCAATAACAGGTAAAGGGAAGAAGATTTATAAAAAAGAAAAAGCAAAAACGGTACAAGATTTCTTACAATTAATAGTCATTAATAATTGCTATAATTACTAACGGCAGTCTTTGTCTTTTATCCCATAAATTATCGTTAATAGTAAGTAACTTCCATCTTAGGGAATGGTAAATTGGTAATAGGAGTTAGAATGAGAGGATTCCGATAAAATACAAATTTGATAAAGTATATGTATAAATTACATAATTTTAATTGTTAGACGAGTGTTATAGTGCAAACACGAATTTTGATTTTCATCCAACCATTTAGATCTTGTACTTAATGTATTTGTATTTCATTGGATTCAAATCCTAGAAGGAGGGGAGGAAACGGTTGGTTTGATCGGTGAATTGGTCCGTGGTTCAGAGAAATTATAAAACCGAAGGTTTTAAGAACCAGTCGAACCGATCAAACTAGTAAAAATTGGCGGGTTGAACGATTTTGATAGTTTACAATTTTTTTAAAAAAAATAAACTTTCATTCTTTAATCAAGTTGTTAAAAAAATAATAAAATGAAAAAAAAAAAGAGTGGGGAGAAGAAACTAATTGAGATAAGAAAAATAGATTAGCTCCAATTATTATTACAGTTACAGTTAACCCCGTTTCTATTCTTAATAATCACTCCAAGTCTCCAATCATATCATTTTGGGAGAAAAAGACAGGTTGGCCCGGAAAACAGTGTATGTATGTATTCTATCTGCAAACTGTAGGCGTTATGTTGAGAGGAAGATTCTTCGTCATTTCATATTTCACAATCACAATCCCAAATGGACTACGAACTGCACTTCTACCTCTCTTCCATTCACAAAAACTAAAATTACAGCACTAATTCTATCTTCATCCAATAAAGTTTTTTTTTTAAAAAAAAATCTTACACATGAAGAAACCCAGATTCAAATCAAAACCACAGAAAATAATTAGGCAGTTTGTGAACATTTGAAAATGGACAAATTGCATAATTAGTCACTACAATACGAAAAACCTTGAGGAGGAAAGATATATGAAAGGAACCTTCCTATTTCTGGATCTACGCGAAGAACCTTTTTAACTTGTCAGGATAAACCCATCACAATTCACAAACGCCCACACTCAACTGTCATTTTCTAAATTTTCCCCTTCCCAGGTCGGATCGCATATCCATTTCCCACTTTCTTTCTTTCTTTTTTCCTGTGGGTCTTATCACGTCAAGATATTTTTGTTCGTGCGTTATTTTTTTTTTGATAGACGACAGGTGAAAACGAAAGCAATTACTGTGGAAATTGTTAAATGTTGTTGCGTGACGATAAACGAGAAACACGCCGAAATATAATGAGCTCATTCTCTTTTGCCAGAAGCTGAGGTTTCTCTCGCGTAGTTGTGGAGCGCTTGGGGGTTGAGGGGATCTGGGTTTCTGCTGGAGAAGATGGGAATTGCAGAGGAGAAGGTGGTGGCTGTGATCATGGTGGGAGGACCCACTAAAGGTATGAATTCGTTTTGAGGATTGAGATTGTATGAGCAGTGAGCAATTCCTAGTATGTGGTTTTCGTGTTCTGAATCTTGAATCTGAGAATGCCACTGTTATTTCTGTCTTTTGTGTAAATAATGGCTTGGATTTGAGGGGATATTCTGTTTTACTGATAGTGTTCTTAGTAGTTACTTGCCCTCTCTCCATCAATCTCTTTTCCTCTCTCTGGTCCAAAATCCCTATGTCTTCCTGTGTACTTTGAATGTTCATGGAACCATGGTAAATGTGGTGGCTGGATCGAAAATTTACGTTGCCTAACTTGGTATATTGTTAGTTTCTTGGGATTAAATACAGGGCTTCTCAATTCTCATGTCAATTTTGATTAGTGGTTTGATTTCCATGTTTTTTTTTTGTTGGGATTTCTGGATTTGCAGGTACTAGATTCCGGCCATTGTCATTGAATATACCCAAGCCGCTTTTTCCTTTAGCTGGACAACCAATGGTTCATCATCCAATTTCTGCTTGTAAAAGGGTATTTTACTGAAAACAGAAGAGAATCCTCGTTTTGAAGAATGTATATAAATCTGCGAAGTACTTAACTGTTAATATTATTGTCACAGATTCCAAACTTGGCTCAGATTTATCTTATTGGTTTCTACGAGGAACGTGATTTTGCATTATACGTATCTTCCATATCAAATGAGCTTAAAGTCCCTGTTAGGTAACTTAATCATTTAGTTATCTTCTATTTTTCTTGACAACACACTGTCCATTTATATCATTGACGCTGATAACAGATACTTGAAGGAAGAGAAGCCTCATGGTTCAGCTGGTGGTCTTTATAACTTCAGAGATCTGATCATGGAGGATAACCCAGTTATTATTGACACCTAATGTTTTTTTATGTTCTTGCTCGCATAATATGCTGATGGTCTTGCTCACATTTTGTACTGCAGTCACACATTTTCTTGCTGAACTGTGATGTTTGCTGCAGTTTTCCATTGCCAGAAATGCTGGGTAACCTTTCCTCACAAATACAATATATTTTCTATTTTGTTCTCTCTATAAAATTGATGTATGTAGGAATGTGTTTGCAGAATAATTAATTTTTACCTTCTCCCTTATTGTTTACAGAGGCTCATAAAAGATATGGTGGAATAGGAACAATCCTAGTTGTGAAGGTTGGTCAATACTGGCTAACAGTTTTTTATTTTCTGAGCATGAAGTTCTGGTGTTCAGCATCCAATTTTTGTTTATCCCTTTAAAGGTTTCAGCAGAGACAGCTGACCAGTTTGGAGAATTGGTAGCTGATCCAGTCACCAATGAGCTGTTGCATTATACAGAGAAACCTGAAACTTTTGTACGTTCCTAAGTTGATGAGTCATTTAATTTTTGAATTAGAGTTCGAAATCTTTCCTACACTGTTGTTCACAATCTCACTCTGGTAGCTTACGTGAATGCAGGTAAGTGACCGAATAAATTGTGGTGTATATATATTTACACCAGATGTCTTTAATGCTATCCAGGGTGTTTCTTCTCAGCGGAAAGACAGAGGTTAGGGAAATATTGTAGGTCGTGATATGCCATATGAGTTGCATATTATATGCTGGGAAATAAACAAAAAATTATTTAAGTTTTAGAAGGATTTGATGCTTGACGTTAATATCAAAAAAATTAATTGAGTTACAAAATATAATTGACTTGACAGGGTAGAGACCCTAGGAATGGAAGATAGCTAGACTTTACCCTTGTGTATTTTAAGGTTTTAACCCACTTTTTTTCATATGCCTTTTTCTATTTGCAGCTAATTTAAAACGTGTCTCCAGCTTTGAAGCAATGCAACCAGACACAAGGTTTGTACTTGAGCATATTTTTTTAAAAAAATTTAATTCTTCCAAGTGAGCTGTTCAGAACTCATGAAAGTTCAAAACCTCATTTTGAATACATCAATAATGGTACTTCTATATTCGTTTTGCTATTTGATCTGAAGAGGTCTTCTGCAGGAATCTTCCTTCAGATTTTGTAAGATTGGATCAAGATATCCTCTCACCTCTGGCAGGGAAGAAACAGTTGTATATATATGAAACCAAGGACTTCTGGGAACAAATAAAAACTCCTGGGTAAGCCTTACCACTTGAGTATGTGTTGCACAGTCAGTATTTCCTTCATGGGGAATTTTCATGATTTGTTGACCTACTGGTTGCAGAATGTCCTTAAAATGTTCTTCCTTGTATCTTGCTCAATTCCGTTACACATCCCCAGACATATTGGCAAAGGGAGATGGTACAAAAAATGCTAGCATCGATGGTGATGTTTATATTCATCCATCAGCCAAAATACATCCATCTGCAAAGGTTAATTTTCACTTTCTATTATTTGATTGTTAATTATAAGCATTTTTGGTTCTTTCACAATCATGTTAGTTCTGTGCTTTTAGTCATGATACCATTTTCTTCACGTTTTTATTTGATAAATTTATATCAATTGCTGCATGACTTGAGTTATGAGCACCCATTGGTAAGATCTCGTGGTTGATGCACATTATTCTTGTCTTGCATTTTTTTTTTTTTTCATTTCTGAGTAAGATACCTTTTTGGCCCCAAAAATAGTTGGATGTCTTTGACATTTGAAAATAATAATAGTGATGAGAAGTTAGATACCATTGAAGTGTTCATTCTTTCTTCACCTAATTTTAACCAAACAATTATTGCTTGTAACAATACTTGTTCTTGTGTCCCTCATTACTTGAAAGTCCACATTATTCTCTGCTACATTCTTTTAATATGTTTTTCTTTTCCCCACTTTTACTTAACCGTTTATAGAAGTTAATTAGAGAAGGCATTTTTTTTCTGCAGCTAAAGTAGCAAGGCACATATGTGCTTGTTTATGTAGTTTCTTATCTCAAGAAGTCATATTTAGGTGGTCTGCAAGTTGACTTTAGTAACTATGGTTGAACAGATTGGCCCCAATGTATCAATATCAGCAAATGCTCGTATTGGAGCTGGTGCAAGGCTTATCAGTTGTATCATCCTTGATGATGTCGAAATTAAGGCAAGTGTACACCTTAATTGGTTTGAAAGGCATGCATAAGTCTTTTCTGAAACTAATTTTGTAGGTTTCATCTGACAGGAAAATGCAGTTGTAATTCATGCAATTGTTGGGTGGAAATCCTCCATTGGAAAATGGGCTCGCGTCCAGGCAAGTTTAGAAATTTTAGTTATAAAGCTTGAATGTTTCATTAATTGAAGACATGCATTTTATTTTCTGTAACTGCTAATACTTCTTTGGGATGCTGAGAGCCTGAGACACAATTAGTGATGCATTCTATCTCCTCTCCTACATTTACTGCAAAATCATCTGTTGTGACCAGTAGTCCACACATTTTCAGCTTAAACATAAGTATAACTTGGTCTATTATCATATCAGATACAATTAAGCATAGTCCAAGTTCACAAAGACAAATGGATCCTCAACTTGTGTAGTTTCCCCTCAATTTTTTTCTGTTTTTGGTGAAGTTAATTTGAACCTAGTAACTTACTGTCATATAAACATATTTTTGGCCTGTCAGTACTACAAAATTACAAAAGGAGAAAAATGTCTTCTAAGAGAAACAAGCTATTAATATTTGATTACATGAGTTTACTCAAATCAGGATTCAAGTGATACTCATCTTCGCGCATTAGGAATTGGGATTCCTTTCCCATGTTGAAGAAGAAGAAACTTGAGATATTTTTATGGGCTATTTGGTATTGACTTTATCTGGATTTCTCCATTAGCCCTTTGTCAATATACCAATGTACTGGACATTATATTTTGTTCTACTAATTGCTAGTTGCAGCTTTGTCATATGATTTTATGTTTATATATTTTTCAATTACCATCTCATTGCAATCTGTTTGCTAAATCGGGTCAACTAAATTCAGGCTAGCGGAGATTACAATGCAAAACTTGGGGTCACCATACTTGGTATATTTCTTGACCCTTTTCTTCCTGAATATTCTCTATCTTTCATGGGTTATCATGAAGATCCAAAATTAAAGCATTTAATCCATTCCTGAATCCAGGTGAATCTGTGACTGTAGAAGATGAGGTTGTGGTTGTTAGTAGCATTGTCCTTCCTCACAAGACCCTCAATGTGGGTGTTCAAGATGAGATACTTTTGTAGGTCCTTCTCCTACTATTGGCTTCTTCATTCTCTGTAATGGTATTTAACTATTTGCAGTCGCTTATTATGTTCAATTTCTATTTCGGAAAAGCTCAAGTAAGAAAATGTATTATTCAATTTGTTGCCATTTGTAAAATGACCTCTATATACCAAACTATGCATGCGTACAAACACTTCTATGGGTGTTTTACTAATAAGAATAGAAAATTATGTAGTGTACTATACAATTTGCTTCCTCATTCTTTGAATCTTTGTAATGGCATTTGCAGTTCCATTAGATGTTGAATTTCCAGTTCTGAAACTATATATATTCTCTACTTCTGAAATGAACTGTATTCGTATGGATACATTAAGAATTGTAAAATCGAATCAGTCCCTGAATTTTAAGGATTTATTAGAACACATTAAAATTTTACGTCTCCGCTTCACGGTCTCTGGTTCACAATATCTTAAGTAGGTGTGTACAAACTAAGAAAATTTTTAATTCACCTTTAAACTTAAAAAAATATGAGATAAAAAGACTAAATTATTTTTACTAAATTACTCATACGTACTCTTTCTTCATTAATCTTATCTTGGAAATAGATAAGGATGAAATTGTAAAAAAAATAATTAATGTTCTCTTGATTTTGAAAAAAAAATAAAAACCTCCAACAAAGCAGACCAGATATTGTGAACGAGAGGGAGTAGAACATTTTATACCTTAAAATATGTGAAAACTCAATTAAAAAATAAATTTTAATATTTAAAAATTCAATTGACCAATCAAATGGACCTAAATTTAAAATGACATTTTTAACCAACTTAAATCACCAATTTAAACCAACACATACATATAAACAACAATCAAAGCATTCACTAGGAAGGGTTGGTTATATAAATCAAGCAACTCCAATCACCTCGTTGATTCATATTCATACTCGACAAAATTCTAAGTTGGTTGATTACTTAATACAATTATTCTCTTTTATTCGAACTTAGACCAGCTATGTAAGCCTAATCAAAATTTGTTACAATCGATTTTAAAAAAATGAGTGTAGGAAGCTACCATTTTATAAAGAAAGTGTCGAGTTATTTTGCATCATTCTCATCAGTTGCCAATGTGCGACTTGTAAGGCGGCTTTAGATCTTTCTTTTTTTTTTTTATGAAAGTGGCTTTAGATCTTTTTTCTCCAAAACTTACGTTTTTTTAACTTTATGTTTACTTCTTTATCTACTTTTATTTTTTGTCTATCTACTTTTATTTTTTGTCGAATCTACTTTTATTTTTTTAAAAGATGCAATTGACAAGAAAAAGTTTATGAACCAGACACTTGTTCAGTTGTCTGAAGCAATGTTGTAAAAACCGGATCGGACTGGACGGTCCGATCGGTTCAACCGTCAACCGAATACAAAGGCGAGTCGGTTGGACCAAAAAATCGTTTTTCGAATTGGACCAGAGTTGGACCGATCAACCGGGTTAGACGGGTCAACCGGTGGTCCAACCGGTCCAATTTTATTTTTTTTAAAAAAAATTAAAAAATAAAAAGGAAAAATAACATTAAAAAAAAGAAATTAGAGAAATCTTAAAAATTAAAATTAGAAAAGTCTTGAAAATTAAAATTTAAAAGTCATGATTATCAAAAATTTCATATTTGGTTTGATTAAGTTCTTTCAAAGCTTGATAAGTCTTAAAAATTAAAACTTTCAGAAGTCATATAATTTAAAACTTCAAAATTATATATATTGAAACCTAAAATTTGAGTGATGTCATTTTATATATTAAGAATAATAACATTGGTCTGAAGACCAAAAGATACATTTGTCTAAAATGTATAATTTATACAATTTTAATATTCAAGTCATGACAAATGATTAGATACTTTTATTTACTTGGTTGTAAGTTAAAGCTTTAATTCAAATCCTAGCGCTGAACAGTAGAATACGCTTTGTAAGAACCGAACTGGATAAAGACTCGGACAAGTGTTCGGTTCATGGTTTGATCGGTTTAACCGATCGAACCGTCAGTCGAACCGGATGACACAATAAATAATAAATAATAAATATTCTTAATATATAAAATGACATCACTCAAATTTTAGGTTTCAATATACATAATTTTGAAGTTTTAAATTACATATAACTTCTCAAAGTTTTAATTTTTAAAACTTGTCAAGCTTTGAAAGAACTTAATCAAACCAAATATTAAATTATTGATAATCATAATTTTTAAATTTTAATTTTTAAGACTTTTCTAATTTTAGTTTTTAAGATTTCTCTAATTTCTTTTTTTTTATGTTATTTTTCCTTTTTATTTTTTAATTTTTTTTAAAAAATAAAATTGAACCGGTTGGACCCCCGGTTGACCGGTCCAACTCCGGTTAAATCCGGTCCAACTCCGGTCCAATGCAAAAAACGGTTTTTTGGTCCAACCAACTCGTCTTTGTATTCGGCTGGCGGTTGAACCGGTCGGACCGTCCGGTCCGGTCCGGTTCTTACAACATTGACGCTTAGTAGAAATATACAGATATAAAATCTTGTAAAATAAAGTACTGTAAAATAAAAAAAAATACTTTAAAGAAAAGTGATAAGAGAGAGAGAGAAAAATTAAAAGAGAACAAAATATAATAAAAAATATATTTGATATGTATAAAATATGATAAAAAATTTTTTTTGAGAACCGTCAATTTACATGTAATGCACTATTTACTAAGTGTACCACTAAAAACCAGCCTATTTTGTGGCGTACGAAACATACAAGTATTTGCTATTTAGCTTCTTTGCTGCATTTTCTTACCCCAAACACTATCATTAATTGCTTTCACGATAATTATTAAACATTTATAATTTCTTGGGAAAAAAAATTATAGTTAACAATTGCACAAATTCTTCCTTTGGCCTTTGCTCCACATTGGTTTATACTTATTAGTGCAAGTGAGGGAGTTAGCTTTTCTCACTTCACAAGTGTTTCTCTCAAACTAGAGAAAACGCTTTGGAGTCAAACTTCCAAGAAGTGCTAGGAAAACCTTTATATAAAATAAAAAGGCCAAAAAAAGAAATTCTCGAACTGCCTAAGCTGATCTTAAACAGTTAACTTCTGTAAAAAAACATGAATTTGAAAATCTCGTTGATGGCAGCTCTATGCTGGAGGTGCATGGAGAACATGCATCCCATCTCATCTCTACTGAAAAAGCTGTACTATTATTTGATTACAGTGGACAGACACAGCAACACAAACAAACAAATTACAAAATGTGAATTGGCCTCTTGCCAGCAACTTCTGAGTACCATGATTTCCATGCTTCCATGTAATGGCTGAAGAGTTCTCTCAAAGCTGCATCAAGAGGGTATTCATTATTAGACATCCAATCAGTTAAATAACCAGCAATATATCAGTAAGAAGACAACTTTATGTCAAATAACTCTCATAAACTGGCAAATCAATCTGCCTGATTAATGCAAGGTCATCCAAGTGAAAAACTAGATCCGATACTAACTATTCCCACGTGACTAAAACCAGATTGAAACACCTATGTATATTCGGTTCACATTCTTTTCATTCGTTAGAAATTTAAACCTTAATCCAATCAGAATGGATCCCTAATAATATTGACCAATGACTTTGAATGAATGAGAGTGAATTCTCTTTGATACTTTAGACTAGGATCCTCTCTCTTGAAGGAACGTAGGAAGTAATGAAAATACAGTACTTACATATCTTTTTTGCACATAGGAACAAATAAATCAAGCAAACTATACCAAGCCACATCTAGAGAGGTTATTAGGTGCTTATAGTATACCATCTCATTAATACTGATATTGATCAATAATATTTATCAAATTCTTCATTTTTTTTTCAATCTAAAGGGTACAATAAATAAAATAAACAAATAGTTAAATTTTTTATTAGCCCAAATTTTTCACATATCTATTCACTTGGAAAAATGATATTCAATTATTTGATGCTGAATGAAGACAAATTAACATAAAAGCTGTACGTTGAAGTTAAGGACTGGGGAGAGCAATAATTCGAAATACAAATACAAACAAAACTACAATCAAGACAAGGCAGGAAGAATGATTAAGCAATTACCAACAAATTTTCATTTCCGACGGTGTTTTCTAAGACAAAATATTACCTTGGTTTTGATACTGAGGACGATAGGCAGTCGCGAGACTATCCCAGTCATGGACCGGCTTTGCATCACTATTCTCAGAGGCATTCACTTTGGGGACGAAGGATGGAGCAAAAGGACCAAACTGGTAGCTCTTTGAACTCTGCTTTATGTCCTGTTTCAAATTGCTTTTATCTTCCTGACCGAGCCAACTATCGCTGTCCACTTCATTTTGCATCTTAGGATTCTGGTTGAAGTCCCCATTCGAGAATAAATCCACTTTGTTCCTCTTAAAACTGATGTTGGTGATATCACTACCAAATATCCTTTTCCTAGATTCATTGGGATTTGTAGACTCGTTCTCTGTTTTCCCCTTCAAACCCAGCCACCTGAAAGCCGGTTTTCTTGTGTCTGATGTATGGGTCTGCTTCCATTATAGAATCATGATTTAACTTAGGGTTGCAATATAAAACAATTCAACAACTTTAATATGAATAGCAGTTAATGTAATGTAAGTGGCAACTGGCAAGTATGTATCCTGTTAACCACTGCCCTCTCAATTTATTACATGAAAAAAAAATTAAAAAGAAACGGAATATCACCTTCTCAATTAGATTCATGGAGGACAGCACGTTTGCAATATCATATAGACGTCTGACTTTGGCTGAAAGGTCAAAAAAGTCAAAGTATAAGTGAAAAAGTTATACTCTTCTTTCTCTATCAGTGGATGAATAATTGCAGTAATTTATTACTTCTCATTATTGACGTATTATGGGCGTCTCCAAGCAACAATCTAGCGGCTTCATCGAGGGAAATCAATTCCATCTGAAGAGTGATTGTTGGAAAATTCAACACAACTTAGACAACTTATTACATAACTAATAAAAGAAAATAGTACACCATATTGAAAATTTCAAGAAACTGATAGTAACCCTCACATTAGAGCAGACAAAGAGCTTGACAAAATTCTGAGTAAGAAGTGCCAGAGATTTTTCCCTTCGGTTATCTGCAAAACACCATAGAAGCCATAGTTATTGAGTATTGACGGTGCTACTTTTGTGATAAGGGCTCCTAGAGCCATTGCGCATAACTTGTTGAATGGCGCATGGCAACATTGAAGTGGAGCACACATGATTATATAATTAAAAATAATAAAAAAGGAAAAAAAGATACTAAGTAATCTATTAGAATGTTTATTGACTTCTCAAATTCCTCACAAATACACAAGTTGTAACCAGTAATTAAAACATATCACAGAAATAATGCCTCAACCCACAAGCACAAGTATTTGTAGTTGTCAAGTATTTTGTGATTTTACCCTACACTTATGGGAGAAATAAAGTAATAACCTTACATGAAAGAGAATGGTGAGGGGAACTATAAGGGAGAAAAAGAATTAGTAACCCAAAAGAAAAGGGAGGAAGATGAACAAGAATGAGTTAGAAAAAGGGAAGAAATAATTAGAATGGTAGTAAAAGTACAAAACTTAAAAGAAAAACTCTTTTTAGAATGGGCCTATGTAAAAAACATCAAGTAGCATGGAAGAAACAATCAAACAATTAGAAAAGAAACTTGGGTAATAATAATTAGATGGTAGGATAAAAGACAAAAATTAGAGTTGACTAAGTATATGAAACAAAAAATTTATTTTTTAGAATTGGCCAATATAAAAAAAAATGTCTAAATTCAAATTACTCTATTAGCACGCACCAAATAATGGCGCGCCATGGCTAAGCCAAACGAAATTGGCAACCCCACAACGGCACAACCATTGGATTGCCTCAATGTCCATGGTGCTCAACAATGGGCAATAGGCGGGCAATTAATGACAATGATAGAAGCATAGTGAATCCTCAGAATACCTCAAATGTGATAATACCCCGTGGAGAGCAAAAAAATTGGAATTCATCCCATATAAGAACAAATCGATAAAGCTACTTCTATAAACTGAAGAAATGCAATGCGGTATCTCACCCGCCATAAAAGAAAATAAATATGCTATACCATACTAACGTATTCTCCGATTTAAACTGTAACTTTGCGAAATCAATTTGAAGGGATTTTCAATGAATGGCGAGATATTAAATTACCATTTTTCATAGATTTGGGAAGCGTAGAATTAGGATTAGACTTGTCATTCTGACTTCCAGTACTTGGATTGGATAATGTATCTTCGTCATCCTCATCATCTGATACCTGAAACAGATTATTGAAATTAAATTCGTCATATCAGATCTAGCATTATTCTTCTAAACCAAATTTTACTTTTTCAGGGGAAAAAAACAGTGCAATTCCTAAAATTCCAAGCCTACTTACTTTTGCGTTGTCGTGACCACCATCAAAAGCATCGGAATTCTCCCTCAAGCCCTCTTCCTATGATACAATCAGAAATTCAAAATCATGGCCAACCTTTGTACTATAAAGACATGTTCTATGAAGACACATATAACCAACTAAAGTACCTCTAAGCACAATTCCAAGTTAAAACTAAAATTACCTTGAGCTCCTGTAAAGCCCCCGGAATCGCCCCAAATCCTTTCCAAGTATATTGATTCTTCGCTTTTCTTGCAAGTACCTAATAATTAAAAGCCCAAAAACACATCAATAAGAATTTAAAATTTTTTTTAAAAAAAAAAGCCGAAATTGAGAAAGAGAAAAATAGGGAACATCTTACCCCGACACTCTCCAAAACATTAACTATATCATAGATCCGCCGCCTCTCGACCCCTGAAATTTCACCAAAATTGAAAACGAACAACAACTAATTAGCTCCAACCAAAAGAGGCAGTGCAATTTTATTTTATTTTAAAAAAAAAAACCCCGCAAGAGCACAATCAGATGTATAAAATACCTAATCTCGCAGCCGCATCGTCAAGCCCGATCAAGTGAACACCGTCTCGATTATACAAGCCCAAGAAACTGCACGATGCGCATCGAAGTTAAAATTCAAACACGGCCAGGAAAAAGAGGAGGGGAAAGACGAAGAAGAAATTAAACAAGGGATGCGAGAGAATGAATGGATATACACATACTTGGTGCACAAGAGGCCGAGAGATTTCTGCTTCCGATTATAGGTGTAGTGCCTGGAAGGATCTCGAAGCGCGGAAGAAGAAGCCATGGAGTAGATCTGATAAGAGAGTGAGAATTGGAGGGAAGCGATGGCGAAGGCGGAAGAGAGAGAGAGGGGACCGTTAAGAAATAGGGAGGAAGTGAAGGGGGTTTTGAGCAAAATGGCGGGGCCGGAATTTTGAAATTTACGAATAAGGGAGCGTTTGGTTTTGGATCTGAAGGAGGGATCGAATTTCGACGTGTTTGGGTTGGGAATTTGACACTTGTTGGGAATTTTTTTTTGAATAAGCGGGAATTTGAAATCCTCACGCGCCTGCTAGTGTGGATGGATCGTGTTTATGAAATTACGCATTTGGCCCTCTTTCGTTATGATTTATTAATTGAAATACTAGTGTGGTATTTGGCATGCATTAGTGCATTATTGGCCATCATTCTGCTGTGCTATTATGGTCCCTCAGACTTGAGAGTGCTCCTTTTGAAATTTCCCTAACTACCATTTTTAAGAGCATTCAAATCTTCCATTAAAAAAAAAAAGATTCAAATCTCCTTTTTTTTCAAGTTTAACTTTGTAGGGTTAATTTTGATTTTTTTTTTCTTATACCAAATGAATCACAATATTTTTTTTATATATTTTTTTTGTGTAAACATTAAAATACATTAATTCTATTTAGTTTGAATGTTATATTTAATTTAATTTGTATTTAAATATTTTTAATTACATTTTCTTTAATTAAAATTATATACATATATGTATGAATTTAAAAAAAAAACCGTAAAATTTTCACGAGCTTAAAACTAGTTCTTAAGTAAACTAAAGAAAGCTCGAAGGTAAGGAAGTGATGTCAAGTGTCTCAAACTCATAATGGGCCATAAGAGAGGTTAATGGGTATTTACTTGGGGGGAGCTAAAGGGACAAGGTAATTAGATAAATAATGTGCAAGTGATGCGTTGTTTGGAGTTGTTGATTATCTACCAAGGTTATGTTTGGTAAGAATATAATTTAAGGGAAGGGATGTAATCTCACACTTTCTAATAGACTTTATATCATATTTTTTACATACCAAACGCACTTCTCATCATATTTTTTACATTCTCCACACACTTTTTTCTACAGTATTTTTTTTTACTCTAAAGTATTTTACATCACTTACCTTCCCATTCGTGCATTTCTACTAAACATAACCAAACTATTCAGGGACCAATCGGTATTATTTAAGGGCATATCACATTAACACTAAATATGAACATATCACTTCATAATGATTCAAACGTTGATCATGTTATGAGTGACTAATCTATTTTTTTTCTAGTAAAGACTAATCTATTTCACTATACTTAATCCTAAACTAAATTAGGTTAGTACCTTCTAGGATTTATTTTATAGGGAAACTGTGGTGGTTAATTTGACTAATTTATAACTTTAATTTACATATTTAAATTTTTAGAGGCAGCCACCAAAAACTCATCAATGGAGGAAAGTTACATTATGTTTTAAGTCATAGCTCGAGTTTTTTCAAGTTAAAGTTTTTATTAGTCCATGTTGCTATCTTTTTCTTTTCTTATAGGCAAAAGTACATTTTCTACCCTCAACGTTTAGGGGTCCTGTCAGTTTCGCCCCTAACGTTTTTCGCTGTCAATTGTACCCCTAACGTTTTACGTTTCTGTTAATGTCACCCTTTTCACTAACACCGTCAAATATTTAACGGTTTTTGCTGACGTGGCATCCTATGTGGCAAAAATTTTTTTCCTGTCAATTGTACCCCTAACGTTTTACATTTCTACCAATGTCACCCTTTTCACTAGCACCATCAAATATTTAATAGTTTTTGTTTACGTGGCATCCTATGTGGCAAAAATATCTAACTTGGTATATTTTTTTCCACATCAGATTTTCTACTCATCTTTTCCCCATCAAAGTTATGTCATTTTGACCTCGGCCTATTCCTTCTAAAATATAACTCAAACGCACGCGCTATTTTGCTCATAAAAACATCGGAGACGTTATCCATTCTCTATTTTAGGGTAACATCTCCGACAAAGTAGAGAATGGGTAACGTCTCCGATGTTTTTATGAACAAAATAGCGCGTGCATTTGAGTTATATTTTAAAAGCAATATGGTGAGGCTAAAACGACACGGTTTGATAGCGCGTGCATTTGAGTTATATTTTAAAAGCAATATGGGAAAAATATGAGTAAAAATTTTGGTGTGAAAAAAAAAATGTCAAGTCAGATATTTTTGTCACATAGGATGCTACGTAAGCAAAAACTATTAAATATTTGATGGTGCTAGTGAAAAGGGTGACATTAGTAGAAATGTAAAACGTTAGGGGTACAATTGACAGGAAAAAAAACATTTTGCCACATAGGATGTCACGTCAGCAAAAACTGTTAAATATTTGACGGTGTTAGTGAAAAGGGTGACATTGGCAGAAACGTAAAACGTTAGGGGTACAGTTGACAGTAAAAAAACGTTAGGGGCGAAACTGACAGGACCCCCAAATGTTGGGGATACGAAAGATATTTTTGCCTTTCTTATATTACATTAGCATGTAAGAGAAGAGGTCGAGCAATTCAAAGCTAACCTTTTTGTACTTTCCTTAATTGAATTATATCATTCAGTTTTTCAAAAGATTAATTTGATTGATAAAACAAAATGATATTTTGATACTCTGTAATTTAACTTGTAACTCAGTGCGTTTATTTTGTAAACCTTTAATTTGTTATGACTTATGAGAACCATTATAATTAACGTAATTTTCTTTTGGAATTTATAATTTCCTACTACGATTAAAATTCCTCAATTGGCTAATTGAAATTCTTCAAATGCTTAATGTGTGTATGAAATCCCTATTTAATTTTAGATAGAATTAGGGTGTGCAACATAACCAACAAGAAATTGGTCTCACTGGTAAGCAACTTAGTATACCCTAAGTAAAGTTTCGGGTTCGAGACCTTTGTAAATTAAGCTATTCTTGTTGGGACACTCTTTCATCATAGTCAAATGTACGAAACGAGTCGAGTCCAAATATAACCTAAATGATATACTTTTTTTAATTAAAAAAAACAGTTATGCTATCCTGTGCGCTTTGCAAACCTAAACCTAAAGCATCCATCAAAATTCCTTCCATTCAATCCTTCAAGCCCTCTTACTTTGTGCTTGTTATCTCATTTTTGCTTCAAGATAGCAGGGTTGTATTTTCTTTGTACAATATGGATGTCTTGCTAAACTTTTTGTTGTTGCTTTGTATAGGCATTTCTACATTTTCTCTTCTTAGCAATGAGAATAACAAATATTTAGATATACATGTTAGAGAGATCAACAGTGATCCAATTTAAAGGATTACTTTAGGGGAATTTGAACATTTGCCTATAAATGAGGCTATAACTTTTTTCTGGATACTTAACCATTTGTGCCAATTCATATTGGCTGAAAATAATGTCAACATATATATGTTTTCACATATATCTTTTACTGTCGAACTCTCTTGTTAAATCCGACTCTCATTGGTTAGTTTATGCATGTTTTGTCCAGCTTGTTTAATGAAAAAAAAATCCTTATGAACATTACAATAACTCTAAAAAGTGTATGTACTTATTAGGTTAGTCTATTGAATCCACCAAAATACTCTCTCTATTGCACAATATTTACTTTGTTGGTGATTTTTATTTATTTCAAGATATTTGTTATTTTACAAAATCAAGAAAATATTAATTGTTTTTTTACAATTTTATCCTTGCCTATTCCCAAGATAAGATTAATTAAGAAAGAGTAAGTATAAATAATTTAGTAAATGTAATTTAGTCTTTTTATCTCATATTTTTCTAAATTTAAGGTGAACTAATGATTTTCTTAGTCTGTGTACACCTACCCAACGAGGCAGATATTGTGAACCGAAGAGAGTAATCTGTTAGGTTTGGATTTTTTTTTTCTTTCAGCTTGTATATATATATAATAGCCATGTTAACTTTCTATTTATTTATTTTTGAGAATTTTATATACATACAAGTCATGTTTGGTTTGGTACTTTAGGTTAATTGTTATATGTTGGAAGTTTTAAGACTTGAACGAGTTATTTTTGTACATGAAAGTTTACTAAGCCATTAACCCATGCCTAAACATATCTGGGTAGGCAGGTAGCTTCCCAAAACATCAATTAGGCAACGTTAGCAAAGGCAAGTAATTAGGCTAAAGGTCTATTTTGGTCCTCAATGTTTGCATGAAGTTTAATGTTGGTTCTCAATGTTTCAAAAGTTTAATGTTGGTCCTCAAAGTTTTTTTTTGGTCGATTTTGGTCATCGAGCGTAACACCATTAACTTTTTGCCCTTAAATGATGACGTGGCATGCTTATATGGCACATCATCTCTCCTACATGTCATATTTTAATGACGTGGCATGACACATCATTGCCACGTCACCCCAGATGATGATGATAATGATGTTGATGAAGGAGAGAAGATGATGATGTGACAATCTGGGGTGACGTGGCAGTGATATGTCATGCCACGTCATTAAAATATGACATGTAGGAGAGATGGTGTGCCATATAAGCATGCCACGTCATCATTTAACGACAAAAAGTTAACGGTGTTACGCTCGAGGACCAAAATCAACCCCAAAAAAAAAACATTGAGGACCAACATTAAACTTTTGAAACATTGAGGACCAACATTAAACTCCATGCAAACATTGAGGACCAAAATAGTACTTTAGCCCAAGTAATTATTAAAAATTATTTGGACAAATATTTAATTTTTTTTTTAATGGCACCTTTGGTAGAGAGGAAATGCTATGGAGGTGAGTATGATTACCCTTTCAGTCTTGTTTGATACCAATTGAGTAAGGTACCATGGTAAATAAGATTCTCTTATACAATGGAAGTTTGCTGCCTTCTTGTCTCGGATGAAAGCTTAGAGAGGTTCTATGGATGTGCATGTAAAGATACTATTTTACCCTTAACATGAATAGGATGGAGGGTTACTTGGCACATTAATGTATTAAGCGCAAAAATATCATTTTACACTCTTAACTTCCATTTTCCTATCTTCTCCCTACCATACTAAACAATATTATCTTTAACAATCCATTTCACTTTTATTTTCCTGCATACCAAATACATTTTTATCATCTTCTACTTCCACTTTTACTTCCATTTTCCACCAAAATACTCACTTCTTACCAAACACCACTACACATTATTTTTAAAAACTGAAATTTATTTTAAACTCATTGAGAGTAGTAGTTCATGTTGAAAAAAATTATATCTATATGTTTACATTTATTTCTTCAAATTTGCCTATCAAAATATAACATGTGTCATTTTATTTATGTGAATTTTTTTTTAACTCTATTAATTACTGTTAAGAAAAAAAAATTTACATATATCATATTTCAATAGACAAACTTAAAAAAATAATATAAAGAAAGAAAAAGAAATGGATGTAAATTTTTCTCTTTTTTGTTTTATACGGCTAGACTCACCCACCCAAATAAATGACCTATAACTTAGCGCACATTTTGGTATATTTATATTTTTGATTATTTGAAGTGCCTATGAAGTCAGAAAAAAAAATCTGGCTATTAAGCATCTGTTCCGAAAGAAAAATATGACCATCGGAAGTGTATGTTCAAAGGAATGTGGATGACTGGTTGTACTTTAGTTCTTGTTCTTTGAATCAACAATGGAAATAAGATGAAATGAGTGGGACCCACTCATTTTTTTTTTTTTTATTTCTATCAATTTAAAAAAGAAATACAAAATATCTATTATACCCTTTGATTTGACACAATCATAACTTTTTATTATTATTATTTTAATATAAGAGATAAAGTGATAATTTTAATACATTCTCATTCCATTTCCATTCCCAAAATTTTACTAACAAAAAACGCATTCTGTTTCCCTTTCCCTTCTCGTTTCCATTTTCGTGTAAACAACGTGCCCCGCTGATTCTCCTATGGTATAAGCAAAACCTCTTGAGAAAAAGTAATCAATGATACCTCAAAACTCAGAAAATTCCCAGGAAGCATATATAATATTGAAGTGAATGGTTGAATTGATAAGATGTGGATTTCTGAAAGCTAGGAAATGGACTTGATACACAAAATTAACAATAACAGAGGGGAATAAATATATAAGTCCTCCAAATCTACTGTCATTGATGCATCAAACACAATTTTTTCTTAGTGTATCACCCACAATTAATCCATCAGTGCACAATAAACAACAATCATAAACAACATGTTAGAGATTACAACAATACAACTCAAATAGACTCTCTTCATTTTATTTGATTGGAAAATCATCTTAGTTGCGAGTAGAATCAGTAAAGAAGCTATTGATGGAAGGCATAATCTCTGGGGCTCTGTTGCGCACATATTTCCTCAAGAAATGCTCTGAATACTTTTCTCCCTCAGCAAAGTTTTCCAGCACTCCTGCAGCTCTGGTCTCTTTGCTTACCCTAGTTTTTGGTGAAATATTAACTCAGTTCAAATACCATACATTCATTCATTCTTCTCTCATCCAAACATCAAATTGAATAAGCAAAGGACAAACTCTTGAAACTTGAAAGTTTGAACCTATAGTAATGCAAGGAGGAAATTCTAATTTCTAATGTCTATCATAGGTTCAATCTTTAAATAGTCAAGATACCCTTCATTTTACCCAAGTGATTCCTCTAGAGATAGACATCAGAATTTCCTCCTTTGGATTACTATAGACTTTAAATGCTTAACAAAAATTCAACTTCAGATAAACTCATTTTACACGCACACACAAACAAAAGAAAAGAAAAGTACTAATCCAATTTAGATAAACTTCTAGGTTCTACATAAGAATTTTTCTCCATTCTAAACCTATACCGTCTGAACTGGTTCTTTCTTTGGAAAACCAAAATCCATGAAATAAACCATCTCACAATCAAAATTTAGCACCAAAAACCAGTGTTTCAACTAAAAACACAGCATAACCAGATGACAGAAACATCTAATTCCAAAAACATCGAAAGCACTACCGCACTGTGTAAAACCTAACGCATCAAACAAAAAGCGAGAAAACAGAGAATAACCTGACTTCAGGGTTGATGCAGATATTTCGAACCAGTTGAAACCCACAGATTCCAACAGCAACTCCAACAGCCGCGAAGAGTGGGTACACCTAAATGCACAAATAATCAGAAACCACTAGATAAAAACCCTCAAATACGAGTGAACTGAGAAAGAAAATGAAGCTCCATTTCAACTCAACTCAACGAAGAAGAATAGAAGTAAAGAAGACGTACCTCAGGCCTGAGCCAGCGATTCGCCATCTATAGCAGCTGTGGAGAAAGATCGAGATGGTGGAACAGTGTGCTCTTGGGATGGAATGGGAGAGAGAGATAGAGGAGGATGAGAAAACGAAGAAAGCTGGAATTTATAGCGTGACCTAAGGTCAAATTTTTTTTCAAATATAAATAAAATTGTTTCTTTTCTTTTTCTTACAAAATAAATAAATAAAAAGTGGTAGATACTTAATTTAATATGGGCTAAAATGCACATTCAAGCCAGATACACTCCCTGAGTTTTAAAACGTTGTACATAAATCTCTTGAGTTTTTATTTTGGGGCTGAGACACTCCTTCTATTAGGGTTCCGTAAAAATTGGGCGTAAAATAACACGTCAACAAGTATGTGTGAGGGGTGTCTCTGCCCCAAAGTAAAAACTCAGGGAGTGTATGTGCCCCTAAAATCTAAAATGAAAACTCAGGGGATTTGAAAATACTAAATTCCCCTCACACATGTTTGTTGACGCTTAACGCCTAATTTTCACGGAACCCTAACAGAAGGGGTGTCTCTGCCCCAAAGTAAAAATTTATGGGATTTATGTGCAATATTTTAAAACTCAGGGAGTGTATGTGTTCCTGACCCAAAACTCAGATGATGTATGTATATTTTATCTTTTAATATTCGTCACAAAATTTCACATTTAAATTTTGTATAAGAGTTATATTTTCTTATGTGAATTAAATTAGTTAAAATTTAATATCTTTCTGATATTAAAATAAATAATATTAAATTTAATATTTTTAAAAAAAACTAAATTAGAAATAAATTTTATATTTTTATTTTTAAAAATAAATTTTTTTTGATAAAAAAGCATTAAAGCTTCATTATATTGTAAAAAAGTCAAACGGTACTTACAATAATTTAGAAAACTCCAATCTAATAATACTAAAGAATAAACCCTAACAATTATTGAACTAAGTACACAAAGTGTAAGCTCAGCTGATCCTATTTCTTCAGGATGAAAAATCTCACCGTCCTTGGTGTTGCCAACAAAGTTGTTACTCTTATACCTCCTGCATATTAGATCTGAAGTAATCTTTAAAGTTGAAATTGTCGTAGGCTCTTCCAACATCATGATGAACGAGTGAAAATTTTTTAACATAGATGATTCGTAGATTTAGATATGATTATAAAAAATCTTGAATCCAGAATCACCTGATTGTCAAACAAATTCACAAAAGAAAATAAATACACACAAAAATAAAACGAGCTCCACTTACTAGATCTGATTCGATCTAACAATGGGAGACTACACTCTCACAAGAGATGACTAACAAACTCAGAAGTAAATCTGGAAGAAAATCACCACCAAAATTAGGGAATGAATATCTACCTTATTTATGAAACGTAACAACGGTAACACAAGAAGAAAAAAATAGGGAAGGGTTGCCAAAATTTGACATTAAAAAATTAAATTAAGATAAATTATATATTTTAATTTTTAGAACAAAATGTTAATTTATTCTTATATTTATTTATTGTAGCCTGTAGGATTGTCACAGACGGAATGCACTGTACTCGAAGCGTAAGCTGAATAACGAATAAGGAAATGACGCGTTGCGATTGTTATATTGAGCTTTTCTATACGCCCATAGTTCTGACTTCATTTCAGCGGCCCATGCTTTATTAAGAACCAATCAAGAAATTTTGGTGAGTATACACAAATTGGACAATAAAGTGCATAAAGTATAAAGTGTATTATCTAAATTGTTAAATAAAAATTGAGATTCATATTTGTATTTTAACAATTTTATTCAACAGCCATTAAGTGTACCCTTCACACACTTTACTAGATCTGCACTTTATCAGATTTGAATCCGAGTATATATTGGGTTAGGTTATTTATATATTTTTAATTTTTGAATTAAGAAAATTTATTTATTATTTTTTAATTAAGAAATTCACATAATAAATAAATATTATTGACTAATGTATAAATGATGTGTAACAAAATTTTTTATTTTATATGTTTATTTAACAAGTGTCTTGAAGATTTTTTTACTTAAAGAATTTATTCTCTTAAAAAAATTAATGAAAATTCAACAAGAATAATTGTATAAGTCATTCCATTAGTTGAAATAAATCTTTAAACAATATTTTAAATATACTTTATTAAGTAATACTCTAATAGAAAAAAATCAAAGTGTAACATTCTGTTATGATTATGAAGTTGTCTGTTGTCTGTCATTGTACAAGTTGCCTCTTGCTATGCACAAGTTACCAACTTTTGTCACCAACTTGCTTTTTATTTTAAAAAGAAAAAAGAAAGAAAATTCCTAACTCTAAATAATATAAAAGGAAAAAGCCTATCTATGAAAATAAATAATTGGTCAAAATAAATATCTAAACTGTGGCCTTGAGATAACACTTTAATGTACTAACAAATGTACTGAAAAAATTTGTTAAAGAGAGCAAGTTAAAATTTTTTGAATTTCCTAAAGTTGTCTCTTGTATATATATTTTTTAATATTTTTGTTTCTTAAACTTTGAACCAATAAAAATTGAATATTGAATCAATTTCAAAAACTTCATAAACTTTTATAAGATCTAAACTCATACAATTACACACCCATTTGACTATTTCAATCCAGCTCGTATGTTATATACGAGTTTTACAAATTATAGTAGAGTGGGCTTGTAAAACCTCGTTTTTATTTTGTTTACATGTTGAACTATAAACATATCCAACCAGGCCCATTACTGTTGGTCCAATTCCCTTTAAGCAAATTATGTATTTAACTATTACAAAATATTGACCAAAAAAATTACAAAATAAAATAATTCTTTCAATTTTTAAAACCACTCATTTTAAAATAAATTTTCTCAATTTAATCGTTTATATATTTTTTTAAATAAAGAAATTCTTAAATTAGGTAAAGTAACAACAACAAAAATAATTGCTACCATATATCCTTGAGCTTAACTATGAATTTGTCTAAGTATTTTCAAAAGTAAAATGGCTTCTTTTTTTGTGGACATGATTGATAGTTAAGAGAGGCAGCTCACAAGTATTGGGAAGTTGAATCCAAAAAATTATTGTATAAATTTAAAATTTAAATAAAAACTATTTTGCTCGATCACAATTATTCAATTAATTCTTAAATAACAAAAAAAACTCATTAAAAGATATTAACATAAGAGCATGTTCTTTGTGCATAAACGGAAAGGGAAAGAGAATGTATTTACTTTTATTTCATTTATATCACTTCACATTACATTGACATGACTTTTTTCACTCCCTCTAACATTCCCATTCACATTCCTTCCAACATTCTACTAAATAAATATACTTTTAATTGGTGAATTTATTTTGAGATGTATGAGTGAAAATAGAAATATGAGAGAGAATAAGAAAAAAAATAAAATAAGAATTAAATAAAATGATAACTATACCCTTCAATAATTCCATTCTATACTTCATTTTATTTGTGCTCTAAAACTAGGGGCAAATCCGGTGGGAAATTAAACCATACCAAATAGACCAGGTGTTCTTACATCGTAACCAAGAAAAAATATTAATAAAAAATAAGGGTTTAGCTTAGCTTAGCTTTTCTTAAGGCAGGCTTTAAGAATAAAGTTTGGTAGGAAAGCGAAACGATGCGTATTTTTGAAACAACCAAAACAAAATCTGAGGATGGATTTAGAAATAGAAAGAGGGTAGGATTGGAATACCACTTTAGCATTATCAAAGTATTAAATTTTAATATATCTTAATAGTTATTTAATATTAATTTTTAATGTTAAAAAATATTTATTTAAAATAAATTAGAGACTAAATAATTAGAAAAAGTATTAAGTATTATTATAGCATAAAAAATCTCCAAGTATAACTCTATAAGTAAAGGTGCGCCCGAGTTGAGTTAGATTAGATTTGACAGATGATTGAAACTAACCCAATATAATAAGGAAAAAACTTATATCTATTTCTTTAAATTCATTTCATCAAGTTTACTTATTAAAATATGATATGTGTCATTTTCTATGTTAACACAGTTAAGAAATAAATGCTAAGTGGAAGAAATTAATACATGTCATATTTTGATAGATAAACTTGATAAAATAGATGTAAAGAAATTGATATAAGTTTTTTCCATATAACAACGTGGGTTGAGTTCATTCAAATTAAAGTTCAATCCATTTTTTTAAAAAAATTTTACTCCTTTTTATTTTTGTTGTTGAATTATTATTATTTTTTTTTAAAAGTGTTGAATTTGTATTTGCGGTAACCATAAATTATTAAAAAAATTTAGACTAAATTTTATATATAATATAATATAAAATTAAATGAAATAATTATTCTTATTACTGAATTATAATGTATTTAAAATAAAAAATGTTTAAAGTTATAATATAATTACACAATAAAAAATATATTAATAATTAATCAAGCATCAATTATATTTTATAAATAAATTAAACAAAAATAAGATATCTCACAATTAAAAAATCATAAATAAATAACTAATTACATATAAAAATGACCTTAAATATAATAACAATTTATTTCTTCTTTTTTATGAATAATTTTTTTTATGAACTAGAAAAATTTATTTCTTAAAAAATAATAACACATTATTTAATTTTTAAAAGTTATTATTTAATCCAACCCAATATCAAGTTACTTTAGATGGAACGGATTAACATATTGACTTAACCTAATACACAATATCAAGTTACATAACCTAATACACAATCCTAGGTAGAAGGGAATCGAAGATTGTGTAATAGCTAAGTTTACGTTTGAAATTGGACGAAATAATGGGAAAAAAAAAATGAGAATTGAGATTAGATAAAATTTAAAAAATTAATTTTATCTTTTATTTTAAAATAAATTTATTCTTCATTTAAAAATTGTAATTTAAAAAGAATAGCAAAATTAACTTTATAAATACATGATTCTCATTCAGACAAAAAAATGATTCTCATTTTTTCCTTCCAATTCTCGAAACTAAACATGACTAATGGCATGTTTGGTAGGGAGTGAGTAAAGGTCATATGAAGTTTTAGGTGGCGTTTGGTATCCGATGAGTATTTTAGTGGGAAGTGGAAGTAGAAATGGAAGTGGAAGTGGAAGTAAGTGATAAAAAATATGTTTAGTATGCAAGGAAATGAAAGTGGAATATAAAAGTAATATTGTTTGGTATGGTGGGAAGAAGATAGGAGAATAGAAGATAAAAGTATAAAATACCTTTTTTGCCCGTAGTTTTCAAAAGTCACAAATCTTTTTAGGGCATTTTGGTCTTTAAACATCACCTCACCTCTCCTCACCTCAACTTCCCACCCTCTTGAGATGGATTTAAACTCACCTAGTATGATGGAACTAAACTCACCATGAAACTAAACTCACTTGGTACCAAACAAAAATAAAGAGGTGAACAAACTCACCTTCCCACCTCTTCCCTCATACCAAACAACCCTTAATATGTTTGGTAGTTGGTGAGGTGAGTGGGAAAGGGAAGAAACTTCCTTCACGAGAGGTGAGTAAGGTTGCTTGTATGTGAGTAGGGAAGTTGTGGTGAGGTGAGGTGATATTTAAAGACTAAAATGCCCTTAAAAAATTTGTGGCTTTTAGAAAAGTAAGGAAAAAAATAATTTCATACTTTTATCTTCTATTTTCTTATTTTCTTCCTATCATACCAAACAAGATTATTTTTACACTCCACTTCTATTTTCCTACATACCAAACATACTTTTTATCACTTGTTTCAAAGTTCTACATCCACTCCCCACTTACCAAATGGCACTAAAAGTAAGCTAAGCTGGGTATTGGGGATTGGGGAATCCCATGGTAGCAGATCCACGTCCGATGGAGTGATTGTATCACAAAATAATTTTGCAGATTTGCCATTTGTGTGTGAGTTGTGACCTTTTTTTCATGGAAGAAAGTTTAGTGGGTAAATATTAGTATTTTATCAGTTAGAAATAATTTTTTAAATTCTAATTTTATAGAAAAGTTTATTTATCATTCACTAATAAACTTTCACATTAATTATAAAATTCAAACTTTCACATTTATAAAATAAAAATCTAAATTTTAATCAACTGTATTACTCTTAATTGAAGAGCGGTAACCGTTCACTTCACAAATGGCGAACAATTTTATGTAGGACCCACCACCTGCCTACGGATAAATTCAAAATCTCTATTATCTAATTTGTTTTTGTACGGATATCCAATCAGCGAGTCTTTTCACTTTCACATGACGTCTTTTTTTTTTTGACTACTCATTTCCCCTTCTCAATTTTACTTTTTCCTTTTTTTTTTTTTAATTTCGCTAATTAGTAGTATTGATATTTGTTAAATTTTCTTATTATAAAATTTTTAAAAATTTTAAATTGTTATTTGTATTAATCTATTACTATTTATAAACGATTAAATGTTTCATCCATTAATAAAAAATCTTAATCAGTTTCATTAAGATAGATACTAATTAGTAAAACTATATGTTGCTGTCTTAGGAGTAGATGTTCAGTGATACTGTAGTACTGAACTTCAGTACATCCCTCCAATCAGTTGGTCCCTAAACCATTCAAGGTGGGCCCTAATTAATGTGAGTTTTGATTAATATTAACAAATGGCACTACATAATTGGAGGGATGCACTGAAGCTCAGTGATACGATACTATTGGACTTTTATCCCTGTCTTAAGATCATTTTAATTTGTTTTAAATTTCTTTCTAAAACATTTTTTTTCCTTATAGCAAATTGTATTCCAAGGATGATCTCGTTAAAATTCCTTGAGTCTGGCTCCAAGTGCTTGGTTAAGAGTATTTGCTCAAAAGATATCATAGGACTAACAATCTAACATCCAAAGAAAATTTGAGAAAATCCTGTGTTTTGCAAGACTTTGAGAAATTTAAGATTTAATAGTTGTAATTTATTATAGAGATCAAAGAACAATGGCGGAGATGGCTCTCTGTTTTTTTTTTTTGGGCCTAAAGATGGCTCTCTTAAGATAATATCAATATATACGTAATATATGATAAAATTTTTTTTTATTAGCCCACTCTTGGATAAAAAATTATGACCCTTTTATAGAAAAAATAAAGAAACACAAAAGTAAAAAATCATGCTCAACTACTTTTAAAGATATAATAGACTTTGAAGCTATTCTAGATTGGGAACATAGAAAGTTAAGAGATACATTTTTAAATTTTACTTTTTACAATAAATAAATAGAGAGTTCTCAAGCGTAATTTCAACTTATTTAAGTGTTACTTTAATTTATATATAAATTTTTAAGTATGACAAATTACTTTTATTTATCATTATTATCAAACTGTCAATCAATTTGTTTTTAATTTATCATTTGTAATTAATTTATAAATCAATGCATTGTATTTTTTGGCAAAAAAAAGCATTATATTTTAAAATAATACTATGATAAGTATTGAATAATTTATATAACATTATATAAATAAAAATAATGGTGGCGCCCTATGGGCACTATAAATTTATGTAACATTACATAAATAAAAATAATTGTACGCGTTCTATAGACGCTATTACTTTATTTAATTGAATTTATGTAATATTACATAAATAAAAATAATGGTACATGCCCTACGAGTGCTATTAGTTAATTTAATTTTAATATAATATATTATTTTATAAAATAAATAATTATTTTTTTTAAAAAAATTATTATACATTTTCTTAAAAAAATTTATTATATATTATAATTTATTTTATTTCAATCCCTCCAAAAATTTGTTTAACTCCCCCGTAAAAAAGAACATAAGAAACTGTTGTAATTATTTAATAATAAATTAATGATCACAAACTAGCATTACAGAAGAAACCTAATAATGATATTTTAAATTTAGTCTATTAAAAAAATATATATTAATAGACGTTTTAAGGAGGAAAGAACGTGATCTGATTTCTTTGTCTTGAACAAAATATGAAAAAGGATTAAATGGATTATATGCACACCTGATCCTACTCCTACAGGGATAATAAATAGTGTTATAGATAAAGCAAATCATGTTTGATATACGAATCTTTCAAATATTAAAAAAAGTAATTTGACAAATTCAACATCCCACGACCACGACGCAATTAATCAAAAAGTAGTTGAATAATGCTGTTTTGTTTTATTTCTCTTACAAGTCAACAGAAACCCATCAAAATCAAAAACCGGTTTTCTCAACCCACGGCAACTACAAGCAACGTGGCCCCAAAACGGTGTAGTTCGGTCTCTGAAATTTATCGTATTCAATTATATAAAAAAAGAGAGGCTAAATTATTTTTTTAGTTTTTAATTAAAATCTTAAATTTAGTTAATAAAAAATATGATTTATTTTAATTTAATTTTTAAAAACAAAAATATAAGTTTAATCCTTACAATATTTAATTTATTTCGATATTTAGTGCTTGATTTTTTTAGTTTATATTAACAAAGATTTTTAGGGGTTAACTTAAGATGAATTATACATTTTAGAATTTAAATTTAATATTTTTATCTTTAAAGACTAAATTACATAAGCAATTAAATTTATTATTTTTACTTTTTAAGAACTAAATTGAATTAAAATATATCATTTACGAATAAAATGATAATTCACATGATAAAAAAAATAAAACATCTAGAAATTATCATTTTTATTCTTTAAAAATATTATTTATCTCTATTTAGTCTTTAAAAGATAAAATCATTAAATTTAACTTCTAAAAAATGTAATTTATTTTAATTTAATTTTTAAAAGATAAAACTGTTAAATTTAATATTACTAAAAAACATAATATATCTCAATTTAATATTTTTTTGAAAAAAATTTCTTTTTAAAATTGTTAGAGATTAAACTTAAATAAATTGTATATTGTAAGAACTAAATTTGTTATTTTTATATTTTTGAGATTAAATAGAGATAAATTGTATATTCTAAATATTAAATTTGTATCAATGAAAGGTTGGTCCAAGTAGTTGCGAATACAACAATGTCAAATACGCGATCCAAGTCGAATTTGGATTAATTATGTCGAGATTGGGCGCGCAACAAAAAAAATTGTTATTTTCATTTTTTTTAAGGATTAAACTGAGACACAATGTAATATTTTGAGAAGAAAATGATAATTTAGCGGATAAAGAAAAGAAAAAACGTAGAAATAGGGATATGAGAGAGAAGAATAGAAATAGAGAGAAGAGACAAGAGGAGGTGGGATAATCCTGTCTGGTAGATTTGCAAAGATCTCACACTGATATGGATCCTCCGAATCTCACACCTTTCTTCTCAATTAAAGCTAAACCAACCCCACACGCTCTTTTCCCATTTAAACCCACACTAACCCTTTCTTCTTCTTCTCCCATTTCCTCCTCTTCTTCTTCTTCCATTTCTGGAATTCTCGCCTCATAGATCGCACATGACTACCGCCGGCGACGTCTTCAGGCTCAATTTGCCTCAGGTTCTCGAGGAATCGCCTTCCGGATCTCCCGAGCTGCACGTTCTCGCCGTCGATGATAGCCATGTCGATCGCAAGGTCATCGAACGGTTGCTCAAGATTTCTTCCTGCAAAGGTGAGGCAGCCGGTTCAATTTCTTTGATTTTGTTAGGGTTGGGAATTGGGATTATGAATTCAAGCTGATTGGATTTGGATTGGGGATTTTGCAGTGACGGTTGTTGATAGTGGAACCAGAGCTTTGCAGTATTTGGGATTGGATGGAGAGAAGAACTCCATAGGGTTTGATGTAAGGATATTTATTATTTGGCTTTGTATCTCTCTGATTGCATTTCGAATTGGGGCTTACCTTGTTCTTTGATGGCTATGTTTACAGAGTGTGAAGGTTAATCTGATCATGACGGACTATTCTATGCCTGGGATGACAGGATATGAACTTCTCAAGAAGATCAAGGTTGGTAGTTGTTTTTCCTTTTCTGTTATAAGTTCTCATAAATCTATAGAGAGGAATTGATTATTAACCTTCTAATCTCTTCTTGTGTTCTTTTCAGCAGGAGTCATCTATTTTTAGAGAAATTCCAGTGGTGATCATGTCTTCTGAGAACATTTTGACGAGAATTGATAGGTATGCTCTTGAATGCTTAAACCTTAAACAGCTCTTTTGCTTTCCCTTATTAGTTTAGGAAGTTAATTGGTTTAGCTCGGTGCTTAAATTTTGTGTCCCTTATTAATCTATCTGAATTGATTTGATTTCAATGGAAGATGTGTCTTAAATTTTAACCATATTTCTATATAAACTCGAAGGTTAAGGGGGACTTAGGTAAATCAATATTCATTTGACCCACAAAACGTCTTAATTGTAAGGTTGGAGGCATGACTCCATTCACATGTGAACATGTTCTCTGGATTTGTATTTCTGGCCACAATGATTGAGGCATGATGCGATCCAGATTTGTATTTGTCTAATGGTCAATTGTGTTGTACAAACTGTCTGGTGGTGTGGACCTATTGTTGGCATCATAATTGCTGCATAATTGTACATTATATAGTTATATACCACATAATTGATTTTTTTCCAATAGTAAATATTTAGGTAACTTAAGTTTTGTTCAAATCGAGCACTAACTCATCTGACAATTTAACCACTTTTTGTCTAAATCCTACACCCAAAAAATCTACCTTGAAAAGATAATCATTTTGTTTGTTCAAAATTTCCATCTAAGACCTCTCTATGGTTATGTTTGGTGATTAGTAATTTCTAGACACACGTTCTCACTCTCTTATGTTATTGATTGGCAGATGTTTGGAGGAAGGAGCAGAGGAGTTTCTATTGAAACCAGTAAAGCTTTCAGATGTGAAACGCGTTACAGATTTCATCATGAAAGGTGAAAGGAAGGAAAGAGAGAAGAAATCTCATAAAAGAAGGCGATCAGATGATTACAGTTCATCTCCTATAGCATCACCCTTGCTGAAGTCTCATCCATGTGATTCATCATCACCATCTGCCTTGTCCTTGAAGAAATCCAAATTGTGACCATAGATTGAATAGTGCTCTCTATGTCTCCATTTTTGCTACACTTCATTCTTGTCCCAAAGCCTTTCATGTATACACACTTACTATAAGAAGTTGCTGATAGGTCTTAGGATTAGGATTGGATGGAGAGAAGCAATGTCATAATCATACAGAAATTTTGCCCCCTTTAGTGGATTTTACCTCTGTACAGATAAGATTTGTTACAAAATTAATGAAAGCCTCTATTTTTTGAATTTTTGCCAACAATTTCATCCTGCTGTTTTAATGTGCTTAGGTTCCATACAGAATCTTGTCTATACCATCATAATCTTTCACTATTTTTTATGATTGTTTATTGTTATCGTCTGCCTACGCATAGAGGTAAGAACTAAGAACTAAGAAGGCTTGATTGATGGAAAGAATTTGTTTCCCAATTGCAGTTATATATTTTGGTGTTGCTTTTTGTATATGTTGAGTGAGCACATCAATAACAAATTAAAAAGGTAAGGGCTCAAAGCTAAATTTTGATGTAGTCTTATAGTTATAGGGAAATCCTTCATAGCTCTTCCTTGTCTTCTTACACTAGTCGTGATCTCATCATACATCTCTTTGATTATTCGGATATAAGCCACATGAACTCCTTTCTTTTCCAAAGCCTTTCATAATACTTTTTTCGGTACTCTAACATAGGCATTTTTCAAATTAATGAAAATTATATATAGATTCTAGTGGGATCTTTAGTATCTCTCCATTATTTTTTTTGATAGATATATAGTCTCTTTGGTTAACCTCCCTAACATGAAACCAAATTGATTCTCTATAATTCGCATCTCAAACCTCAATCTCGAATCAATAACTTTCTCCCATAACTTCATAGTATAGCTCATGAAGTTAATCCCCTTAGAGTTTACACAATTTTATATATTCTCCTTGTTCTTATACACTGAAATCAGACTACTTTTTTTTTTGTTTTTTGTTCATTCAACCATGTTCTTGGGTCTCAATATCACCACAACCACCCTCATTCACTTCAAGAAAGCAAGTTCAAAACCGCAATCTTCACATAAGAGACAAGCAGTAGATAGTGAGAGATTGTATTGTAGATATGGTTGATGAGGCTTCAATAGAATTGAAAGGGAAGTTAGAAAAGAATAAAGCAAGTGTAGAAAGAAAGAAAGCAACTTTCTGCTTTTGTAGTTTGTACCACTTTTGTATATAAGAAATTGTCAACTAGATCTTTGTTCTTAGAGAATGTACGTAAGATTTTGAAGATTTTGAGAGAATTTGAATATATGTTCAAGTGAAATTAAGATATGGCATCTTAGCTTTAACTTTTAAGGGTATATATTGAGAAAAGAAAGTAAGGAAAGAAACAAGAAAAGAATAAACCGTACTTCTTAATTTGGAGTGAAATTAAGATATGGCATCTTAGCTTTAACTTTTGATGCCTGTTTCTAATTGGTTAATTTTGTCATTTGAAGTTTTTATAGCTTGTTGGAGCTTACTAGAATCTCGATTATTACTTTGACTAGAACCCTATTTTAATCTCTTATTAAAAGTGTATTTCTAAATCTTAAATGTTCTTTTTCAATTTACTTCCTCCTAGATGAAATTTTTATTAACAAAGTTTTTCAATTGACTAATTATTTAAAAATTTAGGATATTTTCGGATTGGGGATTAAGGAGAGAATAGGAGAGAAGTAACATATCTCCCCATTGTTTGAAAAGTTGAGAATGAGAGGGGAAGATAATGGAAAAATAATCTTCCACTATCTTTCTTCTTCACAAATTCAAGATATTTCAAATTAGAATATTTTGAATGAGCTATCAATATCCAAACAACAACAAGAGTAAGATAAAATTAACCTTCTCTCCTCTTTCCTTCCCCATTCCTTCAATTTCTTCCCTTCCCTCCCGTCTTAATTGCCAATCAAACCCTTATAATAAATAAGAGTAAAATACTATTTTGGTCCTCCACAGATGTCTCCTTTGTCAATTTGGTCCCCCACAGATCAAACTGTTAGCAATTTGGTCCTTCCGTTAAATAACTTGATGACATGTCAAATTAAGTTGTGACTCAGCATCTGACTAGGCATAAATTAATTTAGAGTAATTTATTTTTTATGTAAAAAATTTTTTAAATTAAAAAAAAGGTAAAAAGAAAAAACCTTTGACATATTTCCTTTTAACGCAAAGAAACATATTTGTGCCATTATTTTTTACTTTTTTTTAATTTAAAAGGTTTTTTAAATAAAAAATAAATTGCTCTAAATTAATTAATGCCTAGTCAGATAAAAAAATTGTTGAGTCACAACTTAATTTGACATGTCATCAAGTTAATTAACGGAAGGACCAAATTGCTAAAAGTTTGATCTGTGGGGGACCAAATTGATAATACCGATCTGTGGAGGACCAAATTGACAAAGGAGACATCTGTGGATGACCAAAACAGTGATTTACTCTAATAAATAATGTGGTTAGTTCAAGGTTAACTTCCAAGCATGATTGTTCATAAGAAGAAAAAAAAACTTCTATTTTGTATCATCAAAGAGAAAGAGAGAGATGTAATTCTCTCTCGTAAAAAAGAAATAAAAATAAAAGGAAAAGTGAGCCACATTAGAAGGAACCCGTTTAGTGAGTAAATAATTTTTTAAAATTCTTTTTGTTAGAAATGATCATCCGTACTCGAGTGAATATTATTATCTCCAAACTTTTTGAATATCTCAATTCCTATACTTGAACTTAAAAAATTCAAAATAAATAATTTTTTCTTCAAATCATGAATCATGTACATAAATTTATACAAAAATATACAAGTTATATTAAATATAATAATTTTGAATTCATCAAATATAAAATATTAACAACTTTTTTTGATAGAATTAACAAATTTATCCTTGTAACAAATTTAGTAAAAATAATAATTTATATATTAATAATAATTTTGAATTATATTATTAATGAAGTTGAAGCAAATAATATATACTTTTCGTAATTAAACAGATATATTCATAATATAAAAATAATATATAATTATTTAAGGGTAAAGTATCCTTGTTGTCCCCAAATAAAAAAATATTTTAGGGTAAAAGTTTGGTTTTTGTTTGTTTTTTTTTTAATTTTGATTAGATTAATTTTTTTAATAAAAGTAAAAAAGTTAAATATGAGGTGGACAATGACGTGGCAAAAGAAATACACATTCATCGTCTACGTCAGCAAATTCCGTCAAGAAAGTTAACGGTGTTAGCAAAAAGGGTAGACATGAACAAAAAAAATGTTTGGAGACAACAATGGTATAACAGGTACAATTTGGGTTGGGTTCACAATCTGCATATCTAGACCTAGTTAGACTCGTTCTTTTAATACTAGTTAGATCTAGACTCAACGAGTAAATATCACAAGTACTCGTAACTTGTACGGTTGCGTAGAATTGCACATTTCTTACTTTAGAGGATCCAAACGGGTTGAAATGGGCCCTTAAAAAAAACAGAGGGAACAACTAAGTTAAAGAACCCTAGAATACTAATCAATTTGAGTCCATATTGGCTGCTGTACCATAGGGCCCATAGCCAAGGTATGAAACTTTTCATCCATTCCACCTCATAGAAAAATAGTGATTTTCCCTAATGTAGCAATGTTATATCAAAATTAACACACAGAATTTATTAATAATGATGAGGGATAAGTATGAGGTTTTAGGTTTTAATCTTTAAATGTTTGTGAGCCAATAAGGCTAGAAATTGGAAGCTATCAAATTTCACGAAATAAATTATGGAAAAAAAACACTCATGATTTCTTGTAAAAAAAATATATTTAAAAGGAGAAATACTTATGTTATTGTATGACATTAGATATGAGTAACTTTGTTAATGTTCTACCTGGAGTTTGAATTTTGATTCATCATGGTATAAGTATTAGTATTTTTTATGGGAAAATTCTCGTTATAACCACGACTATTTTTATGATAAGTTTTTATTTTTCTAAAATATTTTTATCTTTATTGAAAAACTTAAAAATTAGAATATAAAAAAAAAATTGTAAAGCCATAAAAGAAAGAGTTGACCATGTGAACTAAAAAGTGTAACAGACAATTTGCTTCCAACAACAAATAAAGGGTAAAGTATATGTATATGTTTTCGATATTATTTATTCCCATTTATTTTTAAAATTTTGCTAACTAGCTTTCTTTAATTTTTTTAATCAATAAAAAATTATAAAATTATTTTAATTAGTTTTTTTAACAAATTCAAGATAAATTATATCACAACCAATAAAAATTTTTTAAAAAAATATCTTAAAATACTTATTAGATAAATGTTTAAGTCCCATTTGATTGATGGATTTATTTTGAGGGAATGTGAATAAGATTGGGAATGAAAATGATACAGTTATCTTTGGTATGAGATAAAAGAAAGAAAGAAAAACTTAGATCAAGTTCCTTATATATATCATTGCCATTAAATTCCCCATATAAATATGACACGTGGCAAAACGTATTTGAATGATGAATCAAAGTAGAGAGAGAATGTAGAAGACTACCTTTTATCTGACCAATTATAGAAGAACGAGAGTGTAAATGTAACATATGCTTGATGGTATTTGATGGCAAAAATATAAAGAACTTTAGTTAAGTTTTCTCCTAAAAGAAAAATAGAAAAAAAATGAGATTAAAATAAAATGATAATTTTACCCTCTTTAAAAATTAATAAAAAAATTATTTTCTTTTATCTCTTCTCCCCCTCCCCCAACCTTTTATCTCCTTGGGAGGTTTGTTGTACATAGCCTTATACAAGAGCTATATTCAATCCCTTCCAAATTAAAACCTCCTACCATACATACAAGGGTTTATGAAACCCAATCCCATTCTTGCATTTAAGCCATTATTTTTTGAATTTCATTTACACAAACATGGTTCTAACTTCTAACTTATTTCCAGGAAAGTGCAGTGAAACTTGGCTGTTGTACTTGTAACTCTTAAAAGCACTTAATGCGGTGAATTCATGACTTTTGTCGGAATAACCAAGACCGTTTCTGGCCCAATCGCTTTACATTTGCACGTCAAATCAGATATTGGACTAAGTTGAGATTTTTTAAAGTGGCCAAATTACTCTTTTGGTCCTCAACGTTTGCACGGAGTTTAATATTGGTCCTCAACGTTTTAAAAAGTTATTTTTGGTCCTCAACGTTTTTTGTTTTGGTCAAAATTGGTCCTCTAGCGTAACATCAGTCTGGTTTTACCATTAAATGCTGACGTGGAAGGCTTATGTGGTACACCCTCTCTCCTACGTGTCATATTTAAATGACTTGGCACCCTCTGTCACTCCAACTCAGCAAAACAATGCCGTTTTGTCCGGTTTTGTTATATTAAAATGAATCAAAACGTCATCATTTTGCTGAGTTGGAATGAGAGAGGGTAACATATCATTTAAATATGACACGTAGGAGAGAAGGTGTACCACATAAGCCTTCTAAGTCAGCATTTAATGGCATAACCAGAAAGATGTTACGCTAGAGGACTAATTTTGACCAAAACAAAAAACGTTGAGGACCAAAAATAACTTTTTGAAACGTTGATGACCAATATTAAACTTCGTGCAAACGTTGAGAACCAAAAGAGTAATTTGGGCCTTTTAAAATTGTCAATTGCATATTTTTTTTTTAAATTTTTAAACTTTGGATTAATAAAAATAAGTATTGAATCAATTTTAAGAATTTTACTTTAGAAGATTTAAATGCATCAAATCACATGGACTCTTTAACCATATTTCAGTAACTTTGGACCAAAAAAAAATTCTTCCTATCAAATAATTTATTTTTGTAATGTGATAAAATTATATTTTTATCTTTATTTTTTTATTCACTTTTATTCCGTTTACACTTTTAATATAAGGGTGAAATGATTATTTTACCAAATTTTATTCTATTCACATCATATCACATCACTTTAACATGACATTTCTATCCTATCAAACATTTTCATTCTCTAACTCATTCCACATCCCGAACAAACCCTTGGAGAAAGAGGAATGAAATTAGAAACATGGGTGGTTGGAATGGTAGAAGTTATGGGACATCTAATTGCTTGAAAATGAGATATAATCGATAATTTAATATTATCTTCAACATTCTTTTAATTAAATATATTTTACTTTTTATAATATGATGAAATTATATTTTTGTCTTTATTTTTTATCTACTTTATTCCATTCTCACTTATAATATAAGGATAAAATAATCATTTTATCTATTTTTATTTCATTCACATCACTGTCAGACTACATTCCAATTCCCTCAAACATTTTGGCCATGTTTGGTTGAATCTTATGTTAACATAATTGTAGACGTAATCCCTTTACATCCTTCCAACCAAACACACTCTACTTTTTGTAATGTGATGAAATTATTTTTTTGCCTTTACTTCTTTACTCATGTTATTCCATTCTCACTTTTATTCTATTTAGATCACATTACATAACTTTCATATTACTTTTTTCATTACCTTCTACAATTCCATTACATCCTCCATCCTCATTACCATTCCTATTACATCCTTCACCCCATTAACCAAACACACTCTTTCTTTTTCATTCTCATTCTCATTCCCATTCCTTCAAAAATATTCTATTAGCTAAAGGTACCCTTAATTTTGCATGTGACACTTCTGCAGTTTTATACATCTAGAAAATGCAAAATCTTTATTTACTGCACCTAGTTATCGAAAATTATTTAGATAAATGAATTGTTAATATAAGTTTTATGTTAAGAAAGAGAGAAAATCTCTCAAATTTTGGAAGACAAAAAATTGGTCAATTAAAATTTCTCAGAAACCAAAGTCATTATGAGAACTAAAAGTTGATGTTATGAAAGGAGCTTTGTAGTTTGTATGGCTTTTTTATTGTGTCGCCTTGCTAAGAGCCTAAGACCATAAGTCATAAGTGTTTTATAATTAAAAAGCGCGTATTGTTAAATGAGCTTCATCAGATAAAGCAAAAATTTTATAGTAACGAGCTATTAGAATAAGCAAACAACTAAAGGCCAAAAAAATAATAATAATAAGCAAACAACTTTCTACAATCATCCAGTTCTTTTTTTGTTTTTAGAAGAAAGATGTCAAAACACAACAGTATTCTCATTCTATTTATAGAATTGGCGAAATGAGTTCGGATCTTCTGCTGTCCGAAGTTATGCTGTCAGATTTAGCCACGGTTATTCGATCAATAACCGTGGCCAAAATTTTAGCTACAGTTTTTTGATCAATTAATCACGGTTATAACGATAGCTAAATCCGACAGCACAACTTTAAACAGCAGAAGATCCGCGCACTTAGTGAAATTAGCTTTCCTGTCCTTGAACTTTATACAAAAAGTTTTAATCTCTTCCTTCTCTTCTCTTTCCTTACCTTTCCAAACACTCCCTGAGTCACATTTAGTAAAATAGAATATGTGTTGATAAGATATAGAAATGAAAAAAAAGAGAGTAAATGATAGAAAAATAAAATAAGAAGTAACAAAAATATGTTTATATGCTGAAAAATAAAATAATTCTTTAGTAAGATGATAAAAAATAAAGAAATAAAAAATAAAATATTAAAAAATTTAGTTTGCCCTTACTTAGATGGACTCCACCTGTCCAATCTCTTACATTGGAGAAAAATGTCTTCCTAATAAACTTCCCCACAACCCACTTTCCCTCCCTAGCAATGGAAAAGTTAACTTCTTTAAGCAGAGCAAAGCCATCTTGAGTGCTCTCCCATTACCTTCGAACCAAAGAAGGAGCGCGTTCGTTTTTTCACTTGAAACGTTGAAGGAAAAAAGGAAAAATAATTGGCCCATTAAGTCCCACTTACTTTTACTTTATTTTTTTTTATGACTTTAAAAAAAAAATAAAAAATATCTATTATACATTTGACACAATCCTAATCTTTTTTATTATTATTTTAATATAAAGGGTAAAATATTAATTTTATAAATACATTCTCATTCCATTTTCATTCCAAATTTTTACTTCTAAACACATCAAACCTATTTCCATTCCCTTTTCCTTTCCCTCACCCATTCTCCCTAAAAAACATACCCTTTTGAATTTTGATTAGTGGGGTAGAGGATATAATGAAAATGTTGGATGTAATGAAAATATCATGTCAATATGATATGAATACAATAAAAGTGTTTACATTAAAAGTGAGGATGAAATAAAAGTGGATAAAAAAATAAAGACAAAAATATAATTTAATCACATTACAAAAAAAATATAATGTTGAGTTACATCCTCAAAACAACATAACAAAAACACCCAAAGTCACATATGTCCCTCACCCATACTTCCCAACAATCAAACACAACATTATGATTGATTAGATGCCTTTTTATTTTAAATGATAAAATCAAAGCAGGTTATAAAAGTGGATAAAAAATTAAAGATAAAAATATGATTTTATCACATTACAAAAAAAATATAATATTGAGTTATATCCTCAAAACAACATAACAAAAACACCCAAAGTCACATATGTCCCTCACCCATACTTCCCAACAATCAAACACAACATTGTGATTGATTAGATGTCTTATTATTTCAAATGATAAAATCAAAGGAGGTTATAAAATTAGATAAAAAAATAAAGACAAAAATATGATTTCATCACATTACAAAAAATTATAATGTTTTGTTACATTCTCAAAACAACATAACAAAAACACCCAAAGTCACATATGTCCCTCACACATACTTCCCAACAATCAAACACAACATTATGATTGATTAGATGCCTTATTATTTCAAATGATAAAATCAAAGCAGGTTATAAAAGTGGATAAAAAATTAAAGACAAAAATATGATTTCATCATATTACAAAAAAATACAATGTTGAGTTACATCCTCAAAACAACATAACAAAAACACCCAAAGTCACATATGTCCCTCACCCATACTTCCCAACAATCAAACATAACATTATGATTGATTAGATTTCTTATTAGGTCAAATACCCATTTTGGTCCTCTATGTTTCACCCAAGTTTTAAATTGGTCCTTTTATCTTTCAAAAGTTTTATATTGGTCCTTTATGTTTCCCAAACGTTTTATAATTGTCCTTCAGGTTTCATTAAAGTTCTATAGTGGTCCTTTATGTTTTATTCAAGTTCTATATTGGTCCTTTATGTTTCATTGAAGTTCTATATTGGTCCTTTATGTTTCATTGAAGTTTTATATTAGTCCTTTATGTTTCATTAGAGTTTCATATTGGTCCTCTCAGCATAATTTTATTATTGGCTTAAACGACGTTGTTTGGTTATTTTTTGTGTGTCTAAGGCCATGTCAACTATCTGATAAACGTAGGAGAGATTATATGTCCACCTCGGCATGCCATGTCAGCAGTTAACTTAAGAAATTGACGGATTTGGACGGAAGGACCAATTTAGAACTTCTGGGAAACATAAAGGACTAATTTAAAACTTTTGAAACATAAAGGACTCATTTGAAACTTGAGTGAAACATAGAGGACCAAAATGAACCTTTCACCTTTCTTATTATTTCAAATGATAAAATCAAAGGAGGTTAATGACACTATCATGATTTTCTTATTACTATTAAAATATTCTAATAACATATATGTACACATAAATATTCTAATAATATATGTGTGTCCACTGTGTAGCGTCCCAATTTCTAGTGCCAAATTACTCTTTTGGTCCTCAACGTTTGCACCAAGTTTAATATTGGTCCTCAACGTTTCAAAAAGTTATTTTAGGTCCTCAACGTTTTTTTTCGGTCAAAATTGGTCCTCCAGCGTAAGTCCATTTGATTTTTTTTGTTAAATGCTTACGTGGAAGGTTTATGTGGCACACCTTCTCTCCTACGTGTCATATTTGGATGATATGACACCTTCTCTCACTCCAACTCAGCAAAACGACACCGTTTTGCTGAGTTGGAGTGAGAGAGAAGTTATGCAAAACGGTGTCGTTTTGCTGAATTAGAGTGAGAAATAGTGTCACATCATCCAAATATGACACGTAGGAGAGAGGGTGTGCCACATAAGCCTTCCACGTCAGCATTTAACAAAAAAAAATCAAATGGACTTACGCTGGAGGACCAATTTTGACCGAAAAAAAAAGTTAAGGACCTAAAATAACTTTTTAAAACGTTGAGGATCAATATTAAACTTGGTGCAAACGTTGAGGACAAAAGAGTAATTTGGCCCAAATTGTTTGTTGTTTTGTTTGTTTGCTTTAGCATTCAGAATTTAATTTTCATAAAAAACTTATTTCACTTTCGAGGAAGTTGCAGAGGAAGCCTCCAATGAGGGAGGCATTTTCTTCGTCATCTTCATCCAATAGAAATGAAAATCTACGCATCAATTTTGAAGTCAACTCAATCCCCAAGTCTTTCATCGTCAACAACAACAACAATATTCTAAAACCCTTCAAGCAATACGCGAACTCCATCTATCTCTTCTTAAATATCCCACCCATCACCAATAATCAACTCACAATCAATGCAATAACACAACTTCCAGAAAAACTAACACAGAACAAGAAGAAGAAGAAGAAGAAGAAGAAGGAAGCTCAAACCAAAGCAATCAATGGCAGTTGAAAGACTAGGAGACAGTATAGGAATAAGAGAAGAGCTCATCAAGAAGGCAACTTCTCTTGCCTTCAAAGCTCACAAATCACCAGAAAAGCCATACCTTCTCGAGAAGATTCGATCCTCTGAACTCATCATCACCTTCTCTGGATCATGGACCATCCCCGATTGGTTCTCGGACAACAATTTCGGAGAAACACCCATCAATCTCACTCTCTTCCCTTCCCTCAGGAGCATCGGCAACGACGAACCTGCGTTAGTCAACAAAGCCTTTCTTCTCAGATTCGAAACCATCCTGAACAATTCATCCCTCAAATCCGATGTAAAATAAAAAATTCACACTAATTTATTGATTGTGTTTATAGAAATTCATGAATTTAATTTTGAATTACTCTGTTTTTTTTTGCTGCAGGTGAATAAGGCTATGGCGGAGAAGAAGAAGATAGTGTTCGCAGGTCACTCCTCGGGAGCTCCAATGGCGATTCTGGCATCGTTATGGACATTGGAACACCACCGCAACGCATCGAACCCTCCGTTCTGCGTCACCTTCGGATCTCCCTTAATCGGCAACCACATACTCCCTCACGCGACGAGACGCGAGGATTGGTCTCGCTATTTCGTCCATTTCCTCACGCGATACGACGTCGTCCCGAGGATCTCCCTCTCCCCCCTCTCCTCGCTCCACCACGAAACCCTAGCCGCCATCCTCCACCTCTTCAATCCCAAATCCAAACCCCCCTCCTCGTCCGCGCACGGCCGGATCGGGCTCGCGGAGTTCTACGGCGGCGTGACGAGGAACGCGGCGGCGGTGACGAGCCACCGCGCGTGCAGCCTGATGGGGAGCACGAACCTGCTGCTGGAGACGGTGGCGAGCCTGGTCGTCTTGAGCCCGTACAGGCCGTTCGGGACGTTCGTGTGGTGCACGGGGAACGGGAGGATGGTGGTGGTGAGGAATTCGGAGGCGGTGCTGCAAATGGTGTATCACAGTGGGGTTTTGGAGGATTTGAGGGAGAAGGAGGATGATGAGGTGGCGAGGAAGAGGGTTCTGAAGCACCTTGGGTATGTGGAGGAATTGCAGGAGAGCTTGGAGATGCAGAGTGTGGTGTACTTGGAGAAGCTTGAGGATCTTCCTTTGTCTGGGGATTGTAATGCTGATGATAATGCTGCAACCATTGATCAAGCCTTGAATGATCTTGGATTGGTGAGTAAATTACTTTAATCTTTTGTGAGATTTGAATGTATGATGATTACTTGAATCTTTTATCTCTGAGTTCGTTTATGATTCATCATGAAAGATCTTGTACACTGGTTATAGAAATTTTCCTAGTTAGTCCATCTTAAAATACTTGTACACTAGTTATAGAAATTAAACACTGAGATTAATAAATGCAAAAATTAAGCTTTTTAAAGAAATTCTGTTACTTTCTTATTTTCTAGATTTAGAAATGATATCATATGCCATATAGGGCCATATATTTGGTTCTTTGATGATTTGTGATCATATCTGTGATGCAATGAGGAATTTATTTAGGTTTAAATGTAGAGGCGAAATGCATATATGATATAACATTTTAGGTCAAAACTTTAAATTCGTCCTTTATGTTTGCACGAAGTTTCATATTGGTCCTTTATGTTTCAAAAAGTCCAAATTAATCCTTTATGTTTGCAAGAAGTTTCAAATTGGTCCTTCCGTCCACTTCCGTCAATTTTTTAAGTTAAGTGCTGACGTGACGTGCGGACATGTCCATCCAAGCTGACGTGTCATGCCATGTCAGCACCACGTCACTTAGAAAATAAACGGATTTGGACGGAAGGACCAATTTGAAACTTCTTGCAAACATAAAGGACCAATTTGGACTTTTTGAAACATAAAGGACCAATATGAAACTTCGTGCAAACATAAATGACCAATTTGGGGTTTTGACCTAACATTTTATACTTAATTTTTATGATCTTTTAATTTCAAGCATTTAATTCCCTTTTTGTCACATTTTTATCTATTTTTTAATCTTATTAATATTAGGTAGCTTAAAAGTATTAAAAAAATTAGGTTAAAGTAATATTCTGGTCATCAATGTTTGCATGAAGTTTAATGTTGGTCCTCAAAGTTTTTTTTTAGTCAATTTTGGTCATCGAGTGTAACACCGTTAACTTTTTGCCATTAAATGATGACGTGACATGCTTATGTGGCATACCTTCTTTCCTACATGTCATATTTTAATGACGTGGTATGACACATTCCTGCCACGTCACCCCGGATGATGATGATGAAGGAGAGAAGATGATGATGTGACAATATGGGGTGACGTGGCAGGGATGTGTCATGGCACGTCATTAAAATATGACACGTAGGAGAGAGGGTATGCCATGGCACGTCATTAAAATATGACACGTAGGAGAGAGGGTATGCCACATAAGAATGTCACGTCATCATTTAATAGCAAAAAGGTTAACGGTGTTACGTTCGAGGACCAAAATCGACCCAAAAAAGCTTTGATGACTAACATTAAACTTTTGAAACATTGAGGACCAACATTTAGCCACAAAATTATCAAATCAATAAAATATGTGGGGATTTCAGGGAACAAGAGCGAGACTGTGCATGAGAGCAGCAGGAGAGTTGGAGAAGCAGAAATCCAGAAACGAAGCCAAAATAGACAAAGCCAAAGCAGAGAGCACAATGAAGGAGCTCGAAGACTACAAAGAAGTGAGCAGAATCCAAGGAGTGGGATACTACGACGCCTTCAAGCTTCAGAAGGAGCCCAGAGACTTCCAAGCCAACGTGAAGCGCCTCGTCCTCGCGGGCGTGTGGGACGAAGTCATAGAAATGCTGAAGAGGCACGAACTCCCCGACGAATTCGAAGGGAAGCAAGAGTGGATCGAGCTCGGGACCCGGTTTCGCCGGCTGGTCGAGCCCTTGGACATAGGCAACTACTATAGGCACCTCAAGAATGAAGACACGGGGCCTTACATGGTGAGGGCTAGGCCCAAGAGGTACAGGTACACGCAGAGATGGCTCGAGCATGCCCGGAGATTGCCGGGTGGGTCTTGCTCGGAGTCCTGCTTCTGGGCTGAGGTGGAGGAGCTCAGTGTGTTTAAGAGTAATAAGGGGTCGTCTTATGATGAAGAGTTGAAGAGGAGGGTTGTGAAGTTGGAAGAGGATGTGAAGAGATGGAGTGAGGAGGAACTGCCGAGGGATGTGTTCTTGGAGGGGTCTAGTTTTACCAAGTGGTGGAAGAAATTGCCTCAAGATTACAAGGCTGGCATTTTGCAGTGCTAATCTAATCTCATTTATCTGGTGAAATGCGTTATTTTTACACGTTAATCAGTTAGTGGACTTGCACGGAAGTTGCACTTCATAGGATCCATTGTCTAGACATAGTGGTGTGTTTGTTGCTTCCCAAATTGAAAGGTAGTGAGTGTTTCCTAGGTCTTTATTTGTTTTCCATTGTTGTATTTAGACCTTCCACTGTATAATTAATTATCTGTACCAGAACAATTCAATAATACTATTATCGTTCATGTTTTAAATTTAATAAATCATGTAATTTTTATTAAAAAAATTATATATCAAAATATTAATAAATATTGTATGACTCAACGAAAATGTAACTTTCTGGAATTCAAACTCTTCTGCTTGGTAAGATCCCAAGAGTGTGGCAAACCTTGATGCTCTATATGGTCTTTCATTCTCATGGTTTTGCCATTTCAAAAGGATTTATTATTACTATCAGCAAATTACTTTCCAACTCTTCTATTTTCCAGTTATAGCAATACTTACCCAACTATATTTGATGAATATGATGATTAGATCAATTATTTTTTCTTCTGATGTAATTACTTTCTATTTGTGTTTAGTTAGGTTTATTAGTTAGTTTGTTTTATTTCTGTTTTAGGTTTTTAGTTGTCCCGTGCATTGCACATGGTTTGCTTCGCTTCCCTCTTTTGTATAAAGTCTTGACTCTTGAGGCTTAATGAGAAACATACGATTTTCGGTCCATCATATCTTGCATTTAGAATTGTAGAATTGTAGAATATTGAGGGGATAAAAATATAATACTATCTAAGCACTGATTTTTAATAATCATTGTATTTATTATTACTTGTTAAAAATTTGATTTTTAATTTTTTAAAAAAAGAAAGCTGAGTGTTACTTTATTTTCTCCCACTAAATTATTAACATATGGTGGGATTTGTCTACACACTCAAATCCTTGAGTTCTCTTCCGCAAGAGCCTAAACATTTCTTCCTACATTTTTTGTTAATTAATATTAACGTTATTATTGTACTTTAACCAACCTAATTAATGTATAAAACAAATACACTTCACATCACGAAAAGGGTACTTCAAAACGGTTCTCCTTGAAAACAAGATAAAATTCTTCCCAACATTAATGCCTGCACAACTTAACTCAGTAGTGATAAATTATGGCTGACACTTGATTAGAAAAATAAATTATTATAAGGGTAAGTCTATGATGCAACTTGTTGCATGCATATAATGTAATTTCGGCCGATAAGATTGTGACATGTGGGATGACTTGAGATGCAATGTAATTTTCCACGTGTCACAATCCTATCGGCCGAAATTGCATTGCATACATGCAACAAGTTGCATCATAGACCAACCCTTATTATAATTGTGGGTAGAGAAAAACAAAACCTGATAAAACTGTGCAAGTTGTACAGTACAACGAACTACAGTAGCTTGACTTCCTGTAGTAATCCGTACATGAATGGATCACAAATTACATCTCCGCAGTGCATTAAACACATTCAAATCCTAATTTTTAATAGATAGAATCATATTATGAATCAAGGAAAATTACTACTGCAGACTGAGAAATCCAGAAAACTAGGCAGGAAACAAGAAGAAAGTGCTTCCATTTTACTCAAAAGTAATTATTTCGCTGAGAGATATACAAGTCATCATTAGATTCATGAGCATTTGAGCAAGTGCTTCTCAATAATAAGCACTTGAACAGAAGTTGAACAGTAATAAGCATCCATTGTATAACCTAGCTCTTGCTAAAATCATATAATCCAAATATTACATCTCTTTTTAGATGAAAATAGCTTGAATACATCTTACCCACCATACAATTATTCCCAAAACCTTGAAATGAATGTGAGAAGCTCCTATACATGCTCTGTGCAAATTAACTACTCACCAAATTCCCAATAACTATACTCCAAAAAGAGTACAAGCAACAAAATAATCAGTTGGCAGATTATCGTTAGTTTGAGCATATAAAAAACACACACATCTTAGGAGATAAAACCCTAATTTACTCTTACCATGCTGCTCATTGATACCATAGCCGACATACAGTAATTTAATGAGTTATACTCTCTTCTCTTATTTATTCCCACTGAGCCTTTGTCCAAAGAGTTAGCAGTTATAATACCTAGCCATAACTGGGAAGATAGGCCACCTTAGAACCACAATAATATTTATTCCAAATACAAATAATCGAATAATACCTTTGACAAACATATAAAATAACACTAGTTAATATGGCCATGAAAGTACGATAAAGATTATAACAACTAATCAATAAGAGATGGGCGCCAAATCTGCAATTCTCAGCTACACAACCTCCCAAATTTTGCTAAAACTGTTCACCCCCACAAACCAAGTCCAACTAAGAAAAAGAAAAGGTCAGTCATATTCCTTAGTTATTCAATTTACAGAATACCAAAAAAATAAATAAATTTGAACAGCATCAAAGACGAAAAAATTCTGAAGAGAAAAATAAACAAATTTCCATCTGAACAAAGTAATAATTCAATCAGGTTTCAACAAGTGAATCAACTAACTTCTTATGCCAATAAATTGGGGTTATCCGCTAAGAACTACAGTAGAGTAGGTTATGAATGTCTCCGCAGTGGACTTGATTTTACCAAAGACAATGAGAATGTGAATTCCCGACCATTTATGCGTTGGAGAGACCGTTTCTTATTTTGTGCCGAAGCAAATTTTAAAGCACAGGCCGAAACAGGTGAAATCATAGGGCATTACTCAAATGCTAATGCAGGAACATGCGAAGAAATGATAAAAAAGAGCTGTATATGCCCGAGAATTGAGTTTCCTATCGTAATGCATGACTACTTAACTAAGGGATTCACAGCAAATACTTAACTCTAGGAGACATTTGATTAAATTAAAGACAAATTAGAGTAATAAGATATAAATATTCTCTATTGTCGTTCAGTATCATAAATAAACTGCTTCTGAATTTCCTTTTTACTTGAGTTCGGCAAATTTGTATTTTTCCATATCATAGGGCCAACCTTACAATGTACAGAGTAATCTGATAAAGGTGCTACTCCCATTAGTTAAAAAATAATACTCAAAGGAAAAATAAACAAACATGAAAGCCAATCATATACATGCAACATGAATCATAAGTTGAATACTTGACTACCACCACTTCTATTAGCTTAAATCTCCAACAAAAACGAAGTATATTTTTTCAAAGTACAAGAACTAAGCTCATGAATGAAAAACTTAAAGAAGTATCCATCTCAAAGAACAACCAAGAAACCAGTAAGATGTACTTTAACAAGGACGCAGATAGGACAAAGTTCATTATTGACTGATTCTTAAGCAGACTTAAAATAAGAAAATATAGCAGTGCCATAAAGATATCCCCACAACTTGAAAACCTGAAAAATCCTTTAGACCAAGCTTCAAATTTATTTCTTCTCTTTGAACTTACCTGAAGTGGGCTCCTAGAAGATAATCAGCAGGAAACAATGTCCAGAATCCAGATGTCATTAGTATTTAAAACCATTAAGATAAGCTGTGCTTAGTATTTACAAGGTCAACTCATATTAAAAGAAGCATATGACCAGAACCCTTCCATATAAGGAGACAAAAACAAAGAACCATAGAACAAATGTGATTCATGCAAGAAGATTGTAAAGAAATAGCAATATTACCAATGAACAAATTTGGATTTTTCATTACAGTAGGATTCTTTAGAAGTGTGCAGAAATTACTACAGCATCCAAATTTCAGGTGCTCATGTCAGGAACAAAGATTTTCTTAAAAAGACGAAAGAGAGGAGACACTGAGCATCATAAATAGCATCCAAATGCAGTAATGTCTGTTCTGGTGTAGAAGAAAGGAACTATGATGTGAATGAAATAAATTGGAGTTCAAGGAGAAATGGAATTTAGACAATCAGAAACGTGAACGTGTTAAAACTGAATATGATAATGTTCAACATGGAAGTATTGAGCTCAGAGTACAGAACGTGTACATAATATGTGATCTAAGTGAGAGCATAAGCAAAATAAACCACACGGCGTAATAATTTTCAACGTATTGAATTTCTATACCACTTCATCTATTCACATTAACCAACCTGAAGTGTTCTACATCAACGCATGATGCACCATAAGATAAAAAAAATCAAACTCGAATAGAGAAACAGTTTGATTCCATGGTGCACAAAATCCATACCCTACAACAGCTATACCTACGAAAATTAGATCTAAGAATACAGATCATGCAAGGATGCAAAAGGATAGACCCGACATACACAACTCACGAAAACAGAGACTCCTGTAAGATCTTTAAACCATGCTACACGAGCGGGCCAAACGGAGAGTCAGGCTGTCTACAGGGACGCTTGCCTCTGGCTCAACAGATTTGCGCTCATATGGTTTCCTGCACCCAGGACAGCGGCCATCCTCCTCAACAATCCTCTTGTGACAAAAGAGGCAAAGCCGGAATCCACACAAACAAGGTAAAAAACTTGAGTCTGTCAAATCAAGATCTTCACAGCATATTGGACACGGGGATGGGGCAGCAGGAAAAGCCCAAGGGACCCCTCCAAAGCGCCGGTCGGGATTTGGTAAACTGTGCTGCTTAGACAGATTGGGCAGACTCTGAGGACGAAAAGCATCATCAGGTCTCCAAGCTCGGGTATTGCTAGAGACCCACGGAACTAACCTATCGCTCTCAGTTTTGGAATTCCGCGCTCCTAAATTCGACCCACGGCTCATTTCACGAGGCGAAACCATTTGCACTGCAGGTTCATGTGTAGAGGGCAACTCTGAACACGGATTTTGATGCTTGTCATCGGCGGCTAAAGCATCCGCTACAGCCTCCCAATCATCCAAGCAATCATCATCATCGCCCTCTTCTTCATCTTCTTCTTCTTCTGTGACATTCCCAGAGCAGCACCCGGCACTGCTACCGCTGCTACTGCTGCTGCTACTCCCGGTGAAATTTGTTCCAGAATCATTACCGCTCAACATGCTACTATCAACACTGGTGGGACTGTTGGATGGAGATTCTAAGTAGCCATCTCGATGCATCGATCCGTCATTCTCTTCACCTCTAGGCCTCATCTCCAATTTCTCCCACGAACGTTTGCTGTCTTTCACATCAGACATCGATGGCGCGTGACCATCGTCCCCTCCGTCCTTGCATCCCTTATTCTTGACCGCAACTAATGCGTTTCCATCGATATTAACGAAAAAGTAAAATTAGAAAAAGAACGCATCGATAAAAAAAATTACGCACATGTAGAATATCCACACAAACACACACATTCACAGAAACATAAAAGATCGTTTATAATTTCTACCTTGAGAAAGCCACTGCTCGCGACGAGCATCAATCTTACATTGCTTTAATTTCGCGGTCCTGTTGGTCTGAAATCACCGAAGCAACAGAATGAGGTAATTAAGACCAGAGAAACGAAAACCTGATGATCTTAACCACACAAACGTCAAAGAAAACACTAAAATCAATATCTTACCCTCTTCTTCTTGCCCAAATTCTTGGCGTTCGCGGCCGAAGGAATAGGAGCGGTTGTGATTGAATCAGAAACCATGGCTGGAAAAATTGGATTCAAATTCGAACAACAGCGATTCACAAAAACCCTAATTTGTGAAGGAAGAAGCGCGAGAAAATCTAGAGAGAGAAAACTTAGAGAGAGAGAGAGATGATGTTATGGATAACGGGAATGCCTCTGGTTCGCTCGCTCTTTTCAGAAATGTAACCAGCATACGATCGTGCTCAATCCTATATATAAAAACCTTGTTCCGAAATTACCCTCGTTTTTCACTTTAATTTCAAGAGATTCCCACGCTGAAACGTGAAATTTCATTAAAATCTAGGGACCCGATGTCAAATATGTCAAAAGGGTAGGACGAACAGATACGACGTCGTTGCCTTGCTGGTGAATTTTCTTTTCCTTAATCGAATCCAACAAGAAGATGGTGTATGAGTATGATGTATCATTAATTAGGTTGTTACATGAATAAATGGAATTAACAAATATAAATTAGATGATAATACTATAGATAGTTTATATATAGTATAGACCACAAAATAATCTAACCATAGTAAATTTAAATAATTGTATATATAAAGCTAATATAACATATTTCACTTACCTCCACCAAAACACAAACATATTTGTTAAGGATTAGTTGAGTAGCTGCAAGTCTGCAACCGAATAAAATTATTTACAGTTTAGGTTTGTGCAGTAATTCTTTGGGTTGAATTTCTGTTGGTCTTCCCAACATGTCACAGGCGCTCTGCCCAATAATACTTGGGAGTACCTTCCCTTACTATCATTTTTTCAAAAAAAAAAATATTTTTCACTTACTTGGTCTTTAAATTTTCTTTTTTGAAGAAAAGGACGAATTAAAAATCTAGAATCTTCGCCCACCATTTTCAGAATTATATTGGAATCAGGATTATAATCTTATATATTGAAGTTAAATACAAACTCCCTGAAACAAAATAAAGAAATTAAATCAAACATTAAAGTAGTTAAATATGTAAGATAAGATTATGATATGACAAATATCTTTTATTATTATTATGAGTATAATTTCTTCCAATATTATCTGGGTTATGTTTCCTTGGGAATTTCACAAAATTCAATCGAGTCGTGTCGATTATAATATTATTTTTAAGGGATATTTGGCTATCTCTTACGAATTAGATAATGGTACTCTCGCATAATTAAACAAACTCATTTTCGATATCGCTCACCGAAGGAAATAGACCAGCAGAAAAATATCAGATAACTCAGAGAGGAAACAATAACATCTCGCAAGAGAACGTGTTGCACGTTGCTGAGTAAAGTTTCCCATAATTTTAGATACGTTACAGTTCTGTTTCGGAAGTCCAGGAATATATGATATTCAGGTAAGCTTTAAAAATACATTTAATAAAACCGTTATATACTTAATTAATATTTATTGGTAAAAATAAATATTAATTAGTATAATTAACCAAACAAAATTTTGCAAAAAGAATCGAACTTGGTATCTATTTCGTACGCAGGGGGAAATCGCCAATTTTCAACTGCATTTTCCCTTCTCGTGGTCAGTTGTTGTGTGCGCGAGACCCATCTTCCACTTGCCCATTAACTTCCCCTATATCACGGATAAAAGTTCAATGGTATCGTACCACTGAACTTCAGTGCCCCTCCAATCATGTAGTGCTATTTGTTAATATTAATAAAAACTCACATTAATTAGGGTCCACCTTGAATGGTTTAGGAACAACTGATTAGAGGGATGTATTGAAGTTCAATACTACCGTACCATTGAACATTTACTCATATATCACATCTTCTTATATATGCATTAATATCACTCTTGCTCTAAATAATACGAGACTTAATTTGACATAAGCTCACTTGCACACGCTCTTAGGTGCTCTAGGTAATAAGTAACCTTTTTACGATGGTATGATAAGTATGATTTAATGTGTGTATTTTTTTGGTATTTACTTTACTTATTAATTTAGGGGAAAATGGATCTGGTGCAATTTGTTGTCATACAATTACTTTAAAATGTACATTTTTTATTACATTTGTGAAGTATTAATAGGAATTCGCACTATAACGACCTACCATGAATAGATTAGGGACTAAATTTTTTTTTAATATTGACAAATATCATCGTTTTAAATGGATCAAGGACCAAATTATTATTAATATTGATAAATAGTCTTACAAGGCTATTTAGTGATGATATTTCTCAATATTAATAAAAATTTTGTCCCTAATCCATTCATGGTAGGTCCTTATTAGTATAGGTCCCTAAAATTACTTCACAGATAAAATAAAAATATATATTTTAAAATAATTATTCAAGTAATTACACGAAAGCAAATTACATCAAATCTAATTGTCTCAAGATTAATAAGTAAAGTAAATACCAAAAAAATATGACGAAAAAACATAGTTTATACCTAGGCATTGTACGATCTGTTCAAAATTTTCATATGGCACGAATTTGAAAATTTTGAACTGATGTATAGTACAATGTATTTTTTTTTCTTTTTTTAATACAAAAAATTTCCTAAAATATCATATCTAAATTTTTTTTTATAATTAAAGTATTCACTAAAATGGATTTAATCATTAATTTTTTAAATATTGTAGGGTTTATTACTATCTAAATAATTTCTTCAACAATTATAAAAATTAACGTCAAATTTATTGAACTTTATAATTTATATAACAAAATTGCAATAATTCCAAAATCTTAAATAGTAACAAGTAAAAAAATGAAATACTAAATTTAAGGTTAAAATACAAAAAGTATCCATTAAGGTTTTGTAAAAACAAAAATCTCTAACTATTAAAATTGACATGATAAAACAATTTTCAAATGTGTTTATTGTTTGAATCGGATACAAAGACGAGTTAGTTGAACTTAAAATACTATTGTTTTTAGTTGGATCGGATTTAATCGAGGTCCAATTGGTCAATTGGATTGTGGCGGTCCAATCGGTCTAATTTTTTATTAAAAAATAATATCAGAAAAAAAATTAGAAAAATCTTGAAAATTGAAATTTAAGAAGTCGTGATTTTTAAGAATTTCATGTTTGGTTTGATCAACTTCTTTCAGAGTTTGACAAGTTTTAAAAATTAAAATTTGAAAAGTCATGTAATTTAAAACTTCAAAATTATTTATGTTGAGATCTAAAACTTTAGTGATGTCATTTTATATATTAAGAATAATTAATATTTATTATTTATTGCATCATCCGATTCGACCAGTTAAATCGATCAGATTATGAATCGAACACTTATCCGAATCTTTATCCGATTCGTTTGCTATAATATCTATTATGGTATTAGATGAAAATTTTGTTAAAGATATATTATATTGTACAAATTATGAATGGATTATGTGTACATGATGTATAATTTATAGGGTTTTATGTATTTTAATTTTTTATGAAAAAACCCAAAAAGAATTAATATGACGTGACAGAAATAGTATATGATCAATTTTTTTTAACTATCGTCTTTTTTATTTAATTTTTAGAGATACATGAATTAAAGTGTCATCTATTAAGAATATTGTTGTCTCTATTAATGGGTCCAACAATGCAAAAAAAAAAATAGTCATTTTATTTATTCTGATAAAACTTAGGTCCAAAAAAAAACCCAAACCAAAATGAACTAATACCAGGAAAAAATGAAATCAATAACAAGGCTTTCAATATTTTCAGATTAAATCAAAATTAATTTCTTAAAATTTTGATTACATCAGAAAAAGATAATCGATAAAACTATGCATAATATTTTTTTTTTTTTGAAAAATGGTAGTATGAGCAGGCACTCTCAAGTACTACCAGGCAGGGGCCAGTGACATGTTGGGGAAACCAATAGAGGCCCAGTCCAAAAGATTACTGCACAGGCATAAACCGCAAGCAATTTTACCCATTCGCAACTATTCAACTAACTCTTGGATGTCAGGGGATCTCCCTAAGGAGGGATGCCCACAAAAACAAAATTTTAGATGACTTTAGGAGAATTTGAACCCTCGTCCATGCATAAATTAATTATAACATCACCTTACGCAAAATATCAATGACAAAAGTAGATGATTAACCCACACAATAGGGGAACAAACAACTAATCAGGTACACAATTAAGCAATCAATTACTAGAAGGAACATTAATTTATTAAACAATTAAAAAAGCAATATCATAAGTGTAGGAATAATATAATTAATTAATTTAATTAGCGTAAGTGCCAAAACTATGACAACAAATAATATAGGCGTAACCTATTGGCATTCACACAATCACACTTATTTTAATTATATGCCACTCCTTTATTATTTGACAAATCAAATATTAATTAATTAGAGACGTATGTATGGTGTTTGAGTAAATAATTAATAATATGATGAGATATCTTGAATTGAACATCTACATCATGATCTAAAAATGAAGGATGATGACATAATTAAACTTTGTACAAGACACTACATCAAACCCATGTGTTATATATTATTTATGAGGATTTTTTTTTATAGGAGGATTTAGGTGGGGGATGGGGCCTTGTACAGGATCAGGTTCCGAACTCAAAGAATATTTACAAGGGTTTTTACAGGTATCTCATTAAATTAGAGATTATCCTGTAATCAAATTTAAGCCATATAATTATCATTAAGTCTAATTTAGTATAATCATGTTCTTATGGATTTGAATATGTATAAATTATGCATGGACTTGCTCGCTGTGTGTTCAGAATTTAGTAGAGAATAATATGAGTACAGTCATAATTGACAGTGACAAATAATTAAATTACTTTTTCATATTATTTGCAATTTAAGCCATTTAACTATACTACAGATCTTTTAATTTGAATCTATTTTAGTGGATTGTGCAATCGTCCATCTCTGTTGATGACCGAGATGGATGACTCAAACTGAGATCATGATTAAAAATTAACGATCACGATTGTTTAGTCCTTTGAAATTACTTCATGCGCCAAGTTTATGCAAAATTAGACGAACTCGAGTCAGCCCTAAATCCTAAACTCGAGTCAGCCAAAAAAAGTTTTCCAATTTAATATACTTATCAAAGTCTTCATATATCATGAATGAGAGTTTTCAAAAGAAAAAAATTAAGGTAAAATTCATTAGGTAATTGCTATAAAGTTCACAAATCATAAATTGTATTTTTACTCTCTCTTATCCTCTCTCTATAATAATTGGTTATACAAAGTTTTTTTGCCACACATGTAATTTGATTGAAAAAATTAATAGCAAACACTTAATAAACTTCACCTTAGTTTAGTCGTTTTAAAATGCATCCACAATTTGTATGGGAGTTTAGAACTCGCACTTGCATGTCATGGCTTTAATACCATAAATCCCCATTACTAAAAGTACTAACCACATGTACAAAAATCACAAATGTTGCTTTTGATTTGGAAACAAGTTATAAAAAAGCATATCCTAACCTTTCTTTTTATTGCCTTTCCAAATCCTTCCAACTTTCACATTTCCTTTTTTAAAAGATTTTTAATTACACTCTCATCTCATTATTTATTTTAAAAAATGGCATTTTCCTCTTGAGAGATAAAAAATATTTAATTTTATAAATTTTGAATGAAATGCTTTTTTATTTATCATTTATATAATTAAATATATATTCTACTAATATAAATTAGAAAAAACAATAATAAAATATTTATTTTAATTCAAAATAAATAGTAGTGAAATAATAATATTTAAACAATATTTTTTTTATAATGTATTATTCTTATTTTATAATTTATATATACCTTAATAATACTATTCAAAACATTTTAATAAAAATGGTGAAATTATAGACTTTTTAATCTTTTTAAAGGAAAAATGAGTGTAACTTTTTAAATTAACAAGAATAATTGATTGTGTATGGCCGAATGAAATTATTTAATTGTGTTTATTAACAAAATAATTTTAAAAGAAAAGAAAATTAAATCAGACTCTTAAATGCTTGGGTCATGTGAAACTTTTACAATCATGCCTTACAGATCTTCAAATTATTAGCTTTGTGCCACAATAACAAAAGCATTTATTGCAAACAATTTTGTAATACAAAAGAAGCAAAATTTTACTCTATCTAACCTACATTAAATTGCATTAAACATTGAGTTGACTAGGTGCTCATATATTCATATTGTTTATACAAGTAAGCTTTTTTATTGAATCATCTGTATTTTTTGATGAAGTAGTCTATGAAATAAAGAGAGAGAAAAAAAAATTAGGATAAAGAAAATTTGATAAGATAGGACGTACACAATATTTTTTTTCTCTTTTTCTCCTTTCATTTTACTGGCCACCTAATCCAATAATGTAAAAGATTCAATCTTATGAAAAATTTATATATATAGGCTAAATAATTTTACATGAACTGTATTTTAGTCAACAATTTAGATGGCTATTTGATTAAGATGCATTTTATTATAATTAATCAATAATCCAGATCATCGATTGAAGATCATTCTATTGGTATGTTTGGTAGGGACTGTGAAAATTGTGCTGGTTTTAAGAGCTACAGATCCTTCAAGATTTGGAAGGAAGAGTTTTGTTCCTAAACTCACTTTTTTTTTTTCGTTCTAAAGAAAGCTACAAGATATGGCAGATAAGGATCAAGCAGAGAAGGGATCGAAGGCTGAGGTGAACATGTATCATCTGCACAGCTCGGATCATCCTGGGATGCCCTTAGTAAGTACTATTCTTGACGGAAAAAACTATTGGGCCTGGAGTATATCCATCATGACAGCTCTGGAGGCAAAAGACAAGATTGGATTCGTGGATGGATCTATAACGCCTCCAACGGATCCAGGTGAATTCAAGAAATGGAAAATGGCTGACTCAATGGTCAAGACGTGGATGGCGAATTCTATTTCAAAAGAAATTTCTGATATGTTTGTATTCTGCCGTTCATCTAAAGCCCTGTGGGATGTTTTGGCAGATAGGTATGGGGTGTCAAATACTCCTCAAATGTACCATTTGCACAGGTACACCAGCTCTATTTCTCAGGGGAGTGATTCTGTCACTACCTACTTTAATAAGATAAATAGGTGTTGGGATGAATTGTCAAGACTGACACCCGTCCCAGCTTGCACCTGTGGGAAATGCGTTTGCGATCTGGAAAAGAGAGTAGCAGATCTTGATGAATTGATAAAGCTGATGCAGTTCTTGATGGGGCTGAATCCCACTTATGATGTCATAAGAACACATATCTTACATTTGACTCCTCTTCCCTCGATCAACAAAGCTTATGCTATGGTCATCTCAGATGAAACTCAGAAACAAATTAACTTGTCATATTCTGTTACAAATGAGGGAAGTAGTGCAATGATGGCCAAGGTATTTCAAAGGCACTCCAGATATAGGCCTATTTTACCAAGCAAATTCTTCTCTTTGTTTATCTGGGTTTTGTGATAGTGACTGGGCAGTTTGCCCTGTCACGAGAAAGTCTTTAACTGGTTATTGTATTTTTTTAGGAGGTTGCTTGATATCCTGGAAAACGAAAAAGCAGAGCACCGTTTCTCGCTCCTCCTGTGAAGCTGAGTACCGTTCCATGGCCTCTACCGTTTGTGAGCTTCAGTGGATCACGTACATCCTCCAAGATTTTGGAATCTCTGTCCCTTTGCCTATTGATCTATGGTGCGACAATCAATCTGCCCTGAACATTGCAGCCAATCCTGTGTTTCACGAACGCACCAAACACCTTGAAATCGATTGCCATGTTGTCCGTAATAAGGCGAAAGAAGGCTTTATTAAGCCCCATTATATACCTTCCCAGCAACAGCTTGCCGACTTCTTCACTAAACCCCTGGCGTTTCCTCAGTTTTCCAGCATGCTGTCCAAGTTGGGCGTTGCTTCTTGCCCCTCTCTAACTTGAGGGAGGCTGTGAAAATTGTGCTGGTTTTAAGAGCTACAGATCCTTTTTAGCAGTAACGGCTAGATGTTTCTTATTAGCGAAATGTTGCGTTTTAATATAGGTTGTGTATTAGGTGTTTGAAACGCATCGTTTTACTTTTCTATTTTGCTTTTATCTTTTCAGTTAGGTTTCCAGTAGGTTTCCATTTTTAGCTGTGCATTTCTCTGATTTCTGTTTATATATGTGCCTCTATGGCTAATGAAAACCGATTGAGTAATTTTCTCAAAATAAAATCTCTACTCTCCTTCTGGAATTTTACAGGGACTAAGGAGTGAATATAGGTGAGGTTTTGATAGGTGGTGAGGTGAGTGGAAAATGGAAGAAACTTCTTTCATGAGAGGTGAGTAAGGTTGCTTGCGTGTAAGGATGGAAGTTGTGGTGATGTGATGTTTAAAGACCAAAATGCCCTTAACAAATTTGTGACTTTTAAAAAAGTAAGGGCAAAAAAAGTATTTCATACTTTTATCTTCTATTTCCCTATCTCCTTCCCACCATACCAAACAGTATTACTTTTACATTTCACTCCCATTTCCTTGCATACCAAACATACTTTTTATTACTTACTTTCACTTCCTACTGAAATACTCACACCATATCAAACCCATCGAGTTTAATCCAAATTGATAAAGGGGTGTGTGAGAAACGAAAGACACGTGTAAGATAAGGAGGGACGTGAGTGACGAAACAAAGGTTGAATAGAGAAGTCGCTCTCATAATAATGATCATATCATAGTATGCGATTCTCCGCAAAACAATGAAATCCCACCGTCAATTCAATCTTCCACTCAACTTCTCTTTTCCTTCATACGCTTCTGAAAATGCCGTTTTTGTCACAACCTCCCCTTTTCTCATCATGCCTTTATTTTCCATATGTAATGCCAAGTTTGGGTTTGTTACGCAATTTTTCTTTTTTTAAAAATATTATCTTACATAACATTTGTTATAAATTACGCAAATATTTGAAAAATAAATAACTTGCTTTGAATAGTCTTTTTTTTTGTTATTTCATTTGGCTAACTCTTACAAATAAATAAAATTAAAATGTAAGAAAATTTTATCAAGTGGAGTAATATTAACCCGAAACTATAATTTTCTCAAATACATATGGATCAGCTACATAAAATAATAGCAATAATAAGTATAGTAATAACATTAACAAAATATCAATAGGGTTGTTGCAGTCATAGTAAAATTCTAGCATCATCTCCGCATAAATGAAGAATGTCTTAATAAGAAGTAAACTAAACTTTATCATTATTAAATTTATGTTCACAAATTTCTTCAACCACCATATAATTTTTATGGGTCAATCTATAGCTATAAAATCTTGTTTGTTGTAGCAAAAATCAAACAATCATCATTCTTAACTGTGAATCCTTTGACAACGATAGGCTATTCCTTTGTTATTCTCATTGCTTTCACTCTAATTTTCATAATCCTTTTCCATTTGCAAGATTCATAATTAGTCAAAACCCATACAAAAAAAAAAATTAAACAGATTTTCTCAATCTTACAAAACAAATTGAGCCATCCAGACTTTTCACTTTCTCCAATTTATATATACTCATTTTGCAACTCGAGTCATGAGAGCCTTTTCTTACTTCTTTTGGCAACCTAATCATTCTTGATTCACCATCTTCAATATTGTATGCCATTATACATAGCCTGAAATAAGGACTTTTTTTGTTTTTTACAAAGATAAGGAAAACAATATGAAATTACGTGGAAGACATTGTTTTAAAACACATTCGTGTCAAATGTTATTCTTCTAGCACCTATAAAAAAACTTTTCTCAATTGTTTTCCACATATCCTCTTCTTGGGAGTAGAATTTTGGTTATAGCATAAAGAAGATCACTCAATAGGAAGTAGGAACCTAAAAAAGAAACAACATGAAGTCTTTTGAATTGCATTCAAATGCAATATTAATTTCAGAATCTGAGTATTGTTTTAGATGATTTGAGGTAGGAATAGGAAACCAAGATTCTGAAGATGGATTGGAAATAAATAACTCATTTTGATTACTCTTTTTTGTGCTATAACCAAGAATTAAACCATTAGTAGAAGCAAGATTCTGCAAGCTGGGTAATTTTCCAAAAACCTCAAGAAATTATGAGACACGCCAGAGGATGACTCCTCCGAAGGAAAGTGATCAAATTCATTGATAGAACTATACCTCTGGCATGAATTTGGTTGGAGGAAAAAGCAAGGATCATTCTTTAACAAGATATTGTGAGATTGCTTGAGGACGAAATACGTTTCTTGTAAAGATATGGTGTGAAAGAAGTCACTAGTAGATTTGAACTTCTGAATAGCTATGGCAGGTAGCCATGAGAAAATCTCAAGAACTAGTTCATCCAATAGCGTTCATAGCATCTCCATGACTGAATCAAGAAATGAATGTTTTCAAAGACAAAAAGATAGTGAAAGATTAACTATGAATAATTAAAGAGAGACAACGATCTAGGTTTAATCTCTCGAAGGATATGATATCAGGTCATATATATATATATATATATATATATATATATATATATATATATACACACATTAATATATTTTATGTGAATGAACTGGGGAAATACCCTTCTTATGAGACTGTTTGGGATTCGGCATATGGTGGTAGTCGAGAATGGATCCAGTGCTTGGCTCTTCTATGTATTAGTATGCTAAGCCGACTTTTTTTCATAGTTTTCTTCACTTCTTTTTATTTAAACTTGAAAAATTGTAAACTTTTTTTAAAGAATAAGAGTTATAGACACAAAAAATAAAAAATTCCACATAAATAAGGACCTACCGTGATTGGTCTAGGGATCATCTTTATTAGGGACTAAAAAGTTAGTCCCTAATCTATTCATAGTAAATCTCGATTTATGTAGAGTTTTTAATTTTTTTTTATCTATATCTTTCATACTTTAGATATTCTTTAGAAAAAGTTTATAATTTCTCAAATTTAAATAAAAAAAAAAGTGAAAAAAACTATGAAAAAAAGTCGACCTAGCATACTAATACATAAAAGAGCCAAACACTGAATCCATTCTCGTAGTAATCCTAGTCTATGTATGTTAGTTTCTAGTTGAAGAGTCTTATTATTGCTGTAACTGAATTTCCATGGTATTTCCTCAAGTATTACTACAATGTTTCTAGTTATATTATATTGGTGTGTCATTTTTTTTTTTGTATTATCCCCTCTTCATGTATCATGTATCTTCTATTTGGCTAAAGTATTATTTTGGTCCTCAATGTTTGCATGAAGTTTAATGTTGGTCCTCAATGTTTCAAAAGTTTAATATTGGTCCTCAATGTTTTTTGTTTTGGTCGATTTTGGTCCTCGAACGTAACACCGTTAACCTTTTGCCGTTAAATGATGACGTGACATACTTACGTGGCACACCCTCTCTCCTACGTGTCATATTTTATTGACCTGGCATGACACATCACTGTCATATCATCCCAAATTGCCACATCATCATCTTCTCTCCTTAATCATCATCATTATATAATCATATTTTAATGACGTGGTAGTGATGTGTCATGCCACATCATTAAAATATGACACGTAGGAGAGAGGGTGTGCCACATAAGCATGTAAAGTCATCATTTAACGGCAAAAAGTTAACGGTGTTACGTTCGAGGACCAAAATCAACCAAAACAAAAAACATTAAGGACCAACATTAAACTTTTGAAACATTGAGGACCAACATTAAACTTCATGCAAACATTGAGGACCAAAATAATACTTTAGAACTTCCATTTTCTCCTGATTCTTAGGAAGAGTGAAAATTTGGGATTTTTTTTCCTTCAGATATTGAGGCTTTCTCTTCTCCTTGCTTTCTTCATGGAATTGGGGCACCTTCAAGCTGCTATGTTCTGGGCTATTGTTGGGCCCTTTTCTTGAAAAACTATTTACTTCATGTATCATATCTTAATTGGACACATCATTTCGTCAAAAAAATTGGACACATCATTAATTCTGATAAATATTATAATTGTGAGTTAACCGAGAGATCATATTGATATCGTTTTAACGTATGAGGGACTAAATTGACAAGGAAGCATTTGGGAGAAATCAAAATAGTGTTTTAATTTATTTTATGGGTGAGTCTATGATGCAATAGGTTATGTAGCACAATGATAATCATTGATGTGATCCGATTACATTGTATGATACAACAAAATAATAAGTGTCACAATTCTATTTACTGAAATTATATTGTATGATGTAACAAGTTACATCATAGACTCACCCCTGTTTTATAGTGTAAAAGACTAAAAAGGTTGTTCATTTTAGTAATAGATAGATATTCATGTTAGAGAAAATAAAAGAATTAATGGAACGGTGATATTTTTGGGGTCGTCTATCATTAACAGTGACATTCGTTTTCGGTCTCAACAGTGGTATTCACTAACCCATAATATAACAATTACGCATGCAAATGGGCTTATATAGGCCCATTTATCAAATGATCAGATAACAATATGGGCCTTTTTCGGCTGAAAAATAATTGTGGGCCTTGTTCAAGCTTTTCTCATGGATCTGGGTGGTGTATTGATTTGTGGGTGAAAGTGAAATCATTAAGGAGAAATAGAAATGAAAACGGAAATGAAAATAAAAATGAAATACATTTGATGTGTTTAGTAGTAAAAGCTTGGTAATGGAAATGAAAAGAGAATTGATTAAAATGGCAATTTTACTCCTTATTTTAAAATAATAAAAAGAAAATAAGATTTTAATTGTGTCAAATCATGTCAAATCAGAGGGGTATAATAGATATTTTATTTTTTTTCTTTTTCTTTTAAGTTGATGGAAATGAAAAAGTTAAAAAATAAGTAGGGCCCATTGCCCAATGGGCCCCACCATTTCTATTGACTTTTTCGTTGATAATTCTTACTAGTGAACATACCATACATTCTCTAAATTTAAGAGATGATATATTTCTCTAAAATAATAAAAAGGTAGACACAAAAAAATTAAAAGTCTTCACACTAATAGGAAATAACTATGAATAGATTGTGGACAATTTGTTTTTTGGGTCTCTCTTTTTTTTTTGGGCCTTTTTTTTCTCTCTCTTTAACTTTAGAGAAATGTACTATTTTTTAAATCTATATATAATTAGTATGCTGATATTTTGAAGAGTCATTTTGTTGATTTTTTTAATATAAAAATAAAGTACAGTACATCACATGACCAAGACAAATTGTTTCAATTATTGAAAAGATGTATGTATAATATTAAAAAAAAATGGAGTTTCAGTAGTTCTTGTATTCCTAAGTTTGGGGGTGAATAATTAATTAATTGGGTGATCATCCTTTGAATTATTTCCCCATAATTCTATACATTTTTCAGGATGGAAAACGGATCTGTTAGTTAGATAAACATAAATTCCAACAACGAATTATTAGAATAAACATTTTTAGAAGTAACAAATGATCAATTAACTTTTTAAGAAGTCATGTCTCATTAACAATATATATCATCCTTTATACATATCACATCATGACTATATATATATATATATATATATATATATATATATAAACTTAAAACCTCATTTAAATTATGTACACATTCCTCTCATCACTCTTTTTTTTTTTTCTCAAGGTATCCTTCAGCTCGACAGGCTAAAGACTAATCTTCCGTAGATCTGAGCTCCATTTAAGGGTTTGTCGTTGGCCAATTGATTGCTGCATACACAAGGTGGGATTCGAACCCCCAATACTTGCTTAAACGACCTAGTGAGCTAACCACTAGACCAACCCTTATCTTGAATTGTTTAATTAGGGATTAGCTAGGATCGGATGACTTGAAATTAAAGGAAGACTACAATACATTGACTTTATTTTGATAAGTAGTTAAATTAAACTTTTTTTATTGTTATTATTATTTAGTTTATAAAATTACACTGATTTTTATTTTAATTTATTTTTACCAATAGATATGATTTTTTATGTATACTAAAACAGTGGTTTTATTTACTTGAAAAATAGTGCTTTTATTATATTTTTATTATAACAAAAAATACAATTAAATTATATTTATACGAATATTATATATAATGCTAAATTTATTGACAAAAAATTTTTATATCATACTACTTTTTTTTTTGAAAAGAAATAGTAACCATAATTTAATGAAGAAAAGCTGACCAAAATTTCCTCCCAAAGAAATAATGAATGCCATCCATGGATGTGCTGTGTGCATGATTAGGGCTCATCATACCATATGGTGGACCTCATTCCCACACGCCATATAATTAAATGTCTCTGCAACTCAATAATTATTTAAAGAAATAGTTTTTAAAATTTAAAATAAAATAAGATAATTATTTTAAAATCAAAGTAAATAATAGGAAAATAATAATTTTTAAAAATTAATATTATAATAAATAATAATTATTTTGTAAAATTAATAGTGAGATTAAGGGTATTATAGTAAAAAATAGTGAAATTTTAATTTTTTTTTTAAAATAATTTCAAGAGAAGAAAATATAGTTTTTCAAAATAGAGGGAGGAGATTAACACGGAGAGAAGAGTATAATTCATTCTACTTAAAAATCTCAAGAGATATAATTTAAGTCGTGTGGTTGAGTGGAAGGGATTCAATCATTCTTAATTAAGTGTCAGGGGTTTGATCCCTGCCTTGGGTATAGAGTAGCTTTAAATTCTTGGGCCAACTGTCTCACCCTTCGAGTTGCCTATAATTCAGCTAGGGGATTAGTCACTGTGTTCAATGGTGGATACCCTGGTCTAGACAAAAAAACTCAAGAGATATAGTAGGATCTAGAATTCCTACATGTCACCTTTTTTTTGTTTAAATCAAAGTATTTACTTTTAAATACATTGATTAACTCGTTGATTCGTAGAACCTTAATGGCTGAAATAGCTAACCTAAAAATTTAAAGTTTCTCTGTATCAAAAGTCAGAAATCAGACTCCTAACATGAAAAAAAATCTTTTATACTCAATCAAATCTTATAGGGGTACATGGCATGTTATGGCTACACTTGTAGTGAAGGGTAGGTAGGGCAATTGCAAATGGCATAATAGAATTAAAGGGTTAATTATTCCACCTCCACTCCACATGCCACAAGCACTCCAATCATGGCAAAGTGTAATGTATATTGCTCTTTGGACTCACGCTTCCTTCTTCTTTTTTTTTAATCAGGGTATTCACCGTCGAGCACCGTCACTAATCCCCTCGCTGAATTGTAGGCACCTCGAAGGTAAGACAGTTGTCCCAAAAATTTAAAGCTGTTCCATATCCAAGGCAGAGATCGAATCCCTAACACTTAGTTAAGAATGTATGAGTCCCTTCCACTCAATCACACCCTTAATTACTCACGCTTCCTTTCAATATTACCTTTTTATCATTTTCTAATATCCTTTTCTTTTTTTTTTGTCCTTTGTTCATTTTGTCGCCCACCCTATCCATTATTCCTACCCACATTCAATGACTTTTTTGCTTAATGTAATAAAATGCTCAATAATTAAGTTTTATTGCTTTAAGTTTAGAAAATCGAATTGATTCAGTGGTTGGCTCTTCTATACATTAGTATATTAGGCTGATTTAATTGTAAATTTTTTTTAAAGAATAAGAGTTATATACACAAAAATAAAATAAAAATCACACAAATAAGGACCTACTGTAAATGGTTTAGGGAGTACGTACCTTTATTAGGGACTAAAAAGTTAATCTCTAATCCATTCATAGTAAATCTCGATTTATGTAAAATTTTTAATTTTTTTTTTTGTATCTATATCTTTCATACTTTAAATACTCTTTAGAAAAAGTTTATAATTTTTAAAATTTAAATAAAAAATAAAAAAAACTAAGAAAAAAAGTCGACCTAACATACTAATACATAGAAGATCCAAACACTAGATCCATTCTCTAAATTATAGATTATGTGTAAATAACACCCACAACTATAGAAAATAACTTAGAACTCTTTTAAATTTTATAGTTTGTGCAAAAAATTTCTCTATAAACTTTTTCACATTTAAAATCTTAACAGAATAATATCACGTTAACAAAATCATATTATTTCAAAGTACACATCAATTTTTATAAAAAATTTGACATATCTATCATCCATTAAGATTTTAGAAACATTTAATAGATGCTATATTTTTTGAATAAATAGATGATATCTTTTGTATATATAAGAGGATTTTATATTGATTTTTATAATTGAATGAATTACCGGCAGATAACACATAATTCAAAAGGATAATATTATGGAAAGTTAGTGAGCTTTGGTTCATCAATTTTTTATCATTAAATTTATCTCGAGATCTATATTATTTTAAATATTTTTAAAACATATTTATTAATATAGATATCGATATAAATTTAACGACAAAGAATTAATGAGCCAAATTAAAAAAAAATGCTTCTTTTGAGCCAACTGGTCTTATTTTTTGTCAGGTCAATGGCTCTTGTCGTGGGACTATTATTAAATTTCTTTTTCTTCAATTTCAAGTGATTCAACCTCTTATAATTAAAAATCTTCCTTTAAAAAAAAACAATGGGTTACGTTACATACACAATTGGATTGCAGCAGTAGGGTATTTTAAAAAATGGAAGTAAAAGAAGACTCGTTCAACTGCGTTAGTAATATGTTGAACGGTGAATCTATGACGTAATTTGTTGCATGCATGTAAATAATTTTAGTCGATAAGATTGTAACATTTGAAAAATTGTATTACATCTCAAGTCATTTCTATCCACATGTCATAATCTTATCGACCGAAATTGCATTGCATTCATGCAACAAGTTGCATCATCATAGACTCACCCTATGTTGAAAGATCAACGGAGATACAACTCAAAAAATTACTGCACAGACTTAAATGTAAATAATTTTACTAAATCACAGCTATTCAATTAGTTCTTGAATACCAAAAAAATCTCTTTCGTAAATAATATTCACCAAATAAAATTTTGAATAACTTTAAAAAATTTGAATCCTCAGTCCACAAATAAAACAAAAAACATTTCTCTGAATTTGTGCTTAAGGAGTGGCGAATTTGATTTTGAATATTTGATCCCAAAGGATAAGATGAGACAGAAGTAGTGAAGCACATGCAGAGTGTGTATGGCATAATTCATGCATTTAGATTTTAGCAGTAATCTGGTATGGATGTCAAGTCATATTCATATAGCCATATCCCCTATGCACTTATTTTAAGAAATTTAGGTATTTACTTTAAAATATATAAATAATAATAGAAGGATGAGTGCGATTTTTAAAATTGTTTCAATTGTGTAAAAAATCGTAGGGGTTAATTCGCGGGAGAAATAATATTGCTAATAAGAAAATTGTAAGAATTAAACTAAATTTTATACGATTGAAAAAAGAGTTTAAATATAAAATTTTTTATGACGTGTGATGTCACATCAATACTCATCATTATCTATTAAAATAATATTATTGTATTAGTAAAAATTATAATGTTGCTCAAAGAATTAAAAATACAGTTATCTGAAATCAAAGTTTATAAATAGAATTCACAAATGGTCATAGATTTGGAAGAAAATTTTCGCCTCATCTATGAGCGAGGGTTCAAATCCCCCTTAAGCAATCAAAAATCCTGTTCTGGTGGGCATTCTTCTTTAGGAAGATCTCTTGGCACCCAAAGACTAATTGAGTACCTGCGACTGGTTAAAACTACTTGTGCTTTAAGCCTGTGCATAATCCTTTGGATTGGGCTTCTGTTGGTCTCCTCAACATACCACTAGCGTCCTACCCGATAGTACTTGGAAATGCTTTCCCTTACTATCATATCTTTGAACCAAATTAAAAATAAATAGAATTGAGAGAAATTTAAAAAAACCAAAAATATTGATGCCTTTTATTGCAATGTACAGATTAGTTAATATGTCAAAACAGAGACAGCTTTATATATATAGACGTCATTCCTGGTTGCTAAGGAACAAATGGCCTTTACTTTTGGGGTTTGCTTAAAGAAGGGTTTGGTATGTGGGGCATCCACAAATATAACTACTCACACTTAGCTTCTTCATTCATATATATGAATTATATAGTCACAACTCATATTCGTCGTTAAAGACAAAATATGACCAATCACTATCACTAAAAACAAATATAATATAATGCATCATTATATATATATTGTACACACAACTATATATATATATACGTGTTAATGATTTTGTTACAGTTCATATTTAGCATGAATATTTGATAACGAGATTATATAACACACGCACATATATATAACATTGTGAGTTCAATTAATATTGAGTGTAATGTCAAAATTAGGTCTTCATCTCTGCCGCACCGTCACTTTATTTTTTTATCTAAGTTACACTAGCAGCTTCTTCTTAGTAGGAGGGGTTGCGATAACTTGCAAATTTTTGTAAGTTTAGCAATCCTCCTTATTTTCTTTATTTTGTTTAATTTTAGTACTTAAAATAAATAGATCTTTCAGATTTATATTGTCCCCAATTATTTTGGTGGTGTTTTCTTCCAGATCTATTCTGTGTTTTTGTCTTTCTTTGTAAGCGTTTACTCTCTAATTACTAGATCTTCTTAGATCTGGTAACTAGCTAGAATTGGTTTTTTGTTTTTTTACGTTTGTATAGGAAGTTTTTTTTTTGCGGATCTACAGATCTTTATGCCAGAAAGCTTCCACTTCATCATGTTGTTAGAAAATTTCAAGACACTCTCAACTTTGAAGATTACTACAGATTTGATATGCAGGAGATCTAACAGTAAAAACTTTGTTGACAACATTAAGAATAATGAAGTTTTTCATCCCAAGTTCATCTTACAAATGGGACCAGTCTTTATTCGCCTTTAGTTCAACCATTTTTACGAATTCTTTCTTCCGTATTGTTAGGATAGAGTTGTTTGATTTATTGTAAGTGCCGTTGGACTTTTCTATGATCTGATGAATTTTATTATTATAAAAAAATATTGAGTGTAATGTCTGTTTTTTAATTTCATCTCCTCCATCTCTCATTGTAATTGTTATTATTATTTTTGCTAGACAAATATTGCGCATATATATATATATATATAAAGTTTCGAGATTCAAATTAAAGTTAGATCGATGTGCAAATATCAATCACGTATGGTATGGTAAAACGTAGCTTTCAGGTAAGAGAACAAAATGAAGATTTGAATGCATGGCATGTAAATCACAACTTTCATGCTAATGATTATCAAGTATAGTTTTTACGCCACTCACTAAGCATTCTTGTTACACTAAATTACACTCCATTAAAAAAAATTAAACAACCCTTCCTTTTTTTTAAAAAAAAATTACACTTTACTTTTTGAGAAATAAAAAAATTTATAATTTTATATATTTTAACCAAAATAATACCCTTATATTCATCTATATCTATATCTATATATCTATATATATATGGCTTTGGACTTTTTGGTGTCACACAAGCAAAGTGTGACACCAAAAAAATAATTTCCCCCTCAACTTCCCAATAAATAATCAACTTCTCACAAAATAACTATATTTTATAATTAAATATAAAAAAAATATGATTGGAGGATGTGAGAGAGAGAAAACAAGTATGATAGGTGGTCACTAAAAAAATGGAGAAGTGCATAAATTCTCACTTTTTAATTTTTTTTATTTTAAATTATGATAACAATTCTATTTAAAAATTTTAAAATATTTAATTTTTAATTATTTTAAAATATAATAACTATTTTATATTATATTTTTAAAAATTTTAAGAATAAATTACATGTATGCACGTAGGTGCATGCGAAGCCTCTGGTCTATATATATATGGTTTGGAGTTTTTAGTGTCACACAAGCAAAGTGTGACACCAAAGAAATAACTTCCCCCTCAACTTCCCAATAAATAACCAAGTATAATAGGTGGTTACTAAAAAAATGAGAAGTGCATAACTTCTCATTTTTTTTTTATTTTTTTATTTTAAATTATGATAAAAATTCTATTTAAAATTTTTAAAATATAATAACTATTTTATATTATATTTTTTAAAAATTTAATAATAAATTATATGTATGCACGTAGGTTGTGTATGGCACATGACCTCCAAAGTCTCAACTACTACTAATCGAATCCATATCTGCTAAAGTGCAGATTTGGTGAAGTGTGTGAAGTGTACACTTAAGGGTCGTTGAATGAAACTATATATTACAATACGCACATGAATCTCAATTTTTATTTAACGATTTAAATAATACACTCCATATACTTTACACTTTTTACATTTCACTGAATTCAATCTCCAGGAGATCCTACATGTAAGATTTGCCCCCAAAAAGTAATTAATTTGGCCTTATCATTAGCTCTAGCTAGGGGCGAATTGCCCTTAATAACATGGCAGATTGATTTTAGCACTCCTTTTAATTAATTTCGGTGTAGGACCATCAATTATTATTATAAAATAATATTTTTGCATTACGTACAAATGGGCTTATTAGATTTAAAAAAAAATCTTTACATGTGCTAAATTTTTAAAAGATTGTACCAACTAATTTGAATTCGACTTGTATTGATTATTTAATTTTAATAAAAAAGTCTTTCAACAAAAATCGCTATAATTATAAAATATTGAATTCAAAATCCTATTTAAATGATTTCAATTCGTTTAGTAGTCACTTACCTCATTGATATATATTTGAATATTCTATTTAATTTCACTGTAACGATTCGCGGTTTATTTTCTTCAAAAGGAGATCTTAATTATAAATATGCTCAAAGATCAGATTAAGTAGATTTCTATATGAAACTAGCTAGAGAAGACTTTAATATTTTGAATTAGATCTTTAAATCTATCCCAAAATTTAAAATCTTAGGACATGGACACCCTAATTAATATATTCTCCCACTATTTGGTTTGATCCTATTCCCATACGCAAATCTGGTAAGGAAATTAATTATTCTCCTATCTACTTGGATTTAATTTCTTTATACGCATACAGATTTTTTTTTTTTTTTAAAAAAAGAGATTTGAATATTAATTATTTGTCTTTTTTTCATTCAACATACAGCATTAAAACCTATATATTGGGACAAATTAAACTGCAAAATCGCCTTTCGTTGTCACAATAATTAATACATATTATATATATCTGACCAACTTATTACACAATTTGGGAATGAATTGAATGATAGATATTGGACAACACTCAAGAGAATGAAAGATGGACTTTTATTTTGAAAATCATGTCTTTTTTATAAATTTTTTTAACATATTAAATTTGTTATTAATATTAATATATAAAATACAAAATAGAAATATTAAAAATATAATCATCATAAACATTAGGACTAAAACAAATTAAAGAAAACTTAACACAAGTATAACATGCTAAAAGTGATATTTGTTTCATTTTAATTACTTCACCACTAATTACATGAGAGTCAAAATGCTATCTCCCTTACATTAATATATATATATATATAAGTAATAGCACATAGCAAAAGTTTATTATTACCTTTCACTTGATTTATTTATTTTTCTTGTATATTACATTTTTTTATATGTATTCTTTTATTGAAGATAATCTTATTTAAACCAACTGAATCCCATAATAAAAATAGAACTCTCACAATTAAGAGTTTTAGTCCTTATATCTCCTTTGTTATTTTATACAATATAAAACTTTTCTTATTCTGACTCCTCCTCCTCCAACTACCAAAAGCAAGAAAGGGCAAAATTTTTTCAGAGAGGAGGGTGCAGCTTTAATTTTTGAAAAATAATGAAAGTTGTTTACAACTGTTGTGTATGTTAAAAGAAGAAAGGTTGGTGAATGGTGAGAGGAGGTTGGGTTCACACCCACACACTCTGAGTCTGACCCATACATGTATATATAATTATTTAAGTATTTCGTTGAGCATCACATCCTATCAAATATGAGATTTTGTATCTCTAATACTCGCTTCAAGGATCTAACTAGTATCGAGATAGTTGTGACTTAATTAATTGGCTTTGTTGTTTTACTATCAGATCTCACTTTTTTTTTTTCTTTTTTATTTGGATTTTAATTTTACTCTTTTTGAACCTCAGAGGCCACAAACTTGTTTTAACATTAGTCTTCGTTGAGTTTTTTTTTCTTTACATCTTGGACTTTGGATTGTTATAGCTGTGAGACTATTGTATTCTGATACTATGTTGAGATTTAAGTGACTTGGAGAACACTTTCTCAAAAAAATTAAACTAGCTATTAAGGAAAAGAATATCAAGTTACTTAAGTATTTCATTAAGTATCTCATCCTATTAAAAATAAGACTTTATATCTCCGATAACTGTGTTCAACAAGAAATAGGTACTCTGGTAAGAGGATAAAACTTTAGTACTACTGTACTACTGAAGTTCAATACATTCCTCCAATCATGTAGAGCCATTATATAAATTCATATTAATAAGGACTCGCCTTGAATGGTTTAGGGACAAACTGATTGGAGGGATGTACTGAAGTTCAGTACTACCGTGCTACTAAACATCTACTCTTTTGGGATAAAAGTATTTGGTTATTTGTTTTGTAGGTATAATTAATTCACATTTTTTATATTAAACATACCTTATTTTAATTTATATAATTTGATAAAATTATATTTTTGTCTTTACTTTTTTATTCACTTTTATTCTATTCTCACTTTTAATATAATAATAAAATGATCATTTTAATTACTTTTATTCAATTCATATCGCATTACATTAAGGCTGGTATTGTTTTGTTTGTTTGTCTTCCTTTAGTTAAAAAGAAATTAAAATTGAGAAGGTAATAAATAATAATAAATTTGAAATTGGAATCGGATTTATTCACAGAATGAAATAATAATAATTTGGAGATTTGAACATTATTGATCAATATTAAAACTATATCCCATATTCATATATAAATAAAAATTTTAACGTAGGCTTGATAGAGTGCCCGGATAGTAAATTTGGAATGATAGTGGCCTGACACCTTCGCGTGACACCGTAATAACAATGTTAGACCTAAATATTACTATTATATAGATTAAGAAAATGCTATAAATTTATCAATACTTCAAATTCATCAATGGCAAGTTGTTAAATTTGTTTAAAAATTTATGTTAAAATACTTTTTTTAATATAAGATAGAATCTCATTCTTATACTTGACGATTGATAATTTCAAATACTCATTCCCTTATATATATACCTCATTCTCTTATGGAAAAAACTTAGGTCCATTTCCTTATGTCCATTACATCCAGTTCTCCAATATAAATATGACACGTGGCAAAAGTGTTTAAATGACCAATCACAGTAGAGAGAGAATATAAAAGATCACCTTTTATATAACCAATAATAGAAGAGAGAGAGTGTAAATACAATATATGATTGGTGAAATTAAATGTAATGGACATAAGAAAATGGACCTAAGTTTTTTCCTTCTCTTATTATATTATTGTTCTTCCTACTTTCCTCCAACGCCAATCCATAATTTATTCATTCCCCTTTACTTTCACTATCCATGTGCTCTCTCTCTCTCCAACGGCTTCTCTTATCAATCTTTCTTTTTTGTTTTGCTTTCGTTGGATAAAATTGTATACAAACTTTATTTAATATTATATTAATTTAATTTTTAAAAGATAAAACTCCTTAACTTATACTTCTTCTGGTTCTCAACATCTGTTTCGTTAGGAAATTTTTTATGTTTCAAAATATCTGTTATTTTATAAAATAAAAAAAGTACTAATTATCTTTTTACAATTGTATCCCTATCTAATACCAATTTCCAAGATAAAATTAATGAAAAAAGAGTAAGTAGAAGTAATTAATTAGTAAGGATAGTTTAGTTTTTTATGGAGTTATCAAGAGCTCAAGCTCATCATTTATCAGTCGTTAGATCTGTTCGGAGATTTGTGCCAAAATACTTTTTCTTTTTCAAATTTAAGATGGCACAGATCTCAAGACAAATCCAACGACTTGCAACTGGTGAGTTTAAACTCTTGATAACTCCAAATATTCGCCCGTCTTTTTATCTCATATTTTTATAAGTTTAAGGTGAACTAATTATTTCTTTAGTTTATGCGCACTTATCCAACGAAACAAATATTGTGAACTAGAGGGAGTATATTTTTATTGAAAATATAAAATATCTTTAAGTCACCTTAAATTTACAATTAATCATAATCGGGTCGCCAGTATTAAGATTAATTCCTAATAAATGTGTATTTTGATTTTCAAAATTATATCATCCTCCTCCTTAACCTTATAAAGTTAGGGCTTTTTCACATCGACCATTGGTTGAAATATCTCAATTTGATTTATTAAAATTATTCTCTAGTTAATTTGATTAATAATATGAATATAAAATTACTTCCTTCGGCTCACAACATCTGCTTGAGTAGGGGATTTTTTATGTTTTAAAATATCTGTTATCTTATAAAATCAAGAAAGCATTAATTATTATTTTAGTTACAATTTTATCCCTATCTAATACCTATTTCCAAGACAAGATTAATGAAGAAAGAGTAAGTAGGAGTAATTAATTAGTAAGGGTATTTTAGTCTTTTTATCTTATATTTTCTAAGTTTGAGGTGAACTAATGATTTCTTTGGTCCGTGCACACCTACCAAACGAAACAGATATTATAAACCACTGATAACAATATTAACAAATGTTAATTAAGTGTTAAACGGTGAACTGAATTTTATTTGGTAATAAAAACAAAATAAATTAAATATATAAATTACAACATACTTACATAAAAGTTAAAACACATTGTTTGCATTATTTAAATGTAATTTGCAAATTTAATCAGATCTATTTCATTATTTAATAATTAAGTTAGTACTATATATCTATTAAAACATCACATCAATGTATTAGTTAACTTCACATCTATCTTAATTAACTAAAATGATCAAATTAATTGGAAATAATTAAAAAAAACGTGGACTCTTATTTATTTGGAGTGGTAGGTGGCTTCCACTATATAGGAAACATTCAAAGAATGAAAGGCAAAGCTATATTATACACTCACGCGGCAGCATTTTGAATGTATAATATAATCAATAATGATTCCTCTTCTTTGCTTGCTTCTGTGAAATTCAGGCTGCCTTCAACTCCACACTATTTGGATTGCAATAGATTCTTCCTTAATTTAACCAAATTATATAATCAACTTACTTATATATATATATATATATCATGAACTAGGGTATCAATTAAAACAAATTTTATGATTATTCTCATACTTTTAAGAAAGCAATAGTTAAAAAAATGTGTGTAGATCCTTTGCTGATAATATTTTATGCAATTCAGTTTGCTATAAACTATGACTAATCGAACAATACAAATTATTGACTGCAAATGATCTACTCTCTAAAAGAATACATATATTTTCTTTTAGTATTTGTGTCTCATGTCAGTCTCACTTTACTTTTATAATATTTTTGTTTGTATGCAAAATTAATGAACTAACTTTAGTTTTTTGAGAGGATGTAAATTATATGGTACGTGGATTTGAATAATTTACCAAGTCCATTAACTTTAGATTTATACTATATTAGTACCAATTACCCAAAAAATAGACCTATGAGCTAGGTTATTGATATCGGCATATCTGTGCATATTTTTTTTTAATTTTTAAAATATAATATACTTCATATTTATTATTATATTTTAAAATAATAACATTCTACATCCTCCTCCCATTATATGCATTTTTTTTAATTATAGAATAACTATTTTTTTTATTTAGGCCAATATATCCACTATCGAACACAGTGATTAATTTTTTCGCCAAGTTATAAGCACCTCGGAGGGTGAGACAACTAGTCCAAATTACTCCATACATAAGACTAAGGATTGAACCCTTAACATTTAGCTAAAGATAAATGAATCCCTTCCAATCAACCATATACTCGATTGGTTACAGAATAATTACTTTTGTAACACAAATGAAAGACCCAATAATCCCTAGGTGAATTTTAATAATAGCCAGTTAGCCACCTCAAAACGCCGTCTCCATCAAGCAAACGACACTCTTCCTCCCAATAGCAACAGCCAATCTCCCGTCGTTTAACCCGTCACTCACTTTTCTGCCTCAGCTAACAAGCACACGACATGCCGTTGCCATCCCCATTACGGCATTCTATTATCTTTTAACATTCCTTCACGTCGTTTTCTCGTGGCCCGTGACCATCTCTTTACAACTGCTGTGCTTCCTCTGTACATTTAAAGCCAAAGAAAGAAAGAACGAAACGAACACAAAAAATTGGTACCACATTTCCCACCGAATGTGAAGAGAAAAAACCACAATTACAATAAAACCACAAGTTTCCGATCACCGGAGATGTTGCCGGAAATTCCAGCTGCTCCGCCGCCTGTCGCCTAATTCCTCCGCCACCGGAATTAGATCTGCCGCCAGCATTTATTATCGGATTCAGTTCACCATGCCTCCTCCATCCTCATCTCCTTCGCAGAATTTGAAACAACGAGTTTTCACCTGCCTCAACAAGCTTTCCGACCGCGATACGCAGTCGCTCGCCGCCTCCGAGCTCCACTCCATTGCTCGGAACCTCGATCCGAACTCTGTGTCAGTGTTCCTCTCGTGTATACACTCCGCCGATGCGTCGGATAAATCTCCGGTTCGTAAGCAATGCGTGCAGGTGTTGGAGGTGCTTTCTGAGACGCACGGGAATGCGCTCTCGCCTTATCTTTCGAAGATTCTTGGCAATATAGTTCGTCGGCTCCGTGATACGGATTCGGCGGTTCGATCCGCGTGTGTGAATTCGGTCTCGGCATTGTCGACTCACGTCACTAAGCAGCCGTTTTCCTCTTTTCTGAAGCCGTTAGCGGAGGCGCTGTTCACTGAGCAGGACCAGAATTCGCAGATGGGCGCGGCGCTTTGTCTGGCTTCTGCGGTTGATTCTGTGCCGGATCCGGAACCGGCGAGATTGATGAAGCTCTTGCCGAGATTCGAGAAGTTGCTGAAGTGCGAGGGGTTTAAGGCCAAGCCGGCGCTGTTGACGCTGCTCGGAAGCGTAATTGAGGCTGGTGGAGCGTCGAGTCCTGGGGCTTTGAGAAACTTGGTTCCTTGTATGGTGGAATTCTTGGGTAGCAAAGACTGGGCGGCAAGAAAAGCTGCGGCTGAGGCATTGATGAAGTTGGCAATAGTGGAGAGGGATATGTTATCTGAATTCAAGGCTGGATGTTTGAAAGTTTTCGAGAGTCGACGATTCGATAAGGTTTTTATTTTACACCACAAAAAATTTCTTCGTTTTCTTCCTCGGATCATGGCTCTGTTTCAGTGGTCTTTGTTTATTTATGGTCATTTGAAAGAGCATTCAGTGTATGTCTTGTTTGATATAGGTGAAAGTAGTTCGGGAAGTCATGAGTCAGATGTTAGAGGTGTGGAAGCAGATGCCTGATGTTTCTGATGAATTCTCTCCCCCTCCTCAATCGCAAGCTTCTTCCAAAGGTATTATTACCTTTTCCATCTGGTATTTGTTAATTTTGCCTTTAAAATCAATAAGCATCATATCTCTAAATAAGGACTCAGTTTTGTGGTTGATGTTGAGCTTTAAAAATAGGAAATCATGATCAAAAGGAACTTAGTATTTGGAGTTAAACTTCTCTATTGAATTACCTGATTGTTCATTAAATCAAAGATTTCTGATCTAGAATTCAGTGGGGTCATCAATTTGTCTGTGTCTGTTGATTGTATTTGATTGTTTTTGGTTTGGTTGTCTTTGGTTCAGAGAATGCTAGTGATGGGCGCTATCCACCTGTCGTGCAGAACTCATGTAGTCCCGGTTCTGTAATGTCCCAATTTCGGAAAAAATCCATTCCAGTTAGCAGATCAACCCCACCAGCTAGTTCTACTGCTAGCAATGCTAAGAAGATGAGTCCTTTAAGTAATAATAAGAGAATGAATTCAGCTGCGATGCGAAAACTAAACCATAAGAATTGGGATGTTCAAATTACTGTATCAAATGCTCCCTCTGCAACCATGGTTTACCAGGGTGATCTTGAAGAGAGGGATGGAGTTGTCCTAGAAAGAAGTAAAAAGGAGAAGACAAGATTTTCAAAGCCAGAAATGAAACGGGCTCTTTTTAGTAAAACTGCTGAAGATAAAATTCACAAGTTTGGTGGGTCCAAAAATGGATCTCGTGTTGTTCCATGTCCTGAAGAGGTACATGACTCAGTTGCTGTCAGTAATGTCACTAAAGAAATCCAGAGAAATGACAAAGAGGGTGACGATTTATCGGTGATCCGCAACCAATTATCTGAAATTGAAAAACAACAGTCAAGTCTGCTTGATCTTGTGCAGGTTTGTTCTCAATGATTAGGCACCAAGTTCCTTGAGCGATTTTTTACTTCCTCCTTTTCTCTCGCTTGTATATGTATCATGTATGTATATACATCTACGGCAAGCTTTTGATGAAGAATATTTCTCAATGTATCTTCCATATTCTTCTTACAGAAATTCATTGGAAGCTCACAAAATGGAATGCGATCTCTAGAGACTCGTGTGCATGGCCTCGAGTTGGCACTGGATGAGATCTCTTATGATTTAGCTGTATCAAGTGGAAGGATGACTACTTCTGATGCTCCTGGGGTGACTTGTTGTTTGCTACCTGGAGCAGAATTTTTGAGCTCCAAATTCTGGAGGAAAACACAGGATCGGTATTCATCCTTCCGGACCTCTAGGTCTGCTGCCACTCCATCACTAGCTGCCATGCAGTACAGATCTGAATGGAATGGCAATACTGAGACAAGCCGCAGGTTTAGGCTCCATGGTGATCGGGGGTTAATTACTAATCCGCTGGCAGAGATTCATTCTAACTCAAGGGAGACACCAGATATTGCACATTAATAGAACCTGTTATACATACAGCAGGTTCACTTCTACTTCATGTAGCATCTATTCCCCTGCCTCCCTTGCCTTTGTTGCTGCTAGAAGAGGCACATTTAGTGTTATCGCCCATCGCTTATCGACAAACATGCCAATTTGAGATTGGTGATGCTGGATAATGCAACTCTCTTACCATCTAATTGTTTGCCAGATGAGCCGCATAATCGAGACCGGACCGGACAACGAATTAGATGTTTTGATTCTGAACCTGCTTGATGGAAGATCTCCCTTGATTAAGGAAGCGTGAGGATGGTGATCTAATCTATATATTTAAATTTAGTTATACATGGAGCTTGAAAGAAGGGACTAGTACATACAATTTGATGGAGCTTGGACAAGAATGGGAGATTGGATGGAGCTCACGACTATTTTCAGAGGGAGAATCAGTATAGAGGGTTAGCAGGCTACTTACTACTATTATTTTTTCGTATGATGATGAATTACTACGTTACGTTGTATTCCGGTTATGTTAAAAGATACGGTTACTAGGATGCACATCTAGAATTTCATCACTGGATAGTGGATAGTAATCCTTCTTCTCTTGAATTCCCCTCCCCTTCATGAGTCTTCTTTATTTTAAAGTTTATACGTTAGGAATTAAGATTGGTGTTCCAAAAAGTTGAGAATTGAAAGTCGTGTGAATGATGATATTCACATAGGCCAACCCATCTATGCCACATTCTAGGTTGTGGTTGGAATTCGATACGAATACCTACCAATTACCAAATAGCAATGATAATAAAATTTAAAGATGATTTGGGATCTTGATCTTTTTCCTCGAAAGTATTGCCGTATTGGCACATAGTGAACAGATTAATATCATTATTCATATAATTTGATCTTTAAATAAAATGGAAGTCCATTAGTAGTCACTCCTTTACAAATAAAATGGGAGCATTTACAATGTATACATATATTTGTTATGCCGCTAAATAGAAAACAAAAGACGTTGAACCACATTTCCTATTCCACAAATACAAATAGGGCCAATTACTTTTTTTTTTTCCTCAACAAAACGACGCCGTTTTAATCCATTTAAATGTTCTGTTTTGGTCATATTAATGAATCAAAACGACGTCGTTTTGCTGAGTTGGAATGAGAGAGGGTGCCATGTCATTTAAATATGACACGTAAAAAAGAAGGTATACCACATAAACCTTCCACGTCAGCATTTACTAACAAAACCAGACAGATATTACGCTAGAGGACCAATTTTGACAAAAAAAAATTGAAAACCTAAACTAACTTTTTAAAACGTTAAGGATCAATATTAATTTTCGTACAAACGTTGAGGACCAAAAGACTAATTTGACTATACAAATATTTTATACTTTTTTTTCCAAGTGACAATATTTCTCATCCTGGTGATAGACCTACCAAGCATTTGTCTGGCACAAGATAACCTCCTTCCGACTTGTACTTGATAATAATAATAAATCACAATAGAGAAAGGTTGATCATCTTAGATAAGATACGTAATTGCGGATCAATATTCCCATTACAACCCTTAAAAGTTTCACTTTCCGTGTAATGTCCAAATGTAGTTTCCAAAAAAGTCTTCAGACATAAAATGCAAGTAACGTAAAAATACAATGAGTAAAAGATCACGATCGACTTAAATTTTGATCGCTAATTAAAGCTATCAAGACTTCCAGATGGGAGCATTTACTTATTGCTTGTCATCTTAAAAATTTTAAAAAAGAAGCTTGCATTATATTTCTACACTGAACATAAAACATAATAAGCAGATGATTGTGGCATGTGGCTATGAGATCAAGTCATGGAGCTTGGCTCTGCTCCTCAGAGTCTTGACGTTCAAGTTTCTGCAGAAAAGTATCAAATGTTAGATAAAAAATGTCTGCTGAAAGGCAATTAGACAGTATCATCATGATGGCATATAATAATATTTCGGTAGCATTTGATTTGAACAATCAAACCAAGTCAATTTGTGTACAGTGAACCAAAAAATTATTGGCATCAGAGCAGAATTGCAGAGCCAAGTAGAGGGTGATCAAATAATTTGAATGGATAACAGCCGATGTAATAAAAAGTGAATCAAATTTCAATATAATAGGACTGCATAAAATGAAAATGAACAGGTAGAAAGAAAACATAAGATGCAAGATTATCATTCTAGAAAGCTAAACTTGAGAATTCAAAGATTTTGCCTTAGTAATTAGTATGCTAGGGGATGGTATACACTGAAAGGCAGGAAGAAATAGGGTTTATTGCTCGGAGCCTTGGACACAATGAAGTCTACTACTAAGAACATGATTCAGAACTCAAAGTCAATCAAACATAAGCTGATTTAATCCCCTTCATTCAAAGAACAGACCAAAGTACTGATCCTACATTTGGTCATTTGTCGCCATCACCAAAGTCTAAATCCAAATCACAAAATCCATAATAGATCCTCTCTGTACCCCTTCAAATATGAAACATCAAACCAATATTACAAGACTATCCAACCAAGTCATCTCTAACTCATCCATATATGCATGTAAACAGAAACTGGTTGTCAAACACCCCGTGCCTCTCAAAAACGAAAGAAGAAAGAAAAGGTCCTAATGTTGATGAAGTTCAACTAGTAGCAAGAGAGGGATGAGAGAAAGGATTAGTTTCGGAATTTAAAAAGGATGCTGAAAGAAACAAGAGGGAAGGAAAGGCCAGGTTAGTAGGTTACCTTCCAAAATCCCTCAGAATGGGGAAAATTATACAAATACGGGCTCTGGAGTGTGAAACCCGGTCCCTCCGCTCCCCATCTAAAATTCCATATCATGAAATCTACCTAATCTTTTTTTTTTTGATAGAATGAAATCTACCTAATCTAGTCTTTGCTTTCCTTAATTCCTATAATCCACATAGGCTGCAATTACCAATTTCAAGGAACCATGCAAAAGGTAGTCCAAAAATGTAAAATTCTGCAAATGGGTTTATACAAACATATCTTGCAAAATGATCTTTGAACTTTACAAGTACCCCAGCAAGACCAATCAAGAAATAAGAAATATTATAATGTGCTATACGAATATAACCAGGTCTAAATACAAATTCATGAACCAAACATATTACTGCCCTATTCCCTCAAAGATAAGAAACATATCGTCAAAGGTTATGTTCTTTCTAGAATTAAAAACAGAAAGGCTTCCTTCCTGCAGCAACATCACCGATGTTTTTCTAGAATTAAAAAAAACTGAGCACAATTACTCCTTATATTATCATGTCAAGTATCAACTAATTAGGGACTTCAAGCTGAATTTATATTCACCACTCAAACTATTTTAAAAGCCATGCACTCTGTTATGCTTTTACACCTCACTCTTAGCATAATTTCAAGCCTATTGCTTTCTCTTTCACTCAGAAAATAAAAGGCAGTGTCAAAGCCATACAATCTAGATATTGGCGAGGAAGATCAAATTCAAAATTCAATTACTCTAGTAATCTTGGTAGAATATCTGGGGCTAGTACCATAACCCCAAATCCCTTCTCTTCCGTTCACTTGTACAAAATTACTCAGGGAATAAAAGGCAGTGTCAAAGCCATGCAATCTAGATACCAGTGAAGAAGATCAAAATTGACCAGAAGGAAGGTGGAGAAATATGAGAGTATAGTATAGGAGGAAGAGGGAGAAAATGTACCGATTGAGCATTGTGCCAAGCAAGGCCTCTGTAAACATTGACAGAGAAAGTGGCTGTGAGGTAAATAGTAGCGAATCCAAGACCCGCGGTGAATGCCTTGAAGGCATAATCTCCGGCCTTACTCGCTATTCCCATTCTCTCTCTCTCTCTCTCTCTCTCTCTCTCTTAATTCTTGTTCTTCCGTCTTCGTCTCGTGATCTTCTCCGATCATTCACTCCGCTGCAAACACTTGAAATCACAAAACTCACATAATTAGGGTTTCTGCTGAAATTCTATACTCCTTTTTTTTTTTCATTTTAAGAAAAAACAATTTTTCCCCGCTTTTTAGTTTTTAGGCTAAAGTATTATTTTGGTCCTCAATATTTGCATGAAGTTTAATGTTGGTCCTCAATGTTTCAAAAGTTTAATGTTAGTCCTCAATGTTTTATTTTTTGGTCGATTTGGGTCCTCGAGCGTAACACCATTAACTTTTTGTTGTTAAATGATGACGTGGCATGCTTATGTAGCACATCCTCTTCCCTACGTGTCATATTTTAATGACGTGGCATGACACATCACTGTCACGTCACCCCACATTGCCACATCATCATCTTCTCTCCTTCATCATCATCATCTGGGGTGACGTGGCAATGATGTGTCATGCCACATCATTAAAATATGACACGTAAAAGAGAGGATGTGCCACATAATCATGCCACGTCATCATTTAATGGCAAAAAGTTAATGATGTTACGCTCGAGGACCAAAACCGACCAAAAAATAAAATATTGAGGACCAACATTAAACTTTTGAAACATTGAGGACCAACATTAAACTTCATGCAAACATTAAGGACCAAAATAATACTTTAGCGTAGTTTTTATTACACTATTAGTATTATGTATCAAAATAATAAATAAAAGAAGAAAGGTAAGTTTTAAGGGTGAGTTTGGTAAGGAGAAAAGAAGAGGAAATAAGAATGGGAATGAGAATTTTGGAGGAAATGAAAATGTCATGTCATATAATATGATGTGATATAAATGGAATAAAAGTGGATAAAATAACAATTTTATCAGTACATTAAAAGTGAAAATAAAATAAAAATAAATAAAAAAATAAGAACAAAAATATAATTTTATCATATTAAAAAAAAAGTTTGTTTAATAGGTAAAAAAGACCTTTTTTTTTTTTTTTCACCACCATTTCTTCCTTCCCAAGCATAAGTTTTAACCTTAAATATGAATATGTAAATAAAGAGAATGATTTTTTTTTTTGCCTGAATAAAGAGTATGATTTAGGTAAAGGTGTAAGTGGATTTGAATTCAATTTTTGGATATTTTTTACTAATTTAACTGGAAAGTTAAAATTTTCATCCAATAAATATTGTATTTTTATTTATTTTAAACTATATAAAAAATTGAATAAATTGCACTTCCTTCACTTCGGTAATATTAATTTGGAATATTCTAATCTATTAAGAAAGTATATTTTAAACATCATCATTTCATTATTATATATTTTAGGTTAAAAATAATAAGTATTTTTATAAAAAAAAAGTATATTTTACTTTAAACTAAAAATATAAAAGTTTTATATTGATCAAATATATATTAATTATATAAATAATATATATATTTTTTATTTAAATTTACCCAGCCTAATTTCAGACCAAATAACATATATAAATATTTCTTAGGGGGTTAGAAAAGCATATTTACTCATGAAAAACAAGTCTCTCATAATTTTGAAAGCCAATATAAATTCATAAAAAAAAACTAATATAAATTAAGAAATTGGATTCAGTGCAATTTTCTTTTGTGCAATTCCGGTGCAATTCCTATAAAATACACATTTCTACTTCATTTTTGAAATACTAATACAGACTGACACTAATAATAATTCACTATGAATAGATTAGAGACCAAATTAATATCAATATTGACAAATATCATCATATTAAATGGATTAGGGACCAAATTGTTATTAATGTTAAAAAATAGTCTCACAAGACTATTTAGTGATGATATTTGTCAAATTGATAATAATTTCATCCTTAATCCATTTATAGTGGGTTATTGTTAGAGTAAATCCGTATTAGTACTTCAAAAATGAAATAAAAATATATTTTTTATAGAAATTGCACGGAAGAAAATTGCACTGGATCCAATTTCATAAATTTGCGCTATAAATTAGGTTATTACAAACAAACCGAAAAATGAGATTTTTTTTTTTAAAAAAACCTCTTGGTTTTACTTTTTTTTTTCTAATGATTTCTTTGTAATTTTCAAAACTTGAGCTTTCAACTACTAACAAAAATTAATTGGCAAAGGAAAGAAACTACCAATGAAAATTAACAAATGGTTATTTTTTAGGATAAAAAACATATGGTTATAACAAAAAATTTTTAGGACATTGATATAGAGAGGACGACGTCCTTTCTCTTTCCTTTGAGAAAGGAGAGAGAAAAGATTTTACAATAATTTATTTTTAAAAAAATTCAAAGGACCAATGGGAAGGCGAGCCAAAAACTCTTCTTCCCCAAAGTCGTTCCCTTTTTTTTAAACAAAAAGAACCATGTAATAATATTTAAAGCACATCTTATGAAAATATGTGCATGACAAATTTATATATTTATTTACAAATGACTTAATTTATTTATTATAAAAAAAGTTAATCTAAAAAGTGGGAAGATATATCACATTGTAATCTCACCTCCATTGAATTCTCTAGTTCTGAGTTTGGAGTCTACCCTTTACCTTTCTCGATTCATTTTCTTCATAAATTCATTCAGCAAAATAATATTACCCAGCCAAACAAATTCACAATAATGGAACTTTAGTCAGCTCGAGTCAAATTAATTGAAGATAATTTCTACTAAAAAAAGCGCAATGAAAAGGGGAAAAAAAGAACAAGATTACACATGTAAGTAGATAGTTTAGGCCAAATTATAAATTAGCAAAATTTGAATTTCAATAATTTAAATAAAACTGCCCCAAAAAGGGCAGCAACATCACATGTAAATTATGTTCCATAGAACATACTGTGTTCAGCAACTGCTAAAGGATGGAAGAAAAGAAAATTAAATATATAGTAATATAATTATTAACACATTTCTCAGCTCTACCTTAATAAGTAAAGCATCCTTCAAATACCCCCCAAAAGAGTACCCGGAGGAAACTGTGCTTGAAATACTCTCCAACCTCCATTTCCTTATCATGGTGACAGATCTACTGCCACCATTTCTTCTCAGACAAGGATATCAGCTGCACAACAAAAATTGTAAGCAAATTATTAGCTTTTTTCTTCCCCCTTTTGTTTTATATAACCACAAGCATCTTCTCAGACAAGGATATCATGACTATAATTCTTAAATAAGAGCAATTTGGAATAAACAAAATTACTATGTTAAAATGAATTGAAATCTTGTTTTTCCATGTTTATTTCCTCATTCTTCCTTTAGAAATTAACTATAAGCAAAACCCTTATTTTAATCCCTGAAATAGGTGAAATTTCAATTTAGTCCTCCACTCATTCCGCCTTCAATTTAATCCTTCATTTCTTAAAATGCTTTCATTTTTGTCCTTCTATTTGTCTCTGTCAACAAATTAATGTAGAAGCTAACAGATTGTTGAGCTGGATGACTTCTGCTTATGTAGCTTTAGTTAACCCAGTCTGTGTCTGTGCTGATTAGGGTTATGGGTGAATTTCACAGGGATGAAGCTTCTGAGTTTCATGAAAGCAGGGTTCCTAATTAGACTTGGGAATTAGACCTTTTATTTGACCTGAATCAAGTGTGTGCAAGGTGTGAGTCACCGTTATGTTAGGTTCAATGTCAATTCATTACCAGAGATAAGATGGAAGGGCAACATTTATAGCATTTTAATGAACTAGGAAATAAATTGAAAGAAAACATTTATGGAGGACTAAATTGAAAGAGCTCATATCACTGTCAAGAACAGAAACAGGGTTTTCTTCATAAATAAACTATTTCAAAATCAAAGAGTAGCATAGCATACTTCCACACTATGGAATCCATCATTAAAATCCCTTGCCATGTTGGAATTAGAAACAATGGTTGAGATTTAATATAAAACTTAAAGAACTGTAACATTTATACTGACAAAAGTAATTTTGAATACAGAATATCATCTAGCCATGGAGACAAATATAATTTAATTTAACTTCTAAAGTTTAGATAAAATTCCAATTAAAGCATAAACTGCAGAGAATATTAAGATTTTAAGATCAAGAAGTTATTGAAAAAGTTCAGATACCTAGAAGGTTTCATATTGCACGCATTTCATTCAAGGCCTATGCAATATATATTTTAACTTATAAAAAAGGCAGAAAACTGAAAAATAACACTATAAAGCTGCTTGGAAGTTTTGGCTGGAAAAAAAACCGCTTGAAAGTTAGCAAGGGTATCAGAAAGGATCACCAGGCCGGAGCCACAAGAAAATTCTCAAACTGTCAATTGAAGCGCATGTAATCTTGTTTTTTTCTTTGGCATGCTTCACTCCATAGAAGGGAACTAATGATATCGAAGGTAAGAAGCAAACACTTTGACAAACACATTAAAACGATAAAAAAAACATCCACAAGGTTGATATGAAGGTCTAAAATCCATTCAACAGACACAAAATCCTATATTTCATCCTATTTATAGGAGTCCTAATTGATACAAAATGGCCACCAGTTTATAAATTTGAGTAATTTACAAGCTCATTTTGTGGAAAAGGTATTCACTTTTCTTGTTATTTTAGGGAGAATAAACAAAGAGTAAGTACTTAGCCCCTAAAAAATCAGTGGCTAAGGTAACCTGGGGAAAAATACTATGTAAAGAAAATATTCAAATCATCATATTCATAGATTTTAGAACACAGTTTTACAAAACTGAAGCTTCATTTGTTATAAATGAAAGGGATTGCTATAATCATAAAATTTAAGCCATCCCAATGCTAGCTTTCAGGAAAGAGGAGCTTTAAGAAGCACAAGTATCAATCAATAAAACTCAGCTTCCACTTGACAAACTACAACTTTGTATAAGAAAGAAAAAATTAAACTAGGTTAGGATCATGAGGTTTGATGAGTAAGTTATGCCACTCAGGAATCAGGATCAATCTATTCTAGGGTAATGAATATTAGGGGAGTTTAGCACAGGCCTACTAGAAATTGACACGCAAGAAAAAAATTTAACAAATCAGCCAGGAATATCATCAATGAATACAACAACAGGACACCTCGACTTAAAAATAAATAATTGAAATTCAAATAATTAGATTTTTATAAAGATGAAGTTTTAGAACATTGTGTCTGTCAGAAATCCAGAACCATGAAATCAAGGGGGAAAAAACTTTGAATAAGCATCATCTCCTGCTTGGGTTAAATTGATTCAATCCTAATACTTCTAAAATCCTCAGTATAGGTAAAACCATAAAACCCATCCCGATAACTTATAAGTAATAGGGTAAAATAGTCATTCTCATATTAAAGATTATTATATATAGGCTTAGTTTTTTGAGTTGTAAAGTTAAATTTTTACTTCGCCTTAAGGATTGATGACTTCATTAGTGCACTTGATAATTGTTATGACTATGAAATGATTATTATGCTAAAGTATTGTCTTCATAGGGCACTTGATTATTTTTGTGGCTTATAACTCGATCATTATTATGTTTGAGTAGTAAATTTATGTCAAATTCTGTTACAAGCTTACTTATTTCTCTAGCATATTTTTAGTTCTTTTCCTATTTTAGGCCTTGCTTCACTCGGGCATGTGCTTTTCTAGCACCTCTTGCCCCAAGGTGTTATAGCGGTCTTGGCCTTAAGGGGCCTTTCGCCTTTGATTATCTTGCTTCCATCTAGGCATTTCAATTCTAAATAAAAGATAAGTGCTTTTAGTCATTGTCATCAAATGCCATGGTTATCAAGTGACTGTGCATGGCTTCCACTGGGTTTACAGCCACATGACCATATCTCAAATAGAGTAATACCAATACGAAACCACATAGTGAGCACATGCATGGATAGATAAACATAAACCCAAGAGAGTGAAAGTGGGGGGGGGGGGGGGGGAATTAACATATATATCACCAACCTGACGAGCAACCTGTGCTAGACGCCGGCTGTCACGAGATGACTCAGTGATCGGGCAAGATTTCTGAGGCTCAACATGTCCATTTTGCTTCTCCACACACTTCCTCTTTAGATTTCCTTCTTCACGAGAGCGATCCGCATCAGGGCTGCTTAGAGAATCCTTCTTGCGTTTTCTTTGGAATGTGTATTTGAGAAGCCTATCATTTACTGGTTGACAAGCAACCTTCTCATCTAAATCAGATACTTTGAGATCCACATTATCTGACAACTCATTTGCTGCCTCAATATCTGCTCTGCAAGCTAGAACCTCCAATGCTCTTGTGGACAAACTCTCTTGTCCTATTAAATCTGATTTACACAATAGTTCCTTATCATCATTACCTTTGTTCCAAGAACTGCAAGCCTTTAAAAGTACTTTCTCTTTTCCAGTATCATTTTGAGATCCAGATTGCTCATCCATCGCAGTTGTTTCAGTGGGCACCTTAGTAGAAGGAGACATCAAATCCTTTTTAGCTTCCTTTTCACATACCTCAGAAGAGTGCACCTCAGATGGGTCATTGTTATTAGAAACATATAGATAGTCTTTTGAGCAAGAAAGATAAGCTACTTTATTTGTTTTTTTGACTTGGTCAGAGCCAGAATGTAATCTAGATCGTAGACGCTTCCTCCTCTTAAATCTTCTCTTCCTCCTACAAACTGGAACTTCAACTAATACTTTCTCTTTTACGCCACTTGGTTTAATTGTCTCCTTGACCTGATCAGAACATAATCTATAATTAGGAGTCTCCACTTTCTTCCTTCTGTTCCTTTTTTCGCAAACTGGCAGTTTTACAATATCAGCATCAGCATTTGCCACTTTAAGTTCGTCTAGTTTCTCTGCTTCACAAAGAACATCAGTTTTGGCATTAGATGCTACAGAAATCCCTTCACCTTCTTTACCTTTATCATCTTCTTTTACTAAAGTTTCATTCGGTACATTATCTCCATTTCCTGAAAGAGACATATTTCCATTAAGCAGGTTCCTTTCAAAAGCACGTATTCTCTGAGTGCATCCATTTCGGTAGAGCTCAGGTGCTTTTCTTCTAATGACTATGGAAGCAAAATCTGGGTTGTGAATGTAGCAGTTATTCATATGATCATGTGATACACAACACTTAATGCTCTCATTTGAATCATTTACAGTTGAATTCTTAGCATTGTCCGTTGCAACTGATTCGAACTGTAAATTTGGGACAGAATATATGGATCCACAAGGATCAAGTCTGTGGTCCATCACAACTTTTTCCCGAGCTGCAACTTGATCCTCTATGTTTAGTTTGACTGGGGAATGCATCGGTTTGGTTGTCACCTTCTCCAGCTCAGCTTGTACTTCTCTCAACTCTTCCCTTAGGTCTCTAACTATATCCTCAGCTTCCTGGAGCTGTGCTTCAAGTTCCTCAATCTTCTTCTTTTGACTAAAAGATGTTGTCTCTGCTTCACTAATCTGTAAAATAGCCATCAATTACACAAAACAAGAGTTAAAGAAAATATCTTAGACAGGAATTATCATGAAGAACCACACTGCACGGATTCAGATAGCAGTGGCTTGGACTATTATAGTCAGTAAGTGCTGTAACGGTAGTAACTAGTAAGATCTCAATGTTGAAACTTAACGACACCACATGTGAATCAGTTGGAATTGGTGCCAAATATTGAATCAACAACACAAATTATTTCTTTAAATGATTCCCTAAAGTTAGAACGAGAAGATATATATAAATGAAATGTATAAAAGTATTGTATTGTGTCTATATATTCATCATCACCAAGCAAGTTCCTTCCTCATTAACACAAACAGGCAAAGGGTGAAGGGTAACAAGAGTGTTCAGCTTCAGCATAATTCTTATAGAACTCTTTCAAAGATTATATTTTAAGAAACCTTTTATGCATAAATAGATAAGAGTTAGAAAACTGCAAAAGATACTGGTTGATCCATCTGTTATCGATATATATATATATATATATATATACATATGATAAACTTTCCTGTACATATGTTGAATGCATCTTCTTATATGATCAATTATAAGTATCATAGCAAAATAACACTTCACTGCAAGTCACCTGTATTGTTTATATACTAGTTCTGGTAAATATAACCTTCAGAAAGATTATAAGAATATAGGTTTTAATGAAACCCTCTGTGCATTAAGGAGAAAGAAGACAAAAGACAAAACATGAATGGCTTTCCAAAGAATCGAAACAACTTTTTTACCATGGACATTTTAGAACTGAGATGTCTAAGACTGATGATACTAATGGAACTTATGATAAAATGCCAGTCAAGCATTACATTTCAAAGCAAAGGTCACACATTTAAGTGAGTGCAAGTTATTTTAACAGTTCCACAAACAAATTATCAGTTTTCACTATCATGAATCAAGTCAAGCTTTTTCCAAGTAATTAGCCTACAATTTGTACCAAAATAACCCAATGAAATGAAAAGATCAAAATTTTAGCGATCAAGTAGAATAGCACACTAAACCCCCGCCACACAACATAAGTAGAGTAAACCCCAGCCAAGTCTCAGAACGAAGACATCAACCAAAACAAAGAAAAAAAAAAAGGAAAACAAACAAAATGCGAAGCAAACCCATTAGAAGAGAGATGATCATACCTTAGAATCCAGCATTTGTTTGAGCCTCAGAAGCATCCGAAGCGCCTCTTCCTTAGTCTCAACAAGCTCCCGCTGAAACCGCACGGCTTTCCTCTCCGACACCATTATACGCGCCGCCGCCTCCTTCGCCGTGTTGAGTATTATATCGGCATAGGCCTTCTTCAACGCCGTCAATTTCTGCTCAAGACGATCAACCAACCAAAAAAACACTAAATACCAAATCAAACCCATACCTCAAAAACTAAAACAAGCAAACAGATACAAAAACCAAAACCATTCCTTTGAAACCCAAAACGATCAATAAATCTTCCCCGAACAGAAAAAAAAATTCAAAAAAAATCAAAAATAAAAAAATCGTAGCTGACTGGAAACGAAGAAGTCACTAGAGAAGTCGGAGTTCGAAAGAACGGTACGAAATACGTTACCTCGGAATCCTCCATTCTGAACTAATGCATCGAAAAGAAGGAATTAGGGGTTGTTGCTTCGGACCAAAGGCGTGCGTGAGTGAAGAGAGGAGGAAGAAGGTAAGGCAATTTTTGTTTCTGTTTTTCCCTTCTTAGTAGCAGCTGTGTCTGTCTGTTAGGAACTGAAAGTCCCACTCTATTTACCAGATTGCCCCGCCCACCCCCGCTTAATTACGAGACTGCCACGCCAGTTGAAAAACCGTAATTTAACTTCGGCGTCACTCGTCTCGTTAAAGATGCGACGGTAGGGCCCATTGGACGTGCTGACGTGGATGAACGCCACCGGTACGAGGTGGGGTTTCTTTTCTTCTTCTTCTTCTTCTTTTGCAAAATTTATAATTTTATTTGGTAGATATTATTTCAATGATATAATAAAATAATACAAAAAGCAAACAAATATATATATATATATAATCAGCTATATTTTAATAAAAAATTAATATTATAAACAAACAAACAAAAACTCACTTAGTTGAATGATCCAATATATGAATTAAGTAAAGATTTATTTAATATTTTTTTATTAGTTGAGAGATAATATATTGTATTGAATTTGATAAAAAGTCAATAGAAATGATTTTTAAAGTTCAGTTGAAATGAATATTTAAACAATACCTTTAAAAAAACTTGTTAGCAAAACCCATTAAATAATATCAAAGTATTTTATCTTTGTTTTTTTATAGTTAAATTATTAATAATTACACCTATCATAATATCATAATTATGTATATGTTTCATTGTTGGTCCTAAGTTTAAATTAAAAAAAGAAAAGGGTTATGTTAGGTGGTCCATAATCATTGTAAAAGTTTGTTGAATTTGGAAAAAAAGTTAATATTGTATTTAAAGCTATTTCAATAAAGGAACAAAATCTTTGTTACTCAAAGGATTACAGTATAATTTTTTATAAAAAAAATAAATAAAAAGATAGTGTAATTTTGATATAAGTAAAAAGTATAATTTAGCTTAAATATTACTCAATTTTTTTTTAATTTATTTACTTGTTAGTTAACTAACATTGAGAGGTTAATTTAGTGAAAGAGAATGGGATTGGGATGGGTTTCTGTTTGGGTGTGAAAAGTGAAAACTGCAAAGCTTGGAGCACACTCTATTCATTCATTATCTTATCTCTCCTCAACTCTTAATTTCATTTTTGATTTTTCAACTTCCAATTTTCAAGGCATAGGTTAATTAAAATATTCACACCTTGTCGTTGAATTTGGGTATTAAATTTATAATTTATAATAATTTTCAATTTCCTTTTTTGGATCAATTTTGCCTCACTTTTGAATTGTAATTGATTTGGTTAATTAATATTCAATATCATCTAAATTATTAACCAGATTATGTGACATTAATATCAATGGCTATCACACGCAGAAGAAGAAACAAGATTCTGATGCAAGTGGATAAGGGAAGGGGATAGAAACACAAAGTATTACCATACAAAGGCTATCACACGCAGAAGAAGAAACAAGATTCTGATGCTGAAAAACCAGAATGGTGTTTGGACAGAAGAACTTGAAGAAATTAAAGAAATTATCACAAGCTTCTACAAAGAGTTATTCAAAGAAGATAAAAACATAAGAAGATCAGAGTTGCTTCATGACAGCTGGCCCGTGATTGAAGAAGAAGTATGGAGCAACCTGAATAATCCGTTTACTGCTGAGGAAATAAAGAAAGCTGTGTTTAACATTGGAAGCCTTAAAGCCCCTGGAAAAGACGGATATCCAGCAATTTTTTATCAGCAAAATTGGGAAATTCTGAGTGAAAGTACCATCAGCCATATTCAAGCATTATGGAGTGACCCAACGAAAATTTCAGAACTCAACAAGACACATTTAGTGTTAATACCGAAATTGGAAGCTCCTGAATTGATTCAACATTTCAGGCCTATATCCTTGTGCAATGTCTCTTATAAAATTATATCTAGGATTATAGTTGAAAGATTAAAGTTAATTCTACCTAACATTATTTCTCCTTTCCAGGCTAGCTTTGTGCCGGGTAGGAGTATACATGATAACATTATAATAACGCAGGAACTCATCCATTTCATTGACAAATCAAGGAAGAAAGTGGGTTATATGGTGGTCAAAATTGACCTCGAAAAGGCTTATGACAGGCTAAGCTGGGAATGTATCAAATCAATACTTGAGAAAATTGGATGTCCAGCTGAATTGAGAAATCTAATTATGACATGTATTTCTACAACCACCTTAAATGTTTTATGGAATGGAGAAGAGACGGAAGACTTCAAACCATCAAGAGGCCTAAGACAGGGGGACCCTTTATCTCCTTATATTTTTGTCATGTGCATGGATTTACTTTCTCATATTATCAATGAATCTCTCAATAATAATTGTTGGAAAGGCATTAAAATGGGAAAAGATAATATGGTATTATCACACTTAATGTTTGCTGATGATTTACTCTTATTTGGGGAAGCCACTAGAGAACAAGCTGTTTGTATAATGACATGTCTTGATACATTCTGCTCTATCACGGGCCAACGAATAAATGAATCAAAATCTAGTATTTATTTCTCTAGAAATACAAAAACTGAAGTTGCTAATGATATTTTGAATTCTACTGGTTTTATTAGGTCCCAGGATGTTGGAAGATACTTGGGAGCAAATATTACTAGTGGAAGGCAAAGGAAAGGCAATTTCAAGCACATAATAGAGAGTATACAAAAGAAATTGGCGGGTTGGAAGGCAAGCTGCCTGTCGTTGGCTGGAAGAGCAACACTTGTTCAATCGGCATTATCCACAATTCCGCTATATCATATGCAGCACAACAAGATTCCCAAAGGAGTGGTGAATCAAATTGAAAAGATTGAAAGGGATTTCTTGTGGGGTAGCACTCCGGAAAAAAGAAGTCTCCATCAAGTAAGTTGGGATCAGATTTGCCTCCCTAGAAGTTTAGGGGGCCTTGGTATAAATTCTCTACAACATATGAATGATGCCTTCATTTTCAAGCTGGCCTGGAAACTATTATGCAATAAGAAGGACCTGTGGATTAATATAGTCAAGAGTAAATACAATGTTGATTCTTTCCATAGAAGTGCTATGACTTGCAAGGTTACTGATTCTCGATTGTGGAAGGAAATAGTGAGGATGTGGCCAAAATTTTATGACCATGTATCTTGGGCCATAGGAAACGGTGAAAGTATCAACTTTTGGGAGGACAAATGGGTTGAGGGACTTGTAGAGCTCAAGTCCTACTGTCAGAATACAGAAGGTATCATGTTAAGGAAAGAACATTTGATAGATTATATTGATGAAGCGGGGAATTGGAAGAGGTCGGAACTCATGAATCTTCTCCAAGAAGAGGTTCTAGACAAATTAGTGGAAATGAAACCACCTGATCCCCAGATGGAAGCTGATATACCCATATGGAATCCAGGGAAGAATGGAGACTTTTCTGTAAGAAGTGCTTACCTTTCTATCCGTGACCTTAAGATTGAAGAAAAGCTTGTTTGGAAGGCAATATGGAAAGCCAAAACACAACAAAGAAATAAGATGTTACTATGGAGACTTGGGCATGAAAAACTTCCTACTCGAAGCAGAATTGCTTCGTGGAGTAACATGTCTCCCATTTGTCAACGGTGTGGGAACTCTAGGGAGTCCAATATCCACATGATAAGGGACTGTGCAAGGTCTGTATCCATATGGAAAGCCTTTATTAACCCAAAAGAGCGTGCTTTGTTTTTTTGTATGCCTATGCAAGAGTGGATTAGTTGGAACCTCTTGAGAACCACTAAATTTAGTGGCATCCCTTGGGGTATGCTTTTTCCAATTGTGTGCAAATTGATATGGGAATGGAGGAATAAGTTCAATAAGGAGAATGACTTTGTCATGCCAAAGGATCCACACAATGTTATCCTTCAACAAGCAAAAATCCAAGTGCAGTGTTGGAGGAATGAAGAAAATATGGTTAGACTTACTGTACCCCCGATGACTATCTATTGGAAGAAGCCCAAAAACAATTGGGTCAAATTAAATATTGATGGGGCTGTATGTAGAATGAATAACAGTGCTGGTTGTGGCGGATTGCTGAGAGACAGTAAGGGAGAATGGGTTGGAGGCTTTATGGCAAAATTAGGTCCTTCATCCGTGTTAAGTGCAGAATTATGGAGCTTTTATTATGGGCTCAATATGGCTTGGGAGTTAGGCATGCAAAAGATTGAAGTTGAAAGTGATTCAAAGGCTGCATTAATTCAAATAAAGGGTGAGCAAGCCATGGCACAACCTCTGCACCCTATCATTCCTAGAATTCGTAGTCTCCTTAAGCGAGATTGGGAGATTGAACTAAAGCACATACCTAGGCAAATAAACAAATGTGCTGACATCCTTGCGAAGCAAAGCTTATCTGGGCCTTTATCCTTAATTAAGCTAGAGGTCCCTCCTGCTAGTGTGGTAATTGAGATGGCAAAAGATGCTATGAGGAGTATGTGTAAGCCTAGAGATCCGGGTGGGTAGATTATCTTGTTTGGGTTGGTTTGTTTTTTTTGGGTCCTATGGGACCCCGTCTTGTACCAAAAAAAAAATAAAAAAATATCAATGGTAACAATCCACTCAATTTTTTTTTCTGTATTAATATGGTTATTATTGTCACAAAATTTTATTTTATAATTTAAAAACAATATATAGTATGAAGAGAAGGGAGGGAAAAAGTACCAATAATGGCCTGATGGATAAAGTGGTTATAAAAATAACGAGAAACTAAATAATTTTTAGTTGTGTAATTATTATTTTAAAATATAATAATAAAAATTATGTATTGCACTTTAGAAATTAAATAATAAATAACATGTAGGAATGTATATACGAAGTCTCTAATATAAAAAAAATTATTTCCTTATCTGCATAATTTTTGGGCAAAAACACACTTTATATCCCTGAACTTTATACAAAATTCAATTTCGTTCCTAAACTTTGTTTGCGGTCAATTTTGCCTCCAAAATTTTGAATTACAATCAATTTCGTCCACAAAGTTTTAAATTTTGTCTTAATACCGAAAATCATAAAAATTACTAACGAAAAATAATAACATAACAACATACATATAATATTAATGCTGATTCATCACTCAAGTTGACGTTATTTCTTCATATTAATGATAACTCATCACATAAAATAACATATTTTTTCACATAAAAAGAAGAATATGAAAAAATAACGTATGCTTGAGCGAGTGACGAGTTAACATTAATATTAGGTCAAAACCCGTCCTTTATGTTTGCACGAAGTTTCATATTGGTCCTTTATGTTTCAAAAAGTCCAAATTGGTCCTTTATGTTTGCAAAAAGTTCCAAATTGGTCCTTCCGTCCAAGTCCGTTTATTTTCTAAGTTAAGTGCTGAGTTGGCATGCTGACGTGGACACACTATCTCTCCTATGTGTCAATTGAAGTTGACGTGGCATGCCACGTCATCGCCACGTCACTGCCATGTCATCATCCAATATCATATGTGATGACGTGACATAACACGTCAGCTTAGATGGACACGTCAGCACTTAACTTAAAAAATTGACGGAAGTGGACGGAAGGACCAATTTGGAACTTCTTGCAAACATAAAGGACCAATTTAGACTTTTTGAAACATAAAGGACCAATATGAAACTTCGTGCAAACATAAAGGACCAATTTGGATTTTTGACCTTAATATTATATATTATATGTATGATGTAATTGCTTTGTCGTGGAGGGAAGGGAAGGAAGGTTTACTTGATGAATGCCTGCGAGGTGTTCGATGAAATGTCTCACCGAGAAACTAATGTAGTGTGGCACTATGATAATGGGGTATTCTCTTTAACTATTGCCTCCCATCCCATCGTCATTGCGTGCCCCCCAGTACAATGCCTCACCAAGGAGTGGTGTAGTGTGGAGTGGGTTCTTCTACACAATGCCTACGGGTCAGTATCACACTTCGTTTGAGCTTCTTGATGGGATGAAAAGGAAGAGGATTATACCGATCATCTTAACCTACAATACTGCGTTAAATGCTTATTATGGTGGGGTTGGGGATATAGGTATAGTCCAATGTTGGTTCTTATAATACTTTGCCTAGTGCCTCTGCTTGTAGGGGCTTAGAAGATGAGGCTGAAATGTGATTCGAATAGAACCGGGAATGAAGATGAGTACTTGAGGAAAATTAGATATACTCGAGAAGGTTTAGACTTTAGAGTTTCTTATCTTATAATGTACTTTTAGAAGCTATGCCTATGCGGATTTAGGATCCATTGAAGAGGTGACATATAGAACTACTTTCTTGAATTTGTATGGAAGGCATGGGAGGTATGATGATGTTCATGACCTTTTTCTTGAGGTTGGTACTCTTAACATTCTCATCATACAGGCAAGCTGCATAGTGTGACTGTATGAGGAGGCTCCATTTGCATTTAGCACTATGGATGAAGAGAGAATTGAGAAGCAAACTATCTATTGGAGCCTTTAATTTGCTTATTCATGCATTTACAAGGAGTGGACTGTCAAAAATTGAGGTGACCTTATAAAAGATTCCTAATTTGATCAACAAAACAAAGCTTTTTCCCACCAAGACTAAGTGGGGTCGCCAGGTCGGTTTCATGGACCAACGTGTTTTATTTAGACTCATTTCTATGGTCAGATTGTTGACTGATAAATTCATCCTAATACTTTCTCCTATTGTTTTTCCTGTCTCTCCCTTATATGACCACACTACATAAGACGAGTTTCTACCAACTTTTTTTATGAAAATTGCTGATCTAACTTTCTCTCATCCAATGCAACATATGATGCAGGTAACTAATACCAAATGCTTGAATGACTATAGGCTATGCTCAATAAAGGACTTGTGTTCTTCAAGTTCTCTTTGATCTATGAAGCATGGACGCCCAAAAAAAGAAAAAAGTTTCTGGACTCTTGAGATTTTTTTGTATCAATTCCATGTTAGTTAGTGTCTATTAATCTATGTTTCTGATTCTCTAATGTAATTCTTTTATTGTGCTCATGCTCTTTTTCAAGATTTTATTTTGCTATCATATGCTCTCTTGTTGATCTCATTCCCTTCATATCTCAGCTGCTTTAGTAATCTCTTTTAATTTGTTGTTTCCAGCAACGTGTGAATTTTGGTCACTGACTTCAATTGTGGCACCTAGTGCCCAGAAAGATATTAAAAGAACTTTGTTTATAGTGTGATTTGCATCCAAGCTCAAATCAAGAATATATTTTTTGACACTAAAACATATGAGCAATTAAACATGGGTTAATCACAACTCATGGTTCCACTATAATTGGTCATTGTCCTAGTTCTCCTTGACTTCTGGATCATTTTGTAAGAGCAAGGGGATGTTTGTGTGTGTGTGTGTGTGTGTGTTTAGTGTAGTATCACCACCTAGAGTGGTCTAGTCTGTGGACTTCACTTCAAATGGGGAACCCCCTCTTTTATTACTGCCTCTGAACTTGCTATCTGGTTCTTAATTTCAGGTCAAAGGAGATTATGATGATGACGACTCTAATTGGCAGATTGTAAAATATGTCTTCGGCAAAAACTCTGAAGAATGTGGATTGGGAATGAGATTCTACAATACATTACACAGTCAGAAGCTGTTTGGTGATGGGACAGAAAAGAAGAATTATGAGAGTGCTCAAAAGGACTTGTCTATTAAATAAAGATAATTTGTAGGCCTTGCTGCCCCTAACTTTGCTGCAATGTTTATTTTTGTCTTTAATTTTTTTTGGTTCATGCGTACTCCCAAACTTTTAATTTTGTTCATACCTATCCTTTTTGCTCGTTAACTTGTTTGACAAAATTTGCTGACGTGGACGATGAATGTGTATTTCTTTTGCCACGTCATTGTTCACCTCATATTTAACATTTTACTTTTATTAAAAAAATTAACCTAATCCAAATAAAAAAATATTTTAGGATAAAAGTTTGATTTTTTTTTTAAATTTGGATTAGGTTAATTTTTTTAATAAAAGTAAAAAAAATTAAATGTGAGGTGGATAGTAAGGTGGCAAAAGAAATGCACATTCATCGTCCACGTCAACAAATTCCGTCAAGCAAGTTAACGGTGTTAACAAAAAGGGCAGGCATGAACAAAAAAAAAAGTTTGGAGGCAGGAATGAACATTGCAGCAAAGTTTGGGGGCAACAAAGGTAATTTACCCTAATTTGTATTATCAGCATCAAACTCAGCATGTAAATTCTATTAGGTGAAAAAGGCAATTAATGTGGGGATCAAGGACGGGTAGGTTTTAAAATGTGCCCAATTTTCCCTTTGAGGATATGTTTCAATGTTGATATGAATGACCCTACGTGATCATTAAGCAATGCCATTTAGGTGCATTAATGTTTTCATTGCATTGGTTTGCATCCTGAGTTTTGTAATAATGTCTCATTGTCTTTTATTTTCCCAGATGGAACAGAGGTTGCATTGTCTGTGATATGAATTAGTATCTTTCAAGATCAAGAACATCCAAATCTGATGTGCAGAAATGGTAAGCTGATGCTGCTGATTCTAGAACAGAAATTGGTATGAGAGAATACCCCATTTTATGCCCAGTTTTGGTTGACTGGTAAAGAAGATTCAACCACATGTTTGATAGATCAATGTTCTTTACTTTGGCGCCAATATCCTGCTGGAAGTATCATCGAACACTAAATATTGACACCTCCCTTAATGGGGATTCGAATCTTGGTTTGCCGCATTGTGACGGACTAGTCTCTTCCACTAGATTAAACCTCCGTTGATTTTGTTTATATTTGACGGGTCTTGATCATACATATCATGAGAGAATCACAGGAGTAGAATGAAAAAGAAAGGAGTCATAGGCTACATGATAAAATATTTTCACCATTGCTAGGAGGAAGTGGAAATTGCAATTCCTATTCTGACATTGCTTTTGTGGAGCCAAATGGGAATGGCTCCCTGGCCTTCTGTGCTGATAGAAAGATCTAAAATACATATGTACTTCTATTATAAGTTGTCCTAATTCATTGTATTGTATTGAGTCTTGACGCTCAGGGCACGTTTGGTTGGTAGAAATAGAAAGGGAAAGGGAGAGGGAGAGGGAAAGAGAATGGGTTTGATGTGTTTGGTAGTAAAAACTTGGAATGGAAATGGAATGAAAATGTATTAAAATGACCACTTTACCCCTTATATTAAAATAATAAAAAAAAAGTTGAGATTGTGTCAAATCAAAAGATATAATAGACATTTTGTAATTTTTTTTAAAAAAAGTGTCAAATAAAACTATAAAGTAAAAGTAGGTGGGATCCCATTTCATTCTATAGACATTTCTCACAACCAAACGGCCCCTTATTATAACAGAATCTTCTTCTAAATTATTGTAGGGCACATTCAATTTGTAATTACTTGACACACATCAAACACCATACATTAAAGTCCTGCAAGTTACAATATTGGCAGGCATTCACTTCTGTTTCCTTTTTTTATGAATGCAGCAGAATTCATCATGAGCCAAGATTGGTAGAATCTCATTGCTTGATTTTTGTAAGCTATTGAGAAATTCTCGTATTCATGTGTTGCGCTATGTTATTTGTGTATTAATTAATAATATTTAATTTTTAACCTTTTAAACAAGAGGGCCCACGTAGAGGTTCCTGTACGTAAAGTTGACCAAACAGAAAATAGTATAGTAACTAAAGGTAGGGGAAGAACAATAAAAATAATAGGAGGGATTTAGATATTAATAATCTAACTATAAAATAAGTAAAGACAGAATATATTAGCGTCGTTTGATTCATATAGCCAATCATACCGGGTAAAAAAAAGATTTTGATTGTTATTAGGGTCCACATAATAAATAAAATAAAAATAAATAGATGATGTGGTGCAACACATGGACCTAAGTACTTTTCATAACAATATATACAGAGAATGTATTATTATTTTTTTTGAAAAATTCTTAAGTATGTACCATCTCATTCATGCATCAACCAATCATCTTTAGTTAAATCATCAACTTTTTTTTTGTCTAGACCAGGTATCCACCGTCGAGCACAGTGGCTAATCCCTTCGCTGAATTGTAGGCACCTCGAAGGGTGGGACAGCTGGCCCAAGGATTTAAAGCTGTTTCATACTCAAGGCAGGGATCGAATTCCTGACACTTGGTTAAGGATGGATGAGTCCCTTCCACTCAACCATACCCCTTGGGTTAAATCATCAACTTTTTCACTCTCTCTTTTTGTAGATCCCATTTGGTTGAAAAGATTTGAATGATGTATAAATGAGATGGTACATATTGTCTTTGTAAGAATTTCTCTTTTTTTTTTATTGTTAAAACTATCGATATCCAAAATCTCATTGAATTCTGTCCAATCGAGTTCGAGTTAATTGAGGTCTCATAATAAAAATAAAACTTTTTTAATAAATATATTTTTATATACAAGACTCGAATTTAAAATCTTACATAAAATTAATATAATATAATATTTACCAATTTAATCTATTAATTGTTCGTACATAGATAATGTACTATTGTCCTATTGTATCACCTCCACCCCCTGTGGTGGAGGCCAGGTGTCCATGGGTCCCCTTGAGATAAGGAGACCCCTCCACTAAATTCAAGTAACATGTGTAACATCATTATTTTTAGGGTAGCTTTGTACGGTAGAGTGGATCAAATCTTAATTATTAAATTTGTTTTGAAATTTATATTATTTTAAATATTAAAAAAATATTTTATTATAAATTTTGAGATAAATTTAACGATTGAGAATTGATAAGTAAAGATTCTCAAACTTCCTGTAATATTATCCTTATTTTTATTTTCCTCCGCTTAACAGAAATTAAGATATTGTAGAGCCAGACATATAGAGTTTGTAACGTTGTTTTTAAGAAAAAAATTAAAATTCTAAAATGCATAAAAAAGGTTGCAGCTCATTCAAAATTAGAAGATACTTGATTGTAATAAAACGATCAAGTAATTTTGACCACTAATGGGATTTTTGGGATTGTTTCTTTAGAGGAAGAAGTATTTAAAAAAAAAAAAGTTGATCATATATATGTTTTCAAACAAAAAAAAAGTTCATCATATAATAATTGCTTCTCTCTCTTACAATATTTTTTTCTTACCAAAAATTTTTGGTACATTTTTTTTATATTTTTAACGTAAGGTTCTCCAATAAAAAAAATTAACACGTATACGATTAATAGTTAATACAATTTTTATTTTTCAAGATTGATTTTTTTTTTTAAAAATGGTCTACAAGTTTGATTTTAATTGGATAACTTAAATAGCAAATATATATAAGGAATTTTATACAAGTCTTGTTTTTCTTTTTCTTAAATTCTATTTGAATTTGAAAAATTAACAGAAATCCTAAACAGACTCTAAACACTAAAGTTAATTGAAAAAAAAAATATCTTTGGTTAAAAAGGAATCGAGTTTGAGCATTAAAAATACAGTTGTACTATAACTTCATTGCAAAACTCGAATCAAATTAGTTAGTATTTAATTAATGTGTTGTCCAAAAATGGTGATTGGTACCAAAAATCATTAAGTAATTCTGTGATTAGGATTAGGGCTTAATGAAGAAGAGACACTGTAAATCATCATTAACATAATAATGATGAAGCAGTTTGAAACTAATGAATATTGTAGCTGTCATTGACCCACTTTATACATATGCTTTAGGTTCTCTTTAGTCTGTCTAACGTTTATATTAAAGCACAGATTTAGTAAAGTGCATGAATTACATAATTTGAATCATTGGATGAGAGTATTATAGTACAGACACAAATCTCGATCATCATCGGACGGTCTGAATCATAAACTTCACTAAATCCAAATCTACTAATAAACAAGTGATGGAGAAATAAAGCAATTTTAAAGCACATGACATGACACCAACGAGAAGCTTTAATTTCCTAGGTTTCGTTCTTTTCATTCCTTTATTAAAAGACAATATTATGCCCAATAATTAATCCTTCGGCCATTGCTAACACAAGAAAAGCCCTTGTAATACTGTTAGCTAAAAGAAGTTCATTTTAAAAAAAGCACAAAAGTGTAGTATTTTCTTAGGATTGTGAAGTGGAGATTTAAAGTAGAGAAAGAATTTAAAGTTTTAAGAGCTTTCTTTGGGTAAATTGAAACGGAAAAGAATCTGGTTAAACTAACAACGGTATACCAACCAATTGTATGACCAATTGAAGTGAAGAAATTCTTGTAGAAAATACGAGTCCGGATCATTTGTCGTCTACTGCTATGTTGTCTGGATTAGTCACGATTTTTTTTAATCAGTTAGTCACGGTTATAACTAAGGTTAACCGGACAACAGCAGAATATCCGGACTCAAAAAAAAAAAATAGTGTATGAATATTTAAAAGTAATAAGTGGCGTTCACAATGTGCATTACTGTATATATTGGTGAATTTGGTATGTCCTAAATTTCAATTTTTGTTGTTGAAATTAATAGCATTTAGGAGCCAACTAATTTAACTCGAGCTAGTTAAAATTTTGTATATAATGGGCGGTAGAGATTTTTCATACATATAAGACTGAAACTCAATTCCTTACAAAAAAAATCGAGTATATATCACCCTAAGCAACTTAGTTTTAAGAATAAATTATAGATCTTCTTCTGCGAAAGATATCCAAATTACACTCACTTCTCTCCTTCCCCTTTATTTTAAAAATCTACACTCCCCTCGTTTGAAGGATTAAAATAACCTACAATTTCACTATTTTTTTATTAAAATACTCTTATTATCATTAATTAATTTTCTAAAATAATTATAATTTTTTTTAAAAATTAAATATCTTTAAAAATTATTACCTCACTATTATTTTTTGAGTTAAATAATTATTTTATTTTATTTCAAAAATTTTTATATTAGTCTAATATAATACATATGTATATTTACTTGTATAAATAATAAATATATAAGTATGTATTATGGACAAAGGTAAAGTTTTATATATTTTTTATCTTTTGAGAGTGTAATTTTTTAAAACAAAACGGAAAAAAGTATAATTTAAGGGATCTCAACGGAGAGATCATAATTATTATTTACTCTAGTTTTAAATATAAATAAAATAAATCATGGTTGTTAATATATTTTTGTGGAAATAAAAAAATGTGGACATATTTCTTTATATATATATGCGTTGGATTTAAATGCTTAAAGTGGGAATGGCTATACATGAATGCATGTGTTTATGCATATTACTTTGGTCAAACGATAGCATCATTTTCCTTTGCTGCTAAGAAACCACTTTTAATTTGGATCAACAGATTCGTGTAATTAGTGAATAGATGAGGGGGAAATTAAAATTAAAAACTTTTTATTTTATTAATTACTTATTTGATTAAATGAGATGTTTGGCCAAATTTTCACAAATAATAATAATAATTGTCTCTCAATATAGTAATTAAAAGTACTTTTTTGTAGTAACTTGCAAGATGAAGGAGAACATGGAAACTTTTCCTTAAATAATGTAGAATTTGATAATATTACTAATTAACAATGGTTTCATCTTGTAAAATAGACTAGTTTTTTTACAACGTGATGAATCTAGGCTTCAATCTCCATTGGAAAATGTGGTTAAGTTTGGTATCCGATAAGGAAAAAACTTAGGTGAAGTTTTTTATATCATTTTCATCAAATTTCCATCAATCATATATTGTATTTACACTCTCTTTCTTCTATAATTGGTCCTATAAAAAGTGGCATTCTATATTCTTTCTCTACTGTGATTGATCATTTAAATATTTTTTGCCACGTATCATATTTACATTGAGAAACTTGATGAAAAGGATATAAAAAACTTTATCTAAATTTTTTCTATCGATAATACTTTGAGTAGGATTTGGAGAAACATATATGTGTAAAAACCAAAAAATTGATATCTTTTTTTCTTTCTCATCACAAGTATTATATATCTACTAGAAATAATTATATTTGAGATATTATTTGACATTACATGTATAAATTTCCTTTTAAAGACAAGCTTTATTGTGAAAACTCCAATTAAAATTTTAAAATAAGTAAAAAAAGAAAATTCACTTCAATATATCTCAAAACAGACTCTTAATTAATTACAAAAAGTTAAAGATATTAATTGTTAAATAACATTATGCTTAAAATATTTAAACCAACCTGAAAAGGAAGGATGAGAAAAGAACTAATTAAATTAAAGTTGGTTCCATATATTCACGTAAGGTCTTTTGGAAAGGGAAAAGGCATAAGAATTGAGAAATCTCATATGGCTTAATTAATATATATGATTATTCATGAACATAATTAAGAAAACATGGCTCATATATATGGACTATAAAACATTGTTTTGGTCCTCTCTACATTGATGATTGTTTTTTTAAAATTTAGTTCCTCATAGATGAATATATTATCAATTTAGTCCCTTTGTTTGAATGTAACCTTAATAAGTAACGATTCTGATGACTTAGACATTTGCTGCTGATTGATAAGTAACATTAAATATTAGCTAAGTTCAATTAGATGTCCAAATTATCAGAACTGATGCTACTTGTTTTGATGAGATCTAGACGAAGGGACTATATAAATTAAAAAAAAAAAGTATATGTAGCAATATTTTTGGAGAGAAGAATGAAAAAACAATATTAAAATTATCTGTATTAATTATTAAAAGGTTCTGTTAACCCGTAGGTCCTCTACATTGTGAGATGAAATATTCACTAAAGTAAAGAGAGAGAAAGAGAGAACAATTAAGAGAGAGAAATTGTGAAAATGTAGGACCCACAAAATTTTCATTCTATCTCTCTCCTCACTTTAGAGAGCACTTCACCTTAGAATGTAGAGAATCCATTCTCTGTTCAAGGACATTGTTTAAAGATTCCCTTCAATCAACAAAAGACTTAAAAAGTTGTGTTTGTTGATTTTTTACAAATTTCAAAAAACTAAATTCTTTCTCTATCAATCAAAGAAAACATTAATAAGTGCTTTATGACATTTGTTAGATAAACCCTTCTTAAAATATATATATATATATATTAAGAGAAATCAGAAGTTTGCTATTAGCTATGAGAAAGGAATGGCTTGGGAGTTTTGTAAAGGAAAAAACTTATGTGCTATTGCTTACATGCTTTTGGTAAGGTTGATCAATTAAAAAAAGACATGTGTCACTTTTGAGAAAAAAATTGACACATATCTTTTTTTAATTGATTAACCTTACCAAAAGCATATAAGCAACAGCACATAAATTTTGTCCTTTTGTAAATGGCCTTGTAATAGTCATAGACAGAATCTATCATCCAAACACGCGTGCCAAAAAGTCAAGATTTGTATGTGATATGATATGAGAATCATGTGTGAAATAAAAGAAAAATTAAAGTAGATGTAATTAGATTAAGAATTTAGAATTTTATATTAAGTTCTTTAATAAAAGTAATATATATATATATATAAACTACTTTTTAATTATATCCCTTAATTTTATATATTTTTTAATTTCGTCCATAATTTTTTTTCTCAATCATATTTATTTTAAAAATTATGAATTACAATAATTGAACTTTTAAAAAAAAAAAATCAAATCTTGTTTTAACTAACATAACATTATCTAAATTACTAACAATCAATAATATGATACCACACATATAATATTATACTTAAAGTTAAAATGAGAATTTAAACTTTAATTCATTGCACTCTAAATTAAAAGACTAATCAATCTCTTATGTTAAAAGCAATCTCATTAGTGTGTGTGAATCATATATATACTAACTAGAGGTTTCGCATGACACGTATCGTGCATGTAATTTATTTTTATTTTTTTAAATATATAAGATAAAATTATTATGATTTAAAATAATAAAATATTAAATATTTGATAATTTTTTAACTTTTAAAATATAATATAATAATTATATTTTAAATAATATATTAAATCATGAGAAGTTATTTATTGAGAAGTTATTTATTGATTAGTTATTTTTAGTGGAAAATTTATTTTTTTGATATCACACTTTGCTTGTGAGACATCAAAAACTCCAAAACCATATATATATATATATATATATATATATATATATTAAAGACTTTCATCAACCTAAAAATTCAATAAGTGGCTCTTTCTGTTTCCTTTCTTTGTATATTTTTTTTTGTGAGTTGACATAAATATGACACGTATTAAAATAAATTAATATTTTTTTGGCAGACTAAATAAATTAATTTTATGTTTATATAATATTGAGTGCATAGTATTAGGTAGCCATGCTAGTTATACCCTAATACAATACTAAGGAGGCATTTGGTAGAATAGTTAAAAAAATGGTCCCGAGATTATGAGTTTTTACATGCATATTGTAATCCTGCATTTAGTACACATATTGAAAAAAATAAGCTCGTAAATTTAACAATCTTTGAAATTTTGTAATCTCGTGTTTCTCCATTTTTTAATCTCACCTAAGGGAGGTATTATTGTAATCTCATTGGATGAGATTAGGGGTGTTCAAATTCAATCCGATCCAATGTCAACCGATCCGATCCAATAAAATCCAACAAAACCGATCTTTGATTGGATTAATTGGATCGGTTGTTGGATGAGCATATATAAGTGTCATCCAATCCAATCCAATTCATTCAATCTATTTATTAATATTTTAATTATATATATAATTAATTAATTAATTAACCCTTTAATATATTTTTTATTTCTATGTTGGAATTAGATGATGCCCTAGTTACTTTGGACGTTGAAAGATTGAGGTAATTAAGTTTTTTTTTGTTCTAATTGATTGGTTCATATATGTTTGTAATATATATTAAAATATTTGTTCTATATTTGCAGTTGATATGATCGATTTGGAAGCATCACTCTTGCAAATTTTTAGAATTGAAAAGCAATAAATTGATTGTAGTCTTTAATATTGGTATTGTGTTTGAATTATTAATTTCAATCCATCAATCCGTTAAACATCCCTAGATGAGATTATTTTTATCTATGGGAAAATATTGTAAAATAGTCTTGAGAATTTGAAGTCAAAGCAAACAACTTTTTAAATATTTTTGAGAATCCTATTCCCGAAAATATGATTCCTAGGACCAACTTAGATTTCTAAAATTGAAAAATCACTTTGTGTATCAAATGTCCCTTTAGATGCTGGCATGTTTAAATTTAATATGCATTTATTGCATAGATAATGTAAAATGGGAATAATTTAAAGGCAAGTTGGTGAGAAAAATATGATACATAAAGCATTAATTATAACTTAATTGATAAAGATTAGGTTGCATGTGGCATTTGGGTGATACTCTGAGGTTGTCTCCTTCACACCTTTTGCTTAATTAATATAATTCTATTTATTTCAGTCTTAGGGTTCCGTAATGAGCATCTAAGCCATCATCAAGGAATATATAATATCTGAAAATTAATTATATGAGGTTGATGGGATATTTAATTAATTGAATATATATATATATATATATATATCAAATTGAAATTAATTAATTAATTGTATAAAAATCAAAATAATATAATTGGACTTGCTTTCCCCTATTTTTTATCAAGATAATTAAGTGTGATGTGGGTTGACCTCATGTTACTTTTTTACTCAAAACAAAATTTTAGATACAAAAATCAAAATGAACATGATTTATTAAAATAAATAAATAAAATAATTATAAATGAAAACGCATGTAAATACATTTTAAACACTTTTTTCTCATAAAGACACATTATATATATATATTACATATGTCGTTTTTATAATGTCTTAATATATTACATATTTATATCTTTTCATAGAAATATTACAACAGATTATATATTAACTTAATCTATTCATTTTTAATAGAAGGAAACTTACAATTTAATATATATTAAGAATCAATATAAAAAATTAATATAATAATAAAAACAGTTAAATAACTTTATTATTTTGACATGAACATATTATAATTTATATGTGTAAATTATTATACACTACATTAAACTTCAAAGGTTATCAAAATAATTTTTAAAACTAAAAGATGATAAATATAATTTTACTAAATATTATAAAAAATAATTGTGTAATCTGTTTCATATAAACTAGAGGCTTTGCATGCATAAGTATTTTTTTTTTAATTTTGAAATTTAACATAAAATTATTATTATTATATTTTAAAATAATAAGTTTAATAACTATCCATGATTTTATCTCTAATTTATCTCTTACCATTATTTTTAACTAACCTACTCATTATACCTTCATCTTTAGCCTTTCATCCAATTATTTATTTTATTTTATATTTTTAATTTTGAAATATATTTATTTTGAAAGACCACTTACTAGAATGATGCAGAAAGCCTTATAATATACTAAAGGTTTAACATGTATAAAAATACATGTAAATTTTTTCTTAATTTTTTGAAATGTAATAAAAAATTGAAATTATTATTATTATATATTTTATAATAATACATTTAATAACTACACATTATCTTTAATTTCTTTCCTATAATTATTCTTAATTACTCTATCCATTATCTCTTTTTTTTTTCACCTATCTTTTAATTATATATTTTATTTTATATTTTTAAATTTTGAAATATATTTATTTTAAGAGACCACACACCCAAAAAAAGATATTTATATTATATCTATATAGATATAATATAAATATCTTTTATACCTGAAAAAACACAATGGAGTCAATGGAGGTTAATTATATATTGTCCTAAATCACCCGATGACCCGGAGTCGCCATACATAACTTTAATGTGATACCTTCAAACTTCAAAGCTACTATTTTTTGGCTCGTAAATTGTAATATAGTATATTTTTTGGACTAAAATATCTATTAAAGTATATTTGATGACTAATTTTTTAAATATTATAGAATTTATTATTGTAGATGACCCTTTTAATAAGGAAGAGACGATAATATTGAACTTCATTACATCATTTTAATCAGTTAATTTTTATTAATATTAGCAAATGACACTATATAATTAATTAGATGAATGTATCAAAGTTCAATAGTACTCCGGTTCACAATATCTGCTTTGTTGATGTTTTTTTTTATTTTCAAAATATTTGTTATTTTTCAAAATTAAGAGAACATTAATTATTTTTATTTTTTACAATTTTATTCTTACCTATTCATAAGATAGGATTAATTTTTTTGGCCAGATAAGATAAGATTAATGAATAAAGAGTAACTATGAGTAATTTAGTAAAGGAAAAAACTTATGTCCATTTCCTCCAATTCCCCAATATAATTATGACACGTGGCAAAAAGTGTTTAAATGACCAATCACAGTAGAGAGAGAATATAGAAGACCACCTTTTATATGACCAATCATAGAAGAAAGAGAGTATAAATACAATATATGATTGGTGGAATTGGAGGAAATGGACATAAGAAAATGGACATAAGTTTTTTCCTTTAGTAAAAGCAATTTAGATTTTTTATCTCGTATTTTTTATGAGAGGATCCTATGTTGTACAACATAGAAAAGTAAGGAGAGAGAGTGACACATAAGTGGGTCCCACACCCACACATAAGTGGGACCCATTTCTATTTTTCTATGTTTACAATAAATTAATGACTTTCTTGATCTATACACACATACCCAATGAAGCAAATATTGTAAATGAAATTTATTTCCGTGTAACCAAAAAACAAAAATTGTAAATGGAAGAAAGTACCCTAATACCAAATTTTTATCCACAAAGATACTATATTCTTATTATTTTAGAGAATACAATATAGATTTCTTACCATATATAAAATATCTCATTGACAATAATTACATATCTAAATCGTACCTTTTTCATTTGTATTTAATGCATTAATTAAAATGTTACTAGGTTCTTGAATCTTGATCCTACGCATCCTTCAAAGAACTCATTGGTCAAGCAACCTTATTAATTACTATAATTTTCCCTCCCTTTTGTTTTGGGATTCTTTTGCCTTCATTGATTCGTTTTTACCTCAAAACCAATACCTTAACGACATATGCACTTTAATGAATCACATTCATTAATTTGGACTTTCACGTTTCTCCACCAAAACACAAACACAATAAATTTTACATGATTTTTTTCTCATATAAAAAATATATATATTATGCAAATAATTTATTTGTTGAAACTTGAAGCAGTGAATTTGTTTAGTATTAAATATAAACTATATATGTGTGTGTGTAAATTAGAGTTGATAATCTAAATAATTGAATTACATTACAAATTTGCATAAACAGATGAAGATGCATTCTGAATTCTAATTTTTTGGTTGGTAAGATAATAAATATTTACTTTATATTCTTAAAATAAGTTTTATTATTTCTAGGATGAAATTTAATATTATAATTAAGTTATTTAAATTTAATAGGGTAATCCATTAACAAAATTAACAAAATTAAATGCATATATATATATATATATATATATATATATATTGAAAATATAATCAATAATTTCTCATTCAAGAATTTTTAACATTAAATGTATATTTCTATTTGAATTTCAAATATAGAATATGTATTATTATAAAGAATAATAGAAGTGTATTAAATATATAGTTATTTAAATTTAACTAAATTAAATGTATGTAGGTGTATATATATATATATACATATTAAAAATTAAAATTTATATATTAAGAGAAGATATTCAGATATATTCTTTTAATCAGTTGATCTTAAATCTATTTAAAATCAAATAAAAAATCTATTTAAATTAAAAGTGAGTCATTATTTGTCCAAAAGATAAAAATTATTAGTAATATAAATTTTTATTAATATTAATAAATAATACTATATAATTAAAGGGATATATCAAAATTTAATATTAGTATCTGTTTAGTAATTGGATATAATGATAAGATAAAAACACATGATGATAGTAGATAATTGAGATAAACAATCGACCACTAAATGCCACGTAAAATCCGCACACACAAAATCCACAGATTTTTAATTATTATTATTATTTTTAATTTTCAACGACTTTGGCTCCACGTGTTGCCACCTCATCTCCGTCTCCTATATATATAAACCCCTTCACGCACACATACACTCTCTAATACACTTTCATTATTCTCTAATCTCTTTTTTCTCTATTTGTACGGATTGCAACTTCCGATCGGAAGATGTCTCGCACGCTCTCCGCCACTCCTACCGGCGGCGATGGTTCCTCCGTCGCAGCCGGCGCCGGAGAGATCGTGCTGTTCGGAGTGAGAGTCGTAGTCGATTCCATGAGGAAGAGTGTGAGTATGAACAATCTCTCGCAGTACGAGCATCCGCAGGACGGTTCGAACAACACTAAAGAAGATGTTGTCGCTGCCGGTTACGCCTCCGCCGACGAGGCCGTCGTTCATGATTCTCGCAAGCATCGCGAGCGCGAGCGGAAACGAGGTCCGATTATATATATATATTTTTTCTTATTGATTATCCGTTCTGATTTGTCCGATTGTTTGAGATTTCGTTTATGTTTGTTTTGGAATTGGTAAAAGTGCGATTGATTTTTCCGCTGAAATCTGTAGCTGATTTATAAAAAAAAAAAAAAATCTACCGATTGGTTCAAACCGGAATGTGAGTTTGATTTTCTGAGATGACTTTTTGAATTTGGAGTTATATGTTGCGTAATTTTTGGGCGATCGAATAGGTGTTCCATGGACGGAGGAAGAGCATAAGCTGTTTTTGCTGGGATTGCAAAAGGTAGGCAAAGGTGATTGGAGAGGGATCTCCAAGAACTATGTGAAAACAAGGACACCAACACAGGTTGCGAGTCATGCTCAGAAGTACTTTCTCCGGAAAAGCAACCTTAATCGTCGACGTCGTAGATCCAGTCTATTTGATATTACCACCGATACGGTATTGTAATTCCTTGACTATAGTGTCTCACTGTTTCATTGTTCTCAATTTAGTTTGATAAGATGCATAGGAACTTCAAGTCTGATTTTATATCATAGCTTGAGTCAGTTGAATTTAGTTGATTTCCTTCACTTATTCCTAATTTCCCAGTTGGTATAGTCAAGCTGAATATATATTCTGCTAATTGATTGAACTTCTTCGGTAATTGAATAGAAGTTCAGCAGAAATAGAATTAAGAAAGATCATGTAATTGAAGGCGTTGACTTGCCTATAAGTTATGGTAGAAGATGTGCCTAGGCAAATATGTCCTGCAAAAAGAGACTAAAGAAACAAGATTTTCATTATCTTTTCAATTTTCTGTCAGGTCTCTGGAATTCCAATGGAAGAACAGATCCAGCATCCAAATAATATGCCTAATTCACATCTTGGGCACCCTGCGACCTCTGAAACTAACAACATCAATGGATTTTCAATGATGCAAGTATATCCAATGGGTGTTAGTTCTGGACTGATTTCATTCCCCAGTGGGAATCCAATGGAAAATCTCACTCTTGGGCAAGGAAATTCCAAATACAAGGAGCCAATGAAGCTTGTTCATCCAATTCCTATTGCAGATCCTAAAGCTTTTACCGTGTCTGATATCGCCCCAAGATCAAGCTCAACAATTGATCCGCCGACGCTGTCTCTCGGGCTATCCTTGTCGTCTGATCAGAGAAAGACATCATCAAGGCATTCAGGTTTACATGCAATCCCATGTTTGAACAATAGTGGAGATAGCATCATAAGTGTTGCTTGAGAAACATAACTTATAATTGTGGTTCAAGTAGCAACTAGGATTTCACATTTATATATATATATATATATAAATCTGGCAAAAGTATCTTTTATGTTTTTAAAATTTACACCAATTTTCAATTTCGTCCATAAACTTCTTTTTGTGGCCAATTTTGTCCCAATTTCAAGTTATAATCGATTTCGTCATAACATATAACATCGTCTAAATTACTAACGAAAAATGTATACATACACACCACATGTAATATTAATGTTAATTCATCATTCAAAAGAAAATTGTTCATTCATAAAATTGTCAACTCATTATTTAGAAAAATGCTGCTTCTTCCTGTTGAAGATCTTTTCAGTGATGAGTTAGCATTAATGTTACATGTATACTGTCATATCAGGAGTAATTTGGACGATGTAAGGTAGGACAAAATTCAAAATTTTGGAGACGAAATCAATTGCAACTAGAAACTTTTTGAGACAAAATTGACAAAAAAAAAGTTCAGGGACGAAATTAAAATTTGGTGTGAAGTTTAGGGACACAAGATGTACTTTTGCCAAAAAATCTCTAGTAAGTAGTAACCTATCTCATTTGGAATGGAGAATGACTGAATGAGAAAGAAAGATGGTTAAAGGAAGGACGATAGATGATGAGAGAATGCAAGGTAAGGTAACTAGGTGACAAAAATCAGTCCATCAGCTCGTTGTACAGACCGCAGAAAGGTCCTGTCTTGATCTTTGTTTGCTTATGGCATACCTTAGATTATTGTTCATTTGGAAGTTTATGTTTGCAGTTAATTATTTAACTGAAAATAATTGGTACTTTCTTGTTCATTTCTCATAACATTGGATGTGTTCTACACAAACGAGTGGTTTCTATGGCTGTTTGGGATAAAAATATCAAGTGGGGTCTAACAGTTGGCGGTCTGTGTCTTCCTTTTAGTAGGCGGGGACCTTCTATTTCTTGTTTTTTTTCTCCACTTGATTGGATGAATAAGAATTGAGGTTTTCTTTATCTTTATTCATGGTCCATGCATTATCTCAGATATTCAGACCACCTTAAAAGCTGTCCTTCCTTGTAGGGTAGGGTAGGGTGGGTATTGGTAGGGTTGCTAGTGATTGGACATGAAGTGCTAAGGTTATTTAATTTGGTAGTGGAGTTTGTGATGTTTCTTTGTTAAGATTTTTGAACCATTGGAATGAGGTAGTATTGGAAAGCAAAGAATGAGATTGATGGTTACTTGTGGAGGTTAAAGGATAGCATTAATGGGTGCCTTGCTGGCTGGGTGTTATTTGTTCAAAATTTGCAGAAAGGAAGAGTAGGTAATGGTCATATTTTATTAAAATTCAGGGAGTGAGTTCTCTCAAATTTTTTTTTAAAAATTAAATGTCTCAATTTATTAGAGAAAAAAAAAAACACACATGGTGACTAACTGCAATTTTTTTTTAATTCTTAGTTTAACTCAAAATACACATTTTTATTCATTCATGTGATTAATCTCTCGATATTGCGAAGCTTGTTATTGGGGTGACTTCTTTATTGGATGATGCTCTATTTTCATCTTTTAAGAATCAAATTTTTGAAGTATTATTTAATGGAATAGAGACAGCTCTAATATTGTCTTCTTCTTTTTTTGGGGAAACTACTCTAATATTGTCTTTTAAATCAAAGGCAAAATCAAATATCAGAGATTTGGCAGATTTACCAATTATGCTCTGTATTACAATAATTTTCCTTTTTTTCCCCTCTTTGTGGGATCTACAAGCGAAACAAGCAGAGGTTGTTGGTTCTTTAAACGTCTTTGGGCCAATATGGAAGAAGGGGAAGACGATTTAATGAAGTAATATAACTGAAAATAACAGAGGTTCTTGGTTCTTTAAGAGAAACAAGCAAAGAGTAGCATAGCATATTTCCACACTATTTAACGGTAAGAAATGAAAATTACATAATTTTTCAACAAGCAAAACACTACGGAAAGGAAGGTATTTGATTATTACTAATGATACGGTGCCTTCATATTGATTGATGGTGACTTTAGAGTTTTTGGTTCGAAAATTATTTATACTTAAATATAGGTAAAAGTAATTTTTTGTTCTATAAATGACTAAAGTACTATTTTGGTCCTCAATGTTTACATAAAGTTTAATGTTGGTCCTCAAAGTTTTTTTTTTGGGTCGATTTTGGTCCTCGAGCATAACACCGTTAACTTTTTGCCGTTAAATGATGACGTGGCATGCTTATATGGCATACCCTCTCTCCTACGTGTCATATTTTAATGACGTGGCATGACAGATCACTGCCACGTCACCTCAGATGATGATGATAATGATGATGACGAAGGAGAGAAGATGATGATACAGCAATATGGGGTGGCGTGGCAGTGATCTGTCATGCCACGTCATTAAAATATGACACGTAGGAGAGAGGGTGTGCCAAAATAGTACTTTAGCCTCTATAAATTATAAAGTTTTTGTCAATTTTACGCCTAAGTTATGTTTGTTATCAATTTTGCTTCTAATTCTTTTTATTTGCAAGTAATTTCTTTCTTCACTTAATTTCGTCTAAATAATTAACAGTATATACAAATGTGACTGTCCTCGTGGCCACCAATATTGACTATAATACTAAATCATATATTTAGCAACATAAAAAAAAATTCTTTTAAAATGTAAAATTAGATGACTTTGTTATTTTTAATTCAAAATAAAAAATCATTTTCAAAATATATTATTCTAATAAATTATATTTTTTAGAAAAAAAATTTAATGACTTCATTAAAGAGATTTTAGTCAAATTGAATGAAATTATTAGTTTTTTTCTAATCTTTCAAAGGGTGAAATTGTAAGTTTTTGAATTAGAGAAAAATAAACTATAATTTAACACTTTTCACATAAAAAGAAAGTAATTTACTCTTAATATTTATAATTATAAGGGCATGTTTGGTATACTTACCAAACAGTGCATTACATGTAATCTCACGATTTTCAAAAAAAACTTTACATCATATTTTATACATACCAAACACACTTTTTAATTTTTATCGTACTTTTTCTCTCCTAATTTTTCTCTCTATTTCTCTGATCACTTTTCTCTACAGTACTTTCCTTTATTGTACAGTATTTTACATCTATGTATTTATACTAAGTTGGTTGGATCCGCTGTTTTTGTTTGTTGGGCCAGTGTTTAGGTCTATGGTTCTTGGGTGTTTTCAATAGCTCGACCAATTTTTATGAATGGGTTAAGGTTCAAACTAACCTACCATATAGAATAATCATATTATGACCATATTTAATTAAGCAGTGTTCTATAGACAAAATTAGTAATTTAATATATAGATATATGTATTTTATAAATTGAGCTAGTGATTAATTTAATACTAATCCGCAATTAATTAAGATTATTCGAGAGAAATAATCCAATAATGGATATATACTAAGATCAATTTACGGAGGACTAAAATAGAATTTTACTTAAAACTTGAAAACATTGTTGTCCTATTTCCACCTGTAAGAATACGGGTGTACCTGTGATGTATCCGACTCCGACTCCGTGTTCAGGTACCCACGTGAACTCCGGTCACCAAGTAGGGACTCCGAGCAAGCAACACAGCAAATGCACCCACAGTAAATTTAGCAGAGAGCAGAGAGTCAGAAGAGAGAGGTTTTTGTCTTTCTCAGAATTATGTGATAAAATGTGCCACACCTCTCTTTGTCACGTTCACATATATCGCAACTAACTCAGTTTTTTTAAATTAAATAAACTTATGGAGTAAATTACACTCCATAACCCACATTTATAACTTATTTATATATTTGCCCCAACATCAATTGGGCTTGGGTCCGATCAACCAAGGGTGGACTGGCCCATAATCTTACATCTCCCACTCACACTTGGTGGATTAGATGCTGTGGGTTAAATCTCTCAGCCTCCTTTCAATTTCATACTTAGTGCTTTGCCGTGACCGCGTGGGCATGACGTCTTCACTTAGGTACTTGTGCTAGCAATCCTTTTTATAGGACCAGTACAAGTAACCGTCTCCTTCGTGTAGCTAGAATTTTAAATGATGCCTCAGATGTCCTAGATTTAACTATATACACTTTCACGTGGCAAGAACTAATCCCCCTCGAATCAATGTATGATTTAGATTGCCTTCCTCATATGTCTAGTATCCACACTTACGACAACAAAAATGTCATAAGGGACATGTCACAGACACTAGCATAGTTGTGTATATCTCAGTTAATCTTCCTTTCGCCCAAATAACACTTTAATATGAATCAGTCGCTTTCTTAGCATAGTACTTTAGATCGCATCTATCATGATCATAGTAAAAATGCTAAAGTAGCAGTCACTGAAGCATATCTCCGTGATACTGTCAAAGTTCAAAGGACATCACTGGGAAAATTGTTCTTCCCTGGGACTCACACAGCAATGAAGCAGGGATCTTTCACTTGCTTCCCTCTTGCGGTTCTCTCAGTACATGTGGTATGAAACACATGCTACGGTGTTACTCTTTTATTATAAGAGCATATGTCGTTTTATTCTTATCTTAACACCGTACAGACTTAAGTCTAGATACACCCAGTATCTAGGCCCAAATTCTTCAACTCTACTTTCATTTACGACGTCAACGTTGAAGAGTTTGTTATCTGACTACAGGTATTTTGGAAGTGGGATTCCAAACTTTGATCCAACTTCATTTTATGTGGATCTCATCTTGACTTGCTACACGTTAGTCAAGGCGACATATAGTTTGTGTTTCTTCTCTACCATATCAGCACTCTTGGCTGCTTTATTGGTGAACACAAATGTCTCATCTTTGCACACTCCACTTGAGTGTCAAAGGCGGTTGCCCGTGTGAGAGAGCCAACCTTTCAACCTGTACGACATACTAGACATTGTATACTCCAAAATAAATGCATAAAGTAATAACAGAAAATTAGAACATCATTCTTTATTTATGAATTCTGCATATTACATTTTACGTATGCTAATGGCTTGCATATGTTCTTTAAACACTCTTTCACCTATTGGCTTTGTCAGGGGATCTGCTATCATACATTTTGTCGAAATGTATTGTACAGTTACAATCTTTTGTGCTATATAATCCCTAACAAAATTATATTTAATATCAATGTGCTTGGTCTTGCTGTGATACTTAGGATCCTTAGTATAGGCTATGGCTGCAGTATTGTCACAGTATAATAACACTGAATTGGTACTCTCATTTCCAAATCCAAGATGTTCTATAAATCTCTTCAGCCATAATGCCTCTTGTACGGCAGCAGTGCATGCCACAAACTCGGCTTCCATTGAATGTAAGGCGATGCACGTTTGCTTTTTGCTGCTCCAGCATATGGCGCCGTTGTTGAATAAGAAGGTATAACCTGAAGTTGACCTTCGTTCTTCTTCATCTCCGCCTACGTCGGCATCGGAGTACCCAACAAGGCGCAAATCACTTCCTTTATAGCACAATGCATAGTCAGAAGTGCCCTTTAAGTATCTCAAAATCCTCTTCACTGCTTTCCAATGCTTTTTACCGGGGTTAGATTGGAATCTGCTTACCAATCCTATTGCATAGCAGATGTCTGGTCTTGTACACATCATTGCATACATCAGACTGCCAACTGCACTGGCATATGAAACTCTTTCCATTTTCTTCTTGTCTGATTCGGTTTTGGGACACATGTCTAGACTCAAGGCTAATCCAGTAGCTACAGGAGTGCTCATAGGTTTGCAATCCTTCATGTTAAATCGCTCAAGAATCTTGTTGATGTAATTCTCTTGTGAAAGAGACAAGATTCTTTTCGAACGATTTCTTTGGATTTTAACTCCAAGTATGTATTCTGCTTCACCCATGTCTTTCATCTCAAAGTTTGATGAAAGCCATTCTTTTATGGTTGTTACAGAACCTAGACTATTACCGGCCAATAGTATATCGTCTACATATAAGGATAAAATAACAAAATTACCCTTAAACCTCTTGATGTAGACGCAGTGGTCTTCCTCTATCATTTGGAAGTCATATGAGGTTACTGCTTTGTGAAACCTCAAATACCACTGTCTGGATGATTGTTTTAATCCATAAATGGATCTTTTTACAAACTTTTGACTCTTTTCCTTTTTCAATGAAACCTAATGGTTGTTCCATATAGATTTCTTCATCCAGATCACCATTCAAAAATGCGGTTTTTACATCCATCTGATGTAATTCTAGGTCTAAACTATTTACTATTGCCAGAATAAGTCTAATGGAGTTAAAACGCACAACTGGCGAGAACGTGTCATCGTAATCTATGCCTTCTTGTTGTGTGTAACCTTTTGCTACTAACCTAGCCTTATATTTGTCAACTGATCCATCAACTTTTCTTTTAATTTTGAGAACCCATTTGTTCCCAATGGCTTTACGCCCTTTTGGTAGATCAATTAACACCCAAACTTGGTTCTTTTTCATTGAGTCCATTTCTTCTTCCATTGCTTTCTTCCATTCTTCCTTGGCAGGACTTGACAAGGCTTCATGTACAGAACGAGGTTCATCATCTCCCTCTGGAGTAACTAAGAAAGATTCGCCTTCGATTTGAAAGCGTCGTTTGGGAACACTTTCCCTATTGCTCCTTCTAATAGGAGCAATCTCCTTATCTTTCTTTTCTTGTTCAGGTCTTGGTGTTGACCTTTCTTGGCTCCCACTCAGATTGACAATCCTAGACGATTATGGTTTGTCAATTTGTTCTGCACTGTCTTGTTCTGGTGTTTCATAAAGGGAAACAGTGCGGTCAACATCTCCTCGATTAGGAAATTCAGTTTCAATGAATCTTGCATCTCTTGATTCTATCTCAGTCACCGTGCCATCTTCGTTTTCACCTATGAAAACGTATCCCTTTGATTGTTCTGAGTATCTAATAAAGATACATTTCTTTCCTCTGGGACCCAGTTTTCCATACTTATGGGAATTGTCATGGATGTACGCAGCTGACCCCCAGGGCCTTAAGATGCTTGAATCTGGTTTACGTTTCGTCCATAACTCATAGGGTGTGGAAGCGACTGATGTTGAGGGCACACGATTAAGTATGAAGGTTGCCGTTAATAAAGCATCACCCCAATATGAAATTGGTAGGTTTGCTTGGGCCATCATTGATCTAATCATGTCTAGAAGAGTTCTGTTTCTTCTTTCGGCAACTCCATTTTGTTGTGGAGTGCCAGGGATAGTCAGTTGCCTGATTATCCCTTTTTCTTCACAGAGTTGTTTAAACTGTTCAGACAAATATTCACGACCTCGATCAGTGCGTAATGCTTTGACTTTATTATCCATTTGATTTTCTACCTCGTTTAGGTATCGTCTGAAGCACGCAAGAGCTTCAGACTTATGTGAAATCAAATAAATATGACCATATCGTGAATAGTCATCTATAAAGGTAATGAAATACCACGCTCCGTGTCTCGCCCTCACACTCATAGGACCGCATATATCAGAATGGATTAATTGTAATGGATTTTCAGCTCTAGTTCCCTTACCGAAAGGTTTTCTTGTTGCCTTACCAGCTAGACAATTTTCACATAGTGACATTTCCATGTTTGGAATTGTACCTAACATGCCTTCTTTGGCCAATTTAATCATTCTATTTTGACTAATGTGTCCTAGTCTAGAATGCCAAACATTCATATCAACATTAGTAGAAGAAATAGCAAAGCATTCATTATAATTACAATCTCCAACAATGTCCAAAACAAAGAACTTCTCTAAAAGAAAAGCCGAACCATAATAAACTGAGTTGTTAAAAAAGTCTACAACCTTGTCATGAAAGTTTAAATGAAACACAAACTTTAAAAGACAATTAACAGATATCAAATTTCGTCGAATGTCAGGAGTATAAAGCACATCATGAAGCGTCAAAGTCTTTCCACCACGCAAAGTGAATTGGCAAGTGCCAAGACCTTTGACCTCGATCCTTGCGTTGTTTCCAACATATAGCCACCTGCTATGATTTGGCAATCGACGGTATTCGATGAAGGATCCTCGATCCCTCGTTACGTGGTCTGTGGAGCCTGAGTAAATAATCCAAGAAAAAGAAATAGGTTCTGTTAGAAAAACAGTGCTAGAAACATATGAAACATGTGAATTCACATAATTCACTAATACCTTTTCGCTCTCAGTCTGTTTGGAACAGTCCCGTGCGAAATGGCCCATCTTTTGGCAAGCGAAGCACTTGACCTTCTTTAGGTCTATCTTCTTCTTGCCACCTTTGTTTCCCTTTTTCTTGAATTGTTTCTTGCCTTTCTTGGGTTGAAAAACACCCTTTTTCCCTTTTCTCTGGAAAAATTTGCCCTTCTTGGAATTGGGCTTTGCCTGAGAAGTACTTGCAGCCTCAGTGTAATAGGCTTGCCCAGATGATTTATAAGCCTCAAGTAGTGATGTTCTCATTGTGGGTCAAATTCACCTTCATGTGCTCCCAACTCCCAGGGAGCGATCTGATAACTGCTTGTACTTGCTGTTCATCAGACAGTGTGTGTCCAGCTTCTTTCAGTTCTCTGATCATGTTGGCCATCTCTCTTAGATGTTGTTTAATTGGAGTGTTAGGCTTGAGTTTATAGGTATCGAACTTAATCGTCAACCTTCTCAGTTTGGAGGTAGAGGTACCACCAAACTTGTCTTTCAAAGCTATCCACATAGCTTGTGCGGTTTTGTGACTCTCAAACTCACACACAGATCATCAGCCATTGCACTCAACAGGGTAATTCTCGCAATGCTATTTTTTCTTTTCCAAACCTGGTATGCTTCTTGGTCCCTCCTGTGTTGGGCCGTATTCCCAATCTCAGGTTCAACCAAGACCGCAGTAAGAGGTTCAATTGCATCTTGTTCCTCCAAGATGTATTGAACTTTACGATGCCATATGTCCCAATTGTCCCCCGTTAAGTTTATCCCCCTTGTTTAACTCAGCTATTATGTTCTTTGATGCCATTGTTAATTCTGTGACAAATCGATCCCACATTATTCAACGATCTCTCTAACAGAGATACGTACCAAAGAACATTTTAGTTTGGTTATATGTAGCACATAAAGTATACAATGCCATGCCCTTATATTATTCTTGAGTAGAAAACAATGATATTTCAAGATCAATGATCAAGAGCATACGTTTGTATCTCCCATCACACAGATACAAGCAATAATCATTATATCTTATCAAGAATTCTATATAAGTGCTTTTATTAAATTACGACTCTTAGAAGTCTCATCTTCTAAAAGCTCCCACTTACAAAAAGTATACATCGATTTCATATAGTTATCATACAACAAATAACCTCATTAAATAAAATAAATTGTTCATTAATGATGAAAAACTTTACAATGTATGAATCATGTTCAACAACATAAAAAATAAAAAAAAAATTACATCATAGTAAAAAAGCTCGCATATAATCAATCACTGCGTCTCTTAATATCTTATGTCGGTGTGGTCTGTCGGCTACTCGGCATACCATTTCTATCATCAGAAACCAGTATAGTTTGCTAGGAGGTCGGCCTCTAGGTTTGCCTCTAACCCTTACAGCTCTTATGTATTCCAATATGACTTTGAGGTAAAATTTAGTGTTTTCCTTATCAGTCATGTTTTTGACGTATTTGGAAAGTACGCCATTTCTGTCTTTTATATCTGTTAGTCGCGCTGCATCTCTCTCAGCTATATCCATAGCTAATGCAGGGGTTAAAGGTTGGTTGACTTCCTCGCCTTCCTCCACCACAATTTCTTCGACCACTATTGGATTTAACGGATCGTTGTAGTTTAATTGAGGATCTACGTTGAGGGGTTCAAGTGGAAATAATGTTTCCGACGTTGGTCCGGAAAGTATTGTCTCTTCCGGGACTGGTTGAGGATCCTCTACAGGTTCCTCCTCGGGATCTTCCTCTGGATCTTCCTCAGGATCCTCCTCGGAATCTTCCTCTGAATCTTCCTCAGGATCCTCCTCGGGATCTTCCTCTGGATCTTCCTCAGGATCCTCTTCAGGATCCTCCTCGGGATCTTCCTCTGGATCTTCCTCAGGATTCTCCTCGGGGTCTTCATCCATAAGTACGTATTTAGAAACTGCCTCATCTAAATATGAGTAGTCCAACGCACTATAATCAGTGTTTTCAGTGCTATTAGAAGCCATTTGCCTCAATTTACCTAAAAAAAATAATAATATATTATTTTAATTGTTTCTGGAAATTTTTTTTTTATTTACATAAAAAAAATACCAGAAAAGCACTAAAACACACATAAGCAGATCCCAAATTACCCCAATCATAGTTGAATTATATGTCAAAATGAAGATCTCAATTTTACGGATTTATAGAGACAGACGGGACCTCAATCGGAGGTCACACGCTCCCTTACGCGCCCCAAAAAGATTTTTTTTTTTTGGAAGTCGCGCACGCGCCGCTGTGGAGGCCGCCGGCGACGACACGCGCCGCCCCATCTGCCGCCACTCGCCGGCGGCTACACGGCCACGTGGGTCACGCGCCGAACGGGGCTGCCACGTGGCCTCACGCGCCACGTGGCGTTTTTGTCCCCTTTTTTTTTGAATTTTGAATTTTGAATTTTCAAAATTTGATTTTAGGCGGCGGTTTTTTAAACTGCCGCGCCAAGAAAACGGTTTTAGTGACGGTTTTTAGCAGCAGTTTCCAAAACTGTCGCTAACCGTCATCTTCAACCTTCAACCTCCGTTTTCCAGAATCCGGTAACCGAAAACGGTGGAGCTCGCCGGAAAACTTCGGACGTCAATATCTCAGTCGTCCGAACTCCGTTTTCTGCAAATTTTATGTCGATTTCGCACGATTTTTCATGCTCTACACAATGGGAGCATTCTCGAAGTCTAAAATTGTAGTTTTCGGAAACCCAAATGTCAAACCCGAAATTTCGATCATCGTTTCGATGCCGTTCGGAGTCCGTTTCATACAAAATTTATATCAGTTTTCATCGATTTTTCGCGCTCTACGCAATGGTGTAATTTATGAACTCTAAAATTGTAGTTTTAATGAACCCAATTTGCACAATAAATTACTATGCGGTGAAGAAAACATCAGATAAGTAATTAACACATGTTTTATGTATGTCATGCATTTGTCACATTGAAGAAAAATACATAACATATGAAACACAGCGGAAGAAACCTGGCTCTGATGCCACTGTTAGAATATGGGTGTACCCGTGATGTATCCGACTCCGACTCCGTGTTCAGGTACCCACGTGAACTCCGGTCACCAAGTAGGGACTCCGAGCAAGCAACACAGCAAATGCACCCACAGTATATTTAGCAGAGAGCAGAGAGTCAGAAGAGAGAGGTTTTTGTCTTTCTCAGAATTATGTGATAAAATGTGCCACACCTCTCTTTGTCACGTTCACATATATCGCAACTGACTCAGTTTTTTTAAATTAAATAAACTTATGGAGTAAATTACACTCCATAACCCACATTTATAACTTATTTATATATTTGCCCCAACATCAATTGGGCTTGGGTCCGATCCACCAAGAGTGGACTGGCCCATAATCTTACACCACCAATTCTCCTAAAAGATGGTTGAGTTATGAAATGAAAGACCAAAATTTATGGGTAATGGCGTAATGCTTTGGAGCTGTGGTAAGCTTTGCTTCACTAATTTTTAATCATCGAATTTGTCTTGAGATCTGTATCATCTTAAATTTTTTTTAAAAAATTTTAACAGAGATCTCAAAAGAGATTCAATGACTGAAAGGTAGTGACTAGTGAGTAGTTAAAGCTCACCGGACATATTGATCTCCATAGCATTATTCCAAATTTATTCACCCAAATAAAGAACATTTAAAATTTTTGATTAGTTAATAAAAATAAAAATATTTAATGTTGTAAACTTTATTAATTAATTAGATAAAACCTTAATCATTTTTCTTAAAAACTAAGGGTATGTTCGTTTAGAATGAAAATGAAATCATGAAAAGCAAAAAGTAAGTGTGGCCCCATCTACATTTTACTTTTACTTGTTTTTTGGAAAAAGAAAAAAAATACAAAATATTAAGGGTAAAGTATCCTTCCCGCCCTCAAACTTTGCTGCAATATTCATTCCTGTCCCTAAACTTTTTTTTTGTTCATGCCTACCCCTGAACTTTCAATTTTGTTCATGCTTACCCTTTTTGCTAACACCGTTAACTTTTTTGACAGAATTTGCTGACGTAGACAATGAATGTGTATTTCTTTTGCCACGTCATTGTCCACCTCACATTTAACTTTTTACTTTTATTAAAAAAATTAACCTAATCCAAATAAAAAAATATTTTAAGGTAAAAGTTTGGTTTTTTTTTTATTATGTTACTTTTTTTTAATAAAAGTAAAAAGTTAAATGTGAGGTGGACAATGACGTGGCAAAAGAGATGCACATTCATCGTACACGTCAGCAAATTCCGTCAAGCAAGTTAACGGTGTTAGCAAAAAGGGCAGACATGAACAAAATTGAAAGTTTGGGGGTAGGCATGAACCAAAAAAAAGTTTGGGGCAGGAATGAACATTGCAGCAAAGTTTGGGGGCAGCAAGGGTACTTTACCCAAATATCAATTATACTATTTGATTTAACACAATCATAATTTTTTCTTTTTATTATTTTAATATAAGGGGTAAAATAATAATTTTAATACATTCTTATTCTATTTTCATTCTCAAATTTTTACTACCAAATACAACAAATACATTCTCATTCTCTTTTCCTTTCCTTTTCTGCTTCACAAAACCCCAAGAAATTATATTAAGCAGAATAATGTATGAAAATGAACTCGTTTTGTCAAATTGGGATAAAAGAATCAATTTGCACAAGTTCACACTAAGGGGATTAGGGCCACATCATATTACTAAGAAACAATGACATAATCATAAGGTGACACCACCAATTGATGTAATGGTTGTTAGCTGATATTTGTGGTAATAGTTATAGCTTTTGGTAACGGCACGTGCCTTAAGAGTATTGTTTAAATATTTCTTTTAATTAATAAGATGATTTAAAAAATTGTATTTGTTGACTTTTTTCTATTTTTTTTAAAAAATTATTCTCAAACAATAAAAAAAATTCCTTAACAAATACCTTAAAATACTTATTAAATAAACCCGTATAGTTATAATTAGAATCCAAATAAAATAAAGAAGAGACATAAACCTTTTGCTAAATTGGCATTGGTAGATAGGGAATGTGGAGATAAGAGAGCACATGATTACACATACTTTTTGTGTTTTACTTTCATATTATATTAAACGTACGGCTCCAATTTTGTTCAAAGCTAAGTTCTCTCATGCACATTATTATTCCTCTTCTTTTAAAATCATATATATGATATGCCCACATCAGAATAATATTAGTGTAGTAAACTTTGATGGTCAAGTTAGTTCAAGAGAAAACAAAAGTGTGAGGAATGGAATGTATGAGATATATGGATGAAATTAGGGTTATATATTTGGATATGGAAGGGAATATATATGTACTTTGATGGTAAGAATAATAATTGGTTAAAATTATTTTTGTGGTCCTTTTAATTTTGTTCAATTTTCAATTTAGTCCTTGGAGTATAAAAATTTGTAATTAGATTCTTACAATTTTAGAAAATTTTAATTTTTTTTGTCAAAATTATGTTTAATTTTACCAATGTTAATTGAACATTTACTATTTTAATTTTAACATTCTAAATATGCATAATTTATGTCCACAAAAAAAAATAACTTTTGTATATATATAGTATAAATGTAATTTATATTAGTAATCTGAGCAAACTGACTAAATATATAATTAACATGTCAATAAAATTTAACATATAATATTAACAAAAGTTTAAGGGTATGGATTAAATTTAAAATTTTCAAAGCTTAATTAAAAAAATTTTAACTTGAACCCAATTTAAAAAATATAGTTGAAAATATAGCCTAAGGAGGCAAGGAGGTTTCTTAACAATGAAGACAATGTACTTCAGAATTATTCTTCAAAATATATGTGAAGGTGGGATTAAGTCATTTCAAATTGTGTGTTGAATGGATGATTAATAAATTCAAAGTACCGAAATTAGGGATAAAAGTTCAGTCTATCTCTTCAATTATTTAGTGATTTTTTTAAAATATTAATAGAAACTCGCATTAAAAAGAATACACCTTAAATAAATTAGAGACCAAATGATTAAAAAGATATAATAAAATTCAATATTACCACGTATGTATGTATGTATATATATATATATATATATATATATAACTTGAACTTTTAAAGCAATGCCTTGCCCATGAGATGATGCACAAGCCAAAATTAAAGTTGAAGCATCTGTTTTTTTTGTGTTCTCTTAAGCCACTTGTTCAGTAGTGCTTTTACTTCTTCCATATTTATAGGACCACTATGAACAATACTCTTTATTATTTTTGGGATAAAGTACAATTTAGTATTACATGTTTTTTTTTTTTAATTTCTCAGGTATGTTTTTCTGTCAGAGAAGAAAATCTCGTTCAAGACACTATCATGTACTAAATGTGGATACTTTAAAAAGAATTGAAACCTTAATTATTACATGCATGTTTTTAATATCTGAGAACTATTTTAAATTTACTACATTGTTATTTTATTTTGTCCTTCTTTTTAATGAAATGTAGGATATACATTACAATATAAACTACATGATACAAAACAAATCTTTCAACGAAATTATAAATTTCAAAAGAAATCTGCATTTGGACAAAATTGGGGCATTTTCTAGAGGAAAAAAATTTAGAGAAAATATTGTAGTATTGTGCGTCAAATTTGAGATATTAATTGGTTAAGAGAGGATTATGTAAGATTCAATAGGGTTATATGATTTACGGAACATTGAAATAATATTAAGTATGGAAGTAAAACGTGTATATGACATGCTATGGTTGAAGCTAGGGAAGAATTAGGTCTTCCTCTCTATTACCCTTATCGTGCAACGGCTACAATGGAAAGGCTCACTGTGTTAGGGTTAGAGAGGGAACCTAAGCAATATGAATAATTGTGTCTTACCGGGCCCTCCTATTATGAACTTCAATAAAACTTACACATAACCGCCTACTATACTTCTAATATAATGTGGGCCAAAGCAAAGGTGATTGCTTTATACTTTGAACTTTCCTTCTATTGGACCACCTATCAATCCGTATATTTATAAAACCAAAATAAATACATTAAATAATTAATATGAGCCCACAAATTAAATATTTTTCTAACAAATTAACCATCTTCATTGCTTAAGAACTTACAAAGTCTTGTCAAAATTTGAGATAAAAGTAGGGATCTGCTTTTTGTGCAAATTTTAAGGAACATATTGTTTTGTGTGTGTTAAATAGGGATTTCAATGGGTCAAATAATGAGGAATTTTGATCTTCAAATTGAGGGCATAAAAATCAGTTTTTTTTTTAACAAAAAAAGTAGGAACTTATGGACAAATTAAAGATAAAATTAAGAAAATCCTGTTTAGAGGCAGAATTTAGAGATTGTTGTGTTATGTGCGTAAAATTAGGAATTCTAACTAAATGCATAAAATGTGTATGGAATTTGAAATTCCAAATGAATGCATAGAAATTAATTTCTAAGGTAGAAATCTATAGTAAATTTTAATAGGCTCTATTAAAAAGTTGATGGACGAATGATAATACATGGTACCAATAATATGCTAACTATTCAAGTATTAACTTTTATTTTTGGTAGGATATTCAAGTATTATTTTATAGTATCCTCTTATTGGAGGCAATTTTAATTAAATTATTATCGGACATTAAATATAGACATCTTTCTTAGCCGAAATTCAAACTTTGATTTGCCGTGTTGAGTGACTAGTCCTTTTGTACTAGATTAAAATCCCGTTGCTTTTCAAGTATTTTTTTGATTTCTTTAAATATCCTCCTATTAAAGATACTGTTGGATACTAAATGTAAACATTTCTCTAAGTAAAAATTTGAACTCAAGTTTATCACGAGAAATTAATTCTTTTCAATACACGCAACTCGCTTGGTTACTCTTTAATTTTATCCTTTTTTTTTTCCTTAGATTTTGTATAAGGAAATACCCTTTCTGTTGAAAACCCAAATAGGGCATTCAAAAAGAGAAATTATTTCCATACTCTTGTAAAGCATGATCTAACTTGTCCATCCAGCAAGGAATATAAAAAAAAATTAAAACAAAAAAAAAACCTTCAAAGGTTTAATTATTACATCTACATTATTTCCAACCAAAACAACTTCATATAGTGTTCAATACATTATATACCACAAAAGATATTAGTAGTAAGATAATATTAAACTTAGTACATCCCTCTAATTACTTGATCTTTAATTCATTCAATGTATGTTCAGTATTTCCATACTATTGAACTTTTATCCATAAGACACATATATAGTAAGAGTTCTACTACTAGTACTCTAAGGACACTGATTAAGATTCCTTCCAATTTGAAATTTGTAAAATATCAATAAGAACAATAACTTCCAATACTAAATAATCTTCATCAATCAATCAGATAAAATCTTAACCAGCAGAGCACTGATATGAGCTATAAACTCTTGTAGTAGACACACATGCTTGCATGGCTTCCCATGTTGTCTCCTACAAACCACATCCTAGCTGATTACGAATCTTTTTGATGTAATCAGAAGCCAATCCATCAACACACTCCTCTTTCTTTACCTTATCATTATTGTGAATCATATGATGATGATGATGATGATGATGGGATATTATTGAAGTTGCTTCATTATCTCTCCCACTTGGCTTTATCACATAGGTTCGTTTTGGTTTGTTCTGTGGTTCTTGAGACCTTTTGCTAATTCCTCCTCTGAACTCAGACACCATCAATGCTGGCTCCTTCATCTCTAATAACATCCCATTTTCTTCTTCTTCTTCTTCTTCTTCTTTTTCTTCTAAATTCATCATATCCTTTGAATTTGAAGAAGTGCCTTTTCCTGATGATTTCACCCCAAGACTCCTCTGTGCAATGGAAAAAGAGGAAATCCTAATTATGTTTGATACAACTTTCATTGATCTCTCACACAGAGATCTTTCACTCATGGACTTGCCTCTGCTATCCATGGCTAGCTTGAGAGATATGTTTGTAAATAGATAAGGCAGCTAGGAGGTATTTATAAGCATAAGGTGTGGAAGTGAAGAGGAGGTTATTTGTTACTTTCAGAGTAAATTATTAACATTTTGGTTCTCGAAAGATGTATTTTGTCTTAATTTAATCTCTAAAAGATATAATTTAGTTTCTAAATAATATAATTTATTTCAATTTAGTCCTTAGTGGAGTGAGAATCTTCATTGATATATCTGACAGAAAATTTTGTAGGGACTAAAATGAGACAAATTTCATATTTTAATAACTAAATTAGGCATTTATATTTTTTAGAGACTAAATTAAAATAAATTACACCTTTTAAAGATTAAATTTGACATTATCATCATTAAGGGACTTAATTGAAATAAAATGTCTCTTTCAGTGATAAAATATTAATTTATTCTTACTTTTGTGTTTTTGGTTTCGTGTAAACTCTAACTAAAGATATACCAATTTCCCTTTAGTGAGTGGATCAAGAATCTTATTGCTTTACTTATCTTTTTTTTCCCCAAGTGTGAAAGCACGTGATATAGAATATAGATATTTATCGTATAAAATATAAGCTAACTTACAAATAGTTGGTTGAAGTGATAAGTATTCAATTTTTCTTAGGTAAGATCTCATGTTCGAGTCTTGTGTATGAAAAAAACTCTGCTAAAAAAGTTCTACTTCTGTTATGGAACCTCAATTAACTTGAACATGATTGTCTTTAATAAAAGAATATCTATGAGAAACAAATATATATATATATATACACACACACATAAGCTAACCTTCGCTCCAAAAAAAAAAAAAAGCTAACCATATATTTGTTCTTCCAAACCATAACTTATTATTTTAATCGGTGAAAAATACACTTACTCTAGTTTTTGAAAAATTAAAATCTTCAATGTCATCTTTCAAAATTTTTAAATAATTTAGTCTTTATGTTAGTTATATGGATGCCTGAATAGTATTACAGCAAGATAAAATAACAAAAGAGTATGTCCAAACATAATATATCTTTCATTTCAATGACCAAACAAATTAATAAATTGAAATGATTTCGAAAGAAGTTAATAAATTGAAACAAATTGTTTACGAACTAGAATGCCCTATAAAGCATTCATATAAATTAGGCACTAAATTGTTTGACATTCTTTAGAGAAAAAAATTAAGCGTTTTCATCTACCAAAGACTAAACCGAGATAAAATTTATCTTTTAAGAATTAAATTAAAATAATAATTTACTCTATATATTATAAATATGTAAAAACAAAAAAGTGAGGAGTTATAGGAGGGAAGCTACAAGAGAGTGAGAAATTACTTATATTTAAAATTAAATCTAAAAAAATTAATATACACTTGAGTTATAAGAGGGAATCTCATTTTTGTCCAAATATTATCATTTATTTATAACAGGAATATAAACCTGAAAACAATAAATCTCTTAGGGCATGTTGTTTACGCAGAAATGGAAATGGAAATAGAAACGGAAATGAAAACGGAATGCGTTTATAGTGTTTAGTAGTAAAAGTTTGGTAATAGAAATGAAAAGATAATGTATTAAAATGACCATTTTACCCCTTATATTAAAATAATAAAAAGAAAATAAGGTTATAATTGTGTCAAATCATGTCAAATCAGAGGGGTATAATAGATATTTTTTATTTTATTTTTTATTTTTTTTAAAGTTGATGGAAATGAAAAAAAATAAGTGGGACCCAGTGGGCCCCACCCATTCCATAGTTATTTCCATTGCCAATTCTTGTAAAAGAACATGGCCTTAGGGTTCCTTTGGTAGGTAGAAAGGGAAAGGGAGAAGGAGAGGGAAAGGAAAAAGGAATGGGTTTGATGTGTTTGGCAGTAAAAATTTGGAATGAAAATGTATTAAAATTACCACTTTACCCTTTATATTAAAATAATAAAAAGAATTGAAAGTTAGGATTGTGTCAAATCAAAGGGTATAATAAATATTTGTATATATTTTTTTTAAATGTGTCAGAAGAAACAACAAAGTAAAAGTAAGTGGGGCCACCGACTTACCGAACGGGCCCTTAGAAAATTGAGTTTTTCATAACAAGGCCCAACTAAAGTAAGAATCATTCATCTAAGGATTTATTGGTTTAGTTATTAGTTTGCTTTTATGAGAATAAGAATAAGAAGGAGGCAAGGATCTCAACAATTCTCATATACATGGCTGGAGATTGGGGAGACGTAAGAGTAGAGTTTTTCATATGCTTTAATCAATCATCTTAAGCCACATATTAGAGAGTTCTATGATATTAGTTTTTTTTTTTTGTCTTGATTAAATTATTCACTAGAATAGGTCTGATGATTAATCTCTGAGATACTGTCGAACCTATTACTGGTGGCAATTCTTCCAACAGATGACGCAAGAAGAAGCGATGGTTAAGAGAACAAAACTTTCTTACCATTTGTATCATCACACTTATGATATTGCTGTGTAGTCCAAACAAAGTAAGGAAAGGAACAAGATTCTTAAAATAAAGCTTATTACCTATTTGTCTCTTTAGTTTTTACTTTTAATTAATGATGATCGTAGATTATCACTTTGTCTCTCCTTCTTCCGGAAGTTTCTTTGGGTTCCTCTCTCTTTAAAGCTTTATTAAGCATTGCAGGAGACAGTCTTGAGAGTCAAGCAGTTTGGATTACGGATGGCAATCTTATCCGGATTTAATGGGTATCCGAAAATTTTATCCGTTGGGTCTGAGTTTGGGTATTGAAAAAATGGATCTAGATTCGAGTTTGGGGATTTTAACGGGTAAAAGTCCGTGTCCGGGGACGGGTAAGGGTGTATTCATCCCGGACCCAGATCCGGTGATATAATATATATAAAAATATATTATATATCATATTAAATTGTGTGATTGAAGTTTGTTTTTCTTAAATTTGAAAATAATTAAATTTATGAATGTGTGTTCAATAGTTGTGATTAAAGTACTTGTAATGAAATTAACAAATTTTGTAGAAAAGTTAGTAAATTTTTTGGGTCCGGGGCCGGGTCTGGAGATCTAAGTATTCGATGGGTCCGGGGACGGATATCAAATTTCATACCCGATTGGGAACGAGTCCGGGGATGGAAAAAAATATTAACTGCCGAGAACGAGGAATGCAGTATCCTACCCAAACCCTACCCATTGCTATCCCTAATTTGGATGGGATATCCTTTCTCACATTGATTAGATAACTGAGATAACAATAATAAGGAGTGATGATATCTTGTGGTATTTTAGTATTCGAATAATTTATAGTCTATTACCAAGAAAAAAAAGGAGAATATTGATGGGGTGCTTTGTAAATTAGGCATAAAAATTTTTTTGTTTAAATTAAGATATTTATTGTTAAACATAGTGATTAATTTTCTCGCTGTAAGCACCTCAAAAAGTGAGACAGCTGGCTTAAAAATCTAAAACTACTCTGTACCTAAAGTCAAGAATTCTGACACTTATTTAAAGATGAATGAATTCTTAAGGAACACAAGTAATTCAAATAAGTAATTAAGTTACATATGACAAAAGCATTGCTCAACAAGAAGAGTCAAACTAGAATCGAAAAGTATTAGTTAACAAGAAAAGTTAACCAAAAAAATAATAATAATCCACTACATTTATTATTTGCTGATTCCCCACTCAGGTTTCAAATAGTTCAATGATTGGCTGTGTGGGAAGCAGATAATGTATTACTTCACTCAACTAGAGGAGAATAAACATATTGCCCAAAAGAAGTAAAATAATCATGAGAAATAAACTAGCTTTGCAAAATAATAATAGAGTGACACGTAGTGAGGGAATTAAAGAAACAAATAAGCTTTTTCATTCTTTGCCTTCATTTGACAAGCAATCCAATGAGTCGGAAGGACTGGCCCACTGTACTGTTCCAAAGATATGAAAAAAAGAAAGAAATATTTTGAATTTGAAAAGAAAAAACATTTCCTTCACTGTATCATTTTCCTCTTTTTTTTCTTTTTTGGTTTTCTGTTTGGATTAAATTACAATTCTATACCAAGTAACCTCAGCCCCCAAAAATGACAAGCAAAGAAATGACATCACTCACCAATCCCACATCTCATAGAGTAAATGATACAACACCCCACATTAACTTACTTCCAGGCCTAGCCAACACAACAACATCTCATGCAGGGGGCTTGAACTCTCCTAAAAAATTGGAGAAGGATAAGATCATGGATCAAATTATGAATGTAACAGATAATACACAACCGGCCTAACCTAACCAGAAGAAGAAGACAAGGCCTAAACAAAATGGCCCCTCAATCTCATGCCTTTATCATTCATTCCTCTATGATCTCTGCACCAAATTCCACTCCAGCGGTCTCAAAGCTTCTTGAACTATTTCCTGAACTGCTCGGTTGCGTCGGCAAACATCTGAGAATTCTTCAACAAGAATATTCAGCCCATTAGTATCACCTCCTGATGCAACATCAGATAATACTTTCAAGAATCTTGTCCTCTCTGCATCTGTGACTGCTGTTGAAGGAATTAATGAAACACTCTCTTTTGCCCACTCCAGTGCTTGCATCCTGAAGGCTCGAGTTAACGCCAGTAGGGTGTATGATACCTGAAGGATGATGCAGTTAGGAAGTGCCCACAATTTACAACAGATAATTGTACTTCATCGTGTCAACCACGTGAAATTATTATACAAAGGAAATTCAACAAGGAATTAGTAAACTACCACATCTACTCGAGATTTGGGAAGTGCTCCGGTTAATGAAGCAAGTAACATTCTGGTTATGCTGGCACCTCGAGGAATAATTACATTATCTCTGATAGGTACAAATTGCTCCCCCACAGCGGAGTTTGCAAGATCAAAAATATCAGCCAAAAAATGCAATATGGAATTGGAAGCTTCCCTGTAGAAGATGGAAACAACAAAAGGGAAAGCAATCACAATTCAAACCCTGGCAAGGATATTTTCAAAAAAGTGAACATGGATAATTTCCAATCATCAGAATATCAATAGAATTTTGATGTAGCACAAGTATTCTAGAATAGAAGAGATCATCATTCATTATATCATAACTACGTAACATGCAGCAAAACAATATCCATGTAGAAAAAATAATAACAGATGAGGAATCATATACCTGTGCTGTACTGTGATCCCAATCATGGAGCAATCAACTAATGAAGGAAAAACAGACGAGGGAATAAACAATTGAGGACAATAACGCATACACCTTGAGGCTAACAAAAAGCAATCATCTGCTATATCCGGCCGAGCTGTGAATTCCTGTAGCAAGAATTGAGCTTAATCACAATATCAGTGCATTGGAAAGGAACTGCTACTGCAAAGTCACTTAAACCAAACCTGTAAACTTGTGAGAAGGCGAGTTGTGTGCTGGAAGAGTGCCTCAATCAAATTCTTTAGGTAGTCAGCACAAGATGGATCAGACCCAAATATCTGAAATGGAAAGGGCACCAACCAACAACCAAAATTACGGCAAACTAGTTCATTAATCATGCCATGTAGGAGAAGAATCTTGTACGATATAATCAACAATGGAAAAAATGGATGTATAGGTTAAAATAATTATTGCAATAATTGTTTCTTAAAAATAAAATTTTCCCACTGTTTACAAGATGACAAATGTTTTCTTTTGATGGAAAACAAAATAATCAACAAGAGATGAGCAGACAGATGAGAATAATCAATTATTGCAGGCAGAAAAATAGCGAGGAAAGGAAATATTATGAACTTCCACTTGAATGGGTGTTCAATTATTGGAGGGAAAGATTTAGATTAATCATCCTTAACATGTTGGCATGGCTTGATTTATATAACCGTCTCCTCCTACTAGGAAAAAGCTTTGTTTGTTGTATCCTTAACCCTCTTCCTTCAATATTTCTAATCATCCTTAACAAGGTTGAGATAGTGTTTAATACAAGGGTAAAATGGTAAACTAGTATTATAGGCAATTAACCTTCTCTTTCCTTTTCCTTCAATTCATTCCCTTCCCAGTGTAGTTAAAGGTGCTCACCTCAGCACCTAAGGCCCTAGCACCTCTTGCAGTTTGAGGCACTAGGGCTTCAGCCAGGCACACTCCTGGACAGTGCCTTTGGCACTTTCATAGTTGCAGAAAGGCATGCACCTTTCCTTACAGACTTTGTGTTTGACAGCCTAGAAGCCCAGCACAAGTATAGTAAAACACCATAGCTCATTAAGGAAACCCAAAAAAGATATAGCCCAATAACTCACATGTAATATGGTATAGTCATTCTCACCTTAAAATATTATTATATAGACTTAATTATTTAGGGTTTTTGTAAACAATAAATTCAAAAAAAGAAATTGGTTGGTCCACACAAAGGAAGGGACCACAAGAGAAACATCAAGGAGTCAAGGAAGAACGTTCAATGTTGTCTGCCTAGCAGCTTCTCCAGTTCTCCTTCAAGGACAGGGTAATGTTTTCCATGGTTTACTTCTTCCCACTCTTCTACTGTTCTTCTTTAAGTTACTAGCCAAAGGTTTTCACTTTGCTGTTTCCAGTGTTAGAATAGTCTTTCACATAGCATAATTTTAGCTCCCCCCCCCCCAGTGCCTTGCTTCCTCAGGCTACCTTGTTCCTTTCCTTCCCTCCCCAACTCTTAAACAAACTCTAAGAGATACCATTAAAGAGGCCATTAGCAAACTACCAAAGAGAGGCCATATTAGAAAACCTGTAAAGATCTTTGGTCCAAAAAAAACCCTGTAAAGATTAAGGGGTAGCACAGTATCGTGAAAAGAGCAGTTCTACTCAATAATAATATTTTATAGATAGATAGATTAGGAGTGCAGATAATAATGGCATGCTTTAATTCATATAATCTATTTACTGACCACTAACTGAACTTCAGCAAACCTTGGTTGTACTCCACAATGATATTGTATACTTTAGGAACACTGATAAAAAACACATGCTACATTATTCATACCTTTATAACTTCGCTGGAGAGATAAAGAAAGCATGGTTGGTGATGCTGCCTGTATAGACTCTGAATCTCTTCTAGCATTGCACCAATTGTAAGCCCCATGAACCTTCCAGAAGTTCTCACCTATAAACATGTACACTCACTGTGACCAGCTGTAATCATTTTTTTTGGGGGTTATTGGAGACTTCAAGACCCAATAATATCTCCTTGATAGAAGATTGCTAGAGAGCATTCAATAAAACAAACAAATCTTTTCAACGTTGACAAGGCATAGAACCAGAGTTGATCCAGACTCTTTAGGAGGAAGAAACCACCTGGGAACTGGCATTAAATTTTGTAAATTTGTATCATTGACAAGGCTGACAAGCAACCAAACAAAATTTAGTTTTTCACAATTTTAGAAAACGCACTTACACACATAACCATGGCAAATTGCAACTTATGAAAATGTATGCATTACATGAATCAAGACATAATATACAAAGAAGGGTAGAAGCCATGAACACAAAAATTGCAAAATTGAGACAATTACAAGATTAGCGCCTCATTTAGTTGCATGAATAAACAAATTCATGCAATGTCGTTACTGGTATTATTTTCTTGACAGCAGGCAAGTACAGTTTAGAACATGATCTAGCTTACTCACAGCATATTTGCATGCTCGGCACAAAGACTCCATTGTTCGCATGTCCCAAGCACGACTACATCCACAGCATTTCAGAAACTATAAGTAAAAAACAGCACATTCCTAGAGAGAGAGAGAAAGAGTAAAAGAGGAATTTATCTTCTTCAGAAGCAATTTCAAAGTACTCACAGATCAAAAATAGCTTTAAAAATTGGCCATAGCCTTTGGATAGCATCTGCCACTGCTTGAGGATGATTTACATATCTAGAAACAGACAGGTGCACATTCATGATGAGAAAAAGGCATGGGCAGAATGTAGACAGACTTGAGGATACTAAATTTTGGAACACACCTAAAGATGTAAGCAAATCGATCAATGTGAATAGTTAACTGGCGAGAAGGTCTTTTACTCATGATCTCGGGACCTTGATTGATAGCTTCCTGTTGGAGCACAATGCAGAATACAGGATTATTGACAGAGAAACAAGAATGACTAAAAAATTTCCAGCAGACAGAAACTAACCTGTAAAGGATATATGACCGGTAGGCATAATGCCTCTAGAGCTCTCTTAGCACCATCTGGAGGAAGTTCAGTAACAACAATGCTGCAAGAAAAGTTATGATGTTGGTAACTGGTTTGCTCAAAAGAAAGCCAAAAAGAACATTTTTATTTCTAAATACTTTAACAACTAGTTTACCTTAAGGCTTCAACAAGATGCAATGAGTCCTCGGCAGGGACTTTGAAACTATCTTCTCCATTAACTGTCTTATTGTAGATATGGAATAGACCATCTAAGCATCCACAAAGCTTTTTTCGGCAGTCTGGAACAAGAACTCAGTCATTTGAATCATACTTAGCCGTTAATATTTTCTTGGCAAACAGAATTTAAGGAGGCATTATAAAGAGTGTCTAACCAGCCTTTGACAAAAACCAAATGAAGTTGTCAGAGACACAAGTTAACAAGAACATGGCTATAGACAGCATCTTCTTTTAAGATCATACAGGATATAGTAAGTTTGAAGTAGTTATTTCATATTCAGCCTGATATTGACTTTTTCAGATATTATAAGTCCTTATGATTTTCTTCTTTTAATCCGAAGCAACAATTGATCATTGTCTCCATCCAATGTTCTCCATCTCCATTGACCAGTCACATGGAAAAGAATGGAAATTGATTAAAATGTTATATTCCTCATTTTATTCATTTGATATTATCCTAATTTTATATGTTCTAAAGTCTAAAATATCCTAGAAGCTTTTCTTTGGCAGAAACATTTAATAAAAAAACTAACTGATTTCCCCTTGTTAGAACCTAAATATTGCTGAAACTCACTTAGCAATTTTGTCAATGTTCCAACTTCAAGGGGCAAACAAAAAGTGCACAAATATACTCAAACAGAGTTAAATATACCATCACAGATGTGTCTAAACGCCAAAGCAGCTGCTGCTGCACAGTCCTCAGATGTACCCATGCCATTCATTAGGATATCTAATACTGAAGGTAGTATGGACAACCCACAGGATGCAGAATCAAGCCATTTTGAATAAGCACCAGTAGTTAAGCACACTGAAAATATGCCCACAAGCAAACAACATGCATTAGGGTTAGCTGTGAAACAAATTTGTAACAGATCCTACAATCTTAATGAGATACCCATTAAACAGTGAAGTGGAAAGGGAACTGGGGTCTCCTAGCGTGTGTAATACTTCCTTTGAGACAGACAATTACCATTCCATTGTTACTTTCCAGTTTCCCAGTTCCCAACAGGGGGAGAAGAGGGGAGAGAAAGAGAGAGAGAGATCACACTGAGACAGGGTGATTTGGGAGACAGAAGAAAAGGAAATGGGAAGTGAGGAAAGATAGTGATTGAAGTAGCATATAAATTACCTGTTTGAAGTAACTGGGGTTGATGAGGAAGTTTTGGAAGCAAAGCCATGATCTGTATCAAGAGAAAACAAGAGAATGGAGTATACAATATTAATTCTACATGGACTTCCAGAAAAAATCGAAAGAGGAGAGAAGAGAGCCCATGCAGCTGAAAATCTATATTCTCATACAAATCAAATTACAAACACCGAAGAAAAAAATAACCCTAACTTATGCAAAATATTAAAATGTATGAGCCAATGAAACTAGATATTAGGCATATTACCATTAGAACGATGTAAAAAGGTTGTAATATAATTTTTGGATATCAGCCAACATACTGTTCTGTCTTAAATTTCAAGAATCAAAGTAGTAAAATCATGGGAGGATTATGAGCAGCATATCTAACAGGTTACAAATCACATATAAAAATAAATAAGAGTTAAATCTAATCATACCTGAGGCATTACTTCTGATTCAACAGTCGACACATAGTTTGATATAGCCCGTATACAAAATAAAGTAGCCTCTGCTGAGCGCCATTCCTTGTGTTCATCATTGCCATGACCAGATACAGCCTTAAAATGGGAAAAGAGGAGAGGGGAGCTTAGAAACAGAAAAGGGGCTTACAAAATTACATTCACATTACTGAGACATAGGGGCACATCAAACATAGCAAAAACAAGTTTGAAGTTTCAGCTTGTAAACCATATTAAAAGATCTATCTTGGGAGAAAAAACTGTAAAAAGTGGGTGCACACAAACATAAAGAAAGAATATTGTACAAAGGGGCATCTCTAATTGTGTCATCTCTAATAGTGTGTAATCTATTGATGATTTTTTAGTATATATAAATTCCAACAGAGAGAGAATCCCGAGTAATCAGGATTTTCAGTAACTAACGATAAGATCCTGAAAATCAGGATTTTCAGTAACTAACGATAAGATCCTGAAAATCAGGATTTCAGTAACTTAAAATATTTACAAAACTAAAAATTGAATTTTAAATAACTAGAGATAAGATAGGAATTTAAAACTGTAAATTAAAGCATATAAACATCAGAAACTGAGAGATAATCTCCTAAGAATCAGGAGATATTCATGTTGCTGTTATTATCCACTTTTTTCCCAACTTACCCCAATAAGGAGTTGATTTTTTTTCTCCAAGAACAACTGGTTTTACATAATCATAAAGTAATCAAATACAACAAAACAACAAAATACAGAATGACCTTACAAAAAGAAAGATAGAACACTTTGCCAATGGTTCCTCACATTTCAACTTAACTTTCGGATAGAAGTGTTTTCAGAACAATAGTGTTGCCATGGGCAATGGATTACTTCTTTTTTAGCATGACAGCTTCTGAGAAAATAAATTTTGACCAATGAAAAATGAATCAAATCAACCATTAACCAAGCCAGGGCCCAGGAGTATTCCCCCAAAAAGGGATTTCAAATATGTACTGCTTGGCTCGAAAATTATTCCTTGAATGAGTGGCTTTAATCCATATATCTATTATATGTCCTCTCAGAACTCAAATGGAAATTAACAGCAGCAAAATTCTAAGTTTGCATCCTCCAATGCTCCCTTTTGATCAGTCTAACCAAAAAAGCAAAATTGAGGGGCATGCAAGCCAATCCAGATTGAAAGAAAGTATATCAGCAGAAAGCGAAAGAAAATCACAAGTGTCAACTTAATTTTCATGTCATATGAACACAAGATATTGGTAAACATTACCAATCATTTGGAAAAACTTAGAAGTTATAAGAAAAGAACATCATCCATAGATGTTTTAAGTTTTTTTCTAGGGATAAGGAAGAGAAAAGAGTATAATAAGATTACGATTTATACTGAAACAATAGAGAATTCAAAACCAGGGCCCAGGAGTAAGAGTAAAACAACTTTTAAAAACAAATGATTGGATTAAGAGATTAATTCTTTCTCTCTCAATTGGTAGACATACTCAGAAAGAATATTAATATTCAATATATACCAGTATGTAATACACACCTCAAGAAGTTTCATATATAGAATTTTAAGCGTTGCATCACCACCTAGAACTGATGCTGCATCTGTTAAGACATCCGCAACAGCTGACAATAACAAATTTTAGTAAGCTAGCTTAAAATACCATCCAGTTCTGGTTGAGACTTAAAAAATGACATAGCAATCCTTAAACCAAAAATTGGCTCCATGTAAATCATATAAGCTGTTGAAGAACAAAGCAATTCAGGAGGAAAGGAGGGAAGATCCCCACAACAGAACCCCCAAACAAGACCCATCACTAGGCAAAATAGCCTCAGAGACAGCAAAATCACTGAATGGTAAATTGCTTAATACTAGAATGAACCAAGATTGCATCGTTATTAGGTCTGGTGCTTGTTTTGTTACTTAAAATGTCAATTGTACAAAAGGTCTTACTAGAAATTCATCAATGAACCAGCTATCACTTCTGTAAATGCACAAACCATTAACTTAACCTTCAACATGAGCTACCCAAAACAGATAAGCTTCTTAATTTTCATCTCCATCCTCTTGTCAACACCTAGGACAACTATCAATGATGCAATATGCTAGTATCAATACTTCACAACAAACAAGAAACCTTGTTACAAATATGCAACTCAATCCTTTAGAAACAGTAAGAGTTGAAACCTTTATATTTCAGGGGGGAAGAAAGATTGTGTGCCTGATGCCTACAGCATCAACCCTCAGTAGAGCGAGAGTGGCATAGGAATCCCTATCTATATGTAGATTCAGTTCCAAGAGCAAGGAAATCCACAGCTTTCCTTGAAAATACTTGGATATTTTAATTATGAGTATAATATTTGCACCTCAAAATAGAACCCATTTACAGTATAAATGGCACACAAGTCACGAAGTAGCAAAACAAACAAATGCATCAGAACACCAACTCATTACCATATCTAGTCTGCTTAAATTCTTTAAGATCCTCATATGAAAGGTCCAGATAATCTTCAGGATACTGAACTCGGAAGCTAACCTGTAAAACCAAACCAGATCAAGATATTAGATTCCATGAGATTAGAAACAGAATGCAATAATATAAGGAAATAAGTGAAGCACACATATATATAACATTTTTCTCAACCCTAAACAAAAATGTTGAGAACAAATCTTCATCTGGTGCCAATTGTCATTAGTTCTAGACAATTACAACATTGATTCTTAGGTTAGCACACTCATGGACTTGAAACCAAGCAAAGTACTTGGGTAGTTGGGTATACAGAAGTTACAGCAATAAATTCTGAATCCAGATCTCCAACCTTGATGACTCACCAATGAGACAAGTGACTCATATGCAGGTCGGAAAACCTGCAGCCTCCTATTTCTCTCAGCTTCAATAGATGCCTCATTACCATATGAAATGTCGGACTCCCTGTCAGATTGTGTAACAATCAAATTCAAAATATGGTTTAAGAAAAACCCAGTAGACAAAGTATCTTCAAGAAAAAAAAATCACCTTTTGGTCAAGTTCAACTGAAGACTATGCCAAAAGTTAAATGTCATTGAAGCAATATCATATTCTGGATGTGAAGCAACTTCCAATAATGCATGCACTATTAACATTGACTCATCTGAGCCTGCAAGGATAATTCATCAGATTTTGATAAGCAAAAGAGCAACTTCAAAGTTGTTCACACCATGCAAGAGAAAGCACCTATTATATTCAGAGGACCAGCTATATGGAGTATACATACCAGTTGCAATCAGTTCCACGTAGGAATCACCCATGTCTGCAAATAATCTAGCTATTGCCTTCACATCTTCCTCATCCTGAAATTAGATAAAAAGATCAAGAAATTAATAGAGCTATCATTAATGAACCATAACAAGCAGTTGTGTTCAAATTAAGAATGCTGATAAAATATGTAAAACGAGTGAAATATCTTAATGACCATACAGAATGGGGAAACAAAAACTAACCATTTTCCATGTCCAAGACCATTCACATACAATTCAGAAATGAATTTTTTACTTGTATGTTAATTTTTAATAAGACGAGCATGCAGACTGTAACCTTTTTCAGTACACTGAGAGAACTTAATTTTATGGCACAGATGTCGCATTGACGATTAAAAATGTACAAACACAAAATTATAAAAATGATATACAAGAGAAAGGCCACATAAACAAAATTCAAAGAAACAATAGCTCATGATTGAGCTACTTTTGACCACCTATATTTATAAATATTGGGAGGCTAAAAATAATATTAACTTTCACTAACATCTCCAAAACGCAGCCCTTGCAAATGTGAACTTATGTGATAACTCATAACAGAATTCAAGCATGTAATGTAAGCATATGCTTGTAAAATAACATAAATATATAGATGATTGTATAAACTCATTATATTCCAAACTAAAAGTAGCTCTTTGGTGGCCCTTCATAGTAAGCGACAAAATGTGCAGCAGCAATACTCAAGAGTCAAGACTCGTCGTATTCAGCATGGTTGAAACAATATTCACAGCATACCCTGAATTCTAAATGACTAAAGCTTCCACAATAAATTAACAAAATTAGCAATATTACAAATAAAAAATTCTATTATCTATTTTGGGTTACTGATAACTACAAGTCTACAATCATCAAGTAAAAGCCAATACAGTGAACCAAATCAGCACTTTTACGATGAAAATATAGCCATTATACACTTCATCTTCCAATTAAGAAGAGGAACAACCATGCCTCAGAATAAGCAGATTGAGAAATTTACAAATGTATACCTTTGAAGAATCACTAAGCTGTGTTTTAAGACTCATAACTTGAGGTACAATCACTTGAATTAAGGGCATGTGTGCAGAAACACCACCAAAGTTTCCTGCTGCTGTGTAGTGTATTAACTCAGAAATCACTGCAAAGAGAAAGTAAGGTAAATATTTGATAGGAACCCCTCTTGTATGTTCATTAGTACCAAAACTCAGTACAATAGAAAATATAGAGAATAACCAAGAAAACAGCAACAGAGGTACAATATCAATAGTTAATATACTTTAACAACACATTCTACTGACTACTGATTCTCCTGTATTTAACAAATAAGCTAGTTCTCTCATAGATAACTATTTTTCGAATGAAGAGATTATGCAGTCTTCAACATATATAATGGTGGTTTATGGTTTGTTTCCAACAACTTCTAGAATGTTATAATCCTCCATTGGTCCTACAATTGGGTCCTTGGAGTTTCTTCACTCAACAACCAAAAAACATATATGTTCAGGAAAAAAGTTAGATATTTATTAACAATAGTTGCTCAAAGTTGCAATACCATTAACAGATGCCTCTGAAAGTAACTCAGAATTCAAGTTTGACAATGCTGTGAGAACTAATGGATGAGAACAAAGAACAGATCCAGGAATCCTGAAAAGTGGGGAAAAAAAAGTTAGTTTAAGGCCAATGAAACAAATTATTTTTCCCTCTACACTCCACTAAGAAAATGAAGGAACAGGAGCCCCAGCTACAGGTTTAACCAGAAACAAATACAAAATCCACCCAATTTTCACTTAGTTGTCAAAAATAGCCTCAAAATCCTACAACTTAATTCTATTTTTATAGAAAGGACATTGAAACCTTATATATTGTAACTTGAATGTGTAAATAATCCCTCAATAGAGTGCTTTCTATAACATTTACTTATCAAAATATACAGAGAAATTACAAATGTCTACTAGTTTCAGAACAAACTCCTTTACAATACCAATTGTTACTTGCAGTAAAAGAGATTCCGGCTTAAACCAAGTACTTATTATTCACCAGAAAAGTACTTCACATATGGTTTTCATGTAAACTAATTGAAGCTTCCTCTCATCCATAACACAACCTATATCATTCTTGTACCTTAAGAAGAATAATATAACACCATTGTTACAAATAAACCTCTTGATATAAACACCACAACGCTATTAACATCATGTAATTATCCAACAGTTATCCGTCAGTGAGAAGGAATTAGAATAAGAAAATCAACAGTTGAATATATAGCTAAACAAGTGAATTCTGAAATTTTCAAAATATTGTATGGTATATTTTCTAAATTCAAGTACAGGTGAAAACAAAGGAAATTCATACCCATGCTTTAGACGAAGCCAAGAAGCAAATGCCTCGAGAACCTGGAATGTTTACATGATAAAATCACCATAAGGCCACTTGATGAAACGTCAAGCCCATAATACTCCATAAGGAAAATAAATTAATCGATAAAATTCACCACCCACCTGCTCCTTAAGTTCAGAAATATTTAAGCAAGCAGTCAAAATATTAAGAGCAACCTCTATTTCAGAAGTAAGCTCCTTTTCAAATTGGCGGCGCCTTTCTGGGCGAGCGGCTATCTTATAATTTAATACTTCCTAAAAAAGGAAGACAAAATAAGTAAAAGAAATGCAACCAAAAGGTAAAATAATAAACTTGCTTTCATTAAAATATTTGTTTTCATCCGTTTATAGAAGTATCTGAGTTGTTTGGGGTTACGCATTATCTGATGTTACAAGGTATAAAGGATTCTTGGCATCTTGCCGAGGACATTAAGCTTTTGTACCTCAGACAAAAATGTAAGTAACACCAAGAGAATATAGTAACGTACGGTTGCGACAATTCAGTCCTTTTCAGCTTAATCATCTTAAAGTTTGACATTTGACTTCTAACAAGACGAAAAGGACAAACAAATTCCTCACGTTAGCTCTTATACATCCGACAAAACTGTACGTAACGCCAAGATAATATAGTGACGTTGACATACAGTTAATTCCAAGATACTATAGTGACGTTGACGTACAGTTAATTCCAAGATACTATAGTGATGTTGACGTACAGTTAACTACAAGATACTATAGTGACGGTTAACTCCAAGATACTATAGTGACGTACAGTCAACTCCAACAAAATATGGTCACGCTCAGTTGCGACAATTCAGTCTTTTAGGGCTTAATCATCAAAAATTTTGACATTTGTCTCATTGAAAAGATGAAGAGATCACGTATAATTTTGCATGAGCTTTTATACCTCTGGCAAAACCGTAAGTAACTCCAAAAATCCTGGTATATATTCTGGATGGGAATTCATCTCGTCCCTAAGCCATTTTACTATACCACCGTCCCCCCAATCTTCAGCAGGAACATGAACAGCCAATGCAGCCACTGCAATGCTAATCTATACACCCAGACATTTTAGAAGAATAAAACAAGTCTTTATCCTTTCATATATTTTTTAAAAAAAAAAAGATATAAGGCTGCAATGATACCTGTGTTCTGACTTTTGGAGGACCTTTGTGAAACTTTTTCAGCAAGGTCTGTATTTAAAACAGAGAAGTAAGTAACTTTGTTATATTTAATTTGAGGAAACATTTAGCTGATAATATAGGCAACCTACGCAGTTTCATATCTTATTAAACATATGAACGAGCACAGGCCATAGTTGTATTTCCCTGGGTTGATGTAAGATCATACATCCCATATATGCACAACCGCTTTGCGAATAAAAAAGTACATAGATACTCACTTACATTTAAGGAGTCACGTAATGGCCGGAAAGCTTCTGAAGGAAGTTCTTCAAAGTCTCGTTGTACCTGGGAAATACCAAAAACAGAATAATACACTCGAAATCCAGAAAGAAGAATAAGAAATTCAAAACAAAAATAAAAAACATCTGGGTAAAAAGTTGAGTCGCCAAAAGTTAGCATTTAACATTCTTGAGTCCTGCAGAATGTAGAGTTAAGAGTTACCTTGCTTCTTAGGGTCTGAGAACAAAAAATCAAGGTTTCTAGATTGCTAGTAGCATCATGAAGTAGATTATCCGCAACCTACAAAACAGACAAACAAAGCTGTAAACACCTGAAAAAATGGTTTCTTTCTGCACAGAACTACTTCTCTGTAGCTCAAAAAAAGAGTCGCAGCTCTGAATTAACTCCCACACGGCATCCAATAAACCCAAGACCAGAAACCTTCCACCAAGCAGTCAGTCACTACTCGAATGACTTGCCGGGAAGTTCTCAACAATTACAACACCACCAGACGCCAATGGCAATCACCAAGAACGAATCAAGAAAAAAAAAACAAAATTGATTGAACACTCAGTCCGTCCGTCAGTCAGTCAGTGAATGAGTGAGTGAGTAATTTACCTGCCACGCATCTAGAGTCCTCTGAAAATCCTGCAGCCAGCGATCGGCCTGCATGCGTACTGCATCATCCGGGTGATGGTACAGTGCATTTAGGGCTTCTTTCACAGTGTTCTGAAGCTCCATGCTCCTCGAATCGTCTCTCAATCAGAAAAGCTGAATCCTCCAGTCCCCGCTCGTCCGTCCCCCTCTGAGATTCACTCTGATTCTACTGATTTACCTCTCGACGCTACTTCGATTTTGGTAATCAGAGAAGAGAAGAAAAAAGCGTTTTAAAAATTCAAGTGTGGGCCTTCTTTCTTTCTCTCTCTCTGAAGAAGAGTCTCTGGTTTATCGTAGAATGACGAAAAGGGGGGTTTTTGGCGCCCGGCGAGAAAAGGGTTGGGTTGGGTTGGGTTGTGTTGGGTGCGTTTGATTGGTAATAGTTTTGATCGGTGATGGCGCGGGAGGACGAATCCTAGCCGTCCGATGATTCGAGGGATTGAAGCCGTTGGATGGGGACGCGTGGAGGGCGATGAGTAAAGGTGTGTGAAACAGAATCGGGTCCCACTATACAGGTCATCAATGTGGTAATCCTCGTTGGACGAATGCGCCCAAACTCCGGGTGGTTTCAATTTGTTTTTTGTTTACGGTTTCATCAAAAGTATAAATTGGAAGAGGTGGGAATTGGATGGAAGCTCTTGCGTGTTGGAGAAACAAAAAAAATTTTCTGTTACGTTTTGTTTGTATGTTAATTAATGTTGTTTGAGGTAATTGGGAAAAAATATATATTAAGATCGCGATGACGGCGATGATTATCGAAATTGATTCGAGCAGGGGACAAATTTTGTCGGGAAAGACGAAGTTGCATGAGATTGATTCGAGAAGGATGAAAACACGTTAAAAAATTAAGTTGCATGGAATGCGCTTTGTCGTGACGTTGATTATCGAGATTGATTCGAGCAAGACAAAAACTCGTTGGGAAATAAGTTGCATGGGATGCACACGAGAAGGAATTCTTCGTGTGGACTTTGGTTACGTAAATTAGCAAAAGAGTAGAGAGAGCAATGAAACTGCAATTGCAAGTGAGTAAATGTGACGATAGAACTTCTTCTGATAGATGTGTTAACGTGGCGACTTAAGAAGAATCAGCAACATTGATAAGGGGGATCGCTCGTGTGAGGGATAGATATTGGTCTCTATTCTCTTATAACTGGTTGCGACAAGTGGAATCGTTCAAACACAATCGATCATATTTTTTATTTATCAAAATTTTTAAATCTTTTAGCTGCTATATAAATAAAATGACAATATATATATATATGCAACTAAAATTTTCAAGTATATAAAAATTAAGATCATGATGATGGTGATTATGAAATTGATTCGAAAAGGGGAAAATTTTGTCGGAAAACAGGTTGCACGGGATGCGCTCGCTTTGTGGTGATGCTAATTATCGAAATTGATTCGAGAAAGATGAAAACACGTTAGAAAATTAAGTTTCATGGAATACGCTTTGTCGTGATGTTGACTATCAAGATTGATTCGAGAAGGACAAAAACTCGTTAGGAAATAAGTTGCATGGAATGCGCACGAGAAGGAATTCTTCATGTGGACTTTCGTTACGTAAATTAGCAAAAAGTAGAGGGAGCAATAAAATTGCAAGTGAGTAAAAGTGACGGTAGAACTTCTTTTGATAGATGTGTTGAAATGGTGACGTAAGAAGAATCAGTGACATTAACAAGGAGGATCGCTTGTGTGAGAGCGAGATTTTGATCTCTTATGGCTGGTTGCAATAAGTGGGACCGTTCAAACACAATCGATCATATTTTTTATTTATCAAATTTTTTAAATCTTTTTAGCTACTATATAAATAAAATGACATAATATATATATATATATATGCAACTAAAATTTTCAAGTATATAAAAAATATTTTAGTGAGCTTATGTATGCTAGTCGTTTGAAAAAATTAAAATGAATATTAGGTATTTTTATTTTGTTGTAATTTGTCTTTCATTATTTTATGAGGCAAAATATTATTTAGTCTCTGAATTGTTGGTTAAACTATTATTTAGTCCCTAAATTTATCAAAAATACTATTTAGTTCCTGAAATTTCTAACTATGTCAACTATTTAGTCCCCGAATTTATAACTATGTCAACTATTTAGTCCTCAAACTTGGCAAAAATATTATTTAATCACCAAATTTACAATTTTGTCAACTATAACGGGTAACAGTCAGGAGGCTAAATAGTTGACAGAGTTGCAAATTTGGTGATTAAATAATATTTTTGCCAAGTTTGGGGACTAAATAGTTGACATAATTACAAATTCGAGGACTAAATAGTATTTTGTCAAATTCAGAGACTAAATAGTTGACATAGTTAAAAAATTTGGGGACTAAATAATATTTTTGATAAATTCGAGGACTAAATAATAGTTTGACCAATAATTCAAGTACTAAATAGTATTTTACCTCTTATTTTATGCGAACAAGTGAAAGAGTTGGGTCAAACATTATCTTCCATTTCCTTTTATATACTATATCCTACTTAAATATGCCTAAGTTGACATCTTATCTAAATCTAAATATGAATGAGTTATATTTATGTTCCTTCTTTTTTTGTTTTCAATCCTTACTCGCCTCATTCATTTAAAAAATTTCAAAACAAAACTACAAAATTAAAAGATAAAAGTATTGGTGAGAGGGGAAAAAACAAATAGCAAAAAATATATATTCTTCCACTTTAAATTTCAAGTTTGCTTGCTCGTAATGATATGCCAACCATTTTTTTAAAAATATTTTAAATTATATTATAACAAAAAAAATTTTAAAATATATTTACCTTTTACAATTTAGTGATGAAATCTTAAAATACAAAAAATAAATAAATTTATTAGGATAAAAATAACATATCTAAATTAGTGTCTCTATTATAATATATTTGTATTATCTTAATTAAGTTTAAATTAATTTTTTATTAAGTGTTTTTTTAAACATGAAAATAATAAAATATTGCCACAATAGATAAAATCATTATAAATCAATATATTCGTGTTCATTTTACATTAATTTATATTAAGTTTTAATTATTTATATTGGTGGGTCAGCTTACAATAGTTTTGGAATATTTTAACGGTCCAAAATTATTTAATTCAACCAGTCCATTTTGGACAAGACAAGCTATCCCAAATTAATACCATTTTTAATAATATTTACTATTTAACGTTTATACTTTCTAGTTTCTCACTCCATTCTAATTGAATTGAACCTGAGGGTAAAAAATTAAAGATAACAATAATGTGGTCTGAGAGGTCCACATTATTTTATTTAACAATTGGAATGGAATTTGTTATAGACCATAACATCATTTTGGTCCCTTATAAATTATATTTTTCTCAATTTGCCCCTCATAATTTTATTTATTTCGTTATGAAAGTCTCTCTATTTTGATACCGTCTAAATAAATAATAATTATGATAACTCAGAGGTGTGTTTTGTGTAGACAGTGACATAAGGCAACAATATATTAAAGGCCAGCAAAACTCCAGTATTTCTCCTTTTTTTGGTCTATAACTGTAGTATCCATCTATAGCGGGCCTGATGACTCATCCCTTGGTACTGTAGGCCTATTATTGGGGACAACTCTCCCAACGGATGACGCTCTATTTTTATTACTCCAGTAATCGAACATATGAAGTAATAGTTAAGAGAACACATATTCCTTACCATATGTGTCACACCACGTTACTCTCTCTTTTTCAACTAATCATAACATTGTGTCTAGTTATCAATATTGAAAGCTACCCAATCAACACTAAACATTGCCTAGATAAAAAAAAAAAAAATTGGAGAAAGACATGCAATATACTATGGAGTATGTAAAATGAACTTCATATCCATGAAGGGAAAGACATACACAAAGGTAATGCATATAAAGACATTTTAACACCTATAAGCTGTTGATTAAGATAGCAGAAGTTTCAACCTTTATAAAAGAAGAAGATACAAATTTGAATTAATTAAAAAAACAATTTGGTAGGATTAATAAACTTAGACTTTTGACCCAACATAAATAATTAGTCATATTATAGAATACCAACCTTCCTTTGAATGTCAAATTTCAAACTATATATATAGAATTATAGATATATATGACTGTCAAAATGGATTTCAATATTATAGTCAACCCTGGCCCAACTCTTAATTGAGAAGGCCAGGTTGAAAAAAATTGGGTATATTTTAAGAAATTTCTTTTTGTCCATGTCACTTTAATCTTAGCCCATAATGGGCTTATAAGGGTTAGATTGGGCTAGCTCATGATGATTTTTTTTAAAAAAATTTTGAATAAATAATAAAAAAATTTATATCATGATCTATGCTAATGTGTAATATTCAATCTATGTTGATATGTTACATAAATTACATTTTTGTTAGTTAGTTTATAATATTCATTCATAATATATTGATACGTAAAATAAATTACACCAAATAAATATTTTGATCAATATTTTTTAAAAAATTTTTTTATGGAAATATTTTTAAAAGTTAAGTTATATTATTCGTTATATTCCGTCAAATAAGATAAATTATTTAAAAAATCATGGGATGTCCCACTATTTTTGGCCCACCCTCTTAAGGTGTGCCAAATCCATCACAACCTATTAAATTCAAAGTCTTTGATGGGCCAACTCACGTTCAGTTCATTTTGACAGCTTTAAGAATAGACATTAAAATTTTTAGAGTTTAGTATAATTATCATTATTATTACTGTCGTTTACCATAGTTTATTTCATTTTTTAAGTTGTCATATTGTTAACATTAGTGATACTATCAACATTGTGGTTATCACCATCATTAATGTAATTATCCTTATCATGATTATTGCTTACATTTAATTGAGATGGTTACTATAGATTCATTTGATATAATTATTAGCTAATGACTATGGCCATTTGGTCCTATAATTTTAAGCATCAACGTCCAATGTTAGGGAAAATATGGTTTAAAATACTTTATCAGCTCAAATGGCTACAAATTTGTCTTCTATGGAGTGTTAGGAATTATGATTGAGGAGAATAGAGAGAAAAAGGAGTGAAAATTTTATTTTGATATTTTCTTTGATTTAAATTAAATAAAAATGTTAGATTTTTATTTAAATAAAAAATATTGAACTTAAAATTGTGATTCTCTTTCTTTTCTCTCTAGTTTTCACAATATTAGGGCATTATAATTATAAATGAAAAAAAAGGAATGAAAGTTAAAATTAAATACCAATAAAATTGTAGTGTTTGGGTGAAAGTGGAAGCAATGAAAAAAAAAAGGCACTTGCAATTAATAGAAGAAAATATCTTAAATCTACACTTCATAGTAACATGAACAAAGTTTAGAGGCTTCAAAGTTTTTTATTTCCCCTTTAGTCAAACTAGTTAACATTGATGATCACTTATTTTTGACATGGTTGTTTAACACCTATGTTTGGTTTGTGTCTAAAGTTGTAATAATTTTGTAAGGATGTAATGCAATGCGATGAAAAGAAATATAATATAACAGAATCTTAGAGATAAAAAACATATATTTGGTATGCATGCAAAAGAATTAAATATAAGAGTTGAAAAATAAAATGAGTTAAATAGCTGTGATGGCGGCGATGATAGCAATGGTGGTAGTGATGGATGTCGGGTGGTGATGTTGAATAGTTAACCAAGACCGCTAACATAGTAACATACTAGCACTAGACTAGAACGATCAACAACTTAAACTTTTTCCTTTGCCCTTTCGATTATACTCAACTCAACAGTACTTATATTGTCAGTAACAAAAATTGAAACATGGGCACTTCAAGAAGCTAAATGATGTTGTATAATGTCTTTATCTGTTTGAAATAAAGATTGACCTCAAAGTATTTATCACTCTAAATAGTTCTATTAATTATCGGGGTGAGACCATGACCGTGAAAACAATCCCAATTCATCATTCCTTGAATTTTAATGAGATCATGTTAGTTTTCACTTTTATAATCCCTATTTTTAAAGTAACTAAAATAGTATACTATGTTACGACAATTTTCATTTTAATAAAATTTACCCTTAAAAATAGTTGTTCCTCTTCCGCCAACACAAATTAACCTAAACTGTATGAGGATTGTTAAAATTAGTGTTGACTGGTTTATTTTCAATGATGAATAACCAAACCAAATCAAACCAATAGTAATGTCAAAAACGGCTCGGCCCGTTTATTTGACGGGCTTGAAAAATGATGTTCAAGTCCGTCCTTATTGGCCCGCGGGCTAGTCCGCGAGCCACTTTTTATATTTTTTAAAAAATAATTATAAAATTATATATTTACTTAAAAATTAGTATTTTTTTATTTTCAATGAATATTTTAATTATTTATACACATTATTAGAAGAAAATTATTATTTAACATATAAAATTACATAAAACATATATATTTATACATATTTTAAACAAATAAATATTAATTTCTTATTTTCTTATTTTTTTTTTAAATTTTTAACGAACTGGCCTGTGGGTTAGCCAGTTTAACTCGCAGACTTAAACGAACCTATTTTTCAATGTCTAAATCTATTCATTTAGCAGACGGATTGGGCTAACCCGCGAGCTCAAGTCCGTTTTCACAGTGCTGCAAACCAACACAAAAAACCCAAACTAACCCGCCCTTGCGATGCAAACGAAAGGAAACGAAGATGTTGCGTGCAGAGCCCAAGGACGAATCGAAGAGATCTTTTCTCTCTTTTCTGGGCCTTAAAAACCCGAAGAGAGAAAAAAAATCTCAGTTCACGAAATCTGCATGCCTCTCCTTCTCTTTCCCACTATTTGATTTCACAAACTAGCATGTAGATTGTAGAACTCGTTTCAGGGTTTCGTTTACTCTTCTGCAAAACGAACACAGCACACACAGATATATTGATTGCTTGCTTGATAGTGCGAGTGATAGTGTGCGAGTGTGTGTGTGTGTGTGTCTGAGAGAGAGAGAGAGAGAGAGAGAGAGGACATGGCTTCGCTTTCCGAACACGAGAATCCATCACCCAACATCCACATTCCGGAGGAATGGTCTGAGGCCGCCGATTCCATTGCATTTGATTCCACCACTTCGCCGCCTCCTGTTGCACTTATTTGCGGCCCCAAGAATTGCGGCAAGACCACCTTCTCCCGCCATCTCCTCAACGTCCTCCTCCGGAGGTATCATGAATGCTGTGTCAGTTTAGTTATCTTCATATTATTGTTGCTTTGTGCCTATGCTTCGAATTTGTATCAGTTATTGGATAGAACTGGATTTAGAATTAATTCTACAATCTAGGGCTACTATTTGCGACAATTAGCAGGGTTTGGATATTTTTTGTTTTTTAGAATTTGTTGTGGTGGGTTAATTTCCGTTTTGCTTTTACTATTCCTGCAAGCAGAAAATATCTTGTTTTAATTCATGTGGTGTTTCTGTTTCACTCTTGTATGCAGATATAGGAAGGTGGCTTATCTAGATACGGATGTTGGCCAGCCTGAGTTTACTCCTCCTGGTTTTCTATCTATAACCATAATTGATAAAGTAACTCCAGGTAATGAATTGATATCTACTTTCTTCAGTCGTGTATAGTATCTAGAGGCACTTCTTATAATATTGATTTAGAGTATCTAATTGCTTTTGTAGATTTCTCGGTCCCATGCCTGAAAACACCAGAGCGGTATGAAGTTCTGTCTCTTCTCAGTAATTTTTAAATTGCATTAGCACCAACTCTCTTTTTCTTTTCATATTGTTGTCTTGAAGTCTTTGATAAAGCTGCTGTTCTGCTTGTTATGCGTGTAACATACCAGTTACTTTGATTTGATCGCATGAAGTTAAGGTTGATTGCATTCTAGATTTGTCAGTCATTTAATTGTACTTTCTGACATTTCTTGAAGTGTTGGCTTAGATATATTGAATGCCTTCCTAGTTAATTAGAATTATCTCCACATTATTATACACGTTATTGTATTCAGAACACTAACAGCAACATTATGTGTTATTATGAATTGTTTATACATCATACGATCTGGTTTTATACATGGCACTTCACACTTGTGAGAAAGGTGAGCAAATTTATATGAGGTTGCAGTCTGCAGATGCCTCTCTGCCTCAGGTCTTAGGCATTCTTCTTCCTTTCTTTGTTTTAGCTCCAGTCCATATTTGTGCACATTTTATCAAAGAAACTTTTCTAGATGATCTTTTAAACTGTCTGTTTGTTAGATCTATATGTGCAATCATGTATGTATCAACAATTTATGCAAGATTTTAATGGCTTTGTGATGGACTTGTTCAACTTACTATATTTTGTTTATTTTCTAGCAGGAGCCTTTTCTTTGGTGATGTTTCTTCTAAAAGAGATCCATCGGCGTACTTGAATAGCATATTTTCCATCTACGATTATTATAAAAAAGAATATCAAATGTTTGATAAGGGAGGAGATCCTACTAGGACTGAGTTTCCTCTTGTCGTGAATACTCCTGGCTGGGTGAAAGGTAAGCTTACTTCTTTTACAGTTTTTTATATAAAATTTTCTTGCATTTAACATTTTTGCTGTGACTTGATGAATGTTTCCTGGAATAATATCATCTATGATTGTACTTATCGTGTGATGTCTGCATTGTTCTTTCATTTTAGGTCTTGGTTATGACGTATTAGTGGATATGTTGAAATATATTGGTCCAACGCATGTTGTTAAGATAAGCATATCAGCTGAAAATAAGAATCTGCCTGCTGGAGCATTCTGGTTAGATAGGGAAAATGATGAGACAGTCAACTTAATTGAGATAAATTCAGCTCGTCGGGATTCATTCAATAGATCGTAAGCCCAAATCTGATCAGAAAGTTATCCATTGTGGCTGCTAAATGCTTGCTTCTCTCTTTTTTTTTTTTGAAGTATCCATTGTGTTTGGGGAAAGCAATTTTCCATGTGTTTTGGATGACTTCATCATCTACTTTTTCTTTGACCTTTGAGCATCATGAAATATCCTTATTTGTTTACCCAGGGTTCTTGTTCAGAAGGAGGCACATCTCTTGCGGGATTTACGTATAATGGGTTATTTCAGACAGTGCTTTTCCACTGATGGGAATATTTCTACAATCAAGGAACTTGCACATGCCTTGGCCTCTCACCGTCCTTTTGAAGTTCCCATTGCAAGCATCAAGGTTCAGCATCTTCATTGTCAGGTTGGTTTGATTTGTGTATCTAATATGGTCAAAGTCAAATTGTGTTCAACAGTTTCTGATAAGCCTATGAATTTGACCCATTTCACTTAAACACCACTTCGATTTTGAAATCTTTAAATTATTGATGTATTCTCATTAAGAATTTCCACATCTTTTATAAGAATTTTCCTTTTGAAGTACAATTTTTTGCTCTAATAACATTTTTTCTAGGTTCCAAGTTCTGAAATATTCTACAGTCTGAATGCTAGCATTGTTGGCTTAGCAGTTGATTCTGAAGATTCTGAAAATTTACCTTGGTGTGTTGGTCTTGGTAGGTGATTTCCAAACTTTGTCTCAGTTTTTTAGCTATATTCAGAGGGCTATTTTACTTTGTAGTAGCAATGGTACTGCCAAGTGCTAACTTGCAATTTCATATTTTAAAAGCAATTTAGACTTTAGATGGCAGTAGAATTGTCAAGTAACTGAAAACGATCCCGAAGCTACATATTTTTCAATAATTTTTTACTCTCTTTCTTACTATTAAGGTTTGATAAACAAGGGACATTTTGATTTTGATCCTGAAATTAATTTGACTACGTTCTTGATAACAGCTCCTAACTTTTGGTGGCAATACGGCATGCAAAAATACAATTATCAAAGGAATATGCAATGGGGTTACTCCATTAGATCTCATTGTTTTCTGTTTGTTGTAACATGTTTATCAGCGCTTAATATTGCAAAAGAAACTTAAGTCTAATCCCTCTTAACGTAAGGGATCTCTTACATATGTTAGGCTACATTACTTGCTCAAGTGCAGAAGAATAATGAGGGAAAAAGAGTAGCGTTTCCTCTGGAGTTGTTTTTTTAATAATGAGCACAGATCATAAAGCCCCCTCATCTCCTAGTTTCTGTACATCTGTACACTTTTAAAAGTATTTACTATTGATAATATGAATGTTTCACAATTTCTTATAATTTAGGAATTGTGAGAGGCATCGATACATCTAAAGGTGTGCTTTATGTGATTACACCCGTGCCACAAAGTTCTCTGGAAAATGTCAACCTTTTACTACAGGGTTATATTCAAATTCCTACTTGTTTATTGCAGGTAAAATCTTCTTACATTCTTTGACTTTCTTCACTACTTGATAGAATCATAGGGACAAAACGTACTTTCTTGAATTTTTCATTGGCTGCCTTACTGCTTAGTTTTTACGCACAGCATCATATTTTCTCATATATAACATGTTTTCAGGTCCAGGGATGCATATCTCCTTACATGTCTTTAAACGCTTTGACCACAAGCTAAGCTCATAGATGTTTTCATCTGGAACAATTTTGAATTTTCTCTCTACAATTGTGGACAACTTCTTACAAGTTATGTTGGATGCAACATTTCCCATGGAAGAAGCGAGTTGTAATAGATATAATTAAGTTTGACTGTATTATTATTATTATTATCTTTTCCTATTTGTGTCAAAGAGAAAGATAAAATTGTAGGCAACAATAGAGATTTGTTCCACTAATGAATTGTAGAAATGTCTAAATTAGGGTTGACTATTAACTCTCCTGTATTTTTCCTTTGACTGTAAAATATTCTTATCTATTAAGTGTTCTTTACAACCAAAAAAATGCTTGATAATTCAGTTTAGGCAAACAGATGGAGGAAGGATCAAACATGGTATCTTATTTAAAAGTCAAAGGAGGGATGAACTTGTTAATTACAAAGCACGTTTTTACATGTGATTTATTCTTAAATTAGTAGGCTTAGCATATATAAACATAATAATTAAATATTATATAAAGATATATAAAACAATGGCATATATTAAAAAAAAATAAAAAAAACTAATATTGGGCAAGTAATAGTTTAATTAGTAGGTAAATTATTCTCTTTTCTTGAAAAATATAAAAAGTACACAATTCTCAATTTTTTTGTATAAAAAAAATATACATTTCTTACCCATGAAATAATAAAAAAAAACCCCGATTTCCTTCTAACAAAAAAAAATCTATAAGTTCTAAAAAAAAATTCTATAATTTTACTTAAATAACTAAAATACCTTTATTATTTATATAATTCAATAAGTGTTAAATATGTATTTGATCAATTAAAATAGTCAATTGTTAAAATTTAAAACAAATTAAATATCCGATTTTCAATTTACAATAAATAACATTAAAATAAAATATTAAGATGCATTTTGAATAAAAAATCAATATTATTTTTAAGCTTTAAAGATGGTTTGTGTATATTAAAAAAAGTATTTTTTATATGCGTAATTTACTCTTAAAAATAAAAAAAATAAATTCTCTTCTCATCAATCACAACAAACTTTAACAAGGGTTTTAGGCTAACTGTTTGACAAACTCTTATTTTTAAACTTTAAAGATGATTTGTATCTGTCGTAAAAAAAAATGTATTTTTTATATTTTATAGATCGTAAATTCGTAATGTAGTAATGTACTCTTAAAAATAAAAGAAGGACTAGATAGTCATTTAACGATTGACTCTTCCACATCTCACATGCGTTGACTTATTTTCCTTATATAGAAGTACATGCAATATTATAGATATAGACGTTAAACTGTTAAAAGGGATAAAAGTGAATCAAATTAGAAATCAGAAAGAGATTGTGATTTGAAGGAAAACGACGTCGTATGGGTAGCATTTATAATTTATTTATGTTTTGTGGTAAGGTTTGAGAAGACGAAAGAGGTACGATAGAGCGTTATTTCAGGTAAAAGCGCGGCTAAACACCATCGTTTATTTGCAGAGAATGAATGTTTTCTATTTATGGCCAAAGGAGTCTTTGTCTGGGAAGAAGCTTGTCTTTGTCTTTGTCTTGTTTGTATCATAAATTTACATAATATAATAATACCCTTTTTTTTACTTCTTTCTCCTCCTTTCCTTCAAAAGGAGAGAGAGAGAAAGAAAGAAATTAAGACAGATCGTGATCTGGCTCCTTTTCGTCCCTGCAAGGTCATGATCAGCGTCTTCTTCATTGGGTCTTCTTAGAATAACCCAAAGTTCCAATCTTTACACAAAAAAGAAAAGAACAGGGGACAAAAAAAAAAACAGGGGAGAAAAAAAAAAAAGAAATCAAAATTTCTTCAATGGCGTCTCGATCCTTCCCTCGTTACGTAGAGGAAGAACTAGGGAAGATCCCCCACTTCGTGATCTTCGCGATGCTCGAATGGGTTCTAATCGTCATCCTCTTCCTCGACGGCCTCCTCGCCTTCGCCGCCAACGAGTTCGCGAAATTCTTCGAATTGAAGATCCCCTGTTGGCTCTGCACCCGAATCGACCACGTCCTCGTCCACCGGAACCCGGATTTCTACTACAACGACTCCATCTGCGAGTCCCACAAGAAGGACGTCTCGTGCTTGGCCTTCTGCCATAACCACCGGAAGCTCTCCGACATCAAGAAGATGTGCGAAAGTTGCCTCCTTTCTTTCGCCACGGAGAAGGAATCCGACTGCGACACCTACAAGTCCCTCGTGGGGATTCTTCACAAGGATCTCGAGTGCTTCGTGGAGGACGACCAGCAGATTCAGTTGAGCTTGAGGGATGATGACGGTGGCGGCATTAATGGCGGCGGCGGCGGTGGTGGTGGTGGGGTCCATCTGGAGAAGAGTAGTACTCAGAAGTGTTCGTGCTGTGGGAAGCCGTTGAGGGTGAAATCGTCTTATCCTCCTAAGGGGAAGAGTTTCTCTCAAGCTCATGCTCCTTCGCCTAGAGCTCATCCGTATAGTGCGTCGTCCAGGCATGAGGAGTATTCTCGGAGGGAGATGAAGGTGGTGAGTGATTCGGAGGGTACGGAGGATGTGGATGGCATTCACGGTGGTGGTGGTGGTGGTGCTGGGAGTCAGAATCATCATCAGGATACCAAATGTGAGTATGAAACATGAATGATGATGAACTTGTGTTTGTGATTGTTTGTGGTTTGAGTTCCAATGTGTTTTCATGCTTTTAATGGGTCAAAATGTCACTCGTAAAATGTGGGATGTTCTAGGTCACATAGTAGAAACCTTACGTTGCCAATAACAAATGATGTTATTGATTAAGGTTCGGACACTTACTCCACAAAGGTTCAAAACCCCTTATTGATGTGAAGGCCTTGTTGGTAATAGTTTAGTAAGCCTAGAGGTTGGAAGTTTTTCTTGATGCTCACGCCCACTTAAACTTTCTTTCACCAAATTAAAAAAAAACCCTTACCTTGCTCTAGTACTCACCCTCACAATGTCACTAACTAATAGTTACAACTTTTTAGACAAAATTGACATTATTGTTATATTGGGATGAAATCGATTGCAATTCATAACTTTTGGTACAAAATTAAGTTGATAGTAAGAAAAATTTAGGGACAAGAGTAAAAATTAGTATAAAGTTTTGGGACATAAAAAGTACTTTTTGCCTTTTGTTTTTAATGGGTCAAAATGTCACACACTCACTAATAAAGTTTCAATTTTTCTACACAGTGAAGGAAGAAGCCAAAGTTGCTTCTACAACAGAAGGTGAAGATTTACATGATGAATCCAACAAAACCCCTAGTACTACAAGGGCCAATAGGTTCTTTGGGATTCCATTCACAGATGGTGCAAACTACAACCCCAGATGGTCCTTCAAACTCAACAGAAAATCCCCACTGGAAAAAACTGAATTCGCTGGTGATTCCCATGAGGGACATGCTCCATTTGAAGCAGAAGATGCCATTTTGAACCACTTGAAGAGACACGTTCGCTTGGACCGCAAGTCACTCATGGCTCTGTACATGGAGCTGGATGAAGAAAGAAGTGCTTCAGCTGTTGCTGCTAACAATGCAATGGCCATGATCACGCGCTTGCAGGCCGAGAAGGCGGCCGTACAAATGGAAGCCTTACAGTATCAGAGAATGATGGAGGAACAGGCAGAGTATGATGAAGAAGCTCTTCAAGCAGCTAGTGAGATGCTCATAAGAAGAGAGGATGAAATCAAGGCTTTAGAGACTGAATTGGCCATTTATAGAGAGAAATATGGATGCTTAGTAGAAGAAGATTTTAAGGATTTAATGAGTAATGAGGATAGCCAGGAGTTTAGGTTTCAACCTTATTTATCTCATCATCATGGTAGTGGCATAAGCTCTCCTCCCAACTTCATCAATGAAGGTGATGATAATGGAGAAAAAGGCCTCAAATTCCATCAATCTGTGTCATCTCAAGTGGATAGTGGAGGAGGAAGGACAAGTGAGTCATTGAGAGACCCCAAAGGGGAGAAAGCATATCTTCTAAGCAGAATAAAGAAACTTGATACCAGAAATCACATGGCAGACAATGGATTTCAATTCCCTCAATGTAGTACTGACATTGTAAACAACGTAGAAAATGGGACAGGTAAAATATAAGATAATAAGCCTATATATTAATATATATATTGAGTAAATTATCATTTTGGTTCTCGAAAGATAAAATTTGTCTCAATTTAGTCCCTAAAAATCTCTATTAATATAAGGGTGGCTCAATGCATAAAGCTCCCACTATATGAGGTCTGAGGAGGGTCAGATATATGCAGCCTTGCCCTTGCAAGTAGAGAGGTTGTTTGGAGGATTTGTACTAATGACCTCCAAGTTACATGGCAGGAACCTTACCGTTGCTTCAAGGTTCACCTTCCTCCAATCTCCGTTAATATAACTGACAGAAAATTTCTCAGGGACTAAGTTGAGACAAATTACATCTTTCACGGACTAAATTTGACATTTTTCATCTCTTTCAATGACTAAATGGAGACAGATTACATCTTCTAGGGACCACAATAATAATTTACTCTATATAAATTGGTAGGATTCTTATATTAGTTACAGACTTTCATCACAGAGTTGCAATCTTTTTTGATGTGGCAGATAAAGCAAGTGAAGCAGCCTCCATAACATCCCTTACAGATATTGTGAAGGCCCTTGAAGTAGACAGTGGATTTTTAGAGCTTGTATGCAAGGAACACGAAGAACATACCGAAGAAACCGAAATTTTGACGGCGATATCGGAGAATCTAGAGAAGCTTCGGCACCTTGTAATGAACTCCCCTAAGGCATCTCCTAAGGCATCCCCTAAGACATCACCTAAGGGGGACACAGCATGATCACCATCTCTACCCTGCCTGTTCTGATAGTAAATGGACTATTTTTTCCTAAGTGTAGTGGAAAATTAAAGAAGTAATGAGTTCTACCCAGAAATTTTCAAAGAGGCAGCTCATAGTCTCAATGGTAGTAGTGGAGACTAAGTGTCATTCAGATTTCAGACACCATATAGGAAGCATGGAGATGGATGTGATGTTAATAGCAAATTTCTTCTTCTCTCAAATTTTTTTTTCTCTGTGTAGTATTTCTGAAACTGAGGAGATATTGCACTTGGAACTTCAAAAGCATGTCCTGTGATAGCTTGTTTCCTGAATATCCACATCACTAGGCTTCTAGTTATCTTCACTAGGATCACTTGGACAAACTTGGCTAGGTTTTGATTGTTTGTATTATAATCATTATTTTGACAGTTTCTTTCTTCTTTCTAACCTGTTTGTTTCATCTTGCAATTTTGAAAATGGATTCATGAAGCTTCAGCCACAAGAAACTTTGAATTATGATGTTTGATCTTACCACAAAATTAGCAGGGTTTCCATAAGAATGTCACAATATCTGTAAATTCAGTTTAACTTGCAATGTCCAATTTTTTTTTTTTTATATTAAATCTTGCAGGATATAGAAGATCAAATCCACTCTCTTTAGTTCTTCCATATACTTTATTTATGTATGTATTTATCTTATATATATCAAATTAAAAATGGATTGACACAGCAAAAAATAACCAAAAAAGTCTTGCTAATTAATAATCTTATTCTTAGGATGCTAATGAAAAAAAGTAAAATCAAAATTAGAGGTTGAATTAATTAAAAGAAATTAAATCTGTGTAGATAAATTATATAATTTAAATCGTTGGATAAGAGTATTATAACATTGATTCAAATCTTGATTCAATAGTACTTATTAATGTCTCTATATTTTTCAACCATTAATCCATAATAAATAAGTTCAAATTTTTATTAATATAAATAAATCGCATCACATAATTATAAAAATGTATAGAAATTCAATAATGAATAATATACTCTGTGCACTTACAATCCAAATCCCATTGGTATGTAATAAAATAACAATATAATAATTTAGATTAAAAAATTAGAGGAGAAAACTGGTCGCAGATGATTGTACTAGCGAGCACAACTTCTTCAGTGGTAACAAAGGCTCTTTCTGCGTTCCACCGCGTCATCGCCATTCGTCTTCCATCTTCATCATCATCTTCTTCTTCTTCTTCTTCTTCGCACTTACGTGGCTCGGTGGCGACGTTGACGATGGCCACCACCAACAGCGGCCACCAGGATGAGCTTGACGCCGTATTCAAGCAGAAGCGGGCGATCAGAACGCAGGTCAGAAAGACCCTCAAATCCATGGATCCATCCCTCAGATCCCAACAAGGTAAGAGTATATTCACTCTATTATTAATCTCTATGAGCGATTTGCCGATTTACCTGCTCATAAGATAAGGGAATAAGGGATCATGTGTTGTGGCTGCCTCTGCAATGTAGAATAGAATGCCCAAATGTACAAATTGGTGGGTGACCTTTATCAAGTTCTTGATTAAGTTGATTCTTTTACTTGGCGCTGCTCCAATATTTAGCCTGGGTTTGCACTTTGCACTGTTTTCTTTTTAACATCTTAAATAATGTTGGACTAAATTATCATTTTAGTCCAGAAATGTCAAATTTTAGTACTTGAGAAATACAATTTGTCTCTATTAGCATAACATAGACATTTTTTACATTGCATACTGAATTTGACATTTCCATTTTTTAGGGACTAAATTGAGACCAATTGTATCTTTCAGTACTAAATTTAGACAGATTGCATCTTTCAGGCACCAAAGTGATGTGATTCACTCTAAATGTTAAAATGAAGTTATGCTCTTTACCTTCTTTATAAAAAATTCCGTATTCTTATTATATTTCTTTGTTTTTTTTAAGATAATGCTATTCAAAGTATAGTTTTGGGGGCTCCGTGGTTCAAATCTAGTCATAGATTATGCGCATACATTAGCTGCAGTGCTTTACGAGAAGTTGATACATCCAAGCTGTTGTCAGAAATTTTGCAAGATCCAGTCAATGGTATGTCATGACTTTTATCTTCAAATATCGGCTATTGACTACTAAATTAGAATTTTGAAGTCTCTGCTTGGAAGGTGATTATGCATCTTGATATCTCTGTAGAATTATTACAGTTCAAGTAGATTATTCTTGCTACCTTAAAAATGCAATAGCTAACTTGAGAGGAATTTTTTCAAAGGATCAATTTTAACAATAGCAGATGTGTGGTAATATTTGTGAATTATTCTGGGTTGGAAACTCCCTGCAGGTCTTAGTTTTGTTACCTATGAAATTTCCCTGTAATATCTAGTGCTTCCTTTGTATTGTCATGTGTGAACTGTAGAGTAGCAACTTAGTATTTTTTTGAGTAGATATGCGTTTTATTATGTGTTATCCTATCCTGGTCATGGATTGGGTGTACTTTGAGGGGCTGAACTCTGACGTACATTGCCCTATCTCTACCTCACCCTGTGGACCAATCTTCTAATGCTAGTTTAGTATCTAAATTTTATTGTTACTCAAGAAGACCATATGCAGGTGGGAAAAAACTCTATGTACCACGGGTGGAGGATAAGAATAGTCACATGCGAATGCTCAATATCTCACATCTTGATGATCTTATTGCAAACTCAATGGACATTTTAGAACCAGCTCCTGTTGATGCTGCTGGAAATAAGCGTGAAGATGGTACTTGCTCCCTATGCCTACCTTGAATAACTGCTTTGAAGTGTTAGCTTATCTCCTTCTTAAATTCACCCTAAGGATCAAGAACAATAGCCCCAAAATGAAAATACCTGTTTCTTATTATTATTATTTTTTTCCTTCTTAATTTTCTTTCTTGCTGCATGTCAACTATAAATAATCAAACATAACTTTCATTGATAAATTTCTACTTAATTCTTGAATTTAAATTTGAATGCCACATCTATAATTAGATTTGACTGCATCCCGTTCTTGTCTTTCTTGTACAATAAAATTCTAAGTTTCAGAGTCGTGATTGGCAGTTTTTTGTTGTTCATTTTGCTTAATTGCTTCTTTTAAGCAGGGTCCTTACTCCTTCGCCTAAAATAGTTCAAATCAATTCTTTATAAGAATTTTTTTAAAAAAAAGTGGGGAGGGTTGGGGGGGGGGGGGGGAGAGTGAAGGCTGATTATAGCATAACTTTCAAAAAGCTGCTACCTTTGGAGTTAGGACTAGATATGCATACTGCTCACTACCATTTCTACTTTTGTGCAGTCAATAGGGTTGACTTCCATCAATATATTCATTAGTTAACCTGATTGGCTATCTACAACCTTCTGAAAGATCTCTTTGGTGCAGTTATGCAGGCAAATGACCCAGTTGATTTGTTTCTTTTACCTGGTAATTTCTCGTCTCCTTAGTGAATTACTAGCGTCTAAGCCTGAAAATAGCTAATCACTTTCTTTTGTTTTTCTTCCTAGGACTTGCATTTGACAGATCTGGGAGACGTTTAGGCCGTGGTGGAGGGTACTTGTTTTATTGTTTCTCCTATCTCAACATTTTCAATCTGTCTCTTATGTTGTATGAAGTTTTAGTTTAGAATTAGAAACATCCGAGTAGGATTAATCTTTTCGGGTCTTTCTCTTAATCCCGGTTACCACCAAAGCTCTACTTGGTGAGCTTGTATGACTGCTAGAACGGTATCAATCTCACAAGCTAAAAGCTTAATCTTTGATATTTCACTCCTTGTGTCTAATCATATATGCTAATCTAAGTCCAAATTCCTATGGTTGGTAACAATCTATTGTTTTCTCCCCCAGATACTACGATACCTTCCTGAAGAACTACCAAGATCTTGCTAAGGCACGGAATTGGGAGCAACCCCTATTTGGTATGCATGTTTTCCCTCTAGAATTAACTGGATGATTTAGTTAGAATCAGCCTACACAATTTGACAGGAACCAGCAAACTGTCTATGATTTTGCAGTTGCACTATCATATTCTGAGCAAATATTGGATGAAGGAGTCATACCAATGACTTCATCTGATGTTCCAATTGATGCTCTTGTTTCTCCAGCTGGTGTAATTCCCATCAGTACGGCCGCCTTGAATAGGTACCTCAATTACTCATTTTTGTTGCTATGGGGAATTCGACCCCTTTTATTTTTTGGTCTATTTAACCATTTCAACATTTCCAGAATGAATCCATGACACTTGACTCCAAGGGTGAAGCTGAACATATTCAAAGAGGATTGTCCATGGATTGAAGTTTCATGTTCCCTTCAGGTTTAAGGCAATGAAGTATCTAAATCTTGAGGACTAAGGTATTTATTTCGTGAAGGCTGCTAGCATCTCATTTCTCCTTTTTGCCATTCATGTCTTTTTGAGCATACTTTATGCAAGTTTTGTATTGAGTGAGACCAATAATATGTACTTCTGAAGTTTTATTTTGCAAAATACTACTTCCTGGGTGACACCAATAACATGTATTGAAGACTTTTTAGCAGACAACATGGCCAGGCAATGGAAATGGAGGTGTTAACGTTTCATGTCTTGTTCCTCGTTGACTTAAATCACAAGTAGCCAAAAACTCCATTGTAAATTGCTAGGAAGTGGGGAAAACCAGGAGTAGATGTTCAGTGGTACGGTAGTACTAAACTTCAGTACATCCCTCCAATCAGTTGGTTCATAAACCATTCAAGGTGGGTCCTTGTTAATGTGAATTATATTAATATTAACAAATGGCTCTACATGATTGAAGGGATGTACTGAACTTTAATAGTACAATACTATTGAACTTTTATCAGAAAATTAGCGTCCAAAAAAAATGTATAAATGTAATTAAGTTATAAACTGTTATGCTTTAAAGATTGGATAGTGTTCTCAAAAAAAAAAAAAGATTGGATAGTGAAAATGTAATTAAGTTATAATTTTAGTTATTAAAAAAATGAGACATGGAGATCTAGCTCCAAACGAAATGGTAGAAAGAGCTTAATTAGGAAGAAAATATTATTTTTACAAAATTAAATTTACTAATTTAGATGTGTTATTTTTATCTAAATAAATTTAATTTGTTTGATAGTTTGTAAAAGGTGCAATTTTAATATACATAATTGTTTAAATTTTTATTTAAATATAATAAAGAAAAAAAAGGCTATTAACAGCAGCAATCATCTCATCAAGCGTCTCAAGCTCTCCTGGTCTATTTAAAAGTTTTATTTTCTTTACCTTTCAAATTGGGGAGGGAGTCAAGGATGGAATGAAATGACTTGTTAATATTTTTGGAACCTTATTATAAAAAGGTCAAAACCCTCGTGTTTGTACGAAGTTTCATATTGATTCTTTATGTTTCAAAAAGTCTAAATTGGTCCTTTATGTTTGCAAGAAGTTCCAAATTGATCTTTCCGTCTAAGTTCGTTTATTTTTTCCGTGGCGTGCTGACGTGGACACATAATCTCTCCTATGTGTCAATTGAAGCTGATGTGTCATGCCACGTCATCATCCAATATCATATATGATGACGTGGCATGACACGTCAGCTTAGATGGACACGTCAACACGCTACGTCAGCACTTAATTTAAGAAATTGACGGAAGTGGACGGAAGGACCAATTTAAAACTTCTTACAAACATAAAGGATCAATTTGGGGTTTTGACCTTATAAAAATACTTTTCTTTCCTTTGTATTTTAATAAAATTAAAATTTTATTCTGTTATACATTGTAAAAGGACTTTACCTAAGGACTAAAATGAAAAAAAAAAATTAAAATTAATTAACCATTTCATTCTTTCCCTTCCTTGTTAAACTCTCAAACAACATATTTACTTATTTCATTTCATTTCTTCTATTTTCTTATTAAAAATCCCTTTTTTTTTCGAGATTTTTTCATTAAAATTCTCAAACAACATATCTAACCTCTTCCGTATCGGGGAAATTAGACAGCAAGTCCTGAAAGAAGCTACTCCAAAGGATATATCAGTTATCTCATAGCAAGTTCGTTCTTACTTTCTCACATACCAATCTATCTTCATCTTTTTCAACGTGGTTTTAGTTGTAAGATCAAGACACCAAAAAAAACTTTTAAGATATATTAAAATAGATAATTGTACATTATTACTCTTATAATTTTATTTACTTATAAATAAGTACAGTTCAATTAATTTAATAAAATGGTAATTCAGATTAGCTTATTTTGTTGCATGTTTATAGACAATATGAAATATATTTTAATTATTTTCGCTGTATCAAAAATAACATACTACTAATACAAACATTTAGGTCACGTTCGCTTTCCAGATTCAACTCTGGAAAGCAAACCAATCGGGCCCCACTCACTTTTATTTTTTGGTCTCCCACTTATTTTTTTTTAAAAAAGAAAAAATAATAATAAAATACAAAATGTCTATTATACCCTTTGATTTGACATAATCATAACTTTTTTTCTTTTTATTATTTTAATATAAGGGACAAAGTGGTAATTTTAATACATTCCCATTCTATTTCCATATCAAATTTTTACTACCAAACACATCAAACTCATTCCCTTTCCTTTTCAATCTCTCTTTCTCTTTCCCTTTCTAGCCAGCAAACATGCCCTCAGAATGAGACAATTCATTCTTGACTATCATTCAATTTAACCATGAGTTGAAAATAAATTTTATAATGATAAATTATAGTATAATCAGGATGTAATGGAAATGAGTTTAGAGAAAATTCATATTTTCTAATGAATTAAACAAAGTCTTGAGTTTAAATTTTGTGTATGAAAAATCTCTATTGAGAGAGCTCAACTCCTATTATAGGACTTCAGCCAATTCGAATAAGATTGCCTCAAATAGAAAGATACCTAAGTAGGACCTATTTGGTTATGGATTTATTTGGAGAAAGTGAGAATTTGAAAAGTTTTATGGATTTATTTGGAGGAAGTGAGAATTTGAAAAGGGAATTGTAATGAGAATAAAAATGGAAAATGAAATAAGATAGGGAATGGAAATGAGAATGAAAATTAAAATGGGAAATGAAATGGGATAGAGAATAGGAATGAAATATCATTATGTTCGCTTGCTGGATTGCTTGGTGGAATGGAGTCCAAAAAGTGGGTGGGGCCCAGTGGTTTCCCTCACAGTTTTTTAAAAAAATAAAAAATGTCTATTATACCATTTGATTTGACACAATCATAACCTTCTTTTCTTTTTATTATTTTAATATAAGGGGCAAAGTGGTAATTTTAATACATTCCCATTCCATTTCCATTCCAAATTTTTACTACCAAACACATCAAACACATTCTCTTTCCCTTTCTACTTACCAAACGTGCCCTATGGGCATGTTCATTTGCAAGAAACAACAATGGAAAAGCCAATGGAAATGGTGAGATCCACTGAGCCCCACTTACTTTTTCACTTTTTCATTTCCATCAACTTTAAAAAAAGAAAAATACAAAATATCTATTACAAAACTCCAAATTGGTCCCTTATGTTTGCACGAAGTTTTATATTGGTCCTTTATGTTTCAAAAAGTTTAAATTGGTCCTTTATGTTTGCAAGAAGTTCCAAATTGGTCCTTTCGTCCACTTCCATCAATTTCTTAAGTTAACTACTGACGTGGCGTGCTAAGGTGGACATATAATCTCTCCTATGTGTATCAGATAGCTAACGTAATCTTAGATACACTAAAAACACTCAAACAACATCGTTTAAGCTAAAAATAAAATCATCTTGAGAGGACCAATATGAAACTTTAATGAAACATAAAGGACTAATATAAAATTTCAATGAAACATAAAGGACCAATATAGAACTTCAATGAAACATAAAGGATCAATATAGAACTTCAATGAAATATAAAAGAGCAATATAGAACTTCAATGAAATCTAAAGGACAAATATAAAACTTTTGAAAAACATAAAGGACCAATATAAAACTTTGAAAGATAAAAGACCAATTTAAAACTTGTGTGAAACATAAAGGACCAAAATGGGCATTTGACCTTTATTATTTTAATATAAAGGGTAAACTTGTCATTTTAATACATTCCATTTCCATTTCCATTACCAAACTTTTATTACTAAACATATCAAATGCATTCCGTTTCCATTTCCATTTTTATTCCTGTCTAATGAACGTGCTTATATCTTCATAATATTTCCATAATTTACAGGTAGTAAATCTAAACCATCGAATTGGACATAGAATCATGGATAGGTACATTAACTACTATTACAGTTGAACGGGACAGCAAAATACAGAGATCTTGACAAAGATTGGATTTTTCCAACAATTTTACTAATTTACAACTAAAATGTTAAACCGTCTGATATAACTCTTACATTGATTCGACAAGGATCGTGGACAGTGTGGTTATAGAGAATTTTGACAAGACAGGATCCAGTATTCTCAACTCTTCCCTGCAGAGCAGTCCTTCAAGTTGGGGAAACTAGCAACACAGATAATTCTCACTTCTAAGAGACATGTAGGCCTAGACCTAGCATTGCTCATTGAGAAAATTATAGGAACTGTGGTAAAATCAAGATCCCCCTACCCTGGAAGCATACAATAAAACCCCTAGTTCCAGGGACTTGGCTGCCGAGCATCTCTGAAAACAGAAGTGCCCCCAGATGCTGCTGGGGAAGGGGATGATGCAATGTAATTTGTTCCTGATACAGATACAGAAGGCAGGTTCATGGGATTTCCTTGATGTCCTGAAAGAGCAAAGCGTGATGGACTTGCTGTAGCCCCTGAACTTGCTCGAGATGGATGAGGAGAAACCTTCACAGGAAATGCAACAAAATATTGAGATTTATACACACATTGGGAAACTCGAGGTAGTTTGCTTCATGAGATTAAATTAGCTCTTCGCATGTAAAGCTTGAAATTACTCATTGATTCAGTTAAACAATCCATAATCTAGTCAAATATAATATCAGATATGTCCAATAAGGTATATATTTACGTACAAGACAACAAGGTAAATAATATCAGTTTGCTATCTGTCTGCCAAAAAATTACTTCACCAAGATAAGAAAATTCAACTTAGTTATATGGTGCTGTTGCACCATAGAAAAATTGAATAAAAAATGCCTGAACAAAACAAGACACCATATGTATGTCATACTCTTTGCAGTGCTTTGTAGCATTAAAAGAATCAAGAGCAGATTAGGCAATAAGTAAATTACATTAACCGAGAACTCAAATTCAGCACAAACATCTGTCAATTCGAATGATTTTTAACACTAACAAATTTGGGTACTTGATCCAGCCCTGTCAGAAGACATTGTAAATAACAGGCTTAATGCAGGAGCAAGAGGGTCCAATTAGGTATTAAATATGTTCAGGGAGAACTTGGGCTGAGCTTGTAGAATGTATAGGGTAACACCGTGGAAAGCTCTACCAGGCTGATCTTTCTCACTATTAAAAGGAGTTTGAGATTATTATCTTAGTAAATTTTTTTTTTAAAAGTGAGTGCGGATCTCAAAGTTCACCTACTGATGAGAAGTTAACCTTTCCACAGCATTAACTTTAAGTACAAACGTAAGCTTAATCCTGTCTGCCACACTTGATCCTACTATATGCAGCCCTAATTCACATATTCACAGATTCACCCCAGAAACCCCAATTATGAGATTAACAACCACAAAGACAGAATAAATGTGAATGAAAGCACATTTGCAGCATTACTGCTAGTAGTAAGGAAGATACATTACCATGTTTTGTTGAACACTTGGGGTCCTCCTAAGAGGGGACTCTGAAGAAGTTGACATGCCAGTTGTCCTAGGAATATGGCGAGAATGAACATTGTGATTTGAAAGATCATCAGTTGCACCCACATCATCACCAAGATTTGCTTCTGTGCTCATCCTCGGAGTCATATGCTTACTCATTGATCCAGTCTCATTTGTCCCATCTGCTTGAAATGGAACAGAAGGGCGCATAGTAGTCCCTTGCATACTGTTCTGCCTTTTTAATTCTTCCTCCGCATGCAATATCTGTCAACCATAATCTGTAAGTAAAGAAACTGAAAACCATTTCCTCAAAACATAGAAAAGACAGCAAATCCAGAGCTCACCTGTTTCAACACTAATACTAAATTATGTTTCTTCGCATTCAAAACTTTTAACTTATCCTCAACTTCCCTTTTCCTTTTCTCTTTGTCACTTAACAAATCCCCTTTGTCTCTGACCTGCCATTAATACACATAACAATGGTGAAAAAAATCAGACTAAACTGAACTCTGATGAAGACATAGTACGCTTTTTCACAAACTACCAAATGGGAAGCTTACCGGCTCAATCTGATTTTCCGTGGCACCACCATTGACAGGTTCAGAAGCTTTCCCTCGTAAATCAGTCTTAGAATCTACAAACGAATCAGGCCCGTCAAGTGGTTTCTTCGAAGAACCACGGACAAGTTCGGATGCTATGTGAACTTCATCCTTCCGTGACGGCCCTTCTCCATTATCTATGACCTTTACATTAGCTGTTGGGAGTTCAATAGGGGGTTTAGAGAGAGAGCTAGGGTTAGGGTTGGAGGAGGAGGTGGTGGTGGAAGCACGAAGGCGAGAGAGGGCCTTGGAACGACGCAGAGTAAGCAATTTGAAATCTTTGAAAGAAATTTGGGGGTTTGGCATAAGCCATCGACGAGGCACGTCAGGGACTCTGTGGAGATTCCCTCTGTAAATGGAAATGGCCACCATCTTTTCCGATTCTCCGTTATCCACATCAACCGTACATTGGATCATATATAGGTTTTGCTTTGCCCACAAAGAATCCTAGAAAAATTGGAGAATATATATATATATAATTAAATTTAGGTTTTATATTTTTACAACAAGATTTTCCAATAAAAAAAATACTGAGTAAAAGATTTTGTATGAGTTGTTAGAGAAAATATAGAAGATTATATTTTATATAATATTATTGAAGAGATAGTATAAATGAAGTTTATAATTAAAAAAATTAAAAATTTTACTTAAACTTTTTTTTTGGGACAATGGCAGGGTAGAGGGAAGATGTTGTCTCAGTTGTGGTTGAACGATTAAGGAAAAGGTTGTGAGGAGGAAGAAGGAGGCTTGGATTTGGTGTGATTGGGGTTAGTGCAACTTTTGACCACGATGTTAAGAACCCAAAAGACTTTTAGGCGCACCATCTGAACAAGGCGTGAACATGTCATTCGCAACGTGTCAACTCTTAAAATAAAGTTTTGAAATCATGAAAATGGCACATGCCATGGGATTGGCTATCCTGACATTAGGATGGCCGTTCTTTTGATGTGCCATTTTTCTATTGCGGTTCGAAAACTTTAAACATTCATAATTTTGTCTATTTTTCGCAAAGTTTATATCAATTTTTATTGCTTTTTCGTCCTTTATACAATGATATAAATTTTGAAGCCTAATGATTTGAAATAAAGCTACAGTGGTCGAATTTTCACACACTACTAGATTTTTAATTTTTGAAAATTTGATCATCGTATTTCAAGTCATTAAGCCTCAAAATATATATCATTGCATAAAGAACAGAAAAACAATGAAAATCGACATAACACTTACAAGAAACAAACACCGAACAAGAAAGTTACAAACGTTGTAAGTTTATAATTAAAATAATTTTATACATTTTTTTTATGTTATAATATAAAATAACAATATAATTATAATAGTTCTACATATAAAAAGTGTAATATCATTCATAATTTATAAAATTAATTTTTATTTTTATTTTTTTAATATATATTATTTTATATTATTTAATATAAAAATATATTTTTCAAAAAAAATAGTGTTGACTTGCGGGCCAAACCATTTATCTCACGGACCAACATAAAACAGATATGATTATATGAACTTATGAAAAGAGACCCGTTTATAAACGGGCTGACCATCCAAGCTCATTTAAGAACGAGCCCGAGTCTCTACGGGCCCGACCCGTTTGACACTTCTTCAAATGAGATGTATAATAGAGCGTTTAATTCCCAAAAGGTGGGAAGAAAGGAAAATAGTAAATCTGATTTTTCTGATTTAATTTTTTTATATTGGAATTGAACTCTCTGTGTTGGCGCGATAATCTCTCTCTATCTTCCCTTTCTTCATCACAAATTCACAATTACACCCATTTCAGTTCTATCCATAATAGCCATTCACCTTCAGAATCCCTTCCCACCTTTATGCTTCAATCAATGGCTACTCTCACGAATTCAATTCCTTTCCCAAAATTCGCTATCTTCATCATCATTCTTTCTTCTTTCCTTCCCGCGAATTCTCTCTCACTAGAACCTCCTCCTCCTTCAATTCTTTGCCTTCCAAATCTCTCTCATCCCTCTTCTCTCTTCCCTCTTCCTTCCTTGCGCGTCGCTGTCCCAACCTGCTCTCCCTCTCTCCTCTTTCACCTAGTTCTGTATAGCTCGCTGGACTATGTGAAGGCCAGAGAGAGAGCGCTGGGGTTTTTCCAACTGCATTTGGAATCTTCACTTAGGGATAGCCGCTGAAATCAGAGATGAAGAGAGGCAGGGGAGAAAAATTGGATAATTTCTTGTCATCAAATAGGCAAAGACCCTTTCAGATTCTAATCTTATTTGGATTATTGTATATATTGTTAATTACGCTGGAAATACCTTTTTTGTTCAAATCTGGGTATAGTGGTTTGTCACGGGAGTTGATTCCTCCTTCTAGGCTGGACAGCGAGCAGGATTTTGAACGAAGAGAAGCGCTAGTTCGTCCCCTTGAAACAGTTTCTTTAAATACTCACCAACTCGATCATAGGCATCTAACTGAGCACAAGATTCTCTCTGGCTTGGTATTCAATGACAGCACATTTCATTTGTGGGGTAGGGAAGGATCCTCGGAGCTTTACGAGTCTGCAAAGAATGCTTGGAAGGTGGGGAAGAAGATTTGGGAAGAGTTGGAAGCGATGAACTTGAGGAGCATTGCTGAAAAGTCTGAGAACGGATCAGAGTCATGTCCACCTTCGATTTCTCTATATGGGTCAGAGCTTTCGGCTCGTGGGCTGGTCATGGTCCTTCCTTGTGGACTGACATTGGGGTCCCACATAACGGTGGTAGGAAAGCCTTTGGCAGCAGAATCAAATCCTGTTCATTCAGTGATGTTGTCACAATTTGTCATGGAGTTGCAGGGGTTGAAGGCTGTGGACGCCGAGGATCCCCCAAGAATTTTGCATTATAACCCCAGGTTAAAGGGAGATTGGAGTGGGAAGCCTGTAATTGAGCAAAACACTTGTTACAGAATGCATTGGGGTTTGTCGCAGCGGTGTGATGGTGGGGAATCAAAGGCTGATGAAGAGACTGGTAAGTGATATATAATAAAAGATGATTCTGTATCGAAATGGACTAAAAATTGAATTCCGTTGTCTGATAATGTGACATTCAAACCCTCTACAAATTCATTCAGATCAAATAAACAACCTTTCTGCTTGCAGTGGTAAGGCTATGTACATATAATCCTTCCCTAACCCCCTCCTGGATGGACTCTCGTGCATTGAGCTGCCTTTTTTTTTTTTTAATTCTCAGTTCCAAGGTTATACCTTGCCCCTCTTATTGTTTTCATTTTAGTTGCACACTTGTTGACTTTTATACTCTAGGAAATTTGTTTCCCTCCTCTTCTTAGTATTGATTACTGTCTCAGAAAGACATTATGCCATAGTTCTTATGTTGGGTTTATCCCTGTGTTGTTTATTTGTTTTCTTTGTGACTGAATCAAAATTAGTTATTCCCTATGTTGGCCATAGTTGATGGGCTGGTGAAGTGCGAGAAGTGGGTTCAGGATGATGACAGTCCTGAAGTGGAGTCCAAGGCAACATGGTGGTTTAATAGGCTTATAGGCCGAACCAGAAAAGTAACTGTTGACTGGCCATTCCCATTTGCCGAGGGCAAGCTATTTGTTCTTACTCTTAGAGCTGGATTGGAGGGCTATCATGTCAGTGTTGATGGGAGGCATGTGACCTCTTTTTCTTATCGCACTGTGAGTAAATCTCCTTGAACTTAACCTGAAGATGGATTTTAATAATTTCTTAAGATTTCTCTTGAATTTCAACAGGGTTTTGCTCTAGAAGATGCCACTGGGCTTTCTTTGAGTGGGGACATCGATGTCCAATCTGTATTTGCTGCTTCTTTGCCTTCAGCGCATCCTAGTTTTGCTCCACAACAGCAGATTGACTTGTCAAGCAGATGGCGTGCCCCATCACTCCCTGAATTTGATGTAGAACTGTTCATCGGAGTTCTTTCTACTGGAAACCATTTTGCTGAGAGGATGGCTTTGAGGAAGTCATGGATGCAGCACAAGCTCATCAAATCTTCAAGAGTGGTGTCTCGTTTTTTTGTAGCACTAGTAATGATGACAAACTTTTCGTTTCCTGGTTATCATTTCATACCTGATGTCCAGTTTCAGGTTCTTAATGTTTGAATTGAAATTCTTACAGCACTCAAGAAAAGAAGTGAATGTAGAGTTAAAAAAGGAAGCAGAATTTTTTGGTGATATTGTTATAGTGCCGTACATGGATAACTATGACCTTGTTGTCTTGAAAACAGTGTCCTTGTGTGAATATGGGGTGAGTTGTTCTTTGATTGAAAAATTTTAAGGTTGAATAGTCGGAGGTTTTCAGAGATTTATTGGATTTCCTCCATTGTTGACAGATCCACACAGTTTCTGCTAAGTATATCATGAAGTGTGATGATGACACTTTCGTAAGAGTGGATGCTGTTTTAAATGAAGCAAGGAAAGTTCCGGATGATAGGAGCTTTTATATTGGTAACATGAATCAATTCTCCAAACCCTTGCGCAATGGTAAATGGGCTGTGACATACGAGGTATAAATAACACCTTTTTGTAATGTTCTTTTTAGAGGAGTTGAGAAATGGGAATCACTTGGAAAGAATTGAATGAACTTCCTTGGGTTTTACTATAAGTTGCTTTCTTATACATGTATTTTTCAAATTCCATATCTCTCTAATTTATCTCTTATTATAACTGGCAATATGTTTAAAACGCTGTTTACTTTTATGATGTCTAATTCCGATGTAACAGACCATTTGCTTCCTTCTCCCCATTCAATGTCATGCTTCTTAATGATACACTAGAATTCACTGAGATGCAGTCTTCTGTTTATGTAACTCTTCCCTACAATAAAATCATTATGGTTGGATTTTATCTGTTGCTACATTTAACAAATAGCCTGTTGGCAAAATATTCAAAATTTTCTTGCCATGTACTGTTTTCAGGAGTGGCCAGAAGAGCGATACCCGCCCTATGCTAATGGACCAGGTTATATTATGTCTTCTGACATTGCACGTTTCATCTTATCTGAATTTGAGAGCCATAAATTAAGGGTCAGTAAATTCATTCTTTGTTCTACAATTTTTATTTTGCTGAATTTTAAGGTTCAAGCGCCTGCATGCTTGTGTCCCTGAAGTGAATTGTAGATTGTTGTCAAAGTTTCTTCTTGTTCGCTGAAAAATTTCCTCTCTATGCAGTTGTTTAAGATGGAAGATGTGAGTATGGGAATGTGGGTAGCGCAATTTAACAGCTCGAAACCAGTAGTTTATGTACATAGCTTAAAGTTCTGCCAGTTTGGCTGCATAGAAGACTATTACACAGCCCATTACCAATCGCCAAGGCAGATGAAGTGCCTCTGGGATAAATTGCAAACTCAGACAAGGCCTCAGTGCTGTAATATGAGATAATGTAGAAGAAGATAAAACACCTCACAGATGTAGATATAGATATCATATATGGGACACAATATGATGCAAGCTCTGCTACCCTACAAAAACTGTGGCGTCCAAGTACACATTTTGAAGTGTTGCATAGTGTCTGATACAACATTATCATACTTTATTTTTGAAGTATCAATGCTTTATAGAAATGCAGTCATGGGCTGCAAATTTTGTATAGAATGTGAAGCATAGTTAAATGGTCTCTCTGTATAAGAACCCTTTCAAATTCACTATTTATTGGTCCTTGGTTTGGGGAAATACTGATACAGATTCAATTTGTGTAATTATATTTGTGCATTCATGGAAGAAATGGTTATTGCTTAGATCAAAACAGACTGCTTTCCATGTTCTCTACCCGTTTCCATATTCAATTGCTAGTATTTTTTTTCACAAATATATACAAAGTACAGTTTGATATTTACTGTTCCCAGCTAGTAAATATTATTGCCAGTTTTTGGGGAAAAAACATTAGGAAGGAAAGTTATGCCATTTGAAAACTTAGGAAAGAAAAAAGTAGCAAAAGGCCAAAAATAATAAATGCCTATGACTGTGTCTACTTCTTCATCTTTTTTCTCTTTGAATGGGAAACAGGTTCTGATGTGAGGAACATGAATTGGTGAAACTTGGTAAAATAGGATAGACAAATAAAGGACCTATCCTTAATGAATTAAGGTTAATATTTATATTTTCTTATCTTTCTCTTTCAGATGATCCAAATTCATTGGAATGTTGCTATTGGAGACAGTAATTTATTCTAATCTTATTTGAGTCAATAGATTAGTGTGTAAGGCAACTTTGTAAATGGATTTATCCATGTTTTATAGATCTCATCTGATCATTCCTATGTATATCCTAACATTTGGAGCATATGCAAGGTAAGAGACAAGAAATCATGACCTTCAATTCTAAGTATATAATTATGATAGTGATTTACTTTAGAATGAAGAAATTGGAAGGGAAGAAGCCATGAGGATTGGAAGCAGTAGCAGCAACTAATGAATTATAAATCCAACTAATGAGTCCAAAGCAGCTAAAAATGACAATTTGCAAGAAATATATAAATCCTTCTTAATGTTTTTATTGTACATACGTAAATTGAATAATATAACTTGATAATTTTTTTATATAATAGATTTCTTTTTAAAGTGTTCTTAAAAAATGTTGATTGTATTTACAGATATTGTCATTTGTCCAACTCAGTGATTTGTACATAAAAAGGGCGGCCTAGGTGCATGATTATTAGGTGAAATTTACAAAGAATCAAATATACGCAATCCTGCAAATAAACAAAGACTACTATTTTCAAAAGTTATCCTTAGTTGTAACTACATATGATAACAAATGAGTCAGAGTTAATCATTTTCTTGTTCTTTATAAATATTTTTTTATTGGAGAGAATTTTGTCTAGACCTGAATATGTACACATCTCCTAACCCAAATTCTTTTGGTTAGGAGAAACTAGTCCATTCCAAGTAATCATTTAAAGTTCTAATTTTGATATATAAAATATACTTGTATTCATGTGATTGTGACACTAAATGTAATAAAAAAGCCTTTACTTCAGCTTCAACAGAGACAAAACCAGTGCAACATATTCAAATTTGACAAACAATTGGGGCATCATAAGCACTCGTGTGGTCAAAATGGTTAGCCATATCAACAAAGCCTGACTGAGAGAATCCAAATACACAAGAACTCAAACTTGATGAATCACTATCTAGTTCAAGAAAAAATAGAACTACAAGGCTAGATGATCTTAAAAGCCATATTCTCTTTAAACTTACAGTGCTAGTTAACAGTTATTGTACATTGATTGGATGGGCTAAATAACGCCCACAAAATTCTCATTCATTTCCGCTTACCCTTTGAATGTAGGCATACTAAAAAATGACTACCTAAACTACACCACTCACTGTCATAGCCGCTTCATGCATCATGGTAGCTGCTTAGATTATGCCTTTGGAAGAGATCTGATGGTAACTTTGGGGACTATAACAAAATTTATAGTTATATTATCATACAAATTGGCTTTCCCTGATTTGGTAAACTAAAGTATCTGCTTGAAAGCAGATGGGAAAGCTTCAGTAATCATTGTTGTTTTCGTCTTTCATTATCGTGTTTGGACCATCATCGAAACCTGAGCTAGGGGCAAGCTCATTCAAATCGAGGAAGCGTCTTTTTGTCATGCCCTCAGTTTCCTCCTGAATGGGACTACTTAATTTTTCAGGAGCTTGGTTTTGTTCTTTCTCTTCTTCTGGATAAGAAGGAACAGGCTCTTCTACTTTCATTTCCTGTTCTTCATCATCAATGCCATCTGAATCTTCACTTTCCATCATATGTTCCCCATTCTCATGCTCACTGAGCTCCGAGTGATCATCTGTAGCATTAGGCTTGTCAGGTTTTGTAGACTCGGTATCTGATTCTGAGACTACATATTGTCGGTAATTTATACGGTTTCTGGTAGCCCTCTTACTGCGTCGTAGACCTGATTGAATCTCACCAACGGACCTGAGTTTGGTTTCCCTTCTAGTTCGGCCTGGCAATTGCTTGACTTTATGGGGCCTATCACTGTCTTCACTGATACTTAACGAATCTTCCTGATCATATTCTTCTTCATCCTCAACATTTTCTTCATCCCACTGGTATTCTTCATCTCCTTCAGAGCTACTAGAAACCTTCCTTCTTTGCTTACGTTGCCTGAGATATTCTTCATCATATACTGCTTCTCCAACAATTTCATCATCACTGTCAAAGGCCTCCTCATTATCTGATACTGCTTCAACAAAATCTTTCTCAGAATACCGCATAGGTCTTTGCCTTCGCCGATTGCTGCTGTGATAACAAGATGATTAGTGAAGATAAGATACAAGGTACCAGATCAAATTTACAAGACATACCTTCGATCCAATGCATCAGATTTATACTCTTCCTCAGCATCATCAAAGTCTGGTGATTTTGGAGATGGCATACCAAAACCTAGACTATGAGGGGCATGTGAAGGACCACTCCATTTTCCATTAGTCAATGCTTCAGGTTTTTCTACTAATTCTCTCTTGGGTACAGGCTCTGGGGATGGTTGCTTCCGTCTGACAAAGGAAGGAACAGATATATGCCATGAATAACAGTGTAAATCCCCTCCTCCCTCCTATAAGAATAAAACTAAATAGAAACACATCAAGAACAGCAAGGTGAACTTCATACTTAGTTATCTTAATTGCCTCATTGATGGACCGATCATAATCATCTGCAATGACATTAAATTAAAAAGTACGGTTAGTGTATACCATCAGCCCATACAAAGTATTCTGCAGCAATATGACTCCAATACAACCAAAAAAGAAATAAGTAATAGGGTAGTTCAGATCAGATTTGATGACAAAAAAATAAAACAGAACAGCGAACGCCAATGAATGAAGCTGCCATCCTGCATAGTAAATGAATCACTTTCCTCACCACCATCTACAACCATGAAGGTGGATGCAAACAGAAATTGGATTAACAATAAATTAAGCTAGGAGAGGAACTTGAAAAAATTATAAAAGCTGTGGTGTGGCACAGCAATTAGATAAGGCTAACCTATATAAGAAAAATTCGATATGATACATCCATCAGATCAGATGACTCAGAATCTCCAATGATCCCACTAAGAATGGAATACCTATCCTATGCTAGAAGGCCACTGGTCCAGGGGAGATATAACTACTAAACTATAAACATTTCCCAAAGAATGGTGCAGATTTGGATAACCACATCCAACCTTTATGCGCAAAATAGTAAACAGTACCTAAGGCCCAAAGATGCCCACAGGCCACAACAACACAACACAATTATTAAAAATAAAACAAAGTGGAGTCTAATAACACACAAGGTAGCATGATGGTAGTGCATGTGAAAAGAACAGGAAAATAAAAAGTCAACTTCCAGCTGTTAAATTATAACATTATTATTCATTCTATAATATAGGCATCGTCAGCAACCAACTACCAAATACCAGTACTACGTAAATGGTAGCTCCAGTTACAAGGGGGTTAAGCTTTTTTGCTCTTACCAAATGTGTAGGTAACAGGTTTCCTATCACGAAGTGAACGCCCAGGACCAATCCCATCAACAACCAAGAAGTTATCAAGAAGAAGAGCTTCTCTGTGTTGCTTTTTCAGCAACCTCTCTTTTCTCTGTGCAAATAGGAAATACAAAATAGTACTGTGTTAACTATACAACTGAACAAGCACTAAATTCTTGAAGAACTATAATCAAGACAAAAGGAGGACAAGATGAGATAGGATAGGATCCTGAGTTCGATTCTCGGAATGCCCTCATCTTCTCATTTTTCTCACCAAAACAAAGGACAGGAATCACATTATTACAAACAAAATATAACTAAATGGGTACCTTGTGAACTTTCTCAATCTCAGGAAGCATGTCTATCTTCAGCTTTTTCCCTAGAGAAGCCTCCGTTCTGTTTTTACTTGAGGAAAGCTTATCCTGTGTATACAGATGAGAAAATCCAAATAAGATGCAGTTAGGGGGTAATGTAAAAGAAGCCACAATTCACAATTTAGGGGAAATTTTGAGCATATATAAACGTATAACCACAGTAAAAGCATTATTATCATACTCAAGTACTCAACTAATAACATTGATCAACAACAGAATGAACAGATCATATAACAGAATCAAACATGGTAATTGGTTCTTCCACATGAAACATCTAATCCCATTAAATAATGGTGGAATCTAAGTTGTACGGTTGTACCACTTTGGCTCACATTATTAATGAAGATTACAGTCTGACTCAACTAACAACCCGGCCCTCAAATAAAAAAACATCAAATAGTTTAGGTTACATTTAGAATGTTTGGCCGCAGAACCAATAATTACCTTCTTGATTTGATAAATGTAGGCTTGACAAGTAATGAAAGTTTCTCGTGCCCATGATGATGCTCTTTACTATTACAGAATCATAAATCATATAATCATATGCAGTTTTTTCTTTTCTAACTATGCCAAAGGCTCATTTGCAGAAACATCATGTTTATTGTATCTTGGTCTATAAGCTAGTGCAGAATTCTAGGAATTTCAGAAGCCAAGCTTCATGAATTGTTCAGCCTGCCATATGGTCCTAGTTTGGCTCATGGTCATTTTAGGGATTTCTAATAAGATGGCAAACAGGATAAGATGCTTTGTCATATGGATGCTTTCAATTTTTGTAAACAAAAAGAGAACATGTACATGTCCTAGAGGATGTCTTAATCTTATCCTCTATATAGCACTTGACTTAATTTCAATTGCATAAATTCCACTTCTGTCGAAACAGGGTTTTCTTTGTATGTTGTGTACCATTTTTTCTTTGCCCTCTGCTGAGTCAGTCAAACCTATTATGACCTTTCTGCAGGGACTACATCCTATATTGTATAAAGTGACAAAGTAAACCAATAAACAGTTACATTTTTATATCTAAGTAACACAAGTTCTACCCAACCACAGAAATCTTCAAACTGTCCATCAAGATTTTTAAAGACTACAAATTTTAGCAACTGCAAGAAACTGCGCTGGAGACAAAATAACATTGATATCAAACATTATATGTAAGCTGAGCATATTGGTTTTCTTATGAAGTGATTTTAGTCATCTAGGTTATCACTGTCACTAGGTGACTCAAAAACACAAACATAGAAAGACTTCAGTAGCTTACGGAGACTTCTTGAAATTCATCAAAATTAGTAGCAACTGCTTCCCACTGGTATGTTGTACTAGAATTGACCCGCGAACCTTTCGGTTTCCCTTTCTTCATTTGAATTACTTCAGTTTTCCTTACTTCTCGATACAATCTATGACCAATAATTGGGTCACCTTCATACCTGCACTAATCAAATGCCAGATGAATAAAACCAAGAGACATACATGTAAAGTAACTTTCCAATATAATATATTTCAAGATTTGAAGTGAAAGTTTAAATTTTGGAACAAAAGTAGTATATTACCAATAGGAAATTCCATGTGAATCACCTCCAATCCGCTCTTTACGAAATGTTGAAAGTTGAAAACCATGTTTGAGCGAGTTGTCAATGTAACTTCGGATATCTTCTTGCTGCAAAATATCGGTCAAGTTTGACCATTTATGTCACTCGTAGATTAGTAAAAGGGATAAATAAAGCAGGACCATATCAAACCATGGTAGCATTTAATATATAGTCTGGCGAATGTTAAAATTGCTATTCACTTGAGTATCATTTGTCCATTACTTCCACATAGATGCACCTAGTGGGTTTTAATATTGTAATATAGCTCACCCTCCCCCTTGCCAGCAGCGGTGAAATTAGACAGATATTACATCCTCTAAAAATAAATACTTATGCAGCTATGTGAAATATACTCTGCTCATAGTGAAAAATCCCACCCATATAAAAAGGGGCAAAATAAGCTATAGCTCACCCATCGCCTCCCCAGCAGAGGTCAAAGGCAGGACCAAATAAGCTAAAATTGAGATGAAAAGGGGCAATGCCGTGCATAGAACAAAATGACACTTGATTCAGTGCTCAGCCTGCCCTGAATGGACAGACCCTGCAATCTTCCAAGAAGATTCAAGCTCACATTGAGCAGTGACCTCATCCTTCCATCGGTTCCACGTCCATGTTCACCAACTTAAATTAAGATATACTGATATAGATAGATTAACAATTATATTACCTCAACACGAATGTCACATAATGCCTTTAAGATGACCACACGAACCCCCGGATCAAGAGACTTGTATACTTCAACTTCCACCCTGTCATGCTAGCATAACCTGAGAATTTGGAAAGCATCTAGATGAACATGATAAACTATTTGATATGGCAGGCATACTCACCCATGTGAAGCAACAATAGGAAGTTCCCCATTTGCAACCTGCATTTAAATCCCATCCATATATTAGCCCAGCAAATTACTAATTTCACATCAATCTCAAATATCAGCTAGCTGAGAAATGATCTCATTACCCAATGCCACCAATCTCTCAATTTTCTGCATAATACAGTTATCCAAGTATCACGTGTGAGTGCCATACGTGTAATAGGAGGGATAGCCTATCAAATGATTTAATAGATCTTATCAATAAACAAGCTGCAGTTTTGCAAAAGTAATTGTAAAGTATAAAGTACTGATTTTTTAGTGGCATAGACATTGAGAGAGACAGAGGGTCATTGACTCTGCACTACAGTAGCATAAGAAAACACAACTTCAAGCGCCTGTGCAAAATTTGAAACTTTAAGTGGTAAGATCACTTGCATTAAACAGAATTAACTTTCTCTCTGTCTCCACGTATTTATTTATCATCTTGTCAATCTAATTACCTATCCACTTACGAATGACTTCACAAGATTAAAGTCAATAACAATACTCAGATTTTGTTTAACACAACAGCCTCATATGAGCTTATATAATTACAACATTGTAACTAAACTAGCATAAATCTATATTATTAAGTTAAAGGCACAGGGTTATAAATACTGCAAAATTAGCCAATTCAACCTAAAACGGAAAGAAATACACTGATGGAATGTTAATCATACTTCTAATGAGTAAATATAAAAACAGAAAGTACTAAACTAGCATAATCCTTAACTGTCAGGACCTACATTCATAAAGGAAAGATGAAATCCTGTGTTAAAAAAAAAAAAAACCAGAAGGCTCAAACCTCAGACTCCAAAAACAAAGCACCAACCTTGAGCAAGGGCATATGTATATCACTCAAGGTGTCATTGGGCGTAAGTAGAGCTGTCTCGAATTCTTCCGCGGAGAATTCTACAGAGATATTCAAAAGAGGCCTAAACACCTGCAACAACAAGGTACATCAGTTACACAATCACCCCATCAACGCACACCAACAACGAAGACCACAGCTTTCCAGCTCACATGCAAGAAATTGAGTATCGAAGCTAACTCCCACATGGACCTCAGGTTCCACCGAGGCAACTGCGAAGGCGAAGGCGGTTCCACAAGCGGCGTCACGATCTTACTACATTGCTGCTGCACCTCCTCCTCCTCCGGCGACTCCTCCCGCCGCCGCTGCTCCTTCTTGGAAGCTTTGGACCCCCGCTCGATGGCCGCCGGCTGCCCCGACCCATAAAGACGAGAAGCAGCGCGAATGGTGCACGCTCGAGACGGACGGTTGCTCCTCGTAGTGGCGGGGACAGCGGTTTCCTCCTTAGAAGTGGGAACGTGGTTTTGAGAATTGGGTTCAGGCGAGGATCGGTCGGAGGAGGGTTCAGTGGAGACCAAGGGAGGAGATCCTTGGGACATGGCTATAGTATATAGAGATCAAAACTCAAAAGGTTTTGGAGAAAGTTATGGCGGGATTACATGTAGGGAAGATCATGGGTTCGCATTGGAGAGAGAAATCAAAGTAAAAAAAAAAAAAAAGGTATTGTATTGAGAAGAAGAAAATAGAGAGAAAGAAAGAAAGAAAGCCCTTTTCGTTTTAGAAGGTAGAAAATGAAAATGTAGGAAATAAAATAGAATATATATAAATTAAACTGTGAGGGACCAAAGTGTCCTACTTCTACTTCAAGTTCAACTTGAGAAGCCCTAATAAGAGTCTCTATCTCGAGTCTCGGCTCAATCACAAAGGTGCATATGGGCTATACCTGAAAACCTATTATATGTAGTGTTTGTGTGACTGCAAATTCTGAAAAACAAGAGTCGAGAGAGAAAGATGAAGAAGAAGAAGAAGGAGAAGAGGAAGAGGGTACTTTTTCTGGGATTTTGATTTCGATTTGGGGCTTCTTTACTTCTGTAAAACCGTTTCTGTGTTTCTTTCTGCTTAGGTTATAAAGTTTGGCTTGTGAAAAGTGAAAAAAATGAAAAATGTAGTAATGACTTTGTTTTAGAGTCTGACATTTTATTATCTGATTACCTCATAAATAATTAAGTTATTTATTTTTTTGATAAATAATTAAGTTATTTAGAATCTTCCAAGCATTTAGTTAGTTATACAACAAAAATTATATACAATGTTATATTTTTTTTATTTCGTTGGTCAATTACAAAATAAGAAAGAACTTTTTTGTTAGATCTTTCAAAATGAACATTGATATATTTTGTTTTTATTAGAAAGGTTAATGAAAAAAATTAAAATATAGCACTTAAATTCTATTAAAATGTTTTTTTTCAATAATAAGAGTTGCCTAAAAGTGTTAAAGTAAGTCAAGATTCGCATAATTTAATTCAATTCACGTGAGTTAAAATTTTAAATAAATTAAAAAATATCAATTTAACTTATGTGTTAGGTTAGCTCATTTAATTTATATAAAATATAATTTATACTTTTAAGGGAAAAGGGGGAAATTGAAACTAATATTTTAGGATAAAATTAGTTCAACAAAATTTTCTTATTTATCCTAATAGCCTTAATTTCTTTTTTTTATCTCCTTTATGATCTCAAATGGTTTTGCTTCTTTAGGCATAAGATTCATTAAGGTGGTGGTGAATTGTGAAAAAAAGACTATTGTGCCCTTATTCCATATATATATATATATATATATATATATGATATTACAATATTCTTTTATTTATTTGTTGAAACTTGAAATGTATGGCAAGAGAATGTTGTAATTCCTTGTTTGAACTTTGAAGCACTAAGATCTGGTCCATGAAAGTGAGTTGCAAGACTTTATAATAAGTGCTTGTTTTCCACTTTCAAGTTTCATTTTGGCCAATAAAGAGTTTTTGTTCTCTTTTCAATTATGCTCTCACGAGAGAATCTTAAGCGTATACATGGTGTCATTTTTATTAATGTATAATATTTAATTCATTTTTCTAATTTTACATTAAAAATTTATATAATATTGGTGAATCCTTTGCAGATAAGTTGACACCGAGTCACCGAAACCAAGTCTACAGAGAGACTTGAAGGCGATGAGATAACTTCACGGGTAGAAAATTCAGTGTCTGATTTATATGGGTGTGGGAGTATATATAAGGTAATGCCTGGTAGGAGAGAAGAATGACAGAGGGAAGATTAGTTGCTTTTGGTATTGTGTTTGGTTGAAGGGAAGTTTTATTATTTGTAGATAGAAAAGTTTTGTTGCTTGTAGTGAAGAGAGAATGTGAGGGAAGTGTAGGGAAATAAAGAGAAAATGTCTATTTTGTCATTGACAAATTATCAAAAGTGATATTTTTTAAGTAATATTTTCAAAAATAAGAACAAAAGTGACATTTTTCAATCTTATCTTCTATAAAATCTAATTTCATTTCTCTAGGTATCAAACATATCTTTTTAAATCATATTCAATTTTCCTAATTCTATTTCTACTTCTCACCAAAATAACTTCTTTGCAACCAAACATTACTTAAAGATCCGGAGGACAAAGTGATTGTTAGATAATAACTTTAGACAGTAAAAAATTATCATAAATATACAGGGTCATCGGAAAGTGAATAATATTAGGCTATGACGTAAATTCGGACTATATCGATCGACCATATTTCCTCAAATATAAAAAATGAAATATCAAATATTATTAACTAATATAAAAAATAAAATGACACAATTTATCTCCCGAACAATTTTATTGCTTTGAGGTCAATTCCAGTAATAAAGTAGTCATATGTTTGCTCATCCATTTCCAAGTAAATAATCAACACAGGTCCCTCCAATTTGGCTCCAAAAAGTCAGAAAATCACACTACAAACCCTTCAATCAACCGGCAAAAAGTTTTTTTTTTTTAATTATATAATTTTTGTCAATTTTACTCTTAAATTTTATTTGTCATAAATTATCCCCAAAAATTGTTAAACTATAATTAATTTTGTCTTTATTCCTAATTCTATTTAAAAAATTAACGACATTACATATATAACTATTCAATTAGCCTTTGATATTAAAAAAAAACCTATTCAATTAGCCTTTAAAATAATTAATTGAGACTAAGGTTTTTAAAAAAAATTAAGTGACAGAACCAATTCACCTAACTCAAAAGTTAAATTAACCAGATTGCTTTTAGTCCGTTCATGAATGAGATTACATCCCTTTAACTAAACTCACTTAACATTTTAAAATTATTCAATTTATCTTAGCTAGTTAGTAACTATTTAAAAATTTTAACTTAGTTGAGTTTTAAATCTTGACTTATATTTTATCTTAATGTTTATACATATCCTTAAAAATCACTGTTCACTGTATTAAAGTTTGGATAATGCCTACGATTTTTTATCTTTTTCTTTTGTTTTTGAAACATAATATAAAATAATAATTATTATATTTTAAAATATTAAATTAAATATAAAATAATTATTATTTTAGAATTTTGTGACTTATGTTCATGCACTATTTTTTTTTTTCCAATCAATGATTAGATCAGACCCGATAAGTAAGATTGGTAGATGAGTCGTAGTATCGATCTGACAAAATCCTTAAAATTGGAGTCTAAAATATCGATGAAATATTGAAAAATAGTCAAAAACTTGGAAAAGTGGAGAAAAATTCTTCTAAAAGAAAATAAGGATAGTGGTAATTAAGTCAGTCAAATTATTTTTGATGAACTCTTAAAATTAGAGTAGAAAAAACCGATCAAACATTGAAAAAACTTGAAGATTGGAGAAAATTTGACTAGTTGGTTTTGAAAAATGAATCCTCATCACCTTCTAATTCTTTATCTTCCTTCTTCTCATTCTTGGGTAAAAGGAGAAAATATAAAAAATATAGATAGTGGGAAGGAGAAGAAGGGAAATAAAATAAAATATAATAGAAAAATAGAAAATTTACTCTAAAAATTATGGTAGAATCAATGGAATATTGAAGAAAGAAGAAGACACTAGACAGTAGAATGAGAACCTTAATGAATGCATTCATCTTTATTAATAAAAACTTGGAAAAGAAATTAGGAGAAAGTGGAAATTTCATTGTAGCTATTATACATTCATCCTCCTCTACACAAATTCTCCTCTCGCTTCTACAACATAATGTACAAAAGATCCTCACAGTCACAGGTCACACAGCATACATACTAGAAAAAACAAAGCAAGAGCAACAAGAAATATGAAACCTGCAAAAACAGATTGTGAGAGAAGTTACTCCAATGGCTAGCATGAGATGGGGAAGGAGAAGGAGTTGGGGTTGCAGCTGTTGTTGATGTAGCATTTTCCTTCGAGCAAGTGTAACTGCAGCGACTCGGACGAACAACCCGGTAAACACCCTTGCTCGTAAGGATATAAATATCCTTCTGGTTATCTTCCCCAAATGAGTAGATGTAACCAAGAGCTGGGAGGGAGCTTTCAGGTACAGAATCACATTGGATAGGAGAATCACGAGCACAACTGAAAGGGATTTTGCTGCTATTGAAATTCCCACTATTTTCTGGGTCTTCAATGGCTGCCCATATAGCACCCGCATACAGATCCCCATACAAGTAACTGATAATATTGCAAAGGTTAGTGCTTTTTGCTTGAAAAATATTGAGTAATTATCATTTTGATCCTTAAAAGATGCAATTTATCTTATTTTAGTTCTTAGAAAAATTTTTGTCCGTTACATTAACAAAGATTCCTAGGAACTAAATTGGACATTTCTATCTTCCAGGGACTAAATTGAGACACATTGCATCTTTCAAGACCAAAATGATAATTTACTCAAAAAGATTTGAAGACCACAGAAGAAGAAGATTGCTTATTCTTACCTTCCATACATGCAAGGATCAGTCATAGACCGATAGAAATAGCCCCCAGTGATGGATGCTGACCCCTCATTCTTGTTTACTTCAGAGTGGTTGTATCCTGCTATTGGGAATATTGGATTTATGGAATTTAAAGAGGTATTTCCTCCGGGTGAGTTTGTGGGGGTGAATAGATAGGGGCCCTCATAAACACGCCAGCCATAGTTCCCACCTTTTGTGATGAGATCCACCTCCTCATAAAGATCCTGAAAATCAACAGCTAAATATAATGGTTGTGTGACTAGGAGTATGATCTTGCAATATGTAAGTCTGTATCATTCCACAAAATCCTCATCTCTGGTACTAGAAGTTAATCCACCTAAGATTAAACAAAATCTGAAGTTTCTGCCTTCTTAAATGTTCATAATCTTTAAACACATCAATAACCCCAATTTATGTTGGGTTGTTCATAGAAATACAAAGAGTAAATTACACTCCCATCAAGAAGATAAGAAAACCTACCGTTTCACCAATTTTGATCAAAATATCCTTATGTTTATAATTTATATAATTAAATATGTATTTGACTACTATAAAAATATTTTTTTAAGATGGGTGAAATGACCCTGTTGTGCAGTGCTATGCTAGATATGATTGAAGGATATTATGACTATAAATCAAAAACTGGTGATGGTAACTTTTTTTTTGTTTAGGCCTTTGAAAGAATTGCAATTTTCAACGTTTCATAGTTTTCTCTATGAGGAATTGGCAATTATGTCACTTCAGAAGACCTATGCTCTCTTCTTCCAATCAAATTGACATCCTCAGATTAACTTAGGATAAACATTGACAAACCTGTCCAACATCAGCACACACAAAGTAGGAAGATCTTTCTGAATCGAAACTGCAGCGCCAAGGATTTCTTAACCCCAAAGCCCATATTTCAGGCTGCAGAGCTGCATCTTCGCTAGATGGATTATCCTTAGGAATGGAGTAGTTACCCCAAAGACCAAGTTTGGTAATTTCTGCTGCACCTGAAAGATTCAAGATAAATATTAGTTTTGCAGATTAACCACTGTCTGTATTTGCAACTGTTATGTAAGGAGGTTAAGGAGAACAGGGGAAAACAAAATTTACCCTACTAGGCTATTACCTTGGTATAAGATGGCCTATTCATTCACTTAAATAGCCAGCATAACATAATTTTATGATAGAAAACTGTGGAAAAGAAATTCTCAAGATCTTTAAAGGGTCATTACACTAGGATGTCAATTTGATTTTCATGTCTTTTCTCATCTTTCTTTATCAGCAACTAAGCAGAAGCAAATTGAAATTTTGGACATGATAGTAGACTATAGCATCATATGGTTGAACAAAGTATAATATCAAGCACACATATAATTATGAATTATGAATTTTACTCACTTGGAATGTTGTCAATATCAAGTCTCATAATCTTTCCAAGCAATGATTTCTTGTTCTGAGAGAAATTGTATGGATCACCGGACCCTCCTCCATCTCCCATCATGAAGTATAAATACCCATCATTAGGTCCAAAGAGTATCTGACCTCCATGATGAGAGGTAAAAGGGAGTCCCATAGTAAATATCCTTCTCACCTCTACTGGCTTAGCACTTTCTGCCTGGAAAAAAAAAAAATCCAGTTTTACTCATTGGTTGAACTAAATATATAGAAACTTATTATGTGTGTAGAGATGTGTACCTTGGAAGGTTCGGATGCAGTACCATTAGCTGAATATTCTGCTACAACAGTCTGATACTGGCATGGTTGGGCACCATTATCAGTACCTAGCTTTGATGGGTCACAATTAACATCTGAATTACATGAACATCTTCCTGCACATGTTGGTGACTTAGACTTATCACAATTATATGAAGCAAAGAATCGACCATTTTTCGCAAAGTCTGGATGAAATGCCATGCCCATCATTCCAAATGCAGTATCAAAATAGACTTGATCAGTTAGATCAACAAAGGGGCTGGACTCATCAAGCTCCATTGTCCCTCCTGAACCCTCAGCTGGAAGTGTTGACAACCATATCTTACCCATTTGGTTAGAGAAGAATGCGCGGTTCGAACCATCCGGATGAGCAACCATGTTGAGATAAGATCCATTGCCGATTTTCTCAAGACACAAGCCATGTGGGGGGGTAATCTCAGTTTTATTTAGCTCAACAGGTTCCCCATCAAAACATACTGATTCATTACTGGAAGCTCCACCGAATGCATTACAGAAATCGGTTTTGGACTGCCAAAGTTCAGTGAGCTTGGTAGCATTGGTACTACTATCTGGGGCTTCTGTTTGACCTTGCAATGAAGTTGCAAATGGAGAATTTGCTATGGACACATTCTGACACGTATCCCAAACTAAGGAGCAGTAATCCTCTACTGCTGCCTTTGACTGAGTGGAATCTGATGAAACGGTGGAATTGCAAAGGACAGGAATAGATCTGGGAGAAGATTGAACCGTAAACAGCTCAGCTGAAAATGGGTCGCACCTCTACAAACGAAAGGAGCAGATATATAAATGCAGGGATGGAGTTATTGACCCAAAGTTGAAACAGTTTTCAGTGATAAAGACTCAATAAGTCTACTTAAAGAAACTCCTTTCCCCTATTCTTATGTTTATATGACAAAGAAGCTCATTTCCCTATTCAATTTACCATTAAGGATACCTTCAAGTCAGAAAAAAGTAGCTTGTCTACATCCCATGTATGAGAAAGACCTTGAGCTTTAAATATCAATATTATGCTACCAGACATACAAGAGGAAATTAAACTTGGTCATCCAAAGCAATTACTCAAACACATACTTATATTTATTGATATGTCATGCAATAAAACTTGAAGTAGTAGAATTTTTTGGGGAAAACCCAAGTCTTACCGCACAAAGTATTGATTTCAAAACGGAGGCACAACCAGAATTAGATATGTTCATAGCTTGGAATTGCTTTGATAATTGTGCATCTTCTGTGGAGTTGCAACACGTGCTTCCATTGTATGAACAAAAACTCAGCGTGGTATTCAAGGTAAAGGGTGCCCCTACCAAATCAATCAGATAAATATCATCAGTACCAAAATCAAAGAATAGAGTAAGCATCATGTAAGTAAGGCTCTGAAACCTATAAAAGAAGAGCAAGACTCACTCGAATCAACGCATAGAGGAAGTGAAAATGAAGAATTCAAAAGCAGAAGCAAGCAACAAATGAAGAAGCTGGTATAAAGAACACCCTTCATAGCTCCAACCCAAAATTACTCCTACTACTACTAGCAGAACAACGAAATCACCCTCACCCCTTCAAATACATCCAATAAGACCACTAAAAAGCAAGCTAGGCTAGTGGATTTGACTTGATGGACAAAGAAAACTTTTCACAGTTCACACAGATTCAACAAACAAGCTTTCAGGGCGTTGAACTTTATTTATGCATATTATTATTGCCAACTACTCTGCGTTTAGAGCATCTTCATTCTTCAACATGCTCTCCTCTATCTCAATTTCAAAAATGAATCAATCCCTTTCAAACATTTTCTTCAAATACAAAATCCAAATTAAGTCAGCTATTATACAGTCCCATTCAACTCTCCTAATTAATTTTTTTTTTTTAAAAAAAAAAGTCACTTACCTTTCAATTTCAACTAGCCGCTTTTGACGGTCGTAATCCATAGATAGCCAGCCTCACGGGTTGGGTAGAATAATTAATGAGTGAGGCGTCAAGTGGGTTAATGGTGGAGTTGACTTTTCCATGAAAATCCTGAATTAAGAAATGGAGGGGTGGTTGAGAAAACCGAAGACCTAGAAAATCAAGTGTGGTAGATCTTGGTTTTTCTCTATTGTGTATGTACGGCGCACCCATTGGGTTTTGTGTGAACAGAGGAGTTAATTCTAAAGCAGCAATGAAAAAGATGAAGCTGAAAAAGCATATCAACTTTCATTTTCACGGCGCTATTCATGGATTTTTTTTTTTCGCAAAGAAAAATTGAAGGAAGTCCTTCCAACTTCTTCTAATTTATGTGGTTTTTGGTAATCAGTAAGTATTTTAGAGTAAAGTGGAAGTGAAAATAGAAGTGGGTGATAAAAAGTACGTTTGGTATGCAGGGAAATGAAAGTGAAATGTAAAAGTAATATTGTTTGGTATGATGGGAAGAAGATAGGGAAATAGAAGATAAAAGTATGAAAAATCTTTTTTGTCTTTACTTTTTTAAAAGCCACAAATTTTTTAAGGACACTTTGGTCTTTAAACCTCACCTCACCTCACCTCCACTTCCCTCCCTATTAAGAGGGAAGCTTCCCTCTTGACCAAAAAAGGTCCGGCTCACCTTCTCAGCTGGTGAGCCTTATCAAACGTGTTTAACCTCGCCTCAAGCTCACCTTTCCAGAACGTGAGTGATACCAAACAGGCTATTAGAGTTCAAACATTTGATCATAGATTCAAACCCTTACTGTTATTATATTATTCATCATCTCACGTTTGATCATATCGGGATTCGAAATTACCAGTAGACGAAAATCTAGAATAATAGGGGAAAGAGAAGGAGTCATCGGCGAAGTAAATTTAATCATTTGGTGATGAAAAATATTTCCCTATTTTGATTAATAGGATATCATAGGATAGTAAATTAATAATTTGGTCACATAAAATATACAAATATATTCTGGCCAAAATTTTATTTTGATCTTCTATGTTTCACTCAAGTTTCAAATCAATTCATTATATTTCAAACATTCCGAATCAATCTTCTATATTTGCAAGTCGTTCCAAATAAGTCATTTGTCTGACATTGTTAATGTTCTCCGTTAAATGATGATATAAACAACTAATATAGACAAAATTTCTCAAATATGTATCCTTTTAAACTTATGTGGACAATATTAAGTTACGTAGAATTCAAAATAAACTAAAAGAAAGGTCAAATTTGTACATACATTTACTAAAAATAAAGGTCAAATACATAAAAACTCAAAATAAACTAAAATAGAGGCCACGTAGGAGAGAGATTTGATTTACATCACTTGTCCATATCATCATTTAACAAAAACACTATCGGTGTCAGGCAAAAGAGTTTATTTGTAATAACTTGCAAATATAGATGACTAAATTAAAAATTTTAAAACATAAAGGATTGATTTGAAATTTGGATGAAACATAAATGACCAAGATGGAGTTTTGGCCCTCAATTTGATCATTGATAGATAAAATATCTTAATAATATTTGAAGATTTTATGTTTGATATGATTGATAAAAAAATAATTTATAGTAGTAGTAATTGATTTTTTTTTTCGTGTTACTGTCTCAACTAATTTGAACTCAACCACATGGTAGGAGAGTATCCCAACAATTAACAGGAATAATTGCATTCACAATGTCTCAAATCCAGTACTTAAGCGATGCCAAATCGCTTACTACTTAAATTAACCCCACATTTATATGTATATATGTATTTTATTTTATAAATTAAACATTTTCAAAATTCATTATTTTAATATTTTAATTGAATAGAATTCAATTAATTTTTTAAGAGCCCGTTAATTTCCATTAATATTAGTATGGGATAAATTTATACCCATGGTATTAATGGAATAAACAAACTGAATTAGGACAAAACAAATACATCTTTCAATAAATAAATCATTAATTTAAATAAAATAAGAAACAAAGATAGGATGAGTGTGATACCATCTAATTCTAATCATGGTAAGCTATGTAGGAATCTATCTTTCTCTTTCTTGCTGTACTCTTTCTTTTTTATTATTGGTCAAATACCCATTTTGGTCCTCTATGTTTCACACAAATTTTAAATTGGTCCTTTATCTTTCAAAAGTTCTATATTGATCCTTTATGTTTCCCAAAAGTTTTATATTTGTCCTTCAGGTTTCATTGAAGTTCTATATTGGTCCTTTATGTTTCATTGAAGTTCTATATTGATCCTTTATGTTTCATTGAAGTTCTATATCGGTCCTTTATGTTTCATTGAAGTTTTATATTAGTCATTTATGTTTCATTAAAGTTTCATATTGGTCCTCTTAGGATGATTTTATTTTTAGCTTAAACGACGTCGTTTGAGTGTTTTTAGTATATCTAAGGCCACGTCAGCTATCTGATTCACGTAGGAGAGATTATGTCTCCACCTCGGCACGCCACGTCAACAATTAACTTAAGAAATTGATGGAAGTGGACGGAAGGACCAATTTGGAACTTCTTGCAAACATAAAGGACCAAATTAAACTTTTTGAAACATAAAGGACCAATATGAAACTTCGTGCAAACATAAGGGACCAATTTAGAGTTTTGACCTTTATTATTTATAAAAACGTGGACTTGGATTTATTTATAGGGAAAAAAATCAAAATCAACACTCTTTTAATTGAAACTTGTTTATCAAATCTATTTATTTAAAATCACCAATAAAAAAAGTAAAACATCTCAAGTACTTATTAATCTAATTTTAAATACACAATGATAAATTGGACAATAATAAATAAATCAATGATTGTGTATTTTTGCCATCAGTGCTGACATAAGATGAAATTTGAGGATAGGGTTGTAATGACATTATTTATGCATAAAATCATAAGTCATCACATGATCATCATTAATGTCACAATGTTTTCCGGCACAGAAGAAAAAAATAATGTTTGGTCAAGTTGTACCCACGTTTGCCATGGGAATTTTGTCAGGTATTTATTCTATCCTTTTTAAGTTATCAATTAAATTAAAATAAGGGTTTATTTAACAAGTGACATAGAATATTTGTTAAGGTTTTTTTAAAATTGGCGGAGAGAGAATAATTTTTTTTTAAGTTAGTGAAAATTCAACCAACACATTTTTTAAGGCCCTCTCATTAGTTGAAAGGAAACCTTAAAGAGTGCGGCACTTGTTAGCAAAACCTTTAAAATAATAAAAACATGTAATCTTTTAAAAAAAATTTATAGGAAAAGTGAGGTGAAATGAACTTGCTGCATGTTTGGAGGGAAGGTGGGGCGAGGTTTGGTTTAAAGACCAAAATGCCCTTAAAAAATTTCTGGCTTTTAAAAAAGTAAGGGCAAAAAAGGTATTTCATACTTTTATTTTCTATTTCCCTATCTTCTTCCTACCATACCAAACAATATTATTTTTACATTCAACTTCTATTTCCCTACATATCAATCATACTTTTTATCACTTCCATTTTTACTTCTACCTCCCACTAAAACACTTACCAGATACCAAAATTCCATCTTGATATACACATATCAATTTTTAATTAAAATTAACAGAATGCATATATATATATATATATATATATTTTAGAGAAACAATCAAATATTAAGTTATTTCAGATATTTATGTGTTATATTTATTTTTGTTATAAAGTTTCTTTAATCATAGGCTTCATTTATACACTCTTTTTTATACGATTGGCTATGTAAAATATAATTTTTTATATTATTTCTCTATTGTGATAAGTTATAAAAACACTTTCTATCATGCATCTTATTTATATTAAAAAAAACCTTATAATAAAAATATAAGGAATATTACCTAAATTTACTTTTTAAAATAATATAAACCCGTACTTAATGCGCCTTTCAACTTGTTTGAAAAAAAACTAAAAAGCATAATACAGCAACTAACTAGAAACAAAAATAGCGGAAAGTTGGAGAGTTGACGAAAATGAGAAGCAGCAAGTCAGAAAACTTGTCTTATAAATAAATACACAAAGATGTGTGAGTCTCTTTGTATTCACATCAATGTTTTTAAAACTGGACCGGTCATTGAACCGGTCGAGGCACTGGTTCACGGTTCAATGGTCGAACCGTGATTGAACCGTGGTCGAACTGGTGGCATTTAAAATATATATTTTTAATTAAATATACTAAAATATATCATAAAAAAATTATATATTTCATAATTATATGTTTCCATCTCGATCTAAACATGATAAGAAATAGAACAAGTTGCAAATTACCACAATATCATATTAAACTCTTCAAATAAGTTCAAGGATCAACATATTTAAGTCTCAAATCTTATCACAAACCCAACAATAAATACTGAAATAGAACAATCCTTACAACTACAAGTCACAACAAATTTTCAATAAATATTAAATCATAAACAACACAAATTTTAAAAAAAAATGAACAACCGGTCGAACCGTCTAAACCACCGGTTCTGACCGATTTTGACCGGTTCTTGACCGGTTTTATATCTGACCGGTTCATTGGTTATTCCGGACTGACTGGCGGTTTACCGGTCCGACCGGCCGGTCCGGTCCGGTTTTCAAAACAATGATTCACACAATCATCTATGTCTTTTTTTTTATTTTTTTTTTCATTCAGGTACTTTTTTTTATCGGATATAATTCTGTTTGGATTAATAGACATTCTATAACAAGAGTAAAACTCTCATAATAAAAATTTTTATATATACAAAATTTGAACTCAAAATCTTGTTTTAAAAAAATAAAATATCAACCACTAGTTGGTGCTATGATTTCTTAATATTTTAATCAACCAAAAATTCAATTGGTACATATAAAAAATGGGAAGGATTCAAAAGCATATAAAACTCCAAACATGAAAAGACATCCCACCAGAGGGAAATGACAAAGTGCTCTTTTCCTAGATTTTATACTCCAACCATTTTCAAGGCTCTTAAGAGAATGTTATATATATATATATGTGTGTGTGTGTGTGAGAAAATTGTGTTGACGACTTGTTAAAATTGCATACACATAAACCATTTTGTTTAATTAAATGAACAATTTAGTCAAATGAAGAAAGAAATCCACTTGTGTGTATAGATGATGTTTAGTAGTACGTTAGTACTGAATTTTAATACGTTTTTCAAATTATTTAATTTCTAATTCATTTAAAATGGATCTTTATTAACATTAAAAATTAAAACTAAATAATTAAAAAAATGTATTGAAATTCAATATTCCCGTAATATGAAACTTTTGTCCGTGTGTACAATTTTGGTACAGAATTTCTTGACAAACCAGCCGGAGTTAGAAATCAATACTGCAATACTAAACAAGTTGTGCCGAAGCTATGTTCAATTATCATTTGCAAAATGCAGCAGCACTTGATGAACCACAACTCCACAAGTTATAATTAAATTTTTTTTATTTTGACCAAAATACACTTATATTTATTATTTATATAATTAAATATATATTTACTTTATTTTAAAATTTTAAAATAAAATAATAATATTATTAACTCAAAATGAATAATATTTTTTTAAATGTATTTTGTTAATCGATTATAATTTTTAAAAAATTTAATAATATCAACATGGGCATATTAGTCAAAATTAATGAAATTGTATGATTTTTACTATTATTATTATTATTATTATAATTAAAACTTTTTCATTTTTTTTAAGAAAAAGGAGTGTAACTTAAAAAAAAACTGAAACCCCATTAATCCGAGGGTATATTACTTAAAATGAATTAAACTTAAGGTTTTTTAATTGTTTAAAGAATGTGAGTGTATTTTTAAAAAAATTTGAAATCACTAATATTCAAGATCAATGACTCTGCCTAATTTGAGTCAAAGTAACTGAGATGTTATAATGGGTAGAGGCATAGAGCTCTTTTTTGAGTGGTAGGTACTCCATTTTTTTTAAGTAAGATTTCGAGTTCGAGTTTTGTGTATGAAAAACTTTTGTTGGGAGAGCTCTACCACCGTTGTGGGACCTCAGCTAGTTCGAACATGATTGCTTCCAATAAGAGAATAGAAAAAAAAAAGAGGGTATAATTTAGTCTTCTTCTTTTTTGGGTCAAATAAATTCATAATTTTTTTTTAGTAAAGAATAACTTCATTATTTATTTAGGTGAGATATGGGAAGTCATTCTGGGCCTATATCGAAGCCCATAAAGAGCACAAGATAGTACTTGGGCCAGTTCAAGTTTGTTGCCAACTGGGCCGGCCCAAATATAATTTCATTAGAATTAGAATTAGGATTTACGGAAGGGCCATAACGCCGATTCTCCTAGTCGAAACAGAAGAAGGGGATGATCAGGAACGGAACAGTATACGTAGAATCTTGAAATTGGATTAGAGCCTCAAGGTGAAGGGCTTCTCTAGCTCTGCGACGTTGTCTCTGGATTGCTCGGCGATTCTGAAATCGGAGAAGAAGAAGAAGTAGTCGGAGGAGAGAAGGAAGCCGGGAAGGGGATTGGGTGAATAGCAAGAAGCTATTAAGCGAGGAAGAAGAATCACGCCGTTCTGCGAGGTTCACTAATCTCTCTTCAAAATGAAGACCACGAAGGGAGGCAAGGTTATGAATCCCACCGATGCCTACCGGAAGGAGCTTCGGAAGAAGGAATTGAAAAGGGTATTCACTTTTCGGAGCTACCCATATTCTCCTAGGTTTTCGTTTTCGAGCTTTTTTTTTCACAAAAAAAAAAGAGGAAATTAATGTTTTTGGTTGATTATCGCTTGTTTAGATTGTCGCGCTGTTTTTTTTTTTTGGTCTTGCTTAATATATTTTTCTGCATGCAGAACAAAGACTCCAAAACCATATTTTACTTACCTATTGTTATTGAGATCTCTAGAGGTTGTCATAATATCATAATAGAGTTGCCCTCACTTGATTCCTCCTCGAGCAGCTAAAGCCTAATTTCTCAAAATTGTTGTGCTTGAGTTTCTTGGGAAGACTGCGATCTCCCAATCTCTCTTGTGTAACCTCTAAATATCTCTAACTTTTAAGGAAGTTGAAAAACAAATGGTAGAATCATTGCCTTATTCACTCCTAGGCCGCTCATTTTCGCTTCCTCCCTTTCCCTCCACTCTATATGCAATGTCTTTACTACTTACTAACCAGTGCTGATGAATTAGTAGTTTATTGGGTGCTGCTGTTTGAACATAATGGCGCAATCTACTTTTACTTAGTAGTTAGTGGCATTAGACAAATAGTTCACAGCCTCATATGAACATATCTGGCTGGGATTCTGAGGTTTTGGTTTTTTTTTTTTTTAAAAAATTATAACATATAGTTGAAATTAGCTTGAGGAGGATAAATGCTTTGATATGTATATTTTTTGAGCTACTTAATAAATAAGAAAAATATAATTGATTAGTGGTGGTTAACTACAGCTAATAGATGGTAGCTACGCCTACTAAGGCATTGATGGGTGGTGGCACTAGATCAGTTTGGGTGGAAAAAATGGTCTATTTCTTTTATTAGTTCTCTGAAAAGAGGTAGTAAATCTTTTTATGTGGATGGCAGTTTCCCATTAAGGAGGGTGCCAAAACAATAATATGAAAATGCAAATAATTTTTATCCAAGAGGTTATATCCAGTTAAATAAACATAACTTATTTACTGATATTTCCTTTTACCTTTAAAATAGACATTGTGATTTCTATTGTTTGACTAAAAAGAACGTGTGCAACCTCATTACATTTCTTTGTTTTTTGTTCTTCCCCTTCACTCATGGTTTGTATTCTTGTCTCCCCCCCTCCCCCAAAAAAAAAACATTAAATTTGTTTTTGGCTATTTCTGTTTAACAGAACAAGAAAGAAAGAAAGAAGGTGAGGGAAGTGGGTATTTTGAAGAAGGATCCTGAACAACTTAAAAAGCAGATTGAGAACTTGGAAATGATGAGTAAGTCATGTTTTACCACGGTTTTGCATCTGATGGCCATGGAATTCAGTTTTTTCTGTTTCATGCAAGCGTTCCTTCACTATAATTTTTAAGTTGCGTCATTTTTATGCATCATTTATCTTTTTTTTTTGCTGTTTAATCTATATAGATTCTTAAGCTTAAATGATTCTCTTAATTAGTTAGCTAGTCTTACAGAAATATTAGATTAGGAAAGTAACAAAAACTACTACCTAACGCATATAGAGTTCTAAAAGCTCACTATAAATATGGATAGGAGAAATATAAGAAGATGATAAAAAGTTCTCCACATAAACAGGCTTCAGTGGAAACCCCTTTAGAATTCCAACAAATGCTCTGGTATGAGGTTCAAACAGCTATATAATTTTGTACACTGATAAACACATGGTTTTGCTTTTAGATATTATTAGTGCATTGCTTAAGTTGTGTGGTCAGTGGTGTACTAGCATTTTCTTTGGTGTTCTGGGTTATTCCTAGAAAAGTAATTGAACATGTACAGTTAATATAACTTGGTACATTAGATTGACTTCAAAATTCGTTTTAAAATCTGTTTGCTCTCTAGATTTGTTTTCTTGGCATCTATATAATTAATTTAATTATATAAATGAACTGTTGTGGTCTTTAGGAATCTTTTACTTGTCTAAATTTGCTATGCATTGTTGGTTATGGCAGAGGCTGATGGTGCTTTGGATAAGGCGAGAAAGCATAAGAAGAGACAGCTTCAAGACACACTTAACCTTGTTTTAAAGAAGAGGAAGGTAACAACAACATATTATGCTTTCTTATTGTTGCCTTATTGGCCTTTTTCATATTTCTCATATATTGCTAATCACTTTATTCCTACTTGTATGCATAATTATGCATTTTCTTAAAATTGTGGGGGTGGGGGAATGAAAACTGGTCACTAGATTTCTAAAGTCAACTTCCAAGCTGTTCTATTTCTTTGAATTTTGTGGATTCCCTGAAAACTTAGGATCAATCTCTTTCCCATATCTGAATAGGGAAAACCTAAGTGGGTGTTAAAATGAATGAGGGTTCGTTACTGCTATTAGGCATGGAAAAATTGGCAGAATGTCAATTGATGAAAAGTAGTCATTTTATCATAGTGCAGAAAAGAGTATCAACCGTTATGTCTGTTATCGTGGTTTCTCTTGTTTCTTTATCTTCGTTGCTGCCTATTCTTTGTCATGAACTCATGATTGAAAACTGTTATATGTATATGGCTTCTAGGGTTGAACTTATGTCATATTCTCCTTGTGCATGTACTTTTATCTTATCTGTCCATAAATAAGGTGGTTCTAAGGCTGATTATTTCCAATTTGTACTAGGAGAATATAACATAAGCCTAACCCTAAAACCATACTTACAACAAAAACCATGTTGTGTTGTCATGTACAGAGTATTTGCTTCTTTCATGCTAAAGAAAACCTGTCGTAACAAGTACATTGGTTGTGTACCATTCATGTCATAGGAAAAGTATCATTCAGTGTAGCTGAAGGGCCCTTTCTGGATTGATACAATATGTAAGTGGTAGTATTGGTTTATTTATTCGCAGACCATTATAAAAACTCGTGAGTTTGGATTCAATCTAATTACTTAATCATGGGAATTACAAGGGTTTTGGTATAAGGGTTACTGTTAAATTCAAGGTTTTGACAGGAAATGCACCCACTCTGTTGCCCTGGAGTTTCAGTCCAAAATGGGAAAAGATAAAGCAAGAATCAATTGGTATAGTCTTGAACGCATGAACTAATGTTTCCAAGAGTAATAATAAGAAGCTGGCTGGATATTTTTGCTATCTTCTTCTTCTCCTCCTCCACTTTTGAAAAAAATAATTTCTTAACAGTTAAAGGAAGGCATGTTAGGAAGAAAATATAATTCTCTAGACCCTATTTTCCATTTATATCTAAAGCTGCTTCCTTTTTTCTTTTTGACAAATTATTATTATTGACTGTGTAAATCTTATTTCTCTTGGACAGGAATATGAGGATAAAATGAAGGAGAAGGGTGAGACTCCTGTTATGTTCAGGTAAAGAAGTGTCTTCTGATATTTTAAAAGATAAATTTAATTTCAAATTCCAATCATGTTTAGTTTGTTTACAAATTATATCATGTATTTTGGTCAGTCATTTGGGTCTTCCCCGAAGACGAACAACTGCAGAAGAAGAAGAGCGAGTTAAGCACCCAAAACCTGAGGTAGGCCTTGGATTTTTTGTGTCTACATTTTTCTTCTCTTCCTTCTTCCAAAAATACAAAACTAAACTTGTGCAGCTGTTATAAGTGTAACAAACATTTTACTGATTTTGCAACAGGACTCTGTTTACTATCATCCAACACTGAACCCTACTGGAGCTCCGCCGCCAGGGAAACCCCCCATGTTTAAATCATCTGTAGGTGTGTTGAGCTTCTTTCATATTTGTCTGACTATGACTTGAATTGAGAATGTTTCTGGTCTGCATTTGTTGGCTCTTTCTTTCCTTATTTTTTTTTTTTTTTAATGTTGAACTGCAGGACCCCGAATTCCCTTATCTGAGGCTTCATCAAGTGGTGCTGCATCATCCTCAATGCCAGAGTCAGAAGATGATGTATTAACTGTACCTCCTCCTCCACCACCACCACCTCCTCCTTTGCCTGATACTAGCAATGTTGGTTCAGCAGATGGCTCTGTTTTACCTGCTTCTTTGCCTCTACCTCCTCCACCTCCCATGCCTCCTACGCCTACTACTACAGCCAATGTGCCTGCATCATTGCCACCACCTCCTTTGCCACCCCCGCCTCCTGGACCTCCACCTAAAGAGCTAGTTGCAAACCGCCCTGTGCCCCCTCCACCTCCGCCCCTCCAACAGGCTCAGCCACCTTTTCCTGGCACCAGTGGAAGTGAAGAGAGAAATCAGTCCTCCTTGTTAGATGATTCATCTTCTGAGGAGCGTGGTCAGGTGAGCTATACAGCTTATGCTTTATTTGTTAAAGCTTGAAACTGACAATCTAACAATGAAGAGTATTGATTGATAAGGAGTTATATTTGTGTGATATCTGGAAATATTGTGGACACTGTAACATGGTTACTGAGGAGGAAATTATGTTATGCCTTATGGATACAAATTTTAAAACACTTGGTATAATTATACTCAACCATAGCTTCTCTTCTGTGGTAACATATTCTTCAAAATATAGGTGTCTCTTCCTCTGCCTCCTCCGCCAAGTGGAATGCCACCAAAGTCTGGTGCTAGTCAGTCAGATGTTGCTTCTGTTAATGCTGACAATAAAAGTTCTCTGTCAAGCCAGGAGATCCCAAAAATGGTTCCTGGGCCACCTCCTCCAAGGCAGCAGCCTCTAGTTCCAGGACCCACATTAATTCCAACTTTACAGCCTGATGTATTACCCCCAGGAATATCTCGCTTCCCGCCACCCCCGCCGCCACCTGATATGAGACCTCCTTTATCTGCACCTGGACTTCCTGGTCAAGCACCACCTCCTGGAATGATGGTCCCAATAATTCCAAGGCCACCTTATGGACCTCCACCAGGGCCTCCTCCAATGATGAGGCCTCCACTTCCACCTGGTCCTCCTCCTAACTTCCAGGAAGAGGATCATGCGGCTTTTAGGCCACTCCCACCTCAGAAACCATCATATGTTAAATCTGCTGCCTCAACTGTTGTTAAAAGACCACTAGCTCAGCACACTCCAGAACTTACAGCTATGGTAAGTCGATTTTTTGTTTATATGAATGTTGTGTTGTTAATTTGAAAAGAAACAGAAAACGTGTTCATATTCAGCCCCTTCATATTTTTCCTGTAATCTTTTTCTGTTTAGGTTCCTGCATCTGTTCGAGTGAGAAGGGAGACTGCAGTTTCAAAGCCTAAACCAAAATCATCACAATCAAGCACTACTACAACGGTTGCTGGGACATCAGGCCCAACTGTCGTAAAGCCGGAGTCTGTAAACTTGTCGTCGGCACCAAAAGGACAGAGCATTGATGATTCTTATATGGCTTTCTTAGAGGACATGAAAGCCCTTGGCGCACTAGATAGCTGAGATCACTTCAGGCTATGGGGACTGGGGAAGTAGAAATAGTTCATGCTCGGCTAGCTTTTCCATGGACCTTAGGACAATTGTTCCTTGCTGTGCTCTCTCGTTGCGTCATGGACAGACTTGGACTTGGTTTCCTTGTAATTGGTGCTTCAGTTTGTTTTTTGTTTGGCTCACATTGGAACTACCTTGGTGACTAATATGATGCAACTGGGGTAATGTTCTGTGGGGGCCGTGAAGTTAGACAATATGAAGCAGATTGACAAATTGTACTACATTGAACTTTTACAGATAGTCATTACTTCTTGATTATCATATACACTCCCATTTTCTGCTGTTTCTATCTATTTAGCTTGTATGTTTCTCTTGCTCGTGGTTTTGATTGAAATGTGATTATTTTTTCAACACATTAAATGTGGAAAAAGCATTCAGCACTACCAACGTGGCTTAATACAATTTGATATCAGTTAGGTAAGATTTTGAGTTTAAAACTTTATGAATGCAGTTATTCTTGTTGGGAGACTTTTCCACTATAATTAGGTGTGCGACCCCTGATGATGAAGGAGAGAAGATGATGTAGCTACGTGGGATGACGTAACAGTGATATGTCATATCACGTCATTAAAATATGATATGCAGGAGAGAGGGTGTGCCATATAAGCATGTCACATCATCATTTAACGGCAAAAATTAACGATGTTAAGCCCGAGGACCAAAATCGACAAAAAAAAATTTTAAGGACCAACATTAAATTTTTAAAACATTGAGGATTAATATTAAACTTTATGTAAATATTGAGGACCAAAATATACATTAGCCCCTTTTTCATGTTTGGAGTTTTATATGCTTTTGAATCCTTCCTATTATTATATGTACCAATTGAAATTTCGTTGATGAAAAGCATATCAAAATCAAATAGAGATCATTGTGTGAATACAGAGATGCGCACATCTTTATTAAAATATTCATTTAAAACATAACACATAAATATCGTTAATTTCTCCCAAAAATATATATACCATACACAAAAATAATTCTACTAAATTTTCTTAGGACAACAGTTACGTTGATATTACAACATTGTGTAAAATGTCCTCCCCTTCACAATTTCCCAATGTTATCATATTACTGTAATGATCATAATATGATCATAAGCCCATCCATCTTTTCTGTTAAGAAAAAGCCTATAGAATTGTTGTTATACATTACAATGGCCCACGACCATGTATATATATATTTATATTTATATGGCTGTGACCCTTTTGGTTATTGGGGTCGCAAAATAGCCATATTTTCTAATTAAAAAATATAAATAATTTATATATTGGAGGATGTGGGAGAGAGAAAACATGTATGGGAGTAGTTACTAAAAAGGTGGAGAAATGAATAACATAAAATTATTTAAAAATTAAAAAACTATAAAATAATTAATTTTTAATGATTTTAAAATATAATAATTATATTTTAAAAAATTAAAATTAGATTGCATGCATGTAGGTGCATGCGAAGCCTCTATAAAATAATTAATTTTTAATGATTTTAAAAAATTATATATATGGCTTTGGAGTTTTTGGTGTCACACAAGTAAAGTGTGACACTAAAAAAATAACTTTCCTCTAAACTTCCCAATAAATAACCAACTTCTCACAAAATAACTATATTTTATAATTAAAAAATACAAAAAAATAATATGATTGAAGGATATGGGAGAGAAAAAATAAGTATGATAGGTGGTTACTAATAATTCACATTTTTAAATTTTTTTATTTTAAATTATGATAAAAATTCTATTTAAAAATTTAAAAAAATTTTAAAAAAAAAAGAATAAATTGCATGCACGTATGTGCATGGAAGCTTCTAGTATATATCTATATATATATGGCTTTGGAATTTTTGGTGTCACACAACCAAAGTATGACACCAAAAAAATAACTTCCCCCTCAACTTCTCAATAAATAACTTCTCAATAAATCTATATCTATATTTATAGCTATATTTTATAATTAAAAAATACAAAAAAAAATGATTGGAGGATGTAGGAGAGAGAAAACAAGTATGATAGGTGGTTACTAAAAAAATGGAGAAGTGCATAACTTCTCATTTTTTTTTAATTTTAAATTATGATAAAATTCTATTTTAAAATTTTAAAATTTAATAACAATTTTATATTATATTTTTAAAAAATTTAAGAATAAATTACATGTATGCACGTAAGTGCATGCGAAGCCTCTAGTATATATATATGGCTTTGGAGTTTTTGGTGTCACACAAGCAAAGTGTGACACCAAAAAAATAACTTCCCCACTAAAAATAACTTCTCAATAAATAACTTCCCATGATTTAATATATTATTTAAAATATAATTATTATATTATATTTTGAAAGTTAAAAAATTATCAAATATTTAATATTTTATTATTTTAAATCATAATAATAATTTTATCTCATATATCATTTTCAAAAAATAAAAACAAATTATATGCACGGTACGTACATGCGAAATCTCTAGTATAGCTTTGGACCCTTCTGGTCATTGGTGTCACAAAATAGTTATATTTTACAATTAAAAATTATAGAATAAAATATGATTAGAGGAGATATGAGAGAAAATGAGATCATGGGTAAGGTAGTTAATAAAAGTGGTGAAAGAGAAATTAGAAATACAAGTAGTTATTGAATTATTTATTATAGTTAATAATAATAAAAAAATATTTTTATAGTAAATTTCAAAAAAAAATTGATTGCATACACCTTGGTGCATGCGAAGCCTCTAGTATATATATATATATATATATATATATATATATATGTGTGTGTGTGTGTGTGTGTGTTAGTTTTGCTAAGAAAAAAAATTTAGGTGCAATTGGAGAAGCTAATAATAAAACTATAAGGAACTTCATACAAGTGTAATCCTTTTGCTAACTATTTTCCTTGGGGCACTATATCAGGTTTCTTCTAATTGGTTAAAACTTAAAAGAGTATTTAATGACTTGACTTGTATATATAGAAAGAGAGGAGAAAACAGAGGCAGGAGAAAGCAAAGACAAGAGACTGAAATTGTTTCTTCAAGATTTCTCAAAGGCATGATTTCCATTTACTGCAGCAATTAGGTTTCACTACATTTACTATTCCATTCCATCATCTCATCACCCATTTTTCTACCTCTCACTTCTTTCCCTATCTTCAGCTACATGATTAAACAGACAAATAAAAGAAAATGTAGGCAGGGAAAACTGAATACAAACACATTCGCTGCAGAATTAGCAAAGAAATGTTCTCAAATCTCTAAATCATACTTTCAAAGGCCTTTTAGCAGATCATGTTTGAAATTTCCAAAACCTACTAACCTGGAGGAAGAGTCAAAGAGATGAGAGATCTCTAACTTTGGACGGCTGGTGAAGGTGATTGCTGGTTGGTAGGAATATCACCGGCGGAATGGAAGGCGCAGCAGCCATGGACCAAAGAGCATGGCAAGAAATTAACACATGAAACTCAAGATTGAAATTTTTAGAGAACTAAAGCTAGGACAACAGGTAAGTAAAATGGAATAAGCTGTTATTTTGTAGTGAACTTAGATTTCATCACAAACTAACTTTCCTGTGAATAGGGAGGGAAGGGAAAATAACAGGGAAAGGCAGAAAAGAAAATAATGCCAATGATCCATCCTCATTAATCACAGAAAAAGTGGTGGTAGATGAAAACCCAAAAAATAACTATCCACAGACAACATATCTTCTTTATTGTGACAACATCACAAATGTAATATATGGAATACATAACTCATTTCAGCTTTACAGACAACCTCTAAAATATCACAATATATTAACAAAGAAACAAGACTGATTTCCTTAGTCATTACCAGGCGCTCAAATGCTGGAAAATATATTTTTCATTATTTTGAAGAATGTCGTAATTTTCTGAGCACAACTAGCTCATAGAATCTTCTAGTCCGAAAGTACAATGCTAGACCAACCAAAAATGCAAGAAAAGCCACACCTGCCAGAATCAGAAAAGAGGACATGAAACAGTGGATGCCAAAGCATATGTTATCTTCCTTATTGGCTTCCTTGTCATAGATATATCCAACAACTCTCACTGAGAGTACATAAGATCCAAGCGGACTTGCTGCAGCAATTGTGTTGAAAATGGTACCCATATGCTTCACACCAAATATCTCAGAAGTGATTGTTGGCATCAAGGACCAATGTGCACCATAACAGATGCCTACGAGGACAGGACCAAAATATAGATTTCCTCGAAAACCAGAGGCTATGATTACATGGCCAAGAATCATAGTTCCCAGAGTTGCAACCAATAACAAGGGCCTAGGCCAACCTTTTCTGTGCATGATGTAATCTGATACATACCCTCCTCCAAAACGGCCAAGAAAATTCCACATACTCCATAATGACACTAAATTATTGATCTCTACAATACTATAGCCAAGAGACTGCCCTATTTGGCTCATGTTATTTATTGTTGCCAGTCCAGAGCCCAGCCCAGACACCATTGTTATAAACAACATCCAAAAATCAACTGTACACATAGCTTGCAAGAGGTTCATTTCTTCTTCACATGGTAATATCTCATCTGAAGTTGCCTGCTGTAACTGCCTCTCATCACTAGGCAGCTCCTGATATTCGGTACGATCCCCTTCAGGAGAATAACTGGATGATGTAATTAATTTAGTGTTGTTTGTTAAAGGAGGGCCTCTCTCAATTGAGTAGGCTTGCACAAATTTCCGCGAGTCCTCCCAGTGGGCTTTGGTAGCAATTCCAAAAGGTGATGTTAGCAGAAGCATAAGGACTACACATGCGAAAATACGTGCCCAAGATGGAAAGATGATGATGTTTTGTAAAACTATAATGAACATGAGATAAGCAGCAATAATCAAGGAAACCATAGAGAAACCATCCAAGTGCTTCTTGTAATCACCATCATCTTGCACTTCATATATTCTCACCAGCAACATAAACGACAGGCAGATGAGGGTAGGCAAGCAAGCGACCATCAGGAGATAGGTGGTTGGGTCGCCATCACAAAATGTGTGATACAGTTGGATCAAGATTGCTCCACTAAGTCCAAGAAATGCCTGATTAAGAAAGAAAGGCAGAATACATTTTTCAGGATTACAACAAGCAAACAGCATAAAGTAAAAGTTAAATTAGATTTGGTAATAGTAATCCAAGCTAAATAACAATAAATAGCATTCCACCAAGCTAATACTAGCCGACCACGACAACAATTCAACATTTGGGCAGTTCAAAATGACCCCAGAAATCTCCAATTCAGTACTCTCAAAATAGCATTAAACAACCAACAAGTGATTAGTTACAGTTGTACATACTCCACTGCGCTTAAGCAAGATGTCAAGCTCAAGTCTCCATCCAGATCATACACCATTTAGCAATAGAAAGAGATAAAAATAACAAACCTTAACTAGCCATTCGGATAGAAGGAGCTTGAAACTCTAAATAGTGAGAGCTCCATAGTCAGTAAACTCTGAATCCAAGCTAATAAATAACAATATCTAAAATCTAAATAGCTTTCCACTTAACTAGCCAAACGAAAACAACAATTCCACCATGAGCAGTTCTCAGAAAACCCCAAATCAGTATTCTCAACACAGCATTTATCAATAGAAAAAAAAAAAAAAAAGGATCAAAATCCCCAAAAACAAACCTTCATGATGCCCACAATAGTCCCACTATACTCAGGGAAATTGCGCAAGCCAGTGACCACATTCGCCGTGTTCAGAAATGTCTGTCCATTCGCAGCGAGGCACGCGAAGAAGCACATGAGAGCCACCGGTGGTCTCGCAATCAAGCCCACCACAGCGGCCCAAATGAAGAGAAAGCCCACGAAGCAAACCACTCCGGCCGCATGAACCACCCACGGGCCTCCCAACGATCGCCATTTCGATTTGGAAGAAGAAGAAGCTGCTCGAGAGGGACCATAGGGCGTGACGGCGGAATAGAGCAAGCCGGAGATGACGCCGAAGTTGGCGCCAATGTCTTTGAAGACAGAGACGGTGTCGAGAGTGGACTGGTCGTAGCCCTGAGAGGATTTGAGAACTGAAGAGTAGATGCTGAAGGTGTACGATGCACCGCAGCTCCACTGGATCCAAATCCCGGCGGCAGCGGCTACCCATCGATTGGTTAGCCACTCCATTTTGGGGATTTTTTTCTGTGCTTCGCTTCGCCTCGTCTCTGCCTCTCCGATTGATTGATTCGGGGGTCAATGGAAAATTTTGGGATTTTTAAAAGGTTCGATTTTGATATGGGAGTGATGGAGATTTTTCTGGTCTTTATATATATATATATATATATGTATATTTGGTTTTGTTGGTGTTCAATTATTGTGGAGGAAGACGAATCTCCGACCCACAAGTTCATCATAATCATGCATTGCCCAACGTCGACAGTTAACGGAATGGACGTGTGTCGCTGAAGCAGTCATCGTCGTCAATCATGAATGATTGAATTCACAGTTTCATTTTGGAGAGATTTTGTGTTTTACGACACAATAGGAAAGAGAATGATATAATATAATATAATATAATCTCATTAAGTAGGTCCACGTATGGTCAAAAAAAAAAAAAAATAGAGGTGAAGTGTAAATTTTGATCCTCTTTATTTTTTAAAAATTTTATATGGGTGTTTTATGTTATTCAAAAATTTTATATTTGTAATTCAGATTTTATTAAAATTTTATATTAGTCTTTATGTTTTATTAAAGTTCTATATTGATCTTTTATGTTCCATTAAAGTTTTATATTAGTTATTTATGTTTCATTAAAGTTTCATATTTATCCTCTCAGCATAGATTTATTTTTTACTTAAACGACATCATTTGGGTGTTTTTGGTATGTTTAAGGCCATGTCAGCTATCTGATACACGTATAAGAAATTATGTGTGCACCTCGACATGTCACTTCATGAGTTAACTTAAGAAATTGACAGGCTTGAATGGAATGACCAGTTTAGAACTTCTGAAAAAAGATAAATGGCCAATTTAAAACTTTTGAAACATAAATGATTAATTTGAAACTTGGGTGAAACATAAAGTAACAAAATGAACATTTGACCAAAAATAAATAAACAAGGATTTTGCTAGTGGGTACTTAAAGGACATTCTTTAATAATTCATTTGCCTTAAAAAAATATATTAGTTAACTTTTCACTGACTTTTAAGAAATTAATTCCCTTCTCACTAATCAAAGAAAATCTTAAGATACGACAAACTAAAAAATAAATAATAGATTAAAATTTGGATGGGACGTATCTCTTATTGATTTATTCTCATCTTTATCCTCTTCCATATGAACAACTTGTGTCGTTTCTCTAGAATTCCTTGTTGTTGCTAATTTCTATTTATGGGAGAAAGAGAGGATATGGAGAATTTTTGCGACAAATGAAACTTCAGAGTGCTTTGTCGCTATTGAATTTGAGAGAGGAACAAGTCAGCATGTGAATCCATCGCGGATCAATTCACCAATAGCAATTTGGCTTACCATGTGAAACGCCTTTGGAATCTATTTATTTCTTTAAAATCAGTTATATATATATATATATATATGATTTTGGAGTTTTTTGTGTCACACAATCAAAGTGTGACACCAAAAAAATAACTTCTCCCTCAATTTCACATGATTGGAGGAGATATGAGAGAGAAAAAGATAAAAGTGGTAGTTAATAAAAGTGATGAGAGAGAAGTTAGAAATATAAATAGTTATTGAATTATTTATTATATTTTAAAATATAATAATAATTTTATACTAAATTTAAAAAAATTGATTGCATGCACCTTGGTGTATGCGAAGCCTCTAAGTAGTTACTAAAAAATGGAGAGATGATAACTTCTCATTTTTTAATTTTTTATTTTAAATTATGATAAAAATTCTATTTTAAAAATTTAAAATTTTTAATTTTTAATGATTTTAAAATATAATAACTATTTTATATTATATTTTTAAAAATTATAAAAATAAATTGTATGTATACACGTAGGTGCATGCGAAACCTCTAGTATTGGATATAATCCTATTAGGTTTTACATATTTTGAATTGTGTCAACTGTCAACTGGTGCTCTAGATAATCGTTCATCATAAAAGGAAAATTTTATTACATTTGACTACCAATAAAATATAATTGTTCAAATTTTTTCGTAAGAAAATATTTATAAGATAAAATACAGATTACATCTTTGCCTCCTTTAGAGTAAGAAAAAACAATGCTCTATCAATAAAATTATTCAAATTTATAAGAGTTGTCTTATCATATAAAATAAGTGTGCCTGTGTGAAAAAAAAATCATACTAAACATTTATAAGTTTAAAAAAAGAATCTTCAAATCAAAACCTTGAATCCCTTTAACATTATATAGTTCTATCCTCTTAAATAGATAATAAATGTGTATAAAAGTTTTTTTTCAATAGATATCTTTATTAGATTTTGCAATTATACACCACCAAGCTGACTAACAAAATATAAAAGTACAAGAGCCATAAATAAATACTATCAGGATATTTAAAACATGTTATATTTTAATATTATATATTAGATAAAAGGGTACTTTTGATCCCTTAACTTTACCTCAATTTTCAATTTAGTCCATTAAGTATAATTGGTATCATTTTAGTCCTTTAATTCTAAAAAACAACAAAAAAATTTCGTACTCGCGTTAATTTATTTAACAGAAAATACATCAAATGGGATAAATTAGTGAAATGGACTTTGGTACACTTAATTTTTTAACATAAATTAATTATAAAACTTTTATTATATTTTCAAAATACTAAAAAAAATAAGGCTAAAGTACTATTTTGATCCTCAATGTTTACATGAAGTTTAATGTTGGTCCTCAATGTTTCAAAAGTTTAATGTTGGTCCTCAATGTTTTTGTTTTGGGTCAATTTTGATCATCGAGAGTAACACCGTTAACTTTTTGCCGTTAAATGATGACGTGGCATGTTTATGTGGCACACCCTCTCTCCTACGTGTCATATTTTAATGACCTGGCATGGCATATCACTGCCACGACACCCCACACTGCCACATCATCATCTTCTCTCCTTCATCATCATCATTATCATTATCATCTGGGGTGACGTAACAGTGATGTGTCATGCTAGGTTATTAAAATATGACACGTAGAAGAGAGGGTGTACCACATAAGCATGTCACGTCATCATTTAACGGTAAAAAATTAACGGTGTTACGCTCGATGACCAAAATCGACCCAAAATAAAAACATTGAGGACCAACATTAAATTTTGAAACATTGAGGACCAACATTAAACTTCATGCAAACATTGAGGACCAAAATAGTACTTTAGCCAAAAAATAACATCATTATATTCTAATTTCTTTCCTATAATTCATATTTTATTTTATCTATGTATTAATATATAACTTTATAAACCAACAGATATAAGATTCTAAATCCATAGATGTTAGTATAATTATCTGAAAAAAAAAAAAGATCCTTTAGAAATGATATTATACAGCTCTAATCATTAATTCATAAAAACTTCAAATACGCCAAAAGAAACTCTACTTGAGACCCCCCCCCCCCCCCCCCCCCCCAACCAATTGGAAAATAATAATGTGAGGATCACATGCATACACTCATCTGTGAAACCTAGCTAATAAGAATCTGTGAGATGGAGGACCCTAAACTCTTACATACACAGAGGTTAAGAGTATAATCCATCTCTCAATTCATGTCATTTGCAGAAACACGACACAAATTTAATGATCTTATCTTTTCAACCTATGCTGATTCTAGCACACAAATCCAACCAAAATATCAACTACTGAAAAGCAAATAAATCTGATGAAGATATCATTTTAGCCAATCTAATTGTAAGCTATACAAAATCTCACAATTTTAGGGAGGAGGGGCAAGGGAAAACATCTTCAAAAAAATATTAAAGAGGGAGGCAGAAGAAAGGAAAATATCCCCCTCCTACAGATATTACATGTTCCCAAACAAAAACGGGCAGTTTTTCCATCATAAAACAGCATAAGATCTTGCATGTAAGAGCAACTTCCACTGTTGCTTCTTTCCAAAACTAAAAACTGCTTATTGGAGATAGCACAGGAAATGATACTCTTACTCTCAGTATTAGACACCACTATGGGATCTTCGGTTATACTATATAAAAAGCCTGAGGTATGTATTTGACATCCTGAATTGTATATTACATTTTTAATGCTATATCACGACTGAGATATGTATTTGACATCCTCTAAACTAGCAAGTTTATTGCCTAAACCACTTCTGTGTGAGTAATAGCGCTAATCTACACAAAAAAAGGCTCACCAAGACCCCAGTTGAATGCCAAACCATGACGAAGTCAATGTTCTTCAGTCCAACAAAAAATGTTTACCAGTTCCACCAGAAAACTAGTTTACAGCTTCAAAAAATAGAACCTGAGGTTGAAGATGCCCCTTCTCACACATTGTAAGAACATCACCCCATCCACCAATTACCTGGAAATTTAAGAAAATATTTTATGGGCTTCGCTTCAAGAAAGGCAATGTTAAAAATATTCATCTGCTAAAGGAATTAACTCACCTTAACTGTCTTATCATCATACATAACCCATTGTTCATGGTCGTGGCTATAGGCAAAGCAATGATAATGTTGCCCGTAGTAGCAAACCTGAAAAGTTTAGACGTCATATATTAGGCGCATAAATGAACAACTAATACCCTATGATACTGAGTACAAATGTAGGCACAAGAGAGAAGCTACTGTTTTCACACACAACAAAATGGTACTGCATCAATGCATCTAGTAAAAATCAGACAAATAATCAAATATGAGAATCAAATTTGCCTGGCTTAGTATATAAAAGACCTAAACCATAGTTGGGGAATCGCAAGAGAAGATGGTTATTGTGATTTGTAAAGGAAGTAGTGCATGGGATCCTTTGCTTATGTGATGACGAAAATTCTTCACTTCAAGTAACCATAAGTAACACAATCAAGAAGCAGGCAAGTAGGAAACTTGCTTTACCTTTAACGCTGGAACACAGGAGTGCGATGTCAGAGTGTGAAAGCAAATTCACTAGAGATTTTAGATTCACAAGGTTTGATGCAACCAGGATTGCTCAGGGTTCTGGGATTGGAACTGCGGGAGCTGCTATGGGGAGAATCATAGATGAGTGTTTCTCAATTTCAAAAATTTGGATTTGGAGAAACTAGAAAGAAAGAGACGCCAAATGCAACAGTGGAGGATTCATCAAAAATGGCTGTAACGTATCAGTTCTTAGTGCAGTGTGCAGCCAAGAATGGGAAATTTGATGCATTCTCAGGGAAGAGCACCACCCTCTTTTGCAAGAAGTACTTGCTTTGGCTTACTGGAACAAATAAGGTTGTTCACTCATCGTCTGCTTCCAACTTCTAGTTTCTTTTCTTTTCCCAACATTTTTTTCTTCAATTTTATACAATTCTTTGAAGAAGGGTAAAATTACTCAAACCCCTAGTCGACACATCTGATGCAGAGGAGCTGATGTGGTTATTTAGGCTGACTAGGATTACAGATTTTTAATTGCTTGGACAAAAGAATAGAGTAAGAGAGTAACCAGCACAAATGCACAATATTACAAGTACAAGAAGCTTTTCTTTTTTTTGTCAAATTCTAAAGTCAAAGGTAGTTAAACTGCACACATCCCTAAGTTCAAGGGGGTAAAGTGCATTTTGGCCATATAAAAAAATATCCATTATCCATACATATAATGATATAATTATTTAAATAAGTACCACTTAACACCCCCACCCCCAAAAAATAAATATATAAACATACCACAGAGACCAAACTATGGGTGCTTTTTGGGTCTAAACCGCGATAAAGAACACTGATATCTATCTCAGTAGTCACAGCTGCCAAAGTTGCTGTTATATCATCAACACTCTCACATGTATTTTGCCAACCTAGAACTGCATATACCAAGCAGATGTAAGATAAAAGGGCAAACAAATCTATGCGTACGTGTGTGTGTAGCATTTCACAATCAACAGCTGAGCCACCTGTCATAAAAACATGAGGAGGAGTTGAAAGAAAGTGATGAATGTTGTTGAGCTTGCCACAGCCATCAGCTTCCAGATCACAAGCCAACTGATGATTCATCTCCACAAGATTTAAAAGCTCAGCAAAGGGGCTTTTAGCACACGTAACCTGAATAGTGGATAGTGAAAAAGGGAATATAGCTAAGGTACTCAATAAGTATAATTGTTTGCTCTTGTATCCCCTAGCAAAAAATAAGCATCAGCGTAAATAGTTTTAAAAGCTCTAAAGCAATATCCCTCTTCAAGATACCTTCATTGTCCGAAGGGCATTAGCATTTATATTGTGAAAGAAAGAAGTATATTTCAAGTGTCTGGACTCGAGACCACAATGGTAGCAGTTCATTCGCTCAAAAATGTTCATTCCAAAGAGTGAATGTGCTATACAAGTACTACTTGAGCAATCCCAAGATCCAGTGCAGTTGCTTTCTGTTGATTCCGTATCAGAAATAGTTGAACCATGAGTAAAAGATCGGTGAAGGCAGTCAAAAATCACTGCCAGCACTTCAGAAGCATCATTCATCTGAGCCTGTCAAAATCCAATTAATACACTAATCATATTTCCAAGACAAGAAATATCTTCTATGATCTCTTTTACAAGCATGAATAAATTTGCCAAATTCACGTTAAAGTTATTATAGTAAAGGCAAGTTGAACAATCATTATCTTGGAGAAGTTACCTCCTGGAAGAAATTACTATCTGGATATAGGTTGCTTAGAGCTATCCTTAGGGGAGTAGGTGCGACTGCTTCTCTCCTAGAATCCTTTGATGCAATGCCCATGGCAGTAAAGATCTCATACAATGCACAGACAACACAAGGATTACCCACATGATCATGCTCTGATCTTGATCTGCCAAGAAATTCCTCTCGAAAGCGTCTTATATGCCACAAAGACTGAGTTCAAAGACAAAAAAAAAGTTCAGGCCATGGAAAAAAGCTACATTGATGAAATAAAAGTGTACCGAAAGATATCACAGATTTGAAAACTGACTTGGAAGAGACCTACCTGAATAATAACATTGAGAAAGCAATTATATTCTCCCACTTCATTCTTCAGACCAGTACCAAGCAAATTAGCTCCATTCACAATCTCAGTGTTGTCTTCCTCCGGTGCAACACTCAAATTATCTTCAGGAGATGAAGCGCTAGGCAGCACTATCGTACTTGAAACCAATGGAAATTTTGGATGTGCTTGATATGTGTCTGAAAAGCAGCAACTCTTAAAACATTAGGGAAATCAAAATTTCCATAATACTTAAAAGCAGTGGAAGAAAAAACAGCTTCATTAAGCACTAGGTAGTAGCATTTATTAGATCTAATGCAATGAAAACTGGAAATTTTACCCTACTGTCAGAAATGGGCCTATAGTTTAGACCATGCCAAAGAATTGTCTGTAGCCCAAATATAAACTATAATAGTTTTGATAAACAATAGAGCTAGAGAACTTGCAAATGAAAAAATTGTAACAGTTCTATGTACATGAAAGGAAAGAACATCAAGAAGGTGAGTAAAGCTTTGACTGTGTTATTGTGGATAAATAACAAAGTCAACCTTGCAACAACTAGCAGTACCACAAATAATGGGTCTTTAATGATCACTCCATCAGTGATAGCAAATGGTTAATCTGTCATAAATGCAGATATTTATGTCAACTAGCGAGTGATATTCTAAAGATCATATCACGGAGAAAGCAGGCAATGGAGTTTTAATTCGAGCATGATTGGAAGAACATAACATTATTGAGATTTTCCATAATACAGAAACAGCACAGAATAGCATTACACATGTACCCAAGCTGTCATTCATTCATAGTCAAACATACAGCTGCCTCAATGACTAGGGTCAGACCAGATTTGAAAAGTAACTCAAAATATTCGCATTTATTTCCTGAAAAAAGACACTCTGTTTATGAATGAAAATAAGGCTCCAAGAGTCCATGCTTCTAAGGAATGCCTAGTCTATTTCAAGTTTTAAAAAAATTAACATACATAATGGTTTATCCAGCATGTGTTCAACAAAATATGCAACCAGGCTCAAATCCTACCAAATGCTGACCATGTTCTTTTAATTGAACCAAAAGGAGATGTTAACTTGACATAATGTCCACAACATGGTATTTTCTTTACAGCGGAGCTTCAGATTGAGCAAAGAAGGCACAGGCTAGGGCAGGAATTCAACAGATGCAGACTAAACCTACATTCAAAACTTCTATTCCATTCTTCAGTTATTTAAAGTTTATAGGGTTATACAAGACTTTCGAAATACATTCAAGGAATTAAGAACACCACATATTATGAGGAGCATATGATAATGGCCACAAGGCTACATAGTTAAGGGATATAAATTATACCAAGACTTTGGCGTACAGCTACTTCAAGATCAGCTTGATATCTTTCCTCCTCATCATCTTCCACTTGTAACTCTTTCGGTGTCTTTGATCCATTGTCTCCTGACACTAATGGCGCATCAAACCATCAGTCTATAAGTTTTCGTATCAAAGAAATTTTTTTTTTGATAGAAAAAAGAAATTGTATTAAAAGAAAAAGAAGATTACAAACACGAGGACAAGCAGTCCTCAGGAATAGAAAATAAATGAAGACAAGTAAACGAAAACTAAAACATTATCTCAGTAGGGCCTTCCAATCCCTTTGAATATCCATAATGGACATTCCTCTAAACAGACCATTCGACGAAGCCCATAAAGAAGACAAGAAAGTAATTCTATCCCACAACAGATGAGGTGAGAGGAATTGTATCAAAGAAAACAACTCCAAAAGATTCCTTTTATAGAAAAAACCTAAGTTTTCCCACAAAAAAGAAACCAGGTTTTGCTAATGAGTACCCCCACACAACTGTGAAATCTCATTTTGAATCTAGTATTTAAGTCTGGAAAACTATTTTGGACCAAAGAAAGCCTGCTGAAGACAATAAGCATTCTTATATAAAATATAATTTTTATTCTCTTCATGTCAAATAAGGCAAGAAAGTATATACTATAACACAAATTCCATATCTAGTTTCCCACAAATAACCGTAGACGTGGAGTGATAATGTTATCATAAACAAAAAAAAAAAATGATTCAACTATGACAAAGTTGTCATTTAACTCGATAACAATATGTTAAAAAAGAAATGAACAAAGGGGACAACAAAAATGACAAGAAAGAGCCACCTTTGATTTTACATATTCATATAACAAATTGAAAAGATTAGAATAATTGCTGGAAACAAAAAGGCAAAACATGAGGCACTAAAAAAATAACTGAAATCACACATCAACACTGGCAAATAAAAGAGATTACAAGCAACTAATGCTCAAATGATTATTTAAACTGCCACGATGATCTTAATAAGAGAAGTCTAGCTCACAGCCTTGTAACTACTATTGCAGATCAAAAATATAATACCACGTATAAGAAACCAGAAGATAATTATGACTTGAATAATTTTTTTTTTTTTTTTGATAGAATGACTTGAATAAATTAAATGCTAACAAACCCAACTAAGAAAAAACATTAGTTTGCACCAGGCACAGGATTTCGGAGAAAACACGCTTTGGACAAGTAAAATCCATTAATCTAACCTTCATTAACATCTTGATTGCACAGGACTTGCTTCTCTCTTAGGCAGCTGTCAGTATGCGTACTACCAATATTCTCTTTTTCCAATGAAACAGCTTCGAACTCCCCATCAACCAATCTGTTAGAATTCTTATGCCGTTTACTCTTTTTACCAGTACCCCGATCAAGCAACTGAAGACCATTCTCTGGAATACCTCTGTAAGGCAGATCTGCCGGATAATGGAGAAAATGATGAGAATTTAGAAATAAAATGAATAGGCAAACAATTCCCTTCAAAAGAGGTCATATAAGTACCATTACCAACCATCTTTAACTTTTGACTGATGCATGTGATGAATCTTTTTAGTACCTGGATCAGTTGAAGAATTGATTGGGACTGCAGAACCATTTGATGTTGTATTAAGCACACCAACCAGATCACTTACGTATCCATTCTCCTTTGTCAACTGCTCCTGGAAGAAAAGAGCATTTTCAGAGGTGAATTTCCTGATATACCTAATTAATTTCTACAACATTAATTTATGTCGGACTAGGACATTTGACGTAAAAGGTCCAATTTTTATTGAATCAGTAACTTAATGACTGGTATTCTCATCTGCAAGAGAGAAAAAAATCACAAGATGTATACTCATCAAGAGTGGTCTCACATGTTCATGTACATCTGAACCAACAGCTGCAACAGCCTTCAAGTGAGCATCCTTGTGTTTGTCCTCCATTTTATCTGCAATTGTTCCAGATAATTTCTTTTGTTGCTCAGCAAGGTGCTTCTGTTTAGCCTCATTTTCTATCCTTCGTTGAAACTCCAAAGTTTCTTCAAGCTTCTTTTCCTCCTCTTCCAGCTCGATTTTGATTCTAAATTCCTCTTCCATTTGCTTCAAGTCATCATCATTCATGGAAACAACCTCAGAATCTTGGTGGTCATTATCGGGTGCCGCTGAATAATAGCTGCAGGAGAAGCACAGCAAAAAGATTCATGAGAAGAGTCACAATATTCTTAAAAAGAGTAGATTTTTAAAGTGCACATTCAGATAAATATAGAAACATATACTGACTCAGGAACTGTAGTGTGGAGCAGGAGCTGCTCTTGCCCACTTGTAGTCTGTGAGAGAAAAAGTAGGAGTTGTTATGGAATATGACCCAATATAAAAACCAATTGCGACATACATGATTGTCACCTTTGAATCTCTTGTTTTTTTGTGTTCTCTATGTTTTTTCTTATCTTTTGTCTTCTCCAGATGTCTTGGATTATCACTTCCCCCTTTCACAACCTTCTTTGAGTCAAGATCAAGTTCAGCCAAAAATGCTTCTCTTGCAGCATCAGACTTCTTTCTGGCATCTTTCTCAGCCAAATCTTCCAAGAGGGCCTGAAAAGAGTGAAGGAAAGGCACATATGGTCAAGTTAAGCGCATGGAAGTAGCACATCTTTCAGCAATTTGACTAACCCGGAGGTACGACTTCACTAGAGGCAATACTATTGCTTGATAATCATGTGCAGAAACAGGCTCAAGCTTCAGCTCCAATTGTTGCATCCCTGTAACATTTCTCATTATTCGTGCATCAATTTTGCTAAGCTGCATAGTGAAAGTAGGTTAGAACGTTAATAGCAAGGTCATCCTTGCTGTTATCCTATTTGAAATGTGACTAGAGTTAACAAACTCACCTCTAAAGATACGTGTTCTTTCAGTTTCTGAATGGCAAGTTCTATACAACTATCCATTTGATTCAAATAGTCCTTCATTCTCCATCCATCATCTTCACTGGATTCTTTGTCGCACAACTCAGATGTCACGTCACCATATGTTTCATCATAGCCAAAATGATTAGTGTTCAAAGCTTCTGCTTCTTGCAAAACATTTGATATGGCATCCAACTCAAACCTATTGCTAACATACATCACATCATTCTCAATCTCAAAGAGCTCTTCTCTCCGCTTTCTTAAGATAGATTCATAGGTTTGCTGTACAAATTCAGTGACACTCTCCCTCTTCTTACCTTCTTCGAGACAAAGATCCTCCACTGCCTGCAGAGCTTCTTCATAACTTAGTCGCTCCGACTTCTTTTCACAAAGGTTCTGTAGGTGATAAAACTCCTTTTCGAGCATTTGGATAATTTCCATTCCTTGATGTCTTTTATCTTCTTCTGTACGCATCCATGTTGTCAATTGATCCCCACTAGAGGAACCCGAAAATATCCATGACAACAAATCATCCCCATCAGAAGTAGGTGAAGTCACATTGTCCAAGACAGAAACCTGAGCAGTATTAGAAGTGAGTTCCGTTGACAGTAAACACTCATTCAGAAGGAGGCATGACGCATCTTCATTGAGAACAATCTTCTCTTTGATCTCAGGACCTTGACTAGGACTTTGTAAATCACCCATGGGAGTGCTATTTTTCTCTGGATACCTACTCAAACCACAAGCAAAAGATAGTTCCTGCAAAAATTTAAGAATTTTCTTCAGCTGGGAAGCTCCAAGAAAGCAGATGCACATTGGTGTTTGCTCTACACCATGGTTTAGAAGCTGGGAACCAACAGCAAGACCCTGTATCTCATCCATAGTAAACTGAATGACCTTGTTAAGATGACCAGAAGCAAGATATTTATGTCTAATAAGCATTTCAAATATTGCATGGATTTTCTCAAGAATTCTTGCGCGCTCAGGGTCGTCAGACATTGGCCAACCATCAGCAAAAGGAAAAGCCAGAGGTCCTTGAACCTGAACGCCTTCTCTTGTATCATTTTCTGCAAGTTGACAATACTTACTGCTTTCTACTGTACAATTAAGGAAACTATGCCCCAAATGTCCCTCCTCGGAATAAGATTCGCTCACATTCGTAAAACAACCACTATTCTCCTCAGTATGATGACCCAAGTAGGAACCCTCTGATACTATAGAATCTCTGCATTTTGCTCGATTTTCAAGCATTGTAATAGCAGCTGAAACATCTAAAGGCTTCCAAGAACAATTTAGTACCATCTCAATCCACTCATTATTAACATTTTGAGGCATAAGACTTTGCATTTTTGGTATGAGATTTCCCATGTGTTCCTGCACAACATGCTGAATGTGAGATTCTGAATCCAAGTATTTATCATTACAGTGGAAGCAAAGCCAGAATTTCCATGTTTTATTGGCCTCGGCATGGGACAAAGCTTCTGATAAAATATCATTCAGCAAAGTATCCTTCAAAGATCCAAAGTGAGACTTGAGATCACAAACCCTAATCCTGAGCAAGTCCTTCTTCATATCAATATTCATTGAATTCCAATACGAACGTACCCAATCCCTTCTTTCAGCTGTAGAGCCATTTTTTCGCATATGTCCATATTTCCGTCTATCAACTATCTTCTGACCAGATCCTAGAGATGAGTCCAATCTCCTATCATCCCTATCTCCTTCATTCTGAGATTGCGGGGACTCTGACTTCTGCTGCAACAGCCTTGCAGCAGCCACTCGAACTTCAATTTCTTTTCTTCTCTCTTCTGGTGTCTTAGTCACCTTCTTAATCTCATTTGGTCTTCTAGTTTGAACTAACTTCACCTCCATTGGGTCCTCTGTAGCCCTCCTAATCGGAATCAACCGAAATTTCTCCTCCCCATTCAAAGTTTTCATCCAAGTCGACAAGGAGCTTATATTTGATTTCTGGATTAGCTGCCGCAACTCATTCTGCACATGTGCTATACGGGCTTCCGCAGTTAATATTTTCTGCTGGCTCTCATCCTGCAAGCTCTCCTTAGCAGGATCAGTTGGGTTTTCAATCAAAAGCGCCCTCTCACACTCCTTTATCACCTCATCGTACTCCGCCCCATCTTGTGCTGCCTCATAAAGCAAATTCGCATAAAAATGTGCGAACTCGATAGAATTGGGTGACAGCAGAACTGCTTTCCCTGCCGACTCAATTGCATTCTTCAAATGCCGTTTCTTCGCGCTTGAGTCATCAATAATCGATGCTACTTTGACGCTCACGGTGCCCTGGACTCGGTGAATTAAACCCGAATAAGCCGAGTTCTCGTGTCTGGAGCACGACTCCTTCATAAGCCTCAGTGCCTTGGTGTGGTTACCGCGCCGAAGCGCAGTGAGGGCTCGCTCACATTCAAGCTTAATTGTAGAGTAAGCCGAACCCTCGGATGGCGGAGAAACCTCGATCTTCTTCTGGTTCTGAAGAGTGTGACAAGAATCCATGCACAAGTCGGGTTCGGCTGCAGTGGTCCCATGGACGGCTCCGCCGATGGCAGATTGTGCCACCGGAAAAACCGCCGTCGCAGATTGTTTCGAACGCGGAGCAAGATTTCGCTTCTTATGCCCCATCAATCAAGTTCCAATCAATCAGATTCACATGCATAGACACGTAGAAAATCCGCGAGTGTGTGTATGCAAGAAGAGAGAGAAACTGGCAAGAACAATGAAAAATACAAATGAAACAGAGGAAGACGAAACAAGAAATTTCACAGATAAATAACGAACGCAAAGAAAGAGACACAAACAGAGATAGAAGGGCTTACATGAGATGTCTGAGAGACAAACGCCGTGAGAGGGTAAACATAGATTGGAAGATTGCGAATGCGATAGGATAGTAGAGAGAAAAGGATAGTGGTCGCCGGCGACGGTGGCCGTAACGGTAACGGAAAACGATCGGCGGCAAAATCTAGGACGAGAGTGAGAAATGGAGTTCTGTGTATGCAAATGCAACACACGCAGGCACCTACCCACTGTGATGGAAAAAAGCGTGATCAATATATATATATATATATATATATGAAATTTATGAATAAATAAAGATTAAACTTTAAAGAACTCGAGCTATTTATTATTATTATTTTAGTATACATTATAAAAAGAGAAAAATATTAATTTAATCTTTAAAAAGGCGTTTGAACAGATATATACTAAATAAAAAATATATACATAAATTTAATCACTTTTAAAAATTATTTATAGATATATATTATTTTTACTGTGCATATTGAAAAACGCACTCATCGAAGGTCTTTTTCTTAATTTTTGACAAGAAAAACGCCCTCATCGAGTGCGTTTTCTACAATTTTATTACATTTGTTTTCATGTAAATATTAGGTTAAAAAGTCCTCAGTGAGGACGTTTATAAGGTTGACCATTTGACCCTATAAACGCCATCACTGAGGGTATTTTTCTTCTAAAAAAATCAACAAGGCGCCCTCAGTGATCGCGTTTTTGGAGGTACACAGTGAGAATGGTATAGATTTATATATAGTTTTAAAATGTTACTGAATTTGTGTATAATTTTTTTTTAGGTATATAAGGCAAAACCCTCTTTAAAAAATATAGATTACTTTACTTTAGTTTTTATAAAATAAAAATATTTTATTTCAATGTAGTCCTTTTAATTTTTAAGAGTTAAATTAAATATATTTATTTTTTAAGATTAAATTAAAATAATTTGTATCTTTTCAAAATTAAATTAATAATTTTTTCTCATAATTATTATTATGTTATATTTGATAATTTTTGTAAGAAATGTTCTCATGAATTAGTCCTTTCCTTTCAAATCTCATGTGAATTCGTTTTTAAAAGTTATGGTAGATATAATTTAAAGATAGTTTAATTTCTTTTATAATTCTGTATTTTATATTTTATTAGAAATTTAGCACGTGATGAATTCATCTATAGTATATTTTATGTAAATTCGACTCTATAAAATTTGCATTCATTATAATATTTAGATTTTTAAATATAATGTAAAAAATCATTATTATATTTTACAGTAATATTTAGATTTCCATTGTCTTTATTTTATTTTTTGTTTCACCTTTCTTGTCTCATATATTTTATTTTATATATATCTTAAGAATCCAATAAAGAGGGGACCTGTAGCCATGTATTAAAAAAAATAAGGTAAAATTAATTAGATATTGATTATGAAATTTTATCAATCACGTCATTCACGTATTTTATTTATACTTTTTTTTTAATGATTAGTCTTTACAATTTAATTTTTTATATTCTCTGTCTATTAATGATTGATTATACACATACTTTTTATGATATATCTTATTTTTATTAAAAAAATTTATAATAGATACCTAAATCATTTTACTTAAATTTAGTAATCCGTTGATCTTATGACCATATATTTCACAATAATGACATTTTTTAAGCTAATTGATTTTGTTTATTTGGGATTCTTTGTGACTTGAGATGGTATTGGTGGGACTCAAATCTTCAGCCAAATGATGTAAGTGTAATCATTGTCTTTTTTTTTTCTCTGAAAGAAAAAATAAGTTTAGACTAAACTTCTAAATGAAAACAAAACGTGTGAACTATATTTTTAAAAGGCCTTATAAAATACTTTAATTTATGATTATTTTAATTAAAAAAACTTTTTTAAAAAAGTATATTTGGGATTTTATTAAAGTTTTTTTTTTGTTAAATTTTTATCATTGAGTTTTTTTAAAAATTTATGTCTATGAGAATGAGACAATATTTTATACAAATTTAAAAAAAATGGAAGTGATTCTATTATCTTTTTCAAAATATGTTGGGCAATGATTTGGCTTGGGATTTCATTTTTCTTTTTCTTTTTTGTTAGTTGTTTATTTATTTGCTTTGTTAATCACATATGAATTAATTAAATATAGAGTAATGTCAAACTTACTAGAAATATATTTTATCTCCAACAATTAATCCATAATTAGATGATTAGTACGTAAAATTTTAAAATGTATTTAAAAATTTTGGGGAAAAATTTAAAAATAAATTATTGAAATTAAAATTCACTATCTCTTGTATCAATCTTTTTGTCTTAAGTCTTAACTCAATATTTATTTATGAATTTTTAAAAAAAAATTAGGCTGATGCTTGAATTAGTGTTGTATGGACCAGACGGTCTGATCGGTTCAACCGTGAACCAGGCAATTAAACGAATCGGTTAACCTAAAAAATCAATTTTGTAGTTAGATCGGATTTAATCGGGGTCAAATCAGTCAACCGGATTGAACCTTTCAATCGACGGTTCAACCGGTCCAATTTTTTTTATATCCATTTTTTTTTTTTGCTTTCCTTTACTTAAAAAATAAAAATAAAAAATAACATCATAAAATAAATTAAAATTTAAGAAGTCATGATTATCAAGAATTTTATGCTTTATTTGATCAAGTTCTTTCAAAGTTTGACAAGTCTTGAAAATTAAAAGTTGAGAAGTTATGTAATTTAAAACTTCAAAATTATGTATATTGAAATTTAAAACTTGAGTGATGTCATTTGATATATTAAGAATAACTAATATTTATTATTTATTGCGTTATTCAGTTCGACCGATTAAATTGATCAGACCATAAATCAAACACTTATTCAAGTCTTTGTCTGGTTCGGTTCCTGCAACATTGACTTGAATATTAGCCCATTAGTCTAGTCCTATATTTTTGGTAGGCTTAAGCTTTTGTACATTTTGGTCATAGAAAATAATAATAATAATTTAAATAAAAAATTACATGAGTTGCCACATTTATGACTGGTTTGATAGACGAATATGATGAGAATAGAAATGTGAATGTTTTTCCAAGTTTGGCATTATAAAATAAGAGTGAAATATGAATGTGAATAGAATAAAAGTAGGTAAAATGACAATATTACTCTTTATATTGAACTATTTAAAAAAAGTAACGATCAAAATATAATTTCATCACATTACAAAAAGAAAGACATGTTTGATAAGATAAATTTACAAACAAATGTTATATTACCTCTAACATTACCTCCCAAATTCTTGCTAAACAAACAAAACCCTAGTAATCTAGCTAGCCTATAAAAAAATAAAATAAATACAAATTAGTTTAGAATACAAATAAATATACATTTATTTTATTGTGATCTTATGAGTTGGAACAATACTTTCTTCTTGCCATAAAAAGATTAGCAATACAAAATTAGTTTGATGGTTATATAATAATAATAATATATTTCAATAGTAAATAACTAAGTTATACAAGTTTTGTCTGAACTTCTTATTAAACATTTTCTTTAATTATTAAATTAGTAAACTTAATAATAAATATACATAGAAATAAACTAATTAAGCACAAATTTTACTAAAATTCAATTTTGATATATTTATACAATACTACAATACCTGAATTTTCATAATTTTTTATATTTATTTTGTATAATACAATGATTTTTTTTTGTTAGAGACCAATAATTAGTTTTAGTTACAAGTTACAACAATACTATGACCCTGTTTGATTGTTTGTTTTAAGGCTGTAATGTTTGTTGCAATCTAACATTCTTCAAACTTTTTGTAATACGATGAAATTATATTTTTGTCCTTACTTTTTTACCCACTTTTATTTCATTCCTACTGTTAACATAATGATAAAATGACAATTTTATCCATTTTTTATTTCATTTACATCATAATTACGTCACATTCTCATTTCTTTCTATATTCTTGTAACAAAAGGAGTCATGCATTCATTGTTTAAAGCAAACGATATAGAACTATCTTGAAAAGGATGAACCAATGACTTGCCTTCTAATAATTGGTTGTCTATGTCTATGGCTTTTACAAATTACAATCATATATAACACCATCAAGCAAATTAATCAGGGAAAAATACATTTTACTGCCCCTAAACTTTACCAATTTAATAAATTACCCACTCATCTAAACTATACTTTTCCACCTCAACTTTTAAAAAATGAAACGGTTAAATTTGGGGTTTAAATCAAATAGACCAAATAATGTTTAATTTTTTCTTTTTTGCCCCCTTCTCTTTTTTTATTACTTTGCTATATAGTTGACATCTCAACTATCCCACAAAAGCAGCCCACTTCGACGAAGAAAGACCGAAATTCTATTTTGATCCTTAATATTTAGTACTTTTTAAAATTTGATCCTTAATGTTTGCTCATTTTTAATTTGGTTCCTCACGTTTGCGATTAATACCAATTTGATTCTTAACGCTTGTTTAATTTCAATCCAATCCTTCACATGTGTAATTGGTACCAATATGATCCCTCTATTATCCCAATACTAAAATTACTTAACAAAATTGAGGATAAAGAAGGAAATGAAAGGGGCCAAATTGATACCAATCACAAATGTGAGGGACCAAATTGAAATTGAAAAAATATTAAGGACCAAATTGTTATCAATCACAAATGTAAAGGATCAAATTAATAAAAGTGCTAAATATTAGGGATCAAAATAGGATATTTGTCAATGAGGAAATGGTGTGTTGATCATAACAATATTCATATATATATATATATATATATATATATATATATATATATATATATATATATATATATATATATTCTTATTTTATTTATCATTTGAACCTTTTAATCTAAAAATAAAAAATTAAATAAATATTATTGATCATTGCACAATAACACAACCCATACACTAAACAAATATTTATTGATAAGTAGATTGAGTATTGGTATCCCCATTACATGTTTGAATAATATTTTTTTGTTTAGTTCAGATTGGAAGTGGAACAAAATGATAGTGCAAAAATGTTAAAAACAGAAAACAAATGGCTAGACATCACTTAATAAAGTTAAGCAAGATGAATTATATATAGGTGGAAAACAAATATGAAAATACAACTTTTCTTTTTCCATTATTTATTGTATTTAAAATGACAACAATAACAATAGTTGAAGTATTTTTTTGGATTGGTTATATGGATCAAGCAACACTAACGTGCTCTGTCTTTATTCATTTATATTGTTAAATTATTAATAATCAAATTCATCATAATAATTTCTCCTATTTTTTTTAATTAAAATAATGCACTTTAATTTAATCTTCACATGCTCAACAATCTTAGCAATTAACCTCTCTTGTGCATACAATAATGCTTAGTTTTCAATGTTTGAAATGGGAGCATTATTGTGGAATCATTGTTCTCTAAACTTTTAACGAGAAATTGAAAACATTTATGTATAATTTTTCACTTTTTACAAGTATTTTTATTAGAGTAAATTCACTTTTTTTTTTGGGTAAATAGAGTAAATTCACTTTGAAGTATCTAACATTAAATGATTAAACTAGATTGCGAGCCCTGCTTTGCACGGGATGTTTTTATTCAAACTGCTTAAAGAATTTATCAATTAATAATTATAAAACTAGGTCCTTTAATTTTCTTTAGATTCAATATTCGTTGTTGATATTGTAATAATTAAACAAAATTTATTAGAAAAAAAAATAACGATTTAACTCTTACAATTAGGTTCATAGACTTTTTTTAACTACAATATTTTAAAATTACAGAGATTTATATACAAAATTTTAAATCATAAAGATTACATTAAAATTTAAGTAAAATGGTAAGAACTAAAAGATTAATTTAACCAGTGTATTTATATTTATGAATGAAAATACTAACTTTTTGTATATGATTATTGGCTAAGATGAGATTTCAATTTTGTCATTTATCTTACTATATAATGTAATTTATTTCTTATCAAAACGTTAGCTATATGTTCTAATTAAGATAAGTCCACTTGAGTTTTATATATAGCTAACAAACATTTATAAAAGATATGAAATTGTATCATTAAGTTAAGATGGGAGATCAAATTTAAAACAAAAAAACAAAACAAAACACAATTTTATATAATGTTATGGAAAAAAAAGGGCTAAAGTACTATTTTGGTCCTCAATGTTTGCATGAAATTTAATGTTGGTCATTAATGTTTCAAAAGTTTAATGTTAGTCCTCAAAGTTTTTTAGTCGATTTTGGTCCTCGAGCGTAACACTGTTAAGTGATGACGTGACATGCTTATGTGGCACACCCTCTCTCATACGTGTCATATTTTAATGACGTGGTATGACACATCACTGCCAAGATGATGATGATGAAGGAGAGAAGATGATGATGTGACAATGTGGGGTGACGTGGCAGTGATGTGTCATGCCACGTCATTAAAATATGACACGTAGGAGAGAGGGTGTGCCACATAAACATGTCAGATCATCATTTAACAGTAAAAGTTAACGGTGTTACGCTCGAGGACCAAAATCGACAAAAAAAAACTTTGAGGACCAACATTAAACTTTTGAAACATTGAGGACCAATATTAAACTTCATGCAAACTTTGATGACCAAAATAGTATTTTAGCAAAAAAAATTATATTTTTTTGGTAGAATAACTGGGCCATTGGCCCATTACCAATGATTTATTGAATCTCAACCGTTGTGCAGCACTAGTCCAAAACACCCAAACTGTATGGCCCAATGGATCAAGTCCGTTGTCTATATGTTTTTTGAAATACTATCATGTCTTTTGACCAAAAAAAAGAAATACTATCATGTCTTGCCCCAAAAAAAGGTTGAATAGTTTAAGTACCTCATTTTTCACTTTTAATTTTGTTTGAGATTTGTGATAAATCATTTTGGGAATGACGAGAAAATAGAAGGCTTGTACTAAGTAAAAACTTAAGTGCCTAGGTATCATGAAAAAGGATCAAAATTTATATAGTTCGTGAGTGTGTCGTATGCAACTATGACGCGGAGATTTTATTAGGGAGTTAATGCACGAGGGAGCACGTAGAATGTTGTAAGCATAAAATATGCGAGAGAGATACTTGTGTTGCGATCCTGCTAGGCTAGGCATAAGAAATGAGGTTGCGTTGGGCCAAAGGCTGATAGAAGGAGGCGCATAATACAGAATCTCATAGTGTGTTTAAACCCAGTTCAAGCTTAATCAACTGTAATATTATCAGTTTTATATAATATTTATTATTATTATTGTTATCAAAATCTTTTAAAGACTCGCCTTCTTGACATATTATTTTTAGGGTAAACTACAGTTTGTCCCTTTGTGGTTTGGCTAAATTCAGTTTGCCCTCACAGGGGGTCAAGTGTCACACTCTAAATTACAGGGAGACACATTAATTTTAAGCCAAATCACAGAATAGTTAAGTGTCGCATTTTAAATCATTGGGGATTAGCCAAATTAAAAGGGATAATTATAACTTTTATATAAAAACATATATAAATAAAATATCAGTATCAAAATTCTACCTCCCAATGACTTTAATTTCTTATAAAAATACTTTTACAGTTTTTAAAAATATTAATTATTAAGGTTATCTAAATTGATTTGTTAGACACGTTAAGCCGTTATAAACTTAAAATATTTGCTAGAGATTCTACTCTCTATAATATTATTAAAAAAATTAAAATAAAATAAGCAAACAATTATATTCATTTCGCACAAAGTCTAGTTAAATTACACTTATCACACATTTAATTTAAAAATTTACACTTGATACTCATAAAATTTGATACATAGACTAATTTTAACATTTATATATTCGAAGGATTAAATTGAGATAAAATATATATTTTTTAAATTAAAATGTTAATTTACTCTAAAATTAACCCTAAATATATGAAGAAGAGAGAGAGAGAGATTTGTAAGAAATCAAAATGTATCATTGATTTTTGAAAAAGAAAATAGGTGATAATGATCCAACACAATGATGGCGTGAAACATGGGAGGTTTTAACTTTTGGCAATTGCACTTTTCACCAAAAACAGTGTAAGTCTAACTAAAAAGTCCCTCTATGGCCTATGCCAATACATAAAGATGCTTTTCAATCATTATTTTATCTTCCTTTTGGCCTTTGGGCATCATATATTCCTCTCTTTTCCTGTTTTTTTTTGTTCGATGAGTTTTTGAAGTTTTGTCCGATTAATTTAGACTTGATCCGTACGTATCGCATATTTAGATATGATAGGAGAGCCTCTCAACGAAAATAACTACATTCACAAAGTCTCGAACTTTGACATTTGCTTAAGCGGTACATACTAAAATATTTATTACTTAGAACTTTGCTTAAGCCGTACATACCAGGCGATACATACTAAGCTATTTATTAGATATATTTGGTAAGAGATATGGAAAGGGAAGAGAATGAAACCTTCCTTGACTAGAGGGACAAGGAAAGAGAAGTGAAGCTGAATAAGACTATTTTACCCTTTAAAATTAGATAGTGTCATCATGTGACTCTCACGGCATAAAAAAAGGGGGCAAAGATGTCTTTTTACAATTTTACCATCCACTTCATTATCTTCTTTTCATCATTCTAAATAATCTTACTTTTTAGTTTCACTTTTCTTCCTCTATTATATACTAAACATGCTTTTTTTATAAGAAGTGGATGTGAAAATGGAAATGAAAATAAGTGAGAAAAAAAGACTATTTTACCCTTCGAAATTAGATAGTGTAATCATGTGACTCTTACGGCATAAAAAAGGGGGCAAAGATGTCTTTTTACAATTTTACCATCCACTTCATTATCTTCTTTTCATCATTCCAAATAATCTTACTTTTTAGTTTCACTTTCCTCCTCTACTACATACTAAACATGTTTTTTTTTTTAAGAAGTGGATGTAAAAATGAAAATGAAAATAAGTGAGAAAAAAAAGTGTGTTCGGTGAAAAAATGTATCATTGTCATGAAATAAAAAAAATATTTTGATGACCCTTTTATAAGATTTTGATTTTCTACCTAGAATGGCCGAAAGGGCTCTTCCAATTAAACCTTTTTAAAGTCTTATCCCCTCTAGTACCCCAAAAAGAAATTTCCCCTTTGACACAAAAAGCTTTTAAGACAAATCAATTATTTTTATAGGCATGTTCTTTTACACGAAATGTTCAAAGAAATGGAAATGGAAATGGTTCATTTTCATCAATTTAAAAAAAAAAAAAAAATACAAAATACCTATTATATCCCTCTGATTTGACATGATTTGACACAATTATAACCTTTTTTCTTTTTATTATTTTAATATAAGGGGTAAAATGGTCATTTTAATATATTTCCTTTCCATTTCCATTACCAAACTTTTACTACTAAACACAGGAAACGCATTCCATTTCTGTTTCCGTTTCCATTTCTGCGTAAAGAACATCCCATTAGTATCTACTTCCATGATTTCTAACATTTGAGGAAAAATTCGTAATAATGCTACAAATTTAGAATTATAATTAAATTGGTTATAAACAGGTTAACCCTTCTAATAAATTGGTTAAGTTGGTCAAGTTAATAATACTATCCGTGTTATACAAACACAAGTCACTTAATTGGTGGGTTAGGTAGTATGGGATGTTACATATAGTTTACTCTAATTTTTAATTTGCTGCTTAATTGTTCCAATTGGGTTATATGTATTTTTATCTAATAATTGTAATTAAGTTCCTAAAGCTATAATTTGGAGCTAGTAGTAATTTAATTAATTTATGCTTATATGATTAAAGATTGATGATTATACATGTTCTATATATCAGTAGTATATTTCTTTTCGGTCAAAGGTTCATTTTGGTCCTCTATGTTTCACTCAAGTTTTAAATTAGTCCTTTATGTTTCCTAGAAGTTCTAAATTGGTCCTTCCGTCCAAATCCGTCAATTTCTTAAGTTAACTGCTGACGTGGCGTGCCGAGGTGGACACATAATCTCTCATACATGTATCAGATAGCCGACGTGATCTTAGACACGCCAAAAACACCCAAACGGCGTCGTTTAAGCCAAAAATAAAATCATGCTGAGATGACCAATATGAAACTCTAATGAAACATAAAGGACTAATATAAACCAATATAGAACTTCAATGAAACATAAAGGATCAATATAGAACTTGAATAAAAACTGAAGGACAAATATAAAACTTTTGGGAAACATAAAGAACCAATATAGAACTTTTGAAAGATAAATGACCAATTTAAAACTTAAATGAAACATAGAGGATCAAAATGGACATTTGACATTTATTTTCTAATATTGCTACTAGTAGTATACTAGTATCTTAATCACACACTACATGACACATACAACACATGATTGAGTACTATTTAGGGTAGATTTGGTATAAATGTCAATTGCCCATTTTGATATAAATGCACGGATGTAAAGTACTGTAAATAAAATATTATAGAGTAAAGTACAAGAAAGTACTGTAGACTAAAGGAAAGTACTATAGAAAAAAGTGAGGAGAGAGATTGAGAAAAAAATTAAGAGAGAGAAAAAGTGTATTTAGTATGGAAGTGGATCCTCTAAAGTAATCATTTACATTTTGGACAAAACTTATGTGCTGTTACTTACATACTTTTGGTAAGGTTAACCAATTAAAAAAAGACATGTGTCAATTTTCTTCTAAAAAATGACACATGTCTTTTTATAATTGGTCAACCTTACCAAAAGTATATAAGCAACAGCACATAAGTTTTTTCCTTACATTTTTTGTAAAGTTATGAGAGAGATAGAAAAAAAAGAAAATTAAGAGAGAGAAGAATTAAGAAAGAGAAAAAATTTCCTTCTCTCTATCTCTCTCATAACTTTACCAAAAAAATGTAGAGAATTAATGTAGAGAATCCATTTCTAATATGCAATATGATATAAAATTTTTTTTAGAATCGTGAAACACTATGATTTTAGTGGTGTGCATCCTTACCAAACAAACCTTAAATTTTTCAAAATTACAAATGAACAAAATGGTAAAATTATTGTACTATCTAATCAACCAATAAAGTTTATTTATCTAATGATTAATTTCTTTGCAACGAGAGAATTTGGGTGGACACTGATTTGTATAAGTGATGTGTTGAATTTGATCTATTTAAGTAAAGATATTGTTCTTTTTCAAATTATAGATAAATATAGGGTCGCTTTAAAAAATTGAAACTACGTATAAGGTTTTGAACTTTTGATTGAAAATTGGAGTAAATTATACTGACCAAATGGATTAATTAATTAATTAAACCTGCAAAACCATCAAAGTGTTGAAGTTTATGCGTTTTGGCCAAACTAAATTGAGTAGGCTAAATTTCCATTACAAAAATAAAAAATAATAAAGAAATTGAAGTATCCACTACTTAAACGAGATCGAGGATCGATATTATAGTCAGTACATCCTTTAAATTGTTTTAAAAAAATAATTAAAAGAATGTAGTACTGAAGTTCAATACTCTCGTAGTACTAACTTTTATCCCACTTAAATTAATGTGATTTATAGTGTTTTTTTAACCCTAGTTTCATTATAAATTTATAATATCATATCCATTATGATTTTTGTAATAACAATTTTTGCATAAATTTAAAATTAATACTAATACAAAAAAACATTATAAAGATGTAATTGATGTTTCTTTAATTTCTATATTAATCATTTTCACCTTAAATTCAACAATTTATTTATTATTTCTTTTGTTCTAAGAATATACACACAAATATTTATATAAGTATTATAGCTAAATAAAAAGGAAAATCATATTCTGTTGACCATAACAATAACATTATTGAAGAAGTGATTTGGTCTCGTTGTTACTTGTTCCGTGGATGCAATGAGAATGATCGAATGAAAATAATAATGAAAATGAAAATATTGAAGCGAATGAGAATAAGAATGTAAAAATGATATGATGTGATGTGAACGGAATGAAAGTGGGCAAAATGACAATTTCACCCTTATATTAAAAGTGTAATAAGGACAAAAATATAAATTAATCACATTACAAAAAATAAAATATATTTAATAAAAAATATTTAAAATTACAATACAGATTACATACTTAACCCATCGATCATATGGGCTTAGGACTTTTAATCACTACTATCTCTATCCTCAATATTCTCATCACCCACCCCAAACCCTTCGTTTCATTTCTGCTTTCTCATATATAATTATACACCATGTGGAGACGATGATCTCTTTTAACTTTGAAAAATGTCTTAAAATTTTCTTAAACTTTGTAATTTGTCGATAAAACCCATTAATAAAATTTGACATTAAAAAAAAGTTTTAATTGAATACTGACACCTCAAATAAATGAAGACATACAAAATAATTTAGATACTCCATAAATTAATAAACTCTATAAAATAATATTTTTCTCCCGCTTAGACCAATTGAAAACTTAACAAATTTCGATAAAATAATATATTTTCAAATTACCCCCATTTAAATATAGGGTCCATTAATATTATAAATTAATAATTACATTAACTTATACGAACATAACTAAGACAATTTGAACTTTGTTAGGAGTTTTGAAGAAAGTGAGATTGAGTGATTAATAATGGAGTATGCAGAGTGGGACGGGGTGGAGATACGGAGTGGGTTACACAACCACTCACCATTGATCGGGTGTTGTAGTATAATTAATGTGGTGAGATTATTTGAAGGGTTAAAAAAGCATAAAATTTACAAATCATCCCATATCTTCCAATTTGGAGGGGTTTAGAAGAATTTGGACTGTCGAGTGGTTTAAGATGGTTTGTAAACCATCATAAACCGCCTCATACCATTTGTTATTGGGCCCGTTCGTTACGAGGATTCAGTAATGGAAATGAATGCAAAAAGTAGGTGGAGCCCAGTTTCTACATAAAATAAAATAAAAAAGAAAAAAAATAAAATAAAATACAAAATATCTATTATACTCTTTGATTTGACACAATCATAACTTTTGACAAAGTGGTAATTTTAATACATTCTCATTCTATTTCCATTCTCAATTTTTACTACCATATACAGCAAATACATTCTCTTTCTCTTTTTCTTTCCATTTATACATAAAGAACCTGACTTTTTAATCCAAACAATTGGTTTAAAGTTCAAAATCACCCTGCCTCACTCTCAAATCATTTTTCCAACCAAGGCCTTAGATGAGAAGTCAATGTTGAATATGATTTCAATAAATTTTCTATCTTATTTATAAAGTATTTTTTTTATCTCCATCATACATTGAATGTTTTTAGTAAAAATACAACGAATAATACTTAATTATTTAGAAACAAGGAACATTATTTACAATGAATCTATGTTTTAGGTTCATTCAATTAATATTATACATGATTTTTTCTAAGATACAATACTTGATCTCTTTAAATTAATAGATATTAATTTATCAATTAATTAATATCTCTATAAAAATAATAACATATCATGATCCCAGCAAGATTAATTTACAGAGGTTTTACTTGTATACAAGTTCCTTTAAACTCTAAGTAGTCCACAAAAAAAAAAACTCCGGCCTATAAACTATGTATTTTGTGCATAAAATTAAACCATATGAAATTTAGGTATTGTGAAAGGAAAAAACTTAGGTCCATTTCCTTATGTCTATTACATCCAGTTCTCCAATATAAATATGATACGTGACAAAAAGTGTTTAAATGACCAATCACAGTAGAGAGAAAATATAGAAGATCACCTTTTATGTAACCAATAATAGAAGAGAGAGAGTGTAAATACAATATATGATTGGTAGAATTGGATGTAATGGACATAAGGAAATGGAGCTAAGTTTTTTTCATTGTTAAACAAAATTTCGTAAATAACTTGATATGTTTGTTATTCATAAAGTTTTTTTTTTGTTTACAAAATAGTGAGACGTTAACTAAATTAAGTCATATCAAAATTCAGAGAACTTCGCTTAAACTTATGTGGAAAATGAATGGAAGACAAATACTAGCTAGTTTAGATGTGCTTCTGGATTTATCTACATATAACATATATAATTGAGGGAAGTCATGCACGTAGCCTAATAATTAATAATAATAATATTAATCTTACACAATTCAAATAATTTAATTTTTGTTTAAATTTATTTACCAACTCATGACATTCGCATTTTAATGGTTCTCTATTGATGGGATAATTGGTAAAATAAAAAAATAATTTAATTATGATTTGTCTCAACTTTAAAGTTAATAAAAAAAATAAAATTTCATTTTAATTAAACTACTTTTTTAATGTTCAAAATATATACTCCTCAGATTTTTTTAAATTGATAAATGATAAGTGTTACGTTTTTGTGATCGGAAAAATATATTATTATATAACAATAGTGTAAGTTCGAAGTAACTTTGAGATTTATTAGTTCTAGAAGAGCTTTTCGCAAATTTCAATTAAAATTCAATTTCGAATACTTGAAATAAAAAATTAATACTTTGAGCTAAAGCTGATAGATACTTAACATTATATAATTTTTGTTTGGTGCTATAACATTATATAATTTAGTTTGACAGAACAGAACAAGTTTTACGAACTATATTTAATTAGAAAAAAAATACTTTTGGAACTAATTTATAATGCCGATTTTGACTTCATCAACCCATATTACTTATTAATTCAACGTTTTCCTGTAATTGACTCATTCAGTGCTATTTTTTCCCCATAAATTATTTTTAATATGATCTCATAGTTCTTATTATTTATTATTTTATCTAGGCAAATTAAAGAAACTTTCTCATTCCTCAAGTTTAATATAATGCAACTTCTTTTTTGTTTTTACCCATAAATATAATATTGTGTAGTTAAATAAATATTATATTGGTGAGTTCTTTATAAAGTTAGAGCGTCTCTGGTCATAGTTCAACCAAAGAACTCTGTGGGTAGTAAAGTCATCTGAAATCCTTGCTGAGTTGGGGTTTATATAAGGGTGTCTGAGGAAGCTGAAGTGGCGGTGATGGACGTATTGGGTACTGTAAGCTACCGGGGGTACGGTACAGTGTCTTGGGAGGTGCACAGTGTTCTCGGGCAGTGTATGGCACTACGACAGGACAGTAGGGACGGGCGATTGGTTGTTGGGGCAGCAACCTAAAAATAAGAATAAATACCAAAAATAGGAAAATATAAATTGTTAGAGAAAATATAATACGCGTGGTACCGGACTGAGGCACGGGTATCTCGTTATCTTTAAGATAATTCACGCCTCCTACGGGTTGATTTTGCTATATCACCCGGTGCAAGGGTATTCAGACGCGTTACCTCCAGGATATAACAGCCCAGTACTCGCCTGTATGTCTACAACCTCTGCACGTAGGAGGTAGACATGACTCTATCTCCCACACCTTTCTCTACCCAAATAACACACACAATATATATTTCACACAAAATCTTCTTATGTTTTCTTCCCATACCAGTAAAGTTTTTCTCTTCTTTTGTTCAATCTCTACATCCATTCAGCCACCATATATCTCATATATATATATGCCTAAGTAGAGCAACATTATTAAGTAAATAAATTATATTGAAAGCATGACATTAAGAATCATCATTCCATCAACAGTTTTTTATATTTAATTGAATTAAAAACAATCAATTACAAAAAACGTATTTTGCTTTCAATTTAATTTATTTACTATTAATTAATTTTTATAATAATATCCAACAATCCCCCACTTATTATTATAAATTAACACACAATTTTAATATTTGTTTTAACACTTGGGTAGAGACAGACTATTATGCAAAATATAGATAGCTAAATTGCCTTGAATCTATATTTAGCAAAAATATATATCTTGATCCAGAGCCATGGTGGTATTCGCCTTGAACCATAACTGCTTAAGGGAGACAAGACATATACCTTGCACATAATAATCCAGGTGCAATATATGAGCCCTAGCCCGCACATTATGCGGCCGTGTGCGCACCCTGTTTCTTGAATGTGTTTCAAGAATATATGCCCTTTTATATTCTCATAGGAGCGGCCCCACTCCGTCACATTCAAATAGGTGAATTCTGTCAAGGGTATTCCTGCAATTAAGATACCCCACTCTTATAGAGCTACAGACTTCATTAAGAGTTTAAAAGCTCAATCTCACATATCATTGCAGGAAAATACACTTACATCATAGGGATAAATAAAGAGTCGAAACTCTTTTCAATGTGCATTTCAACAGCCACTCTATGATTCGTTCGTCCCTTTGAACCAAGTTCTTAGGATCTCTAATCACAAGGTAGGGTATCCTCATAGGTTGCTTTTAATCCATACGGACTTGAAAATTCATCCCCCTCGATGTACACACACCAGATTCTTTGACTATAGCTATAGTTTTAGAATAAACATAAATCATTCAAAGAATCTAGTAATGACGGTATTCATCACAATAAGTGATCACATATTATTGGCTCCAAAAAATCTCATGATTATTATTGGTAGGTATCCCAAAATTCACAAAATATACTTTTAATATATTCTTCCACCAAATAATAATACTAGCTAATAAAATAAAACATTAATCCATTTAAAGAACTTTTTCAAACTCAATTATATGTGACAAAAATTAGTATCATCTATATGTACCACTTTGTACTATAGGAATTAGAACCAGTTGGGCTTACTCAAATTTAAATTAGTTAGGCATATCTTCATCTCTTTGAGATGGTATCATCAATTTATAAATTGATCGCGAATAATATTATATATGCCTTTATCCACAATAAAATTTTCAGTCACATATTCACAATAAAAATAGTTCCAAAAAATGAATAATGTAATTCACATTATAAATTGCATAGCAATTTCTCACAATAAAAATATGCCGTCAAAATTAAGGTGAACTCCAATTTAGGATATATTCACAAAATCATGTACCCCCACTATTGATGGGTTTTGTGCCTTTCACAAGAATTTTACAATTTCTTTTGCTCACCCAAAAAATATTCTTGTCGCACACCATTAAAAATCACATGTGAAAATTTAACAAAATTCACAATCATGTGAAAATTTACTTTTTCACAATTATATATGTATCAAATTATTCACAATAAAGTAAAATCTCAATTTTCATGTTTGCAAACATTTTACCTCAAAATATTTCACCAACTAATATTGAGGCATTTTTCAAATCCCATGACAAATTTCACTGTTACATATGGCTTAAATCAAAGCCCACAAAAATATGGCCGTTAAAAGCCTCATTCATTATAGGATAAAATTTCTATAAATCTATCTCTAGCATTTTATGCTTTATCACATAAAGTTAAGCTTATAAAAGCTTTTCACATTTCATGGAAATGTATCACATTTAATCTTGTAAAAGCTTTAAAAAGCTATTACCACTTAATGAAATTTTATGGGATAACTCTATTACTCTTCTAAATATTAAACCCATAAAATATTCATTAACTCACAACTATATTGAATATAATTTGGGTTTAGAATTAATTATAATAAAATGGTTTTAAAACCATTTCATGAACCCAAAATATAAGCCAAAAATATTTTCATATTTATTTTTATAACAATAGCATACATAAATTTATTCCCCTTATTGTTATAAAAAATAATATGCTTTATTTTCTAAAATAATATGACATATTTAAATAATGTCAGAAATATATTACCACCCAAATACATACCAAAACCTTGTCATAAAATTATAATATTTTATGATCATTATTTGGCCTTAAAAATTAATATAAGTTTTGGATTTAACATCAATTTAATGATTAACCCAAAATTATATATTTATAACAAAGACATGGTGGCAATATATATGTGAATCTATGAAAATTAATTTACTCAATAAATTTTTTTGATATTACCACATTTGTTTTAATAATAAATCTCTTAGCACAAATAAAATTATAGACAAATTAAAATGTGTCATTTCAAGAAAAAAAATTTTCTTGCCCCACTATTAACAAAGTTATCATAAAATAACTTTTACCTTCATTTTGAGAGAGAGCCAACTATGCACCTTTGCATAATATCAATTTATGCAAATTCACTGTGCAATTAAAATCTCACAAAAAATATATATGAGAAATATCCATAAATAAATATATGAGATAATCTCATAAAAATAAACAATTTAATTTGTTGTATCTCTCTAAAATAACATAGCAAAACCAAGAGTATATCAATACTTCAAAATAATATGCTATGTATATCATATACTTTGGTAGCTTAGAATTATATGTAGTGAAATTTTTCACAAATATATCTCAGAATTTGTGAGCAGAAAAATATAAAAATATATAAACTCACAAAATAAATCAAGATACCGAAAATATATATATTTGAGTTAGTTCACCAACTAAAACTCAAATGCTTATTCCCCAATTATTCTTATTTTTCATTTGCTGCATTATGGAGATTAGCAATGAATTACCTTAAACTTGTTAGGGCAGCAACCTGAAAATAAGAATAAATACCAAAAATAGAAAAATATAAATTGTTAGAGAAAATATAATACGCGTGGTACCGGACTGAGGCACGGGTATCTCGTTATCTTTAAGATAATTCACGCCTCCCACGGGTTGATTTTGCTATATCACCCGGTGCAGGGGTACTCAGACGCGTTACCTCCAGGATACAACAGCCCAGTACTCGCCTGTATGTCTACAACCTCTGCACGTAGGAGGTAGACATGACTCTATCTCCCACACCTTTCTCTACCCAAATAACACACACAATATATATTTCACACAAAATCTTCTTGTGTTTTCTTCCCATACCAGTAAAGTTTTTCTCTTCTTTTGTTCAATCTCTACATCCATTCAGCCACCATATATCTCATATATATATATATATGCCTAAGTAGAGTAACATTATTAAGTAAATAAATTATATTGAAAGCATGACATTAAGAATCATCATTTCATCAACAGTTTTTTATATTTAATTGAATTAAAAACAATCAATTACAAAAAACGTATTTTGCTTTCAATTCAATTTATTTACTATTAATTAATTTTTATAATAATATCCAACAACTGCGACGGGAGGGGAGAGGACAAACGATGTCTAGTGCCTAGCTATGTAGTGATGCCCTATCAAATATTATAGTGTATATATAAATATGAAAATAACTTTAATGAAATAAATATTTATTTTGATGATAATAATTACTCAACATTAAACAATTTCGGTAAGAGAAGGTGATGAAAGCACTATTTATTTCACAAATAAGTGAAAAAAAAGAAGAAGATAAGGAGATCATGATTATATAAATTGAACTTTTTTTGTTGAAATTATGTTAAATTTTGTTAATGAAAATATATTATATTTTGGCACTTTAAATATGCACTATTTGTGTTAGGAGAAAAAAGAAATAAAATGATGTGAAAATAACTTACCAATATCACATGAAATTCAATTTACATTAAATAATACGAATAGTTTGACTTAAATTAAATAAATTTATAATACTAAAATGGTATATAATTAACCTATCAACAAAATTGAATAGAACCCCATGACAAAAATTCAAGATTAGAAACTAAATTAAAGTGGACTTATATGGATCATATATATGATTATAATAATAAGCTAACTAAGAATATTTTCCAAAATTATTAAAATTAAATAATGTATTTATAAAACCCATTTGCATGATTTGATTTACCTAAATAATACAAGGGTTTAATTCAAATGATAAATAAATTGGTATTATTTTAGTAAGATTTTGAATTCGAGACTTTATGAATGTATTTATTTTTATTGAGAGACTTTTTATTATAATTAAGTATAGAGCTGTCAAAACGGGCTAGCCCGGCTCGGCCCTGGCCCGTTTTGGCCCTAATTATTCCGTTTTAAAAATGGGCCAGCTTTTCCTTGGCCCAGCCCAGCCCTATTAGGGCCAAGGGCCGGGTCGGGCCAGCCCTAAATTTTTTTAAAAACAACCTTACTTTTTTATTCTTCAAGAATTTTAAGACAATTCTAAATTTAGTCATCCTATTGTTTATCTAATGCAAATTTTTATACAATCATAAACATTTAAACCAAAAAATATACATTTATTTATTAATTTAAACAATAATTCACACAGAAATACAAATATTAAATATATGGTTCTAAAAAAATAAATACAAATAACAAGAGGAAGAAGAAGAAATATTGAGATTTGATTTAAAAAGAGGAAGAAGAAGTGTTGAGTGTGTACCTGTGTTGTGTCAGCTTGCTGGTTGCTGGCTTGCTGCGGCTAATGGGATGGCTATGGGTGGGAGGAAGGAAAAGTGTGTGTAGATGTTAGGTTACGCCTTAGGGATTTGATGAATGGGTTTAGGGAAGGCAATTTTATCCGGACACAATGAGTACTCGGTAAAATTATCCGTTGAGTTCGGGTCTGGGCATTAAAAAATGGGTTTGGATCCGGGTTCGAAGATTTTAACGGGTAAGGGGACTAATAAGGGGTATTCACCCCGGTCCCGGATCCGGTGATATAATATATATAAAAATATTTTATATATAAATACTTTTTATATATTATTTATATATATATATATATATATATATATATATGTATATATAAATATTAAAAAAAATTACACACCATCTCACACTAGTCCAGTACCCACGCGTGCCTCAAACTTATGCTTATCTCAATTCTCACTTAATCACAACCACAGCAAACACCCACACCCTCATTACGATTCACACACATTTCCATTTCATTTCAATAATGATATTTGTTTAAGGATAAAATTGTTCAATTTTTTATGTTTATAACTTGTCAAATTTTTATGTTTGTATTTGTCTATTTAAGGATAAATTTATACTTTTTATTTTAATTTTATTGTGTGTTTGAAGTTGTTTTTAAAAAAAATTGAAAATAATTAAATTTATGATTGTGTATTCAATACTTGTGGGTTTGAAGTTTTTTTTAAAAAATTTGAAAATAATTAAATTTATGATTTGTAGAAAAAAGTAATAAATTTTTCGGGTCCGGAGCTGGATCTGGGGATTTAAGTATTCAATGGATCCGGGGATGGGTCTCACATTTTATACCCGGCCGAAAACGGAGAAAAAATTGAGTATCGGGGCCGGGGCGGAGGATTACAGTATCCTCCCCGTACCCTACCCATAGCCATCCCTAAATGGGTTATGACTTATGGGCTCATGGGTGTTTGGGTTTTTTTTTAAATGACATTTGGGTTTGGATTTTGTGCAAAAGATAAATTTTTTTTAAAAAAACGGGTCAACCGTAACCCGGTTCTGCCCAAGTCGGTTTGGCCTGTTATTTTAACGAATCGGGCCTGCTCGACCCGTTTTTTTAGAACGAATTGAAAATTTTTCAATCCAGTCTTATATTTTATATCGGGTTTAACGAGTCAGTCCATAGGGCCTGACGCCTGACCCGTATTGACGACACTAATTAAATATATAACACGAGTTGAATATAAATTAATCAGGATAAAATTTCGAAATCAGAGAACCAATATATATATATATAGCAAATTTACATAAAATACATAGTACATAATGTAGGGATTAAGTCAAAATATTCACAACGTAACCTCCCCCACCTTTGAACAACTTCCAAGTTCCATCAACTAAAATTCTAGAAGCTCACGAGACACAACATTTGTGGATTTTTTATTTAGTTTTTTGAAAACAAAAAATAATTGGGTGAGGTCAACCTTACCGGAATATTGGTCGGCCCCGAAGCGTCGTCGTTTAGCGAATGCTATCCATCACCTTCCGTGTGGAATCGATTAATTAACACAACCTCCCACAATTTAAATACTAGTCATTGGACTTAATTGGAAAAAAAAAAATAGATTGAATTTTTCATAGTTATTTATTTGATTCTAATCTCAATTAGCCAAATTTAGATTCTCTTCAATAGTGTATATATGTAGTATAAGTCATAAGAGAGAAGAAAAAAAAGTAGGAGAAAAAAAAAAAAACGGCCTGCTGAGAATGAGTATGGTTATTTCATTTGTATGTGTTTTTAGTCATTTTCTATTGAAACTTTAAATAATATAATAATAATAATTTTTAATTTTGATCATGATATCTATCAGAACAGACATGATAATTAATTTATCAGATACTATCGAATCCATTGATGAGGACAGTCCTTTCAATAAATGATGCTCCATTCCGATCATTGTAAGGATTGGACTCGAGGAATAATAGTTAAGTGAAACACATATATTTTACTATTTGTGTCATATCGTTTATATAATAAGGGTTCATTTAGCATGTACATTTATGGATTAGGGCACATATTAAGATTTTTCATGATTGATTAATGAAATTTTTAAATATTAAAATTTATTTTTTAATTGAATTTTTACATATTTAAATGTCTGAAATGCTCCATTAAGTTATTAACGAATCATGTAAAATCTTAAAATATGTCGTAAGGGTAGATAAATCTATATAATAATATTGAAGTAATGTTTATAAATAATAATAACAAAAATGGAGTGACTTAATAAAATTGAATTTTCAAAAAATCCTTATTAGAATTGTATTTTTAAAAATTTGTTAGTAAGTTTCATCTTTAAAAAAAATATTTTATCACTGTAATATATGTTAACCATTTTTTGACTGCCCTTTCAATTACAATAATCGAAAATAAACCATAACTTCCAGCAACCAAATTAGAAATCTTCAACAAAACTATTTTAAAAAGAGAGTGGAATTAATCTATTTATTATCATAATCCAACATCTAATACTAGAGGCTTCGCATACACCTACGTGTATACATATAATTTATTCTTAAAATTTTTAAAAATATAATATAAAATAGTTATTATATTTTAAAATCATTAAAAAGTAAATATTTTAAAATTTTTAAATAGAATTTTTATCATAATTTAAAATTAAAAAAATTAAAAAATGAGAAGTTATGCACTTTTTCATTTTTTTAGTAACCACCTATCATACTTGATTATTTATTGGGAAGTTGAGGGAGAAGTTATTTTTTTGGTGTCACACTTTGCTTGTGTGACACCAAAAACTCCAAAGCCAATATACTAACCAATTTCAATCCCATTTTTTAAAGAAAGGTGTGTCTTGGCATTTTCCCAAACCTAATTCAAAAGCATGAAAATGAAATAACATTAGAGTATGGAACACCAGCTTTGGCATGTGCCCCATGCACATGATAATTTTTGTCAAATTACTGTTAATTATTTTTTACAATTAGATCAATTTTTTTTAATCAAATTCTCAAATTAAAATAAAACTTATAAAAACACTTATTAAAAAGTCGATTATTCTTTTGGTCATCAACGTTTGGATAAAGTTTAATATTAGTCCTCAACGTTTCAAAAAGTTATTTCCAGGTCCTCAACATTTTTTTGTTAAAATTGGTTATCTAGCGTAATATCCGTATGATTTTGTCATTAAATGCCGACGTGTAAGGCTTATGTGGTACACCTTCTCTCCTACGTGTCATATTTAAATGGCATGGCACCCTCTCTCGCTCAAATTCAGTAAAACGATGCTGTTTTGATTCATTTAAATGTTTTGTTTTGAATTAAAACGACGTCGTTTTGCTGAGTTCGAGTGAGAGAGTGTGTCATGTCATTTAAATATGACATATAGGAGAGAGGGTGTACCGTATAAGCCTTCCATATCAGTATTTAATGACAAAACCAGACGGATGTTACGCTAAAGGACCAATTTTGACAAAAAAAATGTTGAGACCTAAAATAACTTATTGAAACTAATATTAAATTTCGTGCGAACGTTGAGGACCAAAAGAGTATTTCGCCTATTAAAAAGTAAAAACAACCAATCATAATTGTTTGTAACCGAAGAATGTTATGTCAAAAGTATTAAAATTGTACAAATTTTTTCTCTTTTTCTCATTATCCATTAATGAATTAAATTTAAATTTAAATTAATATTAATATAATATCCAAGTGTCAATGCCCCACGTAATGATCCAACCCATGGGCTATTTGGTAAAATCATGTTGGCTCTAACATGATATTAAAGCATGGAATCAAAGACAAATAGTGTAATATCCAACTTTATTAAAGTAAAACATATTTCATTAGGAATCAGTAATCACTATATAAAAAGGATTAAAAAAAATTCAATTTATAAATATTAATAAGGATTTAGCGTTCTCTCTCTCTCTTACTCTTTACCTTTCCCTCGCTCTCTTCATCGGCCGGAGCACTCGCCGGCGGCGACATCACGACCGGAAAATCCCGCGAAGAAGTAGCAGAGAGACTGACTGTTCTTTGCCGTGAAGTTTCAAGAGCAGCATGGGGAACTGCAACGCTTGTGTGAAAACGGAGGTCGTAGAAGAGCAGTCTAACGACGCAAACCATAAGAAGAAGAAGAAATCGAAGGACAGAAGGCCCAATCCTTTTGCAGAGGAAGGTATTCACACGCCGGCTCCGATCCGTGTCCTGAAGGACGTGATTCCACTGAGCCATCGAACGCGAATCAGCGACAAGTACATACTCGGTCGCGAGCTGGGCCGGGGGGAGTTCGGGATCACGTACCTCTGTACGGACCGAGAGACGAAGGAAGCACTGGCTTGCAAGTCGATTTCGAAGCGGAAGCTGCGAACCGCGGTGGATATAGAGGACGTGAGGCGCGAGGTTGCTATAATGTCCACGCTTCCAGACCACCCTAACGTCGTGAAGCTCAGGGCGACCTACGAGGACAACGAGAATGTGCATCTCGTGATGGAGCTCTGCGAGGGCGGTGAGCTATTTGACCGGATTGTGGCTCGAGGACATTACAGTGAACGAGCTGCGGCATCTGTGGCTAGAACGATAGCAGAAGTTGTGAGGATGTGTCATGCGAACGGAGTTATGCATAGAGACCTCAAGCCTGAGAACTTCCTTTTCGCCAATAAGAAAGAGAATTCGGCCCTTAAGGCCATTGATTTTGGGCTCTCTGTGTTCTTCAAACCTGGTACGTCGCCAATCTTTGTTTCTTCCTCATTTTTGCTTAATTATTATCCATTTGGTAATGATGCTATCTAGATTTCTTCTTCTCTTTTATTAGGTGAGAAGTTTTCGGAGATCGTTGGGAGTCCTTACTATATGGCGCCGGAGGTTCTGAAGAGAAACTACGGGCCGGAGGTTGACATATGGAGCGCCGGCGTGATTCTATATATATTGTTATGTGGGGTTCCTCCGTTTTGGGCAGGTGATAATTTTGATTTTTTGAAATGATCTTTCGAAGTGGGCGATATATATTATGTATGATTATAAAAATGTTTGTGTTTTAGTGAGAGTTGCTTCGTATATTGCAGAGACCGAACAAGGTGTGGCCTTAGCGATTCTGAGGGGCGTGATTGATTTTAAGAGGGAACCTTGGCCTCAGGTATCGGATAGTGCTAAGAGCCTAGTGCGGCAGATGTTGGAGCAAGATCCTAAAAAGCGCTTGACGGCTCAACAGGTGCTTGGTAAGTCATTTGTAGTTTGCATTTATATGGAATTACAAAAAACATCCTAAAACCCCGGTAATGGATCGATTGAAATTTGAAAGATTTGTTTGGGGTAGAAGTTAGGACACTCAGTTAATTGTTGGGGATTTACTTGGCGTATATCATAAGGTATCCGAATCTTGCAGTCCCCAATCTTAGAAATCATAATGGATGGCTCAGAGACATTGGATTCCTTTTTTGTGGCAGAATCTTATCTGTAAGAAAATCTTAGCGGCGGAGAAACTCATTAGCAAGTGGCAGCTACTAGAAGGGAGTGATATACAAACTAAACCTTAAGATTTGATCATTAGTCTCTATGTCAGTTAAATTACATAAGATTTTTCCTGGAACAGCCTGCATGGTGCTCCTTGTCCTGGGATTAGTTGGGGAAGGAAAGGATACAATGTTAGGAACATCGAAGACCATTACTTTATGGCCATATTGGGGAGGCTTCTACTTGTTGCTACCAGTGAAGTCCTCACCTTAGTTTTAAATATTGGATTATTGATTCAGCTACCTTGCTGCCTCTAAGATAGGATTGAGTTCAATTATCCTTCCAATTTGTAAGCTTGGCTTACAATGTACAAGAAGTTTATCAGAGTAAGATAGAGATAGGAGGTGGGAAACTGGGAATTGAACTTTTATTCATTTGAAGTTGAACGGTGGCCTTTGTGGTTTATGTTGTCTCCTTAATGTTCACAGGGTTATGTAATAAATTCCATGCCTTGCAAGAATAAAGTTTGAGGTTCTATAAAAAAAAGAATAAAGTTTGGGGAACTAGTGTGTCTGGAATGTTGTCTTTTGATTCAGAATAAGGCGATAACCATTCGGGTCACGACTCTTTTAGGAGAAATATTTGTTTCCCATGGATCACCTGCACGTCCCCTCTCTCCCACCCCCATAAAGCATACCACATTTGGGAGGCAGAACATCTGCAGTATGTCTTCTTAATTTAGAAGTGATTCTGACTATTTTTTTTCCTTAACTTTGTTTGCAGAACATTCCTGGCTACAAAATGCAAAGAAAGCTTCAAATGTTCCATTAGGAGATATTGTGAGGACAAGGCTTAAGCAGTTCTCCATGATGAATAGATTCAAAAAGAAAGCTCTTTGGGTTAGCATCTATTTTATTTATACAAGATTGTTGATTCAAGTTCTCTCAATAATAAGGTTGTTGATACATTCCATAGTGATTTTGGTTTTTTGATTAAATACACAGGTAATTGCAGAACATTTATCTATTGAAGAGGTAGAAATAATCAAAGATATGTTTACATTAATGGATATTGACAAAGATGGAAAAGTAACATATGAGGAATTGAAGGCTGGGTTGCGAAAGGTTGGTTCCCAGTTGGCTGAGCCAGAGATAAAGATGCTGATGGAAGTGGTAAGATTCTTATCAAATTTGGTTTTTTCGTTAGCACTGTTTTAAGTCATTGAGCTTCTTGGAATAATGGAACATTGGAACCTATTTTCTGGACTTCCGGCGCAGCGGCGCTTATTGTCTTAGATTAGTGAGCACGGAACAATTAACATTCTGTGATTGCCACTAATGAAGGTTTTCTTTACTTTATATGTAAGGAAGATGTGTCCTACACGAAAACTATGGACCTTGTGGTTCATGACATTAAACCATCGGAAATGCTACATGTAATACATGCTTATTGTGAAGCATTAACTAAGCTTCAAATATTCTTACAGATATCTGTTTTACGGTTCAATTTATTTTTAATATATTTTTATTTCCTTTGCTGAGAGGATGTTGTTATTAGCACCTCTTTACCAGAAAGGCAGAAACAAACCGCACATTTTTCTAAAGCCAATGCAACAACTTTTGTTGAATTTTGTCCACCAACTTCGATTCGAAGTTAAATGAATTGTCATACATTTTCAAAGCCTAGTCTAGTCAAGTGTATTGTAGTTGACTAATAGTAACCAATTCGTGACTCGGTGACTCATTTTTGGAATTACTCAGGCTGACGTTGATGGGAATGGAGTACTTGACTATGGAGAATTCGTAGCTGTGACAATTCACTTGCAAAGAATGGAGAATGACGAGCATTTCCGCAAAGCATTTATGTTCTTTGACAAAGATGATAGTGGGTATATTGAGTTAGGTGAACTACGAGAAGCATTAGCAGATGAATCAGGTGAAATTGAGGCTGACGTAGTGAATGACATCATGCGTGAGGTTGATAGTGACAAGGTTTGACTTTCTGTTCATGACTTATCATTTATTTGTGGATAATATCATAGAATTGGAAGAGGTTGAGTTTTCTTGTTCTTGGATGATCAAGATCTATGTAAAATAAATTTTTTTATTGTACACAAAATTTGAACTGATTTTACAGTGAAGAGATTTGACTCTCAACAGGAGAATCCTCCACTTATTTCAACGTTTTCTCTCTTGGACTCTTTCTTTCTTTTTTTTTTTCCTCCCTCTTATTTCAAGAGAGATGAATTAGAGACCAAATTTTTTTTTCTTCCTATCTCTCGCTTAATCTAGAGAAATGTACCATTTCTTAAATGTAGAGGATGCAGACCCATTTTCTTAAGGTAATCCAAGTTTATAGAAGTATGACTAGAAATAAAATATACAAGAATGTTCATATATCTCTTCTTGAATGTGCTAGTCAGTTTAGAAAACAATAATGAATAAATATTTAAGTATCACATGCTTATATATATATATATATATATATATATATATATATATATGTATCTAATCATATAATATACACGCTATAGTTCAACAAGAATGAATATGCCACCAGGTTCACAAAACATGGCTATATATCTGATCATGAAGATGCCTTTGTTTTTACAGGATGGCCGCATAAGTTATGAGGAGTTTGTGGCAATGATGAAAACTGGAACTGACTGGAGAAAAGCTTCAAGGCAGTATTCAAGAGAAAGATTCAAGAGCCTGAGCCTGAATTTGATGAAGGATGGTTCACTTCAGCTTCATGATGGGTTTAGTGGTCAATCAGTGGTGGTTTGAGTGAAAAGTTACTTCTTGTTTTTTTTTTTAGAAAAAAAGAAAAAAAAATTATTTTTTGTTTGGTGACTTTTGTGGTCACTCAATTACTTTACCTTTTCTTTTCACCACTTTCTCTCTATGCTTGAAAGTTATGGCTGGCTTGTGGAATCTCTTGTGTCTCCATTCATGAAAGCAAGTTCTGAGCAGGCAGGAGGATTGCATACCAAGTATGATTATATATATATATATAGGTTGTGGGAGGCACATGGTGAAGGCCTCAAAATTGTCACATATTCTTTGTAAATCTTTCTTCTGTTAAATTTGTGTTTGATATTTCCATTGGTGAATGCAATTTTTCTAACAGTGTGCAGAAAACGAAATAGAAAGGAAGTCTTTGAAATATTAGTCTTAGTTCTTAGATGTCCTATTGAGCAAGTCAAATTTGTGTAGAAGCTTTCATTGATTCATTCATATGCCCACTAGTTATATTATTTTTGTTTCTTTTTTTTTTTTCTAAAAAAAATTCTGTTGTTCCCCATTTCTAATATGTTTATCTACAATCTACAGAAAAAAATTATCCGTTCTCTTTCTTATGTTGGAGAAATTAAAAAGAGATTTTAAAATTAAATTTGTGTTCATCAACATATTTTTAGGTTTGTAATTAATCATATCGAAACATAAATAATGTGACCATCATATATACAGTTTGAAACTTTAAGTCATTAATAAGGGAAAAAAAACTTGATAGGTGTTCTCTGCAAAAGGAAAAGAGAATGTATTTATTGTAAGGAAAAAATTTAAGTTCATTTCTTTATGTCTATTTTATTCAATTCCCCAATATAATTATGACACGTGGTAAAAAGTGTTTAAATGACCAATCATAGTAGAGAGAGAATATAGAAGATCACCTTTTATATGACCAATCATAGAAGAAAGAGAGTGTAAATACAATATATGATTGGTGGAATTGGATGAAATAGACATAAGAAAATGAACCTAAGTTTTTTCTTTATTGTAATTGTTAGTAAAAGTTGAGAATGGAAATAGAATGGAATGTAGTAAAATTATCACTTTATTCTTTATATTAAAAAAATATTACGATTGTGTTAAATTAAAGAGTATAATAGACATATTATACTCTTTAATTATATATATATATATTTTAATTATATACATTTTTCGAGATGAAAATAAAAAAATTAACATGTACGTATTTTTTTTCCTTCCTTCTTTTCCTGACCTTTTCTTCCCTAAAAACACAACCTTGATATCCTTATCCTTTTGCTTGCTTAATAAACACTCTTATGTCTAGTCAATTACATATGATGCAAGGCGCAATTATATTAAGTCCTCCATCCCGACGTCGGGATGAGTTAGTTTCCTAAATGAACTTTTCAAAAAATTTACTAAAATAATGAAGATGGTTACAGATTTGTTTTACTAGTTAAATAATAATAATAATTAATTTTAGCAACAAGACTCTATTTGGTTGTGTGACTGTAATCCAACATTCTTTATACTAAATATATTTTATTTTTTTGTAATCTAATAAAATTATGTTTTTGTCATTACTTTTTTACATATTTTATTTCATTCACACTTTTAATATAAGGGTAAAATGACTACTTTATCCATTTTTATTTTATTTACATCACATTCTCATTCCTTCCAACTTTCCCATTTCCATTCTCATTTCCTCGAACATTCACGATTTCACGTAACCAAATGAGGCTAAGGGTATATTTGTTTAGTAGAATGTTTGAGGGAATGGGAATATGATGTGAAGGGAATAAAAGTTGGTAAAATGATCATTTTACCCTTATATTAAAAGTGAATAAAAAAATAAGGACAAAAACATAATTTCATCAAATTACAAAATATAAGGTTTGTTTGTTATGCAGAATGCTGGATTACCTAACACTAACAGATTCCCTCCTTATTTCCAGCAAACAAACACGCCCTAAGTGTATTACATATTTGTCTAACTAACAAGCAAAAACACAATTTTAGTCTTCTATTTTTTAAAATATCATTAAGTCATTTATATTTAAAAGGGTGAATCAGTCAGAGCAATTACCTTGTTAGATTCATTCCTATTTGATTTCGGATTATTTGTCAAATTTGCTGAGCTGATTGATCCGTTTTCATTTTATTAAATGACTATAGAAGCAAGTTGTTCTAATTCTCGTAGTTCATAGTCATCGATTACCAAAATGGGAGGGGAGAGAAAAAGAGAAGAAGAAGCCAGTTTATATAGACATGTAGAAAAGAGATTCGAGTTACGTAAGTGGTTTAGGTTAGCATTTAACGAATAAAATTGACGGTGTGAGGCAAAAGGATCAATTTTGACAATATTCAAAACATAAAAGATTTATAATGATATTTTGAAACATAGAGAACTAAAATTGAACTTCGATAAAAAAAAAAAAAGGACCAAAAATCCAAAATAATGTTTTTGTCCATATATACCTCCAACAAAAAGATGCAGATAAAACAATTATAAAAAAAAAATTGAACCAAACTAATTAAATACAAAACTAGAAAAGTCCACTAAATTTTAAGCTAAACTGAATTAAAACAGACCAGTGAACACTCTTATAATCATATTTTGGTCAGAAAAAAAAAGACTTTTTTTTGGACTGAAATAAAAACACACTAGTAACTAGTAAGTTATATGCACTGTTAAGAGTCTTGGACCCAGACATAACGGGCCTAAGAACTAGGCCCAAAGTAAGCCCAAAGATTGATCCATCAGTTTTCTTCTTTTTTACGAAAAAGACATCGCAGACACACAGTTGTTCGCAGCACGTTAATAATGGCATTGGGACCCACATATGATTATATTCCTCCTTCATTCATGCTCTCATTGTAACCGTCAGATCCACCACTCTTCATCCTCCTCCTCCTTCTCCTTCTCCTTCTTCTTCCCTCTCGCCGGCGGCCTCCGTCGCCGTTCCCTTACTCCGTCACCGGAGCTTTTGCTTTGCTCATAGAATACACGTATTGGGAGAGAGAGTGAGTGTGTGAGAGAGAGAAAACGTTATTGTACTTGCGGATGGGCATGGATTACTATAACATACTGAAAGTGAATCGAAATGCGAGTGACGAGGATTTGAAGAAGGCGTATAAGAGGCTAGCGATGATTTGGCACCCTGACAAGAATCCAGTTAATAAGAGGGAGGCTGAGGCCAAGTTCAAGCAAATTTCCGAGGCTTACGACGTTTTAAGCGATCCTCAGAAGCGTCAGATCTATGATCTTTACGGGGAGGAGGCCCTCAAGTCGGGCCAGTTCCCGCCTCCTCCGCAATCCTCCTCTTCTTCCATGTCCTCGTCTTCTCGTGCTTACCAGAATTTCCATCACCAGCAGCGCCAGCATACGACGTCGTCGTATCGGTTTAATCCCCGGGACGCCGATGACATTTACGCGGAAATTTTTGGGTCGGAGAATGGTGGTGGTGGTGGTGGAGTTGGGAGAAATGGAGGGCAAAGGGATGGGTTTTTTAGGACGTCAAATGGCGCCGCGTTTGGTGGAGCTGGAAGGAAGGCTTCGGCGGTGGAGACTCTTTTGCCGTGTAGCTTGGAAGAGCTTTACAAAGGTGTCAAGAAGAAGATGAAGATCTCAAGGAATGTCTGTGACGCTTTTGGGTATGTCATTTGAAATCTTTGTAACGAATTTACAATATCTGAAAATGAAGATCTCTAATATACTTCCTAACCTACCTGCTGATTGCTGAGCTGCCCCTTCAAATGTCAGGGTTTGTCTGATTATGTTATTGTCACTTCCCAGATTGCTGTTAAGTTGAAAGTTTTTTAATTATATTTCTGCATCATTGCAATTATTAGGAATTTTTAGTCTCCTGTTGTTGGGAACTAAGAATAGAGGAGTGATAAATTGTTTTATTCATCCAAGATCACCTCCGCTAACATAACCTACCTCTGCTTTTATTCCCAACATCTAGTTAAAGCCACTTCTTTATATTTTAATTCCTGTCACCTGTTTATTGCAATTTGATATCTAGATGAAGCTTATCTTTTTTGACTTATACAACACCAAAATTGAAGTCTTTAACTCATTTTGAACTTTGAAGTGGTTTACACTTTACATTATCAGGTGTTTTCTGAGCTGAGTAAATAATATTAGTATCAACTATCAAGTATTAATGACCTGCGGATAGGCAAGCTTTTTACAAATCATGATTTCTGCATCTTAGGAGGAGTTATAATATGTCAAAAATTTAGTCAGTCTAAATGTTCATGGATGTTATGTGTGCAAGTGACAAGGAAGGTTTGCCTGAAAAGTCAATGTTAGTTACAAAGATCAGATTCTAATTAGGAGAGTAACTACATCTAGATAGCATGTCTTGCTTAGTAAACTGTAATGTTAACAGAGGAATCTTGCTATGTCATGCCATTATAGTGTCAATCTTTATGTGGGGTCCCTCTTCTAGCTAACATTTCTCTTCCCCTTTTTCACCCAGTTTGATTGAATGTGACATTTTACACCCAATTTTACTTGTTATGAAACAACTTAGTAATTGATACTTCTTGGTTGGTTAGGTACTATGATCGGCTGAAAATGATTCTTTATGTTCTCTAACCACCTTAATTCTTTTCCTGGATTTTTTACTTTACCTGTTTTGGCTTTTCATTCTATATTTGAAGGGAAAGAAATTTTTGAGTCCTCGTTCTTTCATGAAAGTACGGTCCCAAATAGTTGTGGATTTTGGTAATGATGGGCCTTCCCAGTTCCCAGTAGGTCATTTAGTGTATCTAAACTTGAATACCTTTTGAACTGTTTCCGGTTTATACAAGTAAAAGCAAAAGAAAATAAGTAGAAATCTGTGCATGGATGTAATTTGTAAGTACAAAGTATCCTAGAAAGTTGAATTCAACTGTTCATTCCCAACTTGCATATCTAAACTCATGGTGTTCGTGCATGCAATTACTTGTAAGAAATCAAAGGACATGTGGTAGGAGATACATTGTACATTTGTTGATAATGTTGTCCTGCTCTTTCTTTTCTTTTGGAGGGGAGCGTCCATGACCTAGGGAGTGGAATGGGAAGGAACAGGGGTTGAGTACAAGGCTGATTTTATGTAAGCTATTACCTCATTGTCATTCACATCTTCTGCCCACTTAGCACTGGATGGGATACAGTTGTTATATGCACTGGTTTGGACTGGATTGAGTTGTTATGGAGCCTACCCTGATTAACTGGTTAAGGCTTGATGAGACACATGTGATGATGTGGAATCTTTGGGTTCAGAATTCAGATTCAGACTGTGGTTGAATGATATAGTTCTCAAATTTGACTAGATAAAAGATAGTCTAGATAACTAGAGGTAGGGGGAGAGACCAAATAAATAGATGAAACTATTAGGATGGATTTAACTATAAATAATCTAATTATAGAAATGAGTCAAGATAGAATACGTCCTTGATCCATATAGCCAACTCCACCTAGTGGGAAAAGGCTTTGTTTGTTTGTTTGTTTGTCGTTGTTGCTTCTGATACTTAACACACATATTTCACTGAGAGAAATCCTGGTATTTAATCAATAGCACGGCTGAAATGGTGTAAATTTAATTTTCAGAGAGGCTTCCTACTTGCTTTTCTAGCACAAGAAAATATTGACATATAGAACTATGCATAGAACTGTGGAAGTCAGTTGATCAAGGTTGTCTTTTGATATATATTTTTGGTTGTACAATAATAGATACATAAGTAAGAAAATTCTTCTGAGATCCACCTTGGCTTCTGGTGGCATCGTGGATGTTGGGTCAATGATACAGCTAAGAAAATTAGGAGGTTTCTGCTTAGCCATTAAATTATGAGAGAAAGAGTATAATAGAAGAGTTCATGTGGTCTGAGAATTAACTGTTGCCCCTTCTCTAAATCAACTGTTGCCGTTGTCCTCGCCTCCTCGGCCCAATATGTCTGACAAATTACCATCTCTTAGTTACAAAATTTTGTAGTTGCACTTGAGCATAGTTGCATAACCCATTCTTAATTTTTTTCAGATAGGAAGCCAGTATCACCCTGATTTATTGGTTTTTTTTTTTTTTTTTTATAACCCCTGATTTATTGGTTTAGACATGGAGGTCTTCTAAAATTCTAACCATGAAATTTCCCACTTCCCAGATAATCTTGAGAACTAAAACCTGATAGCTAATCTAATCACTACATAAATTTTAAGAACCAGGCAAGGGAATGGTCTTTTTTACTGATGGCATGATCACCTATTTGACAATGGTTCTTTTTAAATCTAAATAAAATGGATAAATTTGTTTTTTGACTGTGTTTGATGTGTGTGCATCTCCATTTCAGCAAGTTTCGGAATGTGGAGGAGATATTGACCATCGAGATAAAACCCGGTTGGAAGAAAGGAACGAAAATCACTTTCCCCGAGAAGGGAAACCAGGAGCCCGGTGTCATTCCAGCTGATCTTATTTTTGTGGTGGATGAGAAACCACATGCTGTTTATAGGAGGGATGGTAATGATCTGGTGATCAACCAGGAAATAACTCTTCTGGAAGCCCTTACTGGTAAAACCCTAGACCTCACTACCTTAGATGGAAGGAGTCTCATGATCCCACTAACAGATATAGTCAAACCCGGTGCTGAGGTTATTGTCCCTAATGAGGGAATGCCCATCTCAAAAGAGCCTGGAAAAAAGGGGAATTTGAGGATTAAGTTTGAAGTAAAGTACCCTTCAAGGCTAACCCCAGACCAGAAATCTGATCTGAGGAGAGTTTTGGGTGGAAATGGAATCTCAAATGTTTGAGTTTTGGTATCACGGGTGGTGTAGGTACGTTGTAAATATGCCCATGTGCATATGAATACCGGGAATATTCCACGGGTGAGTCTTGAAAAGTTGGTCATAAAAAGATTAAAGTGGATTGATTCATAATCAGAAAGTTTGGATTTTTTTGCAGGGTAGGTAACATAGCTGACATTGAAAAAGCTTGGGATTTTTAATCTAGTTAAATAGGTGGTGGGTATAACTATAATCTACTAAGTTTTCGCCAGTTTGCCTCAGGTTGTTTTAGCCTTTTGATTGGATATTAAAATACGTACTACTAATCACTAGTCTTGGTAAATTAAAGTGACCTTGGTCATTTTTTTTTCTTTGGTACGATGGAAAATGTATATACACGAATTTATGAGATTGTTTTAATGAATGGCTTTACAGTATGGAATATTGGTCTTTATTCTGCTGTGAACTAAGTTTGATGAGTATGAGCTTATGAGGTTTGGCTTGTCTAAAATTCTGAACTGCAAAGTTTTTGTTTGGTAGCAATTGCGTACAGTAAAATTATGGTGTTTTACGATTCTCAAAAAAATTTTACATCATATTTTATATATACCAAACATACTTTTTATCATATTTTTTCTCTATCTTTCTCCTCACCTTTCTCTACAGTACTTTCTTTTATTCTACAGTACTTTACTCTACAGTACTTTTTTTACAGTACTTTACATCTGTACATTTATACTAAGCGTGTCCTAAAGAATGGAATATGAGTGGTTGGATTGATATATATATATATATATATATATATATATATATATATATATATATATATATGAGAACTGAGTCTCACATTAATATTAGGCTAATACACAAAAGAACCTTGAGTTTTAAGCTAGAGATACTTGCTTAATACATGAGTTTTAAAATCTTGTACTAAGTACCTTTCAATTTCAAACACTCCACTTTGTTTCATCAGGTTCTTTTCTATTTAACACTTTTCAGTCACATTAATATTTGTGATTCATACTAGTGAAGGGTATTTTAATAATTTCACTTAAAATTTCAATAAAAATGCTAACTTAATTAAAAAATGCTAAAAAATAGACAAAAATTTTATAAAAGGAGTTGAGTGCAAAATTTAAAAATTTAGGAATGTGATGTAACCCTGGTCTAATATTACTTTGTTCAACATATGGGCCTTACTTACATATGTTGGGTTTTATATTATTAAAATTATAAAAGTTGTATGAATTGACAGAGTTATTAATTATTAAAAAGAGAATGTTTAAATTTATTAAATAAATTATGGATAATTAACAAATACCCAGCATGACTCTGCTGTTCTTCGTTGCTTTCAATGCTTCCAAGCCTCCATTTTTTTAAAATAAAAAAGCTGCATTTTATTATTTATTTATACTCACAATATGTATATCACTGAATTCTAAGCCCTATCCAGAAATATCGGGCAATGAATTTTTTTTCTTCCCCCTTTTCTGTCTTTGTTTATCTTTAAGATATAATAATCAAATAATAATTATATTTATATTTTTAATATGGTTATTTATGGAATGGTTAAAAATTGATAAAAGTATCTTTAATACCTCTCAAATTTAAGGTCTCTATTAATTATGCCATTAAACTTTATTATTAATTGTGCTATTAAACTTTCAATATGTATATTGAAATTTTATGTAAATAATTAATGACATTTGCGAATGTGATTTTTAATATTGATTGTGATGTCAAATTATATATCTAACAACGTTATTTTGTCAATTTAGTCATAATTATCATTATGTTACTACAAAATAATGAGTTTTATCGTGAATACATTGACGAAAAATTATAAATATATAATTTAATATCATAAAAAAATTACATTTGTATTTATTCAAATACACAATTAATAACAAATAAAATTTAAAAACATAATTGATAGAGACCCGACATTAAAAATGTAAAAAATTTATTATGTGGAAGAGGAAATTGGGCTTAAAATCTCAAGTTTTTGCCGGCCTTTCCAATTGGCTACTACAAGTCAAGGTTTAGGTAGAATATTCAATCTTGCGAGTCTCAACTCTCAAGGAACCTAACTAAATTAGGATTGAAACAAAACACTCACATCTTTATTCCTAGGATTTATCTAATAAGTACTCTACGATAATCGTTAAGATTATTATTGATTGGTTGAGACTTGAGAGGGAATTTATTTTTTTGAAGTTGGTAAAAAATTAATAAACATAATTTTTTTAAACTTTTATTGATTAAAAAGAATCCTTAAACATTATTTTTAGAGTACTGGTTAGTAAAAACCTCGCCGTTATCTTTAAATTATTTAAAAACAATACGTATCAATCCTCATTCACACAAAATTAGTGACAAACCCACTTTTCTCTTGTTTTTTGTTTGTTTGTTGGGTTTTTGTTCTAATTTGAAAAAAATATTAATTTGGTCCCTGAAAGATACAGATTGTTTTCATTTAATCCTTGAAAGATGAAAATACCTAATTTAGTCCATGAAAATGCTTTTTTATCCTAATTTGATCCTTAAGAAGACTAAATTAGAACAAGAAAACATATTTCATGGATTAAATTAGTCCTTTTCATATTTTAGAGACTAAATTAAAACAATATATATCTTTCAAAAACCAAATTAGTAATTCTCTCATCTAGTTTTTGTTTGTAACTTTGTCACGCAGGAGAGTACTTCATTATGCCTCATCAAAATATCAGAAATTTCAGCCACATAAACACCAAAATAATAATAAAAAATAAAGAATTATGACAGAGATATTCAATGGGAAGAATGAGACTGATTCAACTTGCTTGTAATTAAATCAAACACATACCATTGGTTCTATACTATTTGTCCTCTGCCTGCCATTCTATAAATTACTATAACCAGAAATTTGTGTGTGTGTGTGTGTGTGATATGTAATGTATGCAATAGTTGGTTTGTGTTTGTCCTTGAGCTACTACAGAATCTGATAGACCTACAAGATACAAACTTACACACTTGCAGCCACGTTTGGGAGGACAAGTTTGATTGTCTCTTATTGCAAAGGAATCACATATCTTTCACAACATGGGCCACCCTTAGGCTTATTGATCATTCACTCACATCTTTATAATTTAATTACTTCAATTTTATCTCAATCATTATGATCACTCTTTCCTTTAATTGCCAACATCCAACTATATCAACATGTATACATGTAGTAATTTGCAGTACTTTGTGTTTCCTATTTCAAAGGATAAAACTACCCGTTCGGTTGCTGGAAATCGAATGGGAATGAAAATGGAATTGTAAAAGTAGGTGGGTTTGATGTGTTTGGTAATAAAAGTAGGTGGGGCGCCCCATCTACTTTTACTTTTTTGTTTCCCCTGACACATTTTTTTAGAAAAATAAAAATACAAAATGTCTATTATACCCTTTGATTTGATACAATCCTAACTTCCTTTTCTTTTTATTATTTTAATATAAGGGGTAAAGTGGTAATTTTATACATTTCCATTCCATTTCTATTCCAAATTTTTACTACCAAACACATCAAACCCATTCTCATTCCTATTCCCTTCCTACCTACCAAACGTGCCCTTAGAGGTGTGGGAGAATGCTTCAATCCAGGGTTAGAGTAAGCCTTTAGCTCAAAGAATAGTACTTATCTTATCAGGGATAATATCCATAAAATTTACCCGTTGAATTCAAGTAGAGGATACTAAATGAGCGGGTATAGGTACCGGGACGCGAGGATAGTGATACCTACTCTAGACCCAAACTTGCACTATATAAATTATTAATTTAAATAATATTTTTATTTATATTATAAATACATATATTTAATTTATTCTATCGAAAAAACATATATATATATACACACGTAAATTATATTATTTGCTCTAATTTTATCTACAAAATAGTTTAGCTTTAATATTAATTTATAAAGTTAGGATGAGGATACCCGCTCATATTCAAGTTTGGAGACTATAGTACTCTGTCCGTATCATATCCTTGATCATCTCTAATTTTTACAGAAAACTTACCAAAATTAAACACAAACTACACAATTATTATGAACAAAAAGTGACTAAATAAACCAACCAATCATTCGCATACTTTGTGTTTCCAAAGACAACACAAACACAATGATATTAATTTTCTTTCCATTGTATATGTATGTACATCATGTGTGTTGTGGTGAATTGTGATATACACGGAAATTAAATTAAATGGGTATTTCTAAATTAATTAACATTTCTTTTTCAGAATTAAAGATGAAACCTTTTTGGTCCTTCTTTTTAGAGGGAATAAAGGTATAGATTATGGTTGAAACCTAAAGTACTTAAAATGTTAGATAAAAGAAAAGGATAGGAAGAAAGTAGGAGGGAGATAAGGATCTATTTGAAAGAGAAAGACACCCCACAATCCCACTTCCATAAAGCTATTTGGTTTTGGGTGGATATCCCCCCAATGAAATCATCTTACTTTGGAAGGTTTCCTTTATGCATGATGGTGCAATCCAAAGATTCTCATTTCTTTCTTGCCAAGCGGCTAATTAGAAAAAGGGAGGAAAAAAAAGAAATTAATTTTATAATTATGAGTAAATTAATGATTTCATTGAAAAGTGGTTAAGAAGATTAATTTCTAATCAATTTGGTTCTTTAATTAATATGGCTAATAGACAATAATATCAGTGGACACTAACCAATTGTTAAATGATGAATTGAATCTTATTCAACGAAAAAAAAATCAAAGTGTGTATTTTAACAATATGTTATTTGTAAAATAAAACATCACATTTACAAACTGTTCAAAAAATACAAATTGTGGGTTTTGACAATGTTTAATATGTAAAGATGATGTGATTGTTTTTTTAATTATTGATTAATATCGAATTTATCATTTAACAGTTAATCTATTTCATTAACCAAATGATTGGGAATAGATATTTTAAATTTTATTTTTTTGTCGTGATCAAGATATTCATTAAAAACAAAACTTAGGTCCATTTCCTTATGTCCATTTCATCCAATTCTCCAATATAATGATGACACGTGGCAAAAAGTGTTTAAATGACCAATCACAGTAGAGAGAGAATATAGAACACCACCTTTTATATGACCAATCATAGAAGAAATAGAGTGTAAATACAATATATGATTGGTGGAATTGGATGAAATGGACATAAGGAAATGAACCTAAGTTTTTTCCATTCATTAAAGCATCCCTGATAACTAATTTCTTAAATACTGTCGAGTCCATTGTTAGAGGCGGCCCTACTCCATTCCAATCCTTTAACTTAGGTGGCGATAATTAATAGAGCACACGACACTTACCATATATTTGCCACATCCCATTGGTTCTTTAGGAATCAAATTGAACCATTCATTCTTTAAGGACCAAATTGAAAAAAAAAATACATCTTTTAGGGCCAAATCATTAATTTAGTCTATAATTATTTATGTTGTACGGGTTTAGATTCTCCTAACGGCAAAAACTTATGCTTGATAATTTTCTCTCTTCAAGAATATCCCGTGACATATACTATATAGGAAAAACTCATTTTGCCATTTTTCTCTAATTTAAAATTTCTTTTTGAACATTCTTACCAGTCTAATATATCCACTTATAATTTAATTCTTGCATTATTTTTCAAATGAATAGAATATAAGATAACAAGGTAAGACTGAGAAAAAGAGGAAATTCTTAAATAATACCATTTCAACTTGAGTCATTTGTAAACACTCTTAAAACATTGAAAACCAAAAAATACCCCCATGCATGAGTTATCTTCTTATTGAGGAACATGTGTCATTGCAAATATTGTTTAAGATTTGCCATTCATTGTTTCTAAATAGCAAAAGTTTTGGTTCAAACTAAGATATTTATATTGAATACAGTGATTAATCTTTTCGCTGATTTGTTCATACATCAAATAGTGGAACAGCTGGCCCAAAGATTAGAAGTATTAGCTAGGTTAATGGCAAAATGAATAAAACGATTCAAATCCTAAAATATTTTGTTGAATTAGTATGTACTTTAATTTATTTCTTAAATAAAACCTCGAGTTTAAATTTTATGTATGAAAAAAATTTGTTGAGAGAGATCAAACCTCATTATATCGCTAGATCAAAATTGATTAGTTAAAATTTAAAAAACTTTTCTGATAGTTTTAACAAAAATAATAATATAAAACATGAGCCAAAATTAAAAAACTAAAAGTGTTATTTTACTCCCTCTCTTTTTATATATATATATATATATATATAGTTTTAATTATGATTAGATATCCTTTATGATGGTTCAATACTATTTGTCATCAATATTGTATAAAACACTTGCACAATCAAGTATACATATATATTATATGTTTGTTGATTGCATTGAATTGCACACAACATGGCATGCCATGTGCGGTAAAAGATAGGAGTGCCCATCAATTGAATTCGCACTTTATCGTAAGAATGTATTCAATGTTGTATAGTATCAGATAATAAAAAAAATAAAGACATAAATTTTTTTTTTATCATTTGGTCTATGAATTAGAGTTCATCTCGTATCTTTATCTCTTTTTACTGTCCAGTGTTATATCTCACCAGATTCAATTTCCTCTGCCATATATGGCATATGAATTGAATGAAAGGGTCCCATTAGTGACAGTCCAGGCTGCATCTTTTGCATTTGCATACAAATTGGTATGCACACTCACATTACCTTTGACATCCATTCCCTATAAAAGTCACACAACCGCATGCTCTTTCTCTTCCTCTCTCTGCCCCCTTTCATCTTTACTTTTTGGAATAAATTAATTAATCATTAAGGACATCTAAAAGTATGTGTGTATATATATATATATATGTGTGTGTAGGTGATTAAAATATTCTTTTACTTATTATAATTCTTTAATTATTATAATTCTTTAATATTTTTAATTGGATCTTACAACTTATAAAATTTTTTAATTTACTTCATATTTTATTTTTAGAAAATTTTCAAAAGTTTTACTGAATTTTTAAACTCAAAATTATTAAAAATATTATCAATGTGTACTAATTAGTAAAATTATAAATTTACATGACACTAATTACTATTTTTTTCATCACTAAAATTCTACTTGTCTTAATTTAATTTTTAAATAAAACAAATTTCAATTTTAGTCCCTAAAAATTTCATTTGTCTCATTTTAATCCCCTTAATCAATAAATTACTAAATTTGATCCTTAAAAAATACATTTAATCGCAATTTCACTCTAGTGTTTTATATTTTTAATTTTTTTCAAAAGAGACAAAATTATAAAACAAAATATTTTTAGAATAATTAAATTTAATGTTTTTATAACTCGAACTAAATTAAAATAAATGAAATTTTGGAAGGACCAAATTAAAATGAAGAGGAAGGAAGTAGGAATAGGGAAGGGAAGGTGATAAAAGCAGTTAGTTACGGCATAGTACGGATTGTACCTTGTTTGGAGAAAGAGGAATGGGACAAATGTCATGTGATGTGATGATCGCTTCCTTGCATTGTTGGCCTCTTTTTAATGCTTTTCCTCAGATCCTGCCAAACAAACACGTTCTCTTGCCCCAATAGCCCACACCCCACATGTCTTCTTAATATTTCATATAATATACTATCACTTTTTTTATTAATGAAAAAAAAAAATATATATATATATATATATATATTTATATTTATATGGCTTTATACCCTTTTGGTCAACACAAAATAGCTATATTTTACAATAAAAAATACAAAAAAAAATTATATGATTGGAGGGTGTGGGAGAGAGAAAACATGTATGATGGGTAGTGAGAGGTGAATAACTTCTCATTATTTAAGTTATTATTTTAAATTATAATAACAATTCTATTTAAAAATTTAAAAACTATCAAATATTTAATTTTTAATAATTTTAAAATATAATAATATTTTATATGGTATTTTAAAAAAATTTAAGAATAAATTACATGTATGCACGTAGGTGCATACGAAGCCTCTAGTATTAATAGTTGTTTGGTGTTTTAATTTGTGATATCTAAAAATAATAATAATAACATATGATGTAAAAAAAATAATGAGAGAAAGAAGATAAAAATAAAAAATATATGATATGAGAATTTTATTTTATAAAGATGTGAAAAGATAATAAGAGAAAAAAAAATAAAGATAATAATAATTTTTTAAGAGAATAATAATGATTATTAAAAGAATGATAAAAATAACTTTTTTAATTTATTGTTTAAATAATAATAATAATAATAATTTTTTTTGCGTGGAGTATATTTTAATAATTAAAATAATGATATATGTACTTGTAAAGTTTTTAGTATATTATATAACTTTGAAATTGAAATATTTATTGTATTTAATCTCTCAAACCTCCAATAAAAAAAAAATCTCTCAAACCATATTATATCTGATATAAAAATAGGAGAGAGTTTTTTTTTTGGAAAAAAAATATGAGAGAATTGAGAGTCATTAAAAAAAGTATGAAATAAAAAGAATTATTTTTATTTTTATTTTTTGCTTTTTTAGAGACAAAATTATGCTAGAATATAATTTTTAAAAAAATAAATTTAACATTTTTATGATTTAAAGATCAATATAAATAAAATCTTTTTAAAATGTAATATCTTCAACATTTAGTGATTGAATTAAAACAAATAAAAGTTTTCATAGAACAAATGAGAAATTCAGTCCTTAAATTTTTCTCTAATGAGGTGAAACAGTCTTGGACACGACTGCTAGATTCCATTCAACTTTTATGTTTGAATAAAGTTCATATATTTTACTCAATCTGCAAATACTACTTTAAATTATTAAATTTGACAAATACGTCCCTTCTTTAATATGACTCAATTGTACATATTAATTCAAACTATTAAATAAGAAAAGGTCAAAGGCTCATTTTTATACTTTATGTTTCACTTAAGTTTTAAATTGGTCTTATTTCAAAAGTTTTAAATTGTTCCCTTATGTTACACAGAAATTTCAAATTGGTCATTCCATTTACTTCCGTCAATTTTTTAAGTTAATTGCTGACGTGACGTGGCACATCATCGCATATGGTGAATAGAAGATGACATGGTATGACAGATCAACTTAAAATGGACACGTAGGAGAGATGATATGTCCGCCTCAGCACGTCACTTCAGCACTTAACGGAAGAAATAGATGGACTTTGGACGGAATGACCAATTTAAAACTTTTAGAAAACATAAAAGACTAATTTAAAATTTGGGTGAAATATAAATGAACAAAATAGATATTTCAGCAATATGAAAACATGAGTATATGTATATGAGTCATCTACAAAATACCTCGTTAAAACTATCAAGTGTAGCAGAATTTTCCTTTTAATTACAAAATATGATTTAGTTGTAAACACCCTTGAATTATAAAGTTTGCAGATCGATATCCCCTTATACTTAGGCCTATATATATATATAAAGAAAGAATAAATTAACGATTTTATTTTTATATGTTTTCTCAATTTGATCTTGAATGAAGAGATGTCTTAATTTAATTCTTAAAAGATTAATTTCTAATCAATTTAATTATTTGGTTATTATGATGGTTAAGAATTAATTGACAGTATTATTAGCATATACTAACTTGACTATTTTTTTTTATAAAGATATTAATTATTTTCTTACGTACCAAATATACTTTTTTATTTTTCACTTATATTTCCCACTAAAACATTCACATCTTACCAGACGTTACCTAATAATTAGACCTCATTTGGTTGTTTGTTTTGAGGGTGTAACGTTGGCTAAAATCTTATCCAACATTCCTTTCAAGGCTCAAACATTCTTCATACCAAACATACTTTACTTTTTACAATATGATGAAATTATGTTTTTGTCCTTACTTTTTTTAATCCACTTTTATTCTATTTTCACTTTTAATATAAAAGTAAAATGATTATTTTAATCACTTTTATTTCATTCGTATCACAGTCACATCATATTTTTATTTTCTTTAATATTCTCGTTCTCATTATTATTACTATTATTATTTTTAATCATATTCTTTCAAACATTCTTGTAACCAGACGAGCCCTTCTTCCTCGGTAGTTTAAAGTTTGAAAATAAAGAAAAATATATATAAAAGAGGCGTGTCCATGTGGGATAGACATAAAATAAAATAAAGATAATAAAAAAGTTTAAATTTTGGAAAGGCGCAACGGAAAAGTGATATATTATTCATTCACTCACTCTCACAAAATTGTCTTTTCGTTGCTTCAAAGGCTTTTAAGCAACAAACGAACCCCACAAATAAAATAATGGCAAAATTGTTCTTTTATTCTTTATCAATTTTCTTCTTATTCAATATCTTGCTTCTAATAAACTTGATATTGAATTAGTTTTTTCAAATTGTTTTATGTGAATATGTATAATATTTTAAGTCAAATTTAATTTTTTTATTAGAAATTTGTCGTAAAAGAGTATGTTAATTGTTTAAATATGAAATAAAAAATATGTTTTAAAATCATATAAAAAATAATAAGAAGTTATTTAAAATTTTAATTATATTTCAACTACATGTTCTCTTACTCTCTTTTATATAATTTGAGTAAATTAGTGATTCTTAAAAGGTGTATGTTCTCTTAATTTTATCATTAAAATATAAAATATTTTAATTTAATCTTTAAAAGATCAATCCTTAATCAGTTTGATCTTTTGATTAATATGATAGATGAAAATTTAATTAAATAATAAATTAATTGATGTTCAACAATAAAAACATGTAATGCATTGAATTTATAAATTAAAAATTGTATACTCTCTATCTCTATGTGTCGTTTGTAAATAGGGTGGATTTTGTTTTACAAATTATTTATTATCAAAACACATCGTTTATATTTTGTTAGTTAAACAAAATTAAGTTCAACATTTAATAGTTAATATTATTGTTAGTTTTCATTAATATTATTGTCAGTTAACTTTGTATAATTATATTTATCTTTTTAATCAAAAGACTAAACTTATTATTAATTGATTTTTTAGGGACCAAAATAAGATATTTCTTAGGGATTAAATTGACTAAACAAACACCTTCTAAAGATTTAATCATTAATTTTCTCTATATCTTTTAAATCTCTATTTTATTTTAAAAATATTATTATATGGTTTTTAAATGTTAGTTGGTATTTTAGTTCCTAATCTAACAACTGAAACTAGGCAATATAGTGATGTGTGTTTTTTTAGGCTAAAGATTTAGGTATGAGAATGACACTTCAATCAAAGATCAAGATAGGTTTTGAGGCTTAAAGAGCATTTGGAGAAGACTTATAAATAATTTATCCACATAAATTCAAATTCAAGTCATGTAAATTCACTTAGGGCTTGTTTGGCACTGAAAATGTAAAGAGAATGATGATGTGATTGCTTAGACTATGTTTAGTAGTAGAAGATGAGAATGAAATGAAATTGGGAAAGGAATAAAAGTGGGTAAAATGATAATTTTATTCTTATATTAAAATATTAAAATAAGTAAGAGCAAAAACGTAATTAGTCGAACATAACAAAAAATAAGGCATGTTTGGTACAAAAAATTTATAAGACTAATATTTCCTTGCAAATTCTCTTAAACAAATAAGGTCTAAATTGTAATGATCGAATAAGTCAACTTTTTGTTGGTATGATATAAGTAATTTTATTGTTTTGTAATGAACATATAAAATTTAAAATATTAACTTTAATGCTAACATTAAATTAAAAAAAACACTTGTAAGCATGGTATAGTTTATGTAAGGTTTCAAGTTCGAGACATTGTAAATACAATTATTCCTGTGAAAGATTCTTTCACTATAGTTAAGTACGCGACACGAGTAGAGTTCAAATTAGTTAAAATAAAATTTTAAAGACAACTCAAAAATATCTTAATTATGGAATGCAATTTATAAAATTGAAAAAAAGATGAGTGTGATTTTCACGAGAAGATAATGGCATTTACTATTAACATTAATAAAAGGTATATTTTTTTAAAACAAAACCCAATTAAAATTTAAAATATTAGTGAAATTGCATGATAATATTTGCATTATACCTGTCCTCTTCAAAAAGCGAGTATTGTGATTGTAAAGTTGAGCAAGTATAGGGAAAGATAATATTTTTTTAATTAAAATAAAATAATAATAATAATAATAATAATAAAAGAGTAGGTGTAAGAGGAAGAAGTGCATGTGCGGCGAGTGGGACTGTGGATAATGGTCCAAGAGGCTACACCTACACTCACCACACTTCTTTCATTTATTTCCATTCTCTAAAAATCTTAAAATTTTAATTTATAATCCTCCACAAATTTACAAACAATGGTATAATGACATTATTGCCCCCTATGTACCTAGGGTGTATTTGGTATCAACATGACATCCAACATTCTTCCTACCAAACATACCTTACATTTTGTAATGTGATAAAATTATGTTTTTGTCCTTGTTTTTTTGTCCACTTTTATTCTATTCTCACTTTTAATGGAAGGGTAACATGGTCATTTTGTCCATTTTTATTCTATTCATATGACATCACATTGACATGACATTTTCATTATATCCAACATTTCCATTTCCATTACATCCTCCACCCCACTAACCAAACACACTCAAGAGTCCTAGTCCTAGACATGGTTTTTAAAAAAATAAAAATAAATGTTGGATAAATTAGTAATTTAGTCCTTACTAAATGTATGATTTTTCAATTTAATTATTAAGAAATGAAATATTTTAATTTTGTTATTGAAATATTAATTTTTAAGTAATTTTTCATTTAATTAATAAAGTTGATAGAAATTTAATTGACCAAAACATTAATGGACGTTAATGGGTTGTTAAAACGATAATCCAATCATGTTCAAGAAAAATTACAAATAATACATTTTTTTTGAGGGAACAAATAATACATTTTGAGGATATGTAATTTGTATATAACATGTGTTTACAAATTTTTTTTATAAAGCATTAAAGCTTTATTATATTTAAAAAAAATCAAACGGCACTTACAATAATTTAGAAAATTTCAATCTAATAATACTGAAGAATAAACCTTAACAATTATTGAACTAAGTAAACAAAGTGTAAGCTCAGCTGATCCTATTTTTTCAGGATGAAAAATCTCACCGTCCTTGGTGTTGTCAACAGAGTTGTTACCCTTATACCTCCTGGCCCCTGCATATTAGATTTGAAGTAATCTTCAAAGTTGAAATTGTCGTAGGCTCTTCCAAACATCATGATGAACGAGTGAAATTTTTTTAATATAGATGACTCGTAGATTTAAATATGATTATAACAAATCTTGAATCCAGAATCACCTAATTGTCAAAAAATTTCACAAAAAAAAATTAAACATAAAAACTGCAAATAATGCGTTTTTGACAATGTTTGATTTATGAATATGATGTGTTTTATTTTTTTTAATTTTTAAATATGATTGAACTTATTATTTAATAGTCAAATTAATATTTTAATGTTACTCTCAGTTAACTTTGCATTCATCCTATTAATAAAAGATTAAATTGATTTTTTTTTTGCCGTAAAAAAAGAGAACATATCATTTCAATTAACTATCTACTAAAAAACAAAATTATCACTAAAAAACAAAATTATAAGGATAAAAAAATAATTAATGCAATATTTAACTATGGGGTCCTCTATATTTGACTGATTTCAATTGATATGTACTAAAAGTATTAGTAATTAATACAACATTCAATTATGTAGTCCTGTATGTTTGACTAATTTCAGCTTACATATACTAAAAAAATATATAATAAAAGTTTTAAATTATGAGAATAGTAATTAGCTTCTTTAATTACAGTCACCAGATTCTTAAATTCTGTTTAAATTCATTTCTTTTTGGATACTTATAAATGCATATTGTTTTATATATTGACATAATGTAACGGATATTACTTTTCTGGTGAATATTTACTTGTGGAGAATTTTGAACAAAAACAGAAAATAATCATGTCCAAGAGATGTTCAGTAATATGGTAGTATTGAATTTCAGTATATTTCTCCAATCAGTTGATTCTTATACCATTCAAGGTGGATCCTGATTAATATGAGTTTATATTAATATTAACAAATGGCTCTACATGATTGAAGGGATGTACTAAACTTCAATGGTACAGTACCATTGAACTTTTCTCCACGTCGATATAAGAAATTATTATTTAAGATTTATTTTTAATTGGAACCAAACTCTAAAGAATAAAATGCACTCTCAATTTTTTTTATTTTAAAATATATTTCCAAATTTCTATAACATTATTTATTTTAGTTAAAAATCAATGTTTAGTTATCTAGTTTAAAAAATATAAGGATATATAAGTTAAAATAAATGAAAGGGCAATTTTTTCTTATTTTGAAAGAATTTTTTTGTTGGTAGGGAGAAAAATACAATTTTACGTACTACTAATAACATTTATCTAATTCATTATTTGGGAGGATCAACACAATAAATTAAAAAATAGATGAATTATATTAGTCAGTTTATAAATAAGGTGGCACAATACAAATACTATAAAATTTTAAATTAATATTAGTAGTAAAAGAATAACCGTAAATCAATAATTTAATAGAAAAAAATGAATATTAGTAGTGAAAAAATAGCCGTTGATAAAACTGAATAATTAAACTAATTTTTTTTAAATCATATCAAATTTTATTTGATCGACGAGAATATATTTTTCTACAAAACACCAAAATGTGAAAATTTATTAAGCACAAATTATACTTTAATGAACTCTAAAATATCTACATAATAAAAAAAATTAAAATATACTTTATCAATATAATATTTAAAAAAAAAACTTTTGTTTTGTGGTTTGTGACTGTTACTCTATACTTCTGCTTCTTCAATCTCCTCCATATAGTGCCCCATACTGCAAATACACTGCGCTTTCCGTTTCTACTTTCTGTTCTCTTATATCACTTTTCTCTGTGGATTTGCTATCTTCGTTTGGTACTGCTCGTCCCTTTCTTCGCTGCTCAATCTTGGGTTTCAAATCAGTATAAGTTTCTCCTCCTACCCATACATATCCTTTCTCATTGTGTACTCAACTCTATCCAATTCTTCCAAGTCTCACGCTTTTGGGAATCCTGGTTTCTGGGTAGTTTTGTAGTGAGAGAGAGTGAGAGGAGATGGGGGAGAAGGCCGAAGTATTGGAGGCTGTTTTGAAGGAAGCTGTGGATTTGGTAAGATAGATCTGAATGGCTTTGAAGCCTTTGTCGGTTGCTTTTTGGTTCCTTGGTCTGTGTTTTGAGCTTTTTTGTTTTTTCTGGGGTTTGAATGCAGGAGAACATACCCATTGAGGAGGTGTTTGAGAATCTCAGATGTAGCAGAGAAGGTCTCACCTCTGAGGCTGCTGAGGAGAGACTGACTATTTTTGGCTACAATAAGCTTGAGGAGAAAAAGGTTTTAGTAGTTTCATGGCTTCTTGCGTTCTTCAAGTTAGCTCATTATAGATATTTGTGTGTGTTTTTGTTTATTGGGTAACTTGTTTTCTGGGCGTTTTCAGGAGAGCAAATTTTTGAAGTTCTTGGGATTTATGTGGAATCCTCTTTCTTGGGTTATGGAGGCTGCTGCCATAATGGCGATTGCTCTTGCCAATGGAGGAGTGAGTAGATTACTCAGCTTTGAGAGTTCTTAATTGTTTTGATGTAACAGTTTTTGGATAATGAAATTGTTAACTTGCAATTTTATATGCAGGGGAAGCCCCCTGACTGGCAAGACTTTGTGGGTATCATCACCTTGCTTCTCATCAATTCAACTATCAGTTTCATTGAGGAGAACAATGCGGGTAATGCTGCAGCGGCTCTGATGGCTCGTCTCGCCCCAAAAGCAAAGGTGTTAAACTTAACTGCTTGCTTATTTCATATGAATTATTTGTTAATTGTTACGGTTAGTGGTCTTTTAGCTTAATATCTTGTGTCTATGTTGTAAAGGTTCTTCGAGATGGCAGGTGGAGTGAACAAGATGCTTCTGTCCTGGTTCCTGGTGACATAGTCAGTATTAAACTTGGAGATATTATACCAGCTGATTCACGTCTACTTGAAGGTGATCCATTGAAAATTGATCAGGTGGGTTCTCTGATATTTTTGTTTTGCATACAATCTAACTTTTTCTGTTTTGTCCTACAAACGCCAAATGGGTCTATTACAGCCTGCTTTCCTCCTTTCCTTCTATGTTTTGTGCTTTTCAGTCTGCTCTTACTGGTGAGTCCTTGCCTGTTACTAAAGGACCTGGTGATGGTGTATATTCTGGTTCTACATGTAAACAAGGAGAGATTGAAGCTGTGGTCATTGCCACTGGCGTCCATACCTTCTTTGGAAAAGCTGCTCACCTCGTAGATACCACTAATCAAGTGGGTCACTTCCAAAAGGTAACACGAGTGCAGTCACTTTTTATTTTCTCTACATTTTGAATGCCTCTTTCATGTTTCAGATATCCTTTTTTTTTTTCTCTTATGTACCCTGTTATATAGGTCTTGACTGCAATTGGGAACTTCTGCATATGCTCGATTGCTGTGGGGATGATCATTGAGATTATTGTCATGTATCCCATCCAAGACCGAGAATATCGCCCTGGAATTGATAACCTTCTTGTACTTCTTATTGGGGGAATTCCAATTGCCATGCCCACAGTTCTCTCTGTGACCATGGCCATTGGTTCTCATAGGTTATCCCAGCAGGTTAGTTAGACTCCTAAGCAAGTATAAATTGATAATCTTTGTTGTTTATATATGAGTACTGCACTAATGGTTATTATGTTTTCAGGGAGCTATCACAAAGAGGATGACAGCTATTGAAGAGATGGCAGGCATGGATGTACTTTGCAGTGATAAGACTGGAACTCTAACTTTGAACAAGCTTACTGTTGACAAAAATCTTATTGAGGTTAGATGATGAATGATGTTTCTGGCTGGTTTATCTCTGTCAGTGTTATCCACATGTTCTGAACGTTCTTTCTAATTTAATCAATAAGGTTTTTGCAAAAGGAGTGGATCCAGATACTGTTGTTTTGATGGCAGCTCGAGCCTCAAGACTTGAAAATCAAGATGCAATAGATTCTGCCATAGTTGGGATGCTGGCTGACCCAAAGGAGGTTATTATTTCCTGCTTTCTTCATTTGAGATATATTTATTAGCTGCAAACCTACTAGCTACAACTACTAGTCTACATCCTACTATACAATTTGTTCTTTTTGTGGTCAAATTTATGACAAATTTCCTTTTCTAACTTGCTACTACCTAAGGCACGTGCTGGCATTCAAGAAGTACATTTTCTTCCCTTCAATCCTACTGATAAGCGTACAGCATTAACTTATATTGACCGTGATGGTAAAATGCATAGAGTGAGCAAAGGTGCACCAGAGCAGGTAACTTATACTTGCTATCATTGTCTAGAACAGTTTTTGTCATTCTTCAGATTCATATTCTGATTTTGATTGGTGATAAATGATTGTTAGATCCTTCATCTTGCACACAATAAGTCAGACATTGAACGTAGAGTTCATGCAGTGATAGATAAGTTTGCAGAGCGTGGTTTGCGATCTCTTGCTGTAGCATACCAGGTAATTGATTAATCCTTGCTTGCTTGATTATTTGGTAAATAGGTGTCCCTAATCCTGTAGGCTATGCCTCAATGCTTATTTTATGTTTTAAATGTTAACACTAATGTCTTCCATTTTAAACAGGAAGTTCCAGAAGGTACTAAAGAGAGTGCTGGAGGCCCATGGCAGTTTATTGGTCTTATGCCTCTCTTTGACCCACCTAGGCATGACAGTGCTGAAACAATACGGAGGGCACTAAACCTTGGAGTAAATGTCAAAATGATTACAGGTCGATCTTACATGCTATTGCCTATTGTTAACATTTTCATTTGGTTGTATTGTGGTACTGAAGTCAATGTTCTCTATAATTAACGAGTGTCTTAGAAGCTTAGGAACAAGCCTTTGTATCTAAGCAAACCGCTTATGCAATCATAGTCCTGACATCTGTATCCTATTCTTGATTATATTCTGGAAACCAAGCCTTAATGGCCTTGAAAACTTGTAGTGTATATTGGACAGAGATATGATAAAATTTAATTGAGCTAAAACAAACATTTGGTTGATGAAGTTTTTGTTTACATGTTATTTATAGCTAAAAGAAAAAAAACTTGACAACTTGATTATCTTTAACATAATGTGGTGATAAAATTTATGGGATCCATATTATCCATTGGAAATTGACTTCTATCAAAAAAAAAAAATCCATTGGAAATTGACTTTTCTGTTGCATCTAGAATGATGGATCTGCATTCCATTATAGCTGTGATACCGTACCATCCATCGTTATGACCTTATTACCCCTTCTTTTTTTCTTTTCTTTTTTTCTTATCAGGGGATCAGCTAGCTATAGGAAAGGAAACAGGACGTCGCTTGGGAATGGGTACCAACATGTATCCTTCATCTGCTTTGCTTGGGCAGGACAAGGATGAATCTATTGCTGCTTTACCCATTGATGAACTGATAGAAAAAGCTGATGGATTTGCCGGTGTTTTTCCAGGTGTGCTTCTATGTTGATCACTGCAATTGAGCTTTTTCTTTCTCTTTGAGTTTGTGATGGGGATAGTATGGGAGGTCCCTAGGGTAGTATGAGCTACCCAAGTCCCACACCAAGTGGTATGGGATGCTCAATGAAGCACTTGAGTGGCTTGGATCTTCTCCCTCAACAGCTATTTTGAGGGAGGGTCCCCAAGTCACTTGTGTTCCATTAGTTTGGCATGTAGTGGGTGGAACATTATGTATTTATTTATTTTGGTAATGAGTATTCTCATGTTAATAAATTTATATAATTTGCCAGAGCACAAATATGAGATTGTGAAACGCTTGCAAGCTAGGAAACATATATGTGGAATGACTGGTGATGGAGTGAATGATGCACCTGCTCTTAAAAAGGCAGACATTGGAATTGCTGTTGCTGATGCGACTGATGCAGCTCGTAGTGCATCTGATATTGTTTTAACTGAACCTGGTCTAAGTGTTATTATCAGTGCTGTTTTGACCAGCCGAGCTATCTTCCAGAGAATGAAAAATTATACAGTGAGCAATCAAACTAATATGATCTCTTAACATTTATTCATAACATAAGTCATTGTTTTTCTACTTTTCTGGTGAGAACCCATGTCATTGTTACATCTGCCACCATAGACAGTACTGCATTTCTTTTTAAAAACATTAGTGAAGTAGTTGTTTTTATCTTGGCCAAATGCACTTGGGGTAAATACTAGTGCTAGACACTAATTATGCATATATCGGTTAACCAATTTGTTTATTCTTTCATGCAGATTTATGCAGTCTCAATCACAATTCGTATTGTGGTATGTCAATTGTTTCCCACTATGTTCACTATTTTTGTACCTGGAATTGGCATGGTTGATACATTTTTTGGTTAGATTGGTCTACAATTTTTCTTACCCAACTCTACATGTTTGACATCATTGCAGCTTGGTTTTATGTTGCTGGCTCTCATATGGAAGTTCGACTTTCCACCTTTTATGGTTCTTATTATTGCCATTCTAAACGATGGTTTGTGTTTCTTTTCTTTCATTTTTTTCTTCCTCTGCTTGTCTCTACTGCAGCGTGCTTCTATGTGTTCCTGATTTCTATTGGTAACTAACAAGGTCTGTGACTATGGCATTTTAGGTACTATTATGACAATTTCAAAAGATCGGGTAAAACCATCTCCTCTGCCAGATAGCTGGAAGCTAGCAGAGATATTTACTACTGGCATTGTGCTTGGTAGTTACTTGGCAATGATGACAGTCATTTTCTTTTGGGCAGCGTACAAAACAGATTTCTTCCCGGTATAGCTTCTTTGATTTCAATCCCATCCATGAATATATTTCTCTGGTTATGTTCTATTTATTGTTGTCTGAATTTATTGGGTAGCATCCATGTGTAGTTTCATTTCTTGAGGCAGCAATTCTAGGATTCAATGACTGTTTAGCGGCAATGTCAATTTTGGTCCTCAACATGGATTCTGCATGGTGCTTATGATTGTTTTAGATACCGAATTGATTTATTAGTTCTGCTGGTATTTCAGAAAGTATTTGGGGTCTCGACTCTTGAAAAAACTGCTCATGATGATTTCCGGAAACTTGCATCAGCAATATATCTTCAAGTGAGCACTATTAGTCAGGCCCTTATATTTGTGACTCGGTCGCGAGGTTGGTCTTATGTTGAGCGTCCTGGTATACTGCTGGTGGCTGCTTTTTTGATTGCTCAGCTGGTAAGCTAAATGCCCATTTATTATGTCACTACTCACTGTTCTTTTCTATTGCATCAAGATTCAAGGATAACATCAATGATGCATTTTTGTGCAGATTGCCACTTTGATTGCAGTATATGCTAACTGGAGCTTTGCTGCAATTGAAGGAATAGGTTGGGGTTGGGCTGGTGTAATATGGTTATACAACATAATATTCTATATCCCGCTGGATATTATTAAGTTCTTAATTCGCTATGCTTTGAGTGGGAGGGCTTGGGATCTTGTCATCGAGCAAAGGGTAAGTACAAAGTCAAATTTGTTGAGATATCTTATCTTATCCATTGGGGTTTCAATTTCTGGCCAACCGTACTCACAAATTTCATTTACATGTAGATTGCATTCACAAGGCAAAAGGACTTCGGAAAGGAACAAAGGGAACTTCAATGGGCACATGCACAAAGAACATTGCATGGATTACAAGCACCTGACACCAAGATGTTCACCGAGCGCACACATTTCAATGAACTCAATCAAATGGCCGAAGAAGCTAAACGGAGAGCCGAAATTGCAAGGTAGGCGGCAATGCTAGAGAGTAATTGTTGAAAACTGATTTTGGTGAAGTGCACTTGTTATACATGAACTTGTATGCGGATACGGGTTAATGTATAAAACAAACAGTATTTTATTTTATACATTAACCCACATATGGGTTAATGTGTAAAAATAACGCACTTCACACACTTCACCAAAAACGCAACTCAGAGTATGCATTCTGCTAACGTCATAATTCTGTGGGTTTTGCCTTCAACTACAAACTCACAACCATATACTACTAATACTAGCTTCTAGGAAGGGAAATAAATCAGAGATACATATCTTCATATATTTCATAAGGGTTTCAACATTTCACCTTCAAATTTAGTTCTCTTGCATAAGAACTACGTATTCATTCGTTTTCTGATAAACGCTTGCACGCAGGTTGAGAGAGCTGCATACACTAAAAGGTCATGTAGAATCAGTTGTGAGATTGAAGGGGCTTGACATAGAAACAATTCAGCAAGCATACACAGTGTGAGGTGCTTATCCATTTGCATGATGCTGATACTGTAAAGGAGAGCACATTCTAATGGTGTGCTGAGAAGAATAGAATGTAATGATTGCACTGTGAGTTGCCTTAATATCTTTATTCTTGTGCTTTCTTCTGTTTTGAGCACTTGAAGGAGTGCTTTTGTTAGCTCTTTCTATGTACTTTATTTCCTGTTGCCATTGTACCTCTTAATCTTCACAGTTCTATAGTGCCCAGAAAGGATAGGCATTCATCTCTTGTCTCTATGTTTCATAGTTCATAACCTATCATATACTTTCCTTCCTCCCAATCTTTTCCCACTTTGAGATTTAAAGACACACACAGACCGATGAGTTTGTAAGGAAATCACTGGGACATATCCAGAGTAGAATGTCTTCAATCTGTGTAGAATTATAGTTGTGAATTTGACCTTGATGATGATGATGATGATGATATCTCAACTTAAACTACATAAGGTTTTGTGAAGTGTCTTGAGCTAATATGATTTTAATATGGGAATATGTTTATTCATAATATGGGAGACTACTATAGTGTACTATGTACATCACTAAAAACATGCATGGGGATAAAGTGAAGCTATTTGCACTTTTTCTTTGAGTTTGAAAATTCTGTATAGATGTGGGATCTTTGCTGGATTTATTGTCCTAAAGTCCTCACTTTATGCTCTGTTTCAAAGACAACATCATGATGCAAATATTCTTTATGGAGGCTTTTATACTTTAAAAGTCATTTTTAAAGGACAACATAAATTGGTTTTGAAATCAGTAGGGATCTTCAAGATGGGACAAAATCAAACCAAATTGAAGCACAAATCAAACAAAATCAATTAATGTTTGGTTTGGTATGTTAAAAAATTGAACCAAATCGCATATATACTATGTTAGATCCTCCAAACAACAAGGTTTACATTTTACTTTTAGAAGATTGATTAAATTTAGCCTATTTAAAATTTTAATTTTAGAACTAATTTGATTTAATATTGTAAGTTGTAAGTAATTGAAATACTACATTTTTTTATTATTTATATTGATTAGAATTATATTTTTTATTAATAAATTTAAATATACAAATGTGACAATTGAAATATACTGTCAAATCGAATCATTTAAAATCGATTGTTTATGATTTTATTTGGTTAGTCGTTGTAAATTCATATTGATAAATGTATCAATTTTTTACTTAAAATTGCTCAAACCGTTGGAACACTCTTAGGGAAGAGAGAATGTACTTCTGTAATTTCATATAATTGAATAAATGGAATTAATTTACTCTGAAATTAAATATGGGGGAAATTGGAAAAGGACTAAAGACAATCTAAAGTGATATATGGAGGTGGAAAGCATTATAGAAATAGAATGTTTGAAATATTAATTACTTTATTATATTGGTTTGGTGGAATTCCTTTCTATCATTGAAAGTGAAAGTGGAGTTCATTTTCGTAAACACGTGCTTCTCTCATATCTTCGTCTATATCCACTTTTTATTGAGGGTATTATTAGTAAAGAAACTAAATAGTAAAATCATGATTTTTTTATGATTTTTAAAATTTTTTTATATAATATTGTATACATATCAAACACATTTTTTATCATACTTTTTTCTTTCTCCTGATTTTTCTCTCTACCTCTCTCATTACTTTTCTCTACGGTACTTTCTTCTATTCTACAGTACTTTCTTTCTTTACAATACGTTACATCCGTGCATTTATACTAAGGGTGTCAATTTTATTGAATCAAGAGTTTATATAACTCGGACATAGATTAAGAGTTTATGTATTAAATTAAAATATTCTCAATTTTACATATAACTATTAACATGTGACAACTTTATACAAGATTTGATGGTCCAATTCAACATTTTTAATTTGGCTTTAATTAAAAGTGTGGCTGTTTTCTACAAGTGTTGTAAATTGTTTGAAGCTGTGATAAAATATTGAGGATTTTTTAGTTAAACTCTGAAAATGAAAGTGTTATTGACATGAGAAAGATCATTGTAAGATTGTGGTTTAGGTGGGTGGGGTGTTGCCTTTTGTGAGAGACTTCTTTTGTTGTTGAAAATGCATTAATTCGTCAAATTTTAAAGGTAAAAATGACGCTCATGAGGTGATTTTCTGTAAAATTTGAGAGACGAAAGGTTAGGCTAAACAATAGTGTTTTCGTGATGATACAGAGGATGGAAGAAAATATAACATGACATAAATGAACACAGTCAAATTTTCTTGCCACGTGTCATGCCACGTAAGCCATGTTCGTTATTAATTTTAACGGTGTTCGTGAAAAGAGTAAAATTGCTCGAAAAATAAAATGTTTGGATCGCAATCAAACGTTATGAGTATATTTGACTGAAACTCAAATGTTGAAGGTACCAAAGATACTTAATCCTTAATCAAATGAGGAGAGGATGAAAAATGATGAAAAGTAAACAATAAAAAATAGGTCAAAACCCTAAATTGGTCCTTTATGTTTGCACGAAGTTTCATATTGGTCCTTTATGTTTCAAAAAGTCTAAATTGGTCCTTTATGTTTGCAAGAGGTTCCAAATTGATCCTTCTGTCCACTTTCGTCAATTTTTTAAGTTAAGTGCTGACGTGACATGCTAACATGTCAATTGAAGCTGACGTGTCATGCCACGTCAGCACCACGTCAGCTTCAATTGATACGTAGGAGAGATGATGTGTCCACGTCAGCATGCCACGTCAGCACTTAACTTAAAAAATAAACGGACTTGGACGGAAGGACCAATTTGGAACTTCTTGCAAACATAAAGGACGAATTTGGACTTTTTGAAATATAAAGGACCAATATGAAACTTCGTGCAAACATAAAGGACCAATTTGAGGTTTTGACCATAAAAAATAATAGAGTAAATGACAAAAATGAATCATGAATTATGGAAACAGAGTCCAATATAGAGCTGCCTTCCATTGTTGACTTTGATAAAGAGTTTGTGAAAGTGACGAGTTTAATCAACATGAAAAGGAGGATGAAATGGGTGGGGTTCATTGGGTCTTTTTTTTTTTCATCAATTTTTAAAAAAAGAAAAGAAAAAAGAAATACAAAATATCTATTATACCTTTTGACCTGACACAATCATAACATTCTTTTCTTTTTATTATTTTAACATAAAGGGCAAAGTGATAATTTTAATACATTCCCATTCCATTTCTATTTCTAATTTTTACTACAAAACACAGCAAATACATTCATATTCTCTTTCCCTTTCTATTTCTGCATAAAGAACGTGCCCACAGTTTATCCGTATTTTCCCTCCCTTCCATATAACTTTGAATTTGGATATAAGAATTAAGAATTGTAAAAAAAAATGAATATAAGAATTGGCTCCTATTTTCACTCCATTTTTTATTTAGTTCGTGTTATTAAACTTTTGTCAAAATTGTGTTAAATTTTATTGATGTTGATATATATATATATATATATATATATATATATATATATATCATCTCTTAATTAACATTCTAAATATACCTTATTTATGTCAACAAAAGCTAAATAATATAAGTAAAATGACTTGAATTGTGTATTTTGATAACATCAAAATGATATAATTAGCACATCAAACTTTTGATACAATATTGACAAAATTTTGGTAGTAGAGAATAAATTAAACATTTTAGAAAAATTATAAAGACATAAGAATTTTTGAATTATAGAGACTTAGTTAAAAATCAAACCTATGAACCATTTATTAATCATTGCTTAATAATTGCAAGTTGGTCCGCCAAGATGACTCCAACAAGTAATCATACTTGCATGTCTAAATCTAAAAGACTAAAATTGTGTTATGCCATCAATTCTCTTTTAATATGAACAAAATTTAATAATATAAAAATATTAAATTTAGTCACTGAATCATAAAAATATCAAATTTAATCCATAAAAATTTTACTTGTTTTTAGTTTAATTCTTGAATTATGAAAACATCACATTTAATCTCTAAAAGATATCTTGTATCCCAATTTCTTCCTTTCCAAAAACAAAATATGAAACGTAGAGACAAAATTTTTAGGGCAAGCTTAGTATAAATGCACAGATATAAAGTACTGTAAAGAAAGTACTGTAAAGTAAAGTACTGTAGAATAAAGGAAAATACTGTAGAAAAAAGTAAGGAGAGAGATAAAGAGAAAAATTATGAGAGAGAAAAAGTATGATAAAAAGTGTGTTTGGTATGTATAAAATATGATGTAAAATTTTTTTTGAGAATTGTGAGATTACATGTAATGTACTGTTCGGTGTTCATACCAAACGTGCTCTTAGTGACTAAATTTGTTATTTTTATGATTCATTGATTAAATTGAGACAATTATAATTTTTTTCAGGATTTAAGAATTAAATTGAGAAAAGTAAAATTTTTCAGGGGCCAAAACAGTATTAATTTATTCTAAATACAACTAATTCTAAATATATTAAAGTAACAAAAATAAATCCAAAATATCAGTATATATATATATATATATCTCATAAAATTTATTACACTACAAACTATGAACTTAACCATAAGTCCATAAAACTAAACCCCACTAGCAGATTTTTCTTTTTCTTTTTCTTTTGACACCTCATGGAGTTCCACAAGGTCACTAGTACCAGATTCTTTATACTTGTACCATTTTGCACACACAAGGAAGTACCCCAAATTCACAACCTCTATCCCAAAAACCACATAGTAAAAGTAGTCCAACCTGCCCTTATTAAGGTCCTCAGGAATCCAATTCCCAGTGGAAGACTTTGAGGTGACCCTATGAACAATTGTGATCAAAAGTGTACTCAAATAGCTTGAGCCTGCCATTACACAGAAGAAAAGTGACCCAGCAATGCTCCTCATATTCTCAGGAAACTGCTTGTAATAAAACTCAACTTGTCCCACAGAAGTGAATGACTCAGAAAGCCCTGAAAGAACCAGCTGTGGGATGAACCATAGTCCTGACATTGAAGAAATTGCTCCTTTTCTTGGTACCATCCCTATGGGATTTGTGAGGGCAAGTGTCCTTCTCTGCTGCTCCACTATGCCAGAAACCAGCATGCACAGTGTTGCTAGGAACATGCCTATTCCCATTCTTTGGAGGATGGTGATGCCGGTTTCTCTTCCGGTGAGTTTCCGGAGCAAAGGCACGATCTTCCGGTCGTAGAGAGCCAGGAAGATGGACATTGTGAGCATTGAGAAGACTCCATAGCTTGCTGCTGGGATCTTGAAGTTGTTGGCGTGTGTTGAGATCCTTCTGTCTGATTGGAGTGCTTGGAACACTAGGACTGTGTTTTGTTGGACATTGGCTATGAAGTATATCATGGATGAGAGCCATATGGGGATGACTCTCACTAGGCATTTCACTTCTTCTACTTGTTGTATGCTGCAGAGACTCCATGGATGGAATGGAGAGCCGTCCTGGTTTATTTGGTCATCTGGGGTTATGATTGCTGCTTTGTCAAGAAACCTGTTGGTACAATAATACGAAGAGAATGAGGGTGAGCCTTGTACCAACAGTAAAGTTGTTACCATGTGACATAAAGGTCACGGATTCAAATACTGGAAACAACCTCTCTGAGGTAATGCTCTTCATATGACTAATAGATACTAAATGTAAAAAATAGTTAACTGTTTAACTATTTGTGATAATTTTAATGTTCAGGAAGTAAAATGTAATTTCCCAAAGAAGAAATCAGCAAATGTTAACTAATCACAGCAATACCTGAATTGATATGTGTAAGGAAGCTTAGAGTTGAGAGACTTTGGAGGCATATAGGTAAAGAGAGAAAGTGATGGATTTTGTGGTAGCTTGAGCTTCCTTTTCTTCATAGCTACAACCAGAACTTGCACTACACTTGTCATGGGACTTCCTGTGGCTTTAACTCTAACATATATTCTGGAACCCATATAGAACACCACACATGATAGGAACATCAAAGCTGCAGGAATTGCCAAACCTATTGCCCAACTCACATTTGATTGAATGTACACTATTAGTGTCAAGGACACAAACATGGCAAAATTGATTGTGAAGAAATACCAATTGAAGAAGCTATTGATCCCTTTCTTTCCGGATTCAGTGGTGGGATTGAACTGATCCGCCCCGAACGCCAAGTTACACGGCCGGATTCCGGCGGCTCCTACCAATAGCGATCCGAATCCGGCCAACAAAAATGCCATTTGTCCTGTTGTAGGCCCTTGGCATGTGGTGCTCTCCTTTCCACAGTGAGGAGGGTGCAAACTCTTAATGGCTGCTGTCAGTTGTATCATCAACAAACCCTATAGGGGATTCGGATTCAAAAGTTAGGTGCTTTAAAGGATAAAATCTAAAAACATACATGATTTATGGCTATTTAGGGTAAATTCTCACCAAATGTACTTTCTTAGTTAACATCCTACATGTTGGTGAATGAACTCAATTAATGTTATCCAAATTCAGGGATTAAGTCTAGTAAAAGGGGCTTGTATCTTACAATATGGTAAACTAACGTTCGAATCAAGTCTGGATACCCTAAATTTCATTTTTCATAAAGTTCTCTGAAATTCACTGCAACTCAACATTAACCACCCACGAGTTAATTTGCAAAATAGTGATTTTGAAAAACTTCAAAGAACTTAACTTTAGAGGATCCAAAGGCGTTCGAATCCTCATTGGGAGATGTACCCATATTTTGTTCTCAACACTATCTCGAACAAGATCTGACTCTAACAGAAAAATACCTACGGGAAACCAAAAAGTTCAGCTAAAAGCATTATAGGACTAATATTTAACATACCACAAAGGAAGCCACAGTGCAAAATCCCAGAGTGTGGTAGCGACCAAAGTATGTATCAGAGAAGAAAGCTCCAAGCAAGGTAGACAAATTGGTGCATCCATTGAAAATGTTGATCATATTTGTAGCTGTAATGCTTTTGAGGTTGAACACAGTTGTGAGATACACCAAGAGGTTAGCCAAAGTGCCAATGGCTCCAAGCTTCTCAAAAGTCTCATTTCCTGTGAAAAAATGCAGAGTGAGTGTGAAACATGTAAGATATTGATCACCAAAGGCCTTATAAGGTCCTCGCTCGAAACCAACCTCTCAGATGTGGGACTCGTAACATATATATATATATATATAGTACAATGTTTGTTTTTTGCTTACCTATGATGTAAGGCATGGCTTTCCATCCTCTGTGGTTAACCTTAGGATCATCATTGCCATCTTCAACATCATTAATTGTCAAGCTTTTCTCCTTCTTCTCCATGGTGGTATGATCTAGGCTCATGATGATTCTGTAATGGAGAGAGACTTTAGAACTTTCTAACCAGAAGGGCAATGAGGTCTCTCTTCTTCTTCTTCTTCTTTATAACATTTTGTTGTACACTCCAATATGCTACTACTTACTTCTACACCTAAGAGTTTGAAGAAGAAGAAGAAGAAGAAAAGTGTGAAATCTAGTGTTTTTTCTCTGATGTTAGTGTTGGACCCACTGAAATGTCATTGATGACCTAAACTTCTTTGCATGCTTTTCTTCTCCTTCCTTCCTTTTGTGTTTTTGTTTTGTTTAGAGGGGACCTCCATGGCTGAAAAGTAAATACTAGAAAGCACATTTTGTGGACAATCAATTCCCTCATTTAATACATCAATTTATGGGTGAAAGTGACTGCACAGAATAAGAGATTGATTAGGTAGCCTCAATCTTTGAGGAAAAATTAATCAAGTTAATTAATTAGAAACAAATGTACATGTGAGTTTATTAACTGATGAATGCAATAATGAGATTCCTTTTCTGAAATTTAGAATATTAATTCATAATTAATTAACTAGAGTCATTAAATAGTCTAATTGGATCCAAACATGTCAACTATGGTTCACATGATGTCTTGGACTCTTATTTGCAAAGTAACATGGGTCAGATATTTGACCGATATTCTCGTATATTCAAGTTTGTATAAATTATATATAAATTCGTCATGTGTTAAAATTTTAATAGAAAAAAAAAGATAAAGATATAGATACGGTTATACAAAATTTATATTATTCTAACATAAAATTAGACGGACTCGAGTTTATAATAACATCTTTTAGATATTAACTACCTATTATTTCTATTCTTAATTTCTCTCTGATCTCCTCCCCTAACATATTTTATATTTTACTAGAGATTTCACATGCACATTTTTAAATATAACCTGAAAAATATTATTATATTTTGAAATAATAAATTAAATAATAAGTAGTTTATTTCTCTACTATTCTTTTTAACTAGCTATTATTTCTGTTAACTATGAATGATATCCCTTTTCTCTCTCATATTTCTTTACATCACATATTTTATTTTACTCTTTATATTGTAAAGTTTATACTTTTAAGAGATCACTTATTAAAAAGGTGCATAGACATTCTAATATATAGATTTTATATTATAAAATATGATAATATTAAGACTAACCTAATTCGATTATAATTACATGTGTCACACACTTAAAACACATTTGTTCACCTCGTATTGGGCCCTCGACCCAAGGTTGCACGTGGCTATAAAAGTGCTTTTTTAACCTAATCCTATTTACGTTGACATAACAAACACACAAGATCACCTCTCTCACTCTCACATATCGGCTCCCATGCTCTCTCTACCTCACGTAACTCTAAAATGAGTCCTTACCTCGTGAGTGCTCCCAATCTCCGTATGTGGCACCCCGCTGCCATAGAATTTCCTATAGCTCTCTCTCGGTGACTTGCTCACCGACATCTTCGTTCTAGCCGCGCACGAACTTACTTAGGTAATCCTCTAGGGTGTGTAGACACTTAGGTCCTCACTGGATCCGGATCTGCTAAAGTGCAGATCCGTTAAAGTGTATAAATTGCACAACCTGAACCGTTGAATAAGACTATTATAATACAGATACGAATCTAATTTTATTTAACAATCTGGATCGTACACTTCATATACTTTGCACGTTACTAGTTCAAATTCCCCCTCACTTAGGGTAAGTTTCATCTTTTGTAAGATCAATTGTAAGAAGGAGGGAGAACTAGTAATATATATATACATATTATAAAATCAAGGGATAATGATTTTGGCAAAATAAATTAATTGTTATAATGTGCTAAACTACAATTTTTGAATTGCTATTAATAAAGATATATTATATTTAGTATTCAATTATATCCATATGATGAGATTGTATATATGAAGTTGGAAAATAGGACAGTGTTTGGTTGAGAATCACACATAATACCAATCAAGCAGAGTCCACATGTTGAGTGCATCAGCTTCAATTATTAGAGTGAGTCATCAATAAAATCAGAGTATGAGATTGGTAGCTTCAACAACTAACACTCACTTATAAGTAACTTTTTCATTTTCAGTAATCAACTAGCATGGTCCTGCTATACACAATAATCTTGTATAAATACAAAATTACATATTTTTTATAGATAAAAAACAAAATTATTATAGAAATAATTAGGTGAGATTAACAATTTTTTAAATAATTAGGTGATTAAAAAAATAAAAATTAACCGGACTAACTAAATGGACCTGATTTAACGTATTTGAATCTGTTAAAGTGTAAAATTCGATAAAATGCATAAATTACGTAGTTTGAATCGTTAGACGAAATTATTATAGTACAAATTAACACGAATTTTAATTTTTATCTGATGATCACCTCTCCAACACGGACTTCAATTTTCCAATAATGGCAGAAGGATGAAGAGAGTGAACATTATGATGAATGGTGTGAAGAAGAGCAAAGTCCAACTTAAGTTTAATATGAGAGAAGGCATTTTTATTACGTAATAATGTAATATGTGATTTCTGACTACTTTCAGCAAAGGCCACAAATTTCAAAGGTAAAAGCCGTGGCTTAGGGGACTGAATATTAACTTGGATAGGTTGAAGTCACTTCATATCACTTTACTTAATAATTTGAATCGTTAATCGATTAAGATGTAATTTTGTTATAGTCGATCAGCGGTCTAAATCATCGGTTGAAGTGTGTTTTACATAAAATGCACTTTACTTGATTCAAATTAGACTGAATACATATATATTAGGCAAAATATTATTTAGTCCTTGAATTATTGGTCAAACTACTATTTAGTCTCTGGATTTATCAAAAATACTATTTAGTCCCCGAAATGTTTAACTATGTCAACTATTTAGTCCCCAAATTTGAAAAAATACTATTTAGTCCCCGAATTTGTAACTATGCAACTATTTAATCCCCAAACTTGGCAAAAATACTATTTAATCACCGAATTTATAACTCTGTCAACTATAACGGGTAACAGTAAAAAAACTAAATAGTTGATAGAGTTGCAAATTCGATGATTAAATAGTATTTTTGCCAAGTTTGGGGACTAAATAGTTGAGATAGTTATAAATTCGAGGACTAAATAGTTGACATAGTTAAATATTTCCGGGACTAAGTAGTATTTTTGATAAATTTGGGGACTAAATAATAGTTTGACCAACAATTCAGGGACTAAATAATATTTTAGCTCTATATATATATATATATATATAAAGGTTTTCACATAGGAGTGTATGGACTGAGGCGAGTCTATGATGCAACTTGTTGCATCATGCAATGGGTTATGTGGCACAATTATAGCCATTGATGTGATCCAATTACATTGTATGATGTAACAAAATAATGTGTGTCACAATCTTATTGACTGACATTGCATTACACAGTACAACAATATATTGCATCATAGACTCACTGATACAGTCTACAGTCCACACTCGTGTTGGAAGATAGTGAAGTTAAGTTTGTGTGTGTGAGTAGTGTGTTAAGAATTTGATTGATCCAAAGATTATTATAGAAAGAGAAAGAAGAGACAAATCAATTCCAATTTGCTTTCGAATTTTCTTCCTTGTGAGTTGTCGCATACAGAAGTAATGTTGAAAAGAGAGGGTAGGTGGTACACAGTTTCAATGTGAAAGCTGTTATTTAGGTGGAAAGTGGAATCAATAATCATCAACTACAATCAAATATAGATTACTCATAAAAAAAATATATTAATTCCGGGAATGATGAATTTGTAGTCAATTCGTAGTTAAATTAATTTAATCACACATGTTAGCAACGGATTCTTCTGTGACTAAATTAATTTCATCACAAATTTTTATTTTTGGGGTGACAAATTCGCCGTTTTGATGGGTTGTTTATAAATAATGCAATGGCATTTTATGTTTTTAGATGGCTTTTGTGTGTATATAAATATATTTGTAACAAATTCAAAAGTATAGTTCTTTCTAAACTTAGGGTGTGTTTGGTACGTAGAAAAAGAAGGGGAATGAGAATGAAAATGTGTTTATTGTATTTAATAGTAAATTAGAATGAGAATAAATTAAAATTACTTAAAATATAAAAAAAAATTATGATTGTATAAATATATTTGTAACAAATTCAGAAGTATAGTTCTTTCTAAACTTAAACTTAGGGTGCGTTTGGTATATAGAAAGGAGAAGAGAATGAGAATGAGAATGTATTTATTGTGTTTAATAGTAAAATTTAAGAATGAAAATGAAAAAAAGAATAAATTCAAATTACTATTTTACTCCTTATATTAAAATATTTAAAAAAATAATCGTGACAAATTAAAGAGCATAATAAATATTTTACACTTTTTTTTATTGACTGCATATTTTCCGATAAAGAAAACATGTAACCCATCAAAAGCGCGCTCACTTGAGCCCCACTCATTTCGTGCTTTTTTTTTTTTTTTCCTTTGTCCATTTTAGCTACCAAACATAGCCTTACTTTACTAGAGAAATAACTCTTCGAAATAAAGAATGACTTGTTGGCATAATTTTGTCAATAACATTCATTGGTGAATTGTGAAGCAATTTATGGAAGGGCCAATTGCAATGCAAATGCATAATTATATGACATCATCAAATATGTAGCACTGGTCCATGTGTTTTTTTTTTATTAATATTTAGATTTTTTTTACGTATAATGTTTTCTTGTCGATTTTTATTAGAATTATTTCATAGTCAATTTAATTACAAAAAAAAATTAAATCATATTTTCACACCTTTCAAAATGATAAGAATAAATTAATAATTTGGTCTGTAAAAAATACATGATCTCTAAAAAATAATATGTTTCTTCAATTTACTTTTAAAAGATAACTGACAAAATGATAAAATGCATTGTGAGGTCAAACTATATCAACTCAATTACATTAAAAAAATCTTTGGACCTGAGACACAGCCCAACCTGACTTCATTTCATTAATGTGTAACCAAAGCCCAATTTTCTTTTAGATACGGCCCAACCCATCTTAAGTTGATTAGGCCAGATTGTGTTGGTTTTGTTCTTCATTCAAATCTGGGAGAGACAAATTCAATAATCAATAGTAATAATAAAAGTGACTTATGTTTAATTTGAGGTCATGATTTTAGCTAGGGAAAAAACTTATGTCCATTTCCTCCGATTCCACCAATTATATATTGTATTTACATTCTCTTTTTTCTATGATTGGTCATATAAAAGGTGGTATTCTATATTCTCTCTCTACTGTGATTGGTCATTTAAACACTTTTTGCCACGTGTCATAATTATATTAGGAAATTGGAGGAAATGAACATAAGGAAATAGACATAAGTTTTTTCCTTTAAAAGAGAAGAAGGATCTCTTGAGAGAGTAGATGTTTCAGTATTAAGGAAATTTATTCCTTACTCTTATCTTTCTATAAGATAAGAATTACCATCATGTGGCTCAAAGAGAAGAAAAAAGTTTATATATTTTATCAATATTAAATAGGTCAAAGGTTATTTTGGTCCTCTATGTTTCACTCAAGTTTTAAATTAGTCCTTTATGTTTCAAAAGTTTTAAATTAGTCCTTTATGTTTTCCAGAAGTTCTAAATTGATCTTTTCGTTCAAATCTGTCAATTTCTTAAGTTAACTGCTGACGTGGCGTGCCGAAATGGACACATAATCTCTTATACGTGTATCAGATAGCTAACGTGGCCTTAGACACACCAAAAACACCCAAACGACGCTGTTTAAGCAAAAAATAAAACTATGCTGAGAGGACCAATATGAAACTCTAATAAAACATAAAAGACTAATATAAAACTTCAATGAAACATAAAGGACCAATATAGAACTTCAATGAAACATAAACGACCAATATAGAACTTGAATGAAACATAAAGGACCAATATAAAACTTTAGTGAAACCTGAAGGACAAATATAAAACTTTTGGGAAACATAAAGGACCAATATAGAACTTTTGAAAGATAAAGGACCAATTTAAAATTTGGGTGAAACATAGAGGACCAAAATGGACATTTTACATATTAAATATCATATTTCTTAATTCAATTTAAATTAAATATTCTAAACTCCAAATCAATAATATTAAAACAATACATTTTAAAACATATTTTAAATAAATTATAATTTATTAATCTCTAAAAAAATAGAAGTGTACTTTTTTAAAATTAAAAAAAAGGAATAGTATAATTTTAACTTCTCTCGTAGTATGTGTAATTTACTTATTAAAAAATTTTAAAAAAAATCAATAGCCAGCAAAAAAAGATTAAACTTAGCCGAAGTTATTTGGGTGTTTGTTATAAAATTTTTGAGTAAAATATTATTTTGGTCCTTTTTAGATAGCACTTTTCTCAATTTGGTCCTTCTTAGATGGCCTTTCTCAATTTAGTCCTTTTTAGATTAATCAGTTATCAATTTGGTCCTTACCGTTAAAATTACTAACGAAGTTAGTTGAGGTGGATAATTTGGGGTAACTTTATAATTTTTAAATATTAAGAGGGTTTTTAAATGTAATTATTTTGGGAAATTTTATAATTTTTCCAAATTGGAAATGGTACCATGTTTTTTTTAATTTGTGAAAATTACAAAATTGTCCCAAAATAATTACATTAAAAAGCCCTACTATAATTTAAAATTATAAATTTACCTCAAATTATCCACTTCAGCTAACTCCGTTAGTAATTTTAACGGTAAGGACCAAATTGATAATGGATTAATCTAAAAAGGACTAAATTGAAAAAAGCCATCTAAGAAGGACCAAATTGAGAAATGTGCTATCTAAAAAGGACCAAAATGATGTTTTACTCTAAAATTTTTCAATAAAAATAAGACATGTGGCAAAAAATACTTATATGACCAATCATAAATAGAAAGAGAATGTAGAAAATTAAAATTGTGTATGACCAATTATCATTAAAGAAAAAGAGTATAAATAAAGCCTATAATTAGTAAAACTTCATAGCAAACACTTAAGTAACTTCTCCACAATTTTTCCAAAAAAAAAAAAACCCTGAATTTAGGGATTTAAGATCTAGAATCTAGAAAGAAATTAAGGAAGATAAAGTTAATACTGCTAAATGCTAACAACTTGGGATTCTTTTCAAGCCCAATACTTTCTCCTCATCATCATTTTTTTGAGATGATTCTAATTCCTTCCTCGAAGCATCAGAATTCCCCAGCTCCACCACTTTCACAACACCATCACTCTCTTTACTTACCAAATAACGATCAGCAAAGAAACAGAAGTACAAAAAGTTCAAAACTCCAAGTGCAGCAATGAGAAAATAGTAGTTATCAAGTCTAATCTTGTTCAAATCTTGACCACCTAGCCATGGAGTTCTTCCCTTCTTTGATGTTACACTGTGCACAACATTCACAACAAGAGAGCCAATGTAATTTGCAATGGACAAGCTCAGGAAGAAGACAGCTCCAGCAACAGTTCTCATGCTCTCTGGCATTTGCATGGTGAAGAACTCCATTATAGCAACAGCAGCAAAAGCTTCATTCAGACCTGAAAGTGCAAACTGAGGTAGTAACATCACAAAGCTTGTGGGTGAAGCATATGAGCCTAGTTTCAAAGCTGAGTGTCTTCTCTTCTTCTCAACAATGGCTGCAACCACCATGCATAGGATTGATAAGAATATCCCAATCTTGATTCTCACTCCCATGCTCAATCTCACAGCTTTTCTGCAGAATCTTCTTGTGAGGGGAATGTAGATACTCTCATAAACCTGAATCCAAATAGAAAGTGCTATCATTGATGTTAGATTCATCCACCCAGGTGGGATCTTGAAGTGGGGTCCAATGGATCTATCCATTTGCAGTACTTGAAGCACCCCAAATGTGTTCTGCTGATCCATTACTATGAAACAGCAGATCCCAGTGACCCATACAGGTAGAATCCCCAGCAAGCATTTGAAGTTTTCAACTTGTTGCAAACTACAAAGTCTCCATCCATTTCTTGACCTGCCTTGGTTATCCAATTCAGTAGCAGGATCAGCTATCATAGCAGCTTTATCAAGACACTTAAACCTTTCTGTGTGAACTGGTCTCTTGTTCTCCTCCTCCATCTCTGATTTATCCAATTTAGGTTTAGGATCATAAAATGATCCCTGAAGAATCTTCTGTTTTCTACAGGCTGCCACAATCACCTTGGCCATATCTATAAAGATGCTTCCTTGAGGTTCCTTGTAAATATAAGTGTGGGAGCCAAGGACAAAGATGAGTGTGGAGAAGGCAAGACAAATAGTGGGAATGGCAAATCCCAAAGCCCAGCTGACATTGGTTTGGATATAGACAACTCCAGTGAGTGCCACAACAAGTGCAATGGTGAAGGTGAAGTACCACCAGCTGAAGAAACTCTGAAGTTGTGCCTTACCCTTTTCTGTGTTGGTGTCAAACTGATCAGCACCAAAGGCAATATTGCAGGGCCTAATGCCTCCAGCTCCTAAAGATAACAATCCAAGACCTGCAAAGAGGATGCTAAGCTGCCACCCTTGGGGTTTCTGGCAACGGGGTGGATCATCACAGGCATGGGGTCTTAACTTATCTATACCTGCTGTTAGTGTAATGATGTATATACCCTGTCAATTGCAATTCAAGGTGTTGATGTAATACTTTATACATTAGCCTAAAAACAATAAATAAATAAAGATTGACGGAAGTCTGAAACATCATCTGTTTAAATGGTTTTGTTTATCAGTGTCTTAAGGGCACTGATTAAAGTTTCTTCTGATTAATTTTTTACTAATTTCAAGTCATTAAATACTCTCTTAGTCAATCAAAAGAAACCTTAACAACGCTTGTCTTTAAAATCTTAATTTTCGGACTTGTTTAAAAATTTTGAAGAGACTTGAGTGAAGTGGTGATTAATAGTGATTGAAAGTTCAATGACAAAAATATATAAATAATTCATTCAGGAGTTACAATATCATATTAATGTAGTGAAGTGAAGAGAATGTATAGGATGGAGATAAGGGGTTTGGGTCATTTTTTCACCATCTAATGCTCCAAACAAGGGTTTCAATTCTTTTCTTAAACTCACTTCATTCCTTGAGGATTGAAATCTCCTAAAGTTTTTAAAAGCAACTTTACATAATAAAGTTAAAGAAAAATAAAGGAAAAAGTTTATCCAAATTATATTTCTTTCTCTTAAGTATTTTAGGAGATATCCATAACCAATCCCTTCCAAACAAGTCCTAATGCAATTGCCATTTATAGTTGTTAAATAGCTGAAAACAGAAAATCAGTCTTAAATAAGTGGGTAGCAAGAGAGGAACATGGAGCATAATTATAAGGAGTAAATTAACATTTTGGTCTCTAAAAAATACAATTTATCTCAATTTAGTCAAAGTGTGAAATTTAATCTTAAAAGATATAATTTATTTCAATTTAATCCCTTAAAGATAAAAATATCAAATTTAATCTTAAAAGATACAATTTTTCATAATTTAGTCTTTGGAAATCTCCATTAACATATAAGATAGAAAATTTCATGTAAATTAAATCGAGACAAATTTAATCTTTCAAGGACTAAATTTAATATTTTCATCTTTAAAAAAAAAATTTATTGTCTTGAACTTGGTAAAAAGTGACGAAAATAATTTTGTACACTGTCTCCAAAAGAATCCTTAACCACTAGTCATCAAAACCCTTAACCAGAGCAATTGTTGTTGTTATTGTTCAACAGGGGAGCAATAAAAGAATTGAACTCAGAAGACTGTTTACCAGAAGAGAAGAAAGAGAGCCACATATGAGAGTCCTGAACCTTCCCAGAAAAGTATCAGAGACAAGAGCGCCTGCAATGGAAGCAACATTGGAGGTTCCATTCCAAATTTGAACCACATTAACCACGGCAATGTTACTCATGTTGTATTGGGTGAGCAGGTACAGCGTCATATTGGAAATCAAGCTCATTGACGCCAACTTCTCGAACGACTCATTGGCTTCATTTCAATTCAGAGACCAAATATCAAACACCTTGCGTGCACTTACTATATAATACACACTACTGCAGAAAATACATTGAAACTCTTGTTAGAAACCAAAGAGATAGAGGAAGAAGAAGCTACCAATGATGTATTTCACGGATCTCCATCCTCCTCTTCTGGGTGAATCAGAAGTAGACTGTACAGGATTTTGATCATCTTCTTCTGGCTTTAGTGCAGAAGAAGAAGAAGAAGAAGTATTGTTGGTGGCTTTTGCCATTGTTTCCTTCTTCTTGCTTCCACTCATTCACTGAATTCAAATATGATATGTGTGTGTAAATATATTTTAAATTATTTATGTTTTGAGATGGAGAGTGAATTTTTGTGGGATTTGGTCAAATGTTTTAGATTTTTTAGTTGATTCTCCTCGTATTCTCGAACTACCTAAGATCAATTTAATTGCAACTGAAATTTGTTAATTTTAATAAAAACTCATATTAATAAAGATTACAGAATATTTTCTTCCTACAAATGTGCATTTGTTACTTATTAGATACTAGAAGATTTTGCAGGAATATAAAGTGGATATTCTTTTCTTTCTTTCATTTTTGTATTATAAATAAATAATTATTAAACTTTAAAATAATAAATTAAAATTAGCTTCTTCCTACCTTTAATAGGAGTGACATTTAATATTATCTAAATCATTAATAATAAATAATAACGTGATATCATACTTATAATATTAATAAAAAAATAAAAATGTGTTTTTGCCTTAATTTTTTTTTTTCGCTTTCTCTTTACATATAACATATATGTTTTATTTTATATTTAAATTATATAATATATCATTTTTAAAACTAAGACTTTTAATTACTATAATATAGATGAATTTTTATCAATATTGTTATTTTGAAGAGTTTGTTTTGTGGTAATCCAAGTCAAAATTTGGGTGAGGATTTTCATGGATATGGCAGTTTTTCTGTTAAGGGATGTGGCGGAGAAGTCAATATGATTCATCTCTGGTTTGTGGAAGAATTCCAAGGTAGAGAGACTAGAGATGATGTATACTAATAAAAAAAATAAGCAAATTAATGTGTCAAACATTTATTAAATGCAACTTTTGTTTTTTTTTTTGGGGCCTGAATGCAACTTTTGTTTTGAAATTGACAAATAGACCCTTAAATTTTTAGATTTTAGTAAATAAATTATTTTCTCCTTTTTTTTCGTTGTAGTAATTCATTTGTTACTTTCAACTTTTTAGATATCAAATGAGATATAAAAAATACAATATAGAAATATCAAATATCCATTCTAATTAATAAGCAGAAAGTTTAATTATCAAAAAAAAAAAAGCAGAAAGTTTAAAGTGGTTAATAAAGTAAGTTGTAAGGAAAAAAAAATTAAATGTAAGTGTCTATTGGTTAAAATGTAAAAATTTGGTGTTATTTCCTAGCAATTCAAAACTTTAAGGGTGTTTATTATTGGGGTTAGCTCTAGTGGAAGGGATTAGTCACTCATAATGTGATGAACCCAGATTTAAATCCCTGCTGAGAGAGGTGTTCACATTTAATGCCGACAATACCTCGAGCAGGATTGCCTCCGATAAGAGAGTACACGTGAAAAAAAAAATTAAGTATTTTCTTATAAAAAAATTGATATGATAGTATATAAATATTCATTTTAATTTTTTATTAATAAAATTAAATTAAAAAATATTAAAAATAATAAAAAGCCTATGTGCCCGCCCACGAATCTTTAAGGGCAGAATTAAGCCAGCATTTTAGAGAGGATGGAAAGCTTATGGGCCAATCCACGGAACTTCAAAGGTAGAATTAAACCAATATTTTAAACTCATAAAAAAAAGTGAATTAAATTCAACTCGAGTCATCCAACCTAAAAGTATTTATAGTTCATTTAACACATGAGTACACCCATTTTAACATGAGGTGAGCTTGTTGAATTGTAGCCTTGGAAAAATCTATCATCGCCATCAATGAACGGCTTCTTCTCTGATGCTGCATTAAAAACCACTTCTGCAAAACTAAACACATGTCTAGTGTATCTCAGACATGTACAAGTACAACGCAGTGCACACTCAATATAGAAATTAAATTTGATATTCTTATATTTTAAGTATTAAATTTAGATAAGTTATATCTTTCATAAATTAAAATATTAATTGACTCAAATTTTTTATGCTGGTTAAAGAAAGTTTCCTTTTTTGAATTTGCCGCTACACAACAACGGTCGTTACATTCTGAACCACTTTCAACTTCAGAGTACACTAGCTTTCACAAAAAGTTTCTTTCTTTCTTTCTTTCTGCTTATAAAATATTGGAGTAAAATAAAGTGCTTTTTTTATTTTTGTTCTCTCTCTTCATGCTTCAAAATATAATTATGAAGTTTAATTTAATCATGCTATTCCTTTTAGGTCTCCATTATCATCATCACAACCCCCCAACCCACTTTACCTACTGAATCATATTCACTGTTTCACTCACTCTCACTCTTCTTGTTTCTCTCAATCAGTGCAAGATTTGAGATTCCTCTCCATAGATATTGAAACCAGAACTCCATTTGGAAGGCTTGAAGGGAAATTAATGGCTACTTTAGAATATTGGCTCTTCTTGCTGATTTCCACACTACTTTTCTTCTGCCCTTCCTTCTTTGCACTCACTCAAGATGGTAACTACTAAGAACCTCCTTTTTTTCATTTTTCTTTTTCTGGGTTAAGTCCTCTTCCATGGACTTAAAAGAAAAAAAAGAAAAGAAAAAATTGTGTATAATATAGTTTTTTATATTTGATTTTATGTTTTCTTTAATGGGTCTATTAGTGGCATTTTAGGTTGTCCTCCTAGCTCTGCCCTTTTGGGATTTTTGTTTCTGGGTCACTTTAAAGTTCTAAACTTGAAGAGACTCTTTCATTTTAGGTCTCACAATGTTGGAAGTCAATATCACTTGGAATGACAGGCATGATGAGTCTGATGAATCACCCACCCCCTTTTGTGATTTTTTTATTTCTGGGTTGCTTTAATCAATGTTTCTTCCAGAATGTGAGTTTAAAGTAGAAAACCTGAATAATAGTACATCCTTACATAGTTACATTCCTAATCCTAGGTCTTATATTGCTGGACTTTGATTGACACTAGGAATCTTCTTAGCAACTTCCAAGAATGTCTGATGAATGATAATGAATCATCCATTTTGGATTTTTTTTTTTAAATTTCTGTGTTGTTTTAAGCAATTTTTTTTCCAGAATGTGACATGAAGTGCTTGGACATTCTTAAATTCCTAGGTCTTACGTTGTTGGAAATCAGAAGCACTTTGAATGACACTAGGAATCATCTTAGCAACTGGCAAGAGTCTGATGAATCTCCCTGCACATGGACCGGTATCAGTTGCGATCCCAGCGACCAACGAGTTCACTCAATGTATGTAAATGTAAGAGTAAATTGCTGTTTTGGTCCTAGAAGATTCTGTCTCAATTTAGTCCTGAATCATGACAATATCAAATTTAGTTCTTAAGAGATACCTTGCATCACAGTTTCATCCTTGGTGTAAAAGGCAAAATTATGAAATGCATGGACAAAATTGCACACAAGACATCTTTTAAGGACTAAATTGAGATAAGTAGAATCTTTCAGAGACTAAAATAGTAATTTACTCTAAATGTAATCAATCAGCACAAATTCTCCATTTCTTTTGTCATTCTCAACTCAATTTTGGTTCTTATGTTTGTCTTGGGATCTTCAGAAATCTACCTTACATGCAACTAGGAGGGATTATATCTCCTAGCATTGGAAAACTCACCAGACTACAGAGACTGTAAGTGTAAGGAAAACAATATAGGACCAAGATCCTCTATCTTGTAAAGTAAGTTTTACACATTAACTCGCTTACGGGTTAATGTATAAAACGATAATTTATTTTACACATTATCCTGCCCTTATCATCATCCTCTTCTATGTTGTCAAATGAAATAGGGCTCTTCATCAGAACAGCTTACATGGAATTATTCCTAATGAAATTACCAATTGTAGTGAGCTAAGAGCACTGTAAGTGAAATTGCTCTTTGAAAATTTACTGTGTCTGCCTCTTTTATTGTAATTTCTGCTCATCTTTTCCTTCTAATGGTAGATACCTAAGGGCTAATTATTTCCAAGGAGGCATACCATCAGAAATTGGAAATCTTTCTTTTCTAACTATACTGTGAGAACCTTTTATCCTCCCCATAGTATTCCCAACTCTTTTCTAGCAAGCTTTATATGCAAGTAAATTAAACTACAATCTTAGTTCAGTTTTCCAATGAACTTCAATTTAGGGATTTATCGAGCAACTCATTGAAGGGGGCAATACCTTCTTCTCTCGGCCGTCTCTCACATTTGCAAGTTCTGTAAGTTCATTTTTCAGCATAGGGATGACTTCAAACTTTGGTATACCATTAATTGTATAAGTTGGTCGCCCTTTTCCCAGGAACTTGTCTACCAATTTTTTGTCTGGTGAAATCCCAGACATTGGAGTGCTAAGCATCTTCGGAAACAACTCGTAAGCACTCTCACTTACTAATGTTTTAATCTTGCATGATACATTGAAGTTACTTCATCTGATCGATCTAGAGACCGTTGATCAGCTGCAAAAAAATTGCATTGCAGCTAATCAATAGTCCAGATGAATTAGATAAAGTAACTTCACGTGAAGTTACTTCACTTGATCCATTTCCACCAACCTTATTTATTGTGAGTAGAGTAATGAGATACTATGCTAGTGATATATAGACTAAGAATGGCATCACTTTCCATGGAAAATAGTTCTATTTTCTTACATTATCTATGATTTCCTTCTTTTATAGTAGTATTGCTCTTTTGGGTGGTAATTTTGTTAAATCTTTCTATGAATAGGTTTACCGGCAATTTAGACCTTTGTGGCCGGCAAGTTCAAAAACCATGCCGGACCTCACTTGGTTTCCCGGTGGTGTTACCACATGCTGCAAGTGATGAACCTGCAGGCATGTCATATCTATACAGTTATAATTAGACACATAGAGCAATTATTCTCAAGATTTCTAAGATAATCAGAATGTTCAAATATTTTCAGTCCCTACAAAAAGATCTTCACATTACATGAAGGGGGTGTTCATTGGAGCAATGTCCACAATGGGAATTTCACTTGTCATAATTCTCTCATTCCTCTGGATTTGTTTACTGTCAAAGAAGGAAAGAGCTGCTACAAATTACGTGGTAGTCAAGAAACAAGTTGATCCGGAATCAGGTAGAAAACTCATCACCTTTCATGGAGATCTGCCATACCCTTCAGCTGAGATCATAGAGAAGCTGGAGTCTCTTGATGAAGAGGACGTGGTAGGGTCGGGAGGGTTCGGTACCGTTTATCGAATGGTCATGAATGATTGTGGGACTTTCGCCGTGAAACGCATCGACCGAAGCCGGGAAGGATCTGATAAGGTTTTTGAAAGGGAACTGGAGATCTTGGGTAGCATCAAGCACATAAATTTAGTGAACCTGCGTGGTTACTGCAGAATCCCTTCTTCAAAGCTTCTTATCTATGATTATTTGGCTATGGGAAGCTTGGATGATCTCTTACATGGTATGTGAAATGAGATTCAACGCCAATGTGTTCTATCTTCGTTTCTATAGTCAGATATGTAAGAGAGATAAACACCAATTTTTCTTTCTGTGTAACGAACTTATCTATGTCTATTTCTCTTCTTATATTGAATTGACCATCATGTCTTTTAAGAAACTAGAGTGAGCTCTAGGATAAAATGGCCTTAGGTTCTGGGAATCTCTAATTCTAATGTTATATATTTCTCAGATTCAGAAAATACTGAACATAAATTATTGAATTGGGGTGCTCGCTTGAAAATAGCCCTCGGTTCGGCCCGGGGGCTGGCATACTTACACCATGACTGCTGCCCGAAAATTGTACACCGTGACATAAAATCCAGCAACATCCTCCTGGACGAAAACTTGGAGCCTCGTGTCTCCGATTTCGGACTTGCGAAGCTTTTGGTCGATGAAGATGCTCATGTCACAACAGTAGTTGCTGGCACATTTGGCTATTTGGCTCCAGGTATGTGCCTTCCTTTTTAGTGTAATATGCATCATGCTTCTTAATTTATATGTGTCACTATGTGAGTGTGAAATGCATCTTCAAAAAAAAAACAATTTAGTGATTGGTGAGTTCTTACTTGGATGTTAAGCAGAGTATCTTCAAAGTGGGAGAGCAACTGAGAAATCTGATGTATACAGCTTTGGAGTTCTATTGCTTGAACTTGTAACCGGAAAGAGACCTACAGATCCTTCTTTTGTAAAGAGAGGTCTAAATGTTGTTGGCTGGGTAATCCTTAACTCATTCAGTACATATCTTCTTTATGCCACATATCATCTTTTTATGAGTAAATTACTGTTTTTTTGGTCCCTAAAAATATTCCACTTGTATCAATTTAGATCCTAAATCATGAAAGTATCAATTTTAGTCCTTGAAAGATACCTTGTTTTACAATTTCGTCCTTACTTTTCATATTTCTTTTTCTTTGTCTATATTTTTAATTTGACTCGTAAGACAACATGGCGTTTAATAGCTCTGTGTGCTCTCATCAATAGGCTAACGGTCAATAACGCACGAACGAAATTGGTAATCAAGGTATCTCTTAGGGACTAAATTGAGATAAGTTTGATATTTGTATAATTCAGAGACTAAACTAAGACAAACAGAATCTTCCAAATACCAGAACGGTACTAATTACTCTTTTTTTCATCGAAAAATCTCATAGCAAACATTTAAGAAGTGCACCTAAACGTGAAGTGAACTTTTGTAGAATGAATTGCAGATGAACACATTACTAAGAGAGAAGAGAATGGAAGAAGTGGTAGACAGAAGATGCCATGATGCAGATGCAGGAACAGTAGAAGTGATTATTGAGCTAGCAGCAAGATGCACAGATGCAAACCCGGACGATCGCCCATCGATGAGCCGGGTGTTACAGGTGTTGGAACAAGAGGTTATGTCTCCTTGCCCAAGTGACTTTTATGAGTCCCATTCAGATCACTGTTAGATAATAATGACTCAGGAAGGAAGCATTCAAAGATGATGATGATGGTGATGATGATGCACATATATATGGATGAACATAGTGTCATAGTCAAACTTAACCTTGTTTAGTAAGTGTTCTACCCCTCTGGGGTCTGTAGATTTTTATTTCTAGCAAAATGAGGGATAGATGTCTGATTTATTTAGCCATTTACATTCTCAGTTCCTCACATTACTCAGCATTCAATGGCAAATTGGGCAACTTCATTAAGTTGGCTATTCATGTCACTGTCATGTGTGATTCAAAATGATGTTTTTGTTTCAATCAGTAAAAATAGGTCCTTTTAAATTTTATCTATACAAGTAGAGTGCTATCAAAGAAAGTGAGTCTTGGAGCAACGTGGCCTTGAGGTCACAGGTTCAAATCTTGAAAATAACTTCTCTGCTTGCTTGCAAGAATAAAGTTGCGTACATCTAACTCTCCCCAAACTTCATTTAGTAAGAGACTAAGAGCCTTGTGTACTGGGCCGTTCTATTTTTTTAAGTTGAGTGCTATCACTTGGTGTCCGCCCATAATATAATATAATAATTAAATTTAATTTTATATGCTCAATTTAATCTAACAGTTAAAAAGAATTCATCTTATTTCTCACATAAGTAGAGTGCTCCTAAAAAAATTGATAAAAAATGATAACTATCTCTCACATAAGTAGAAACCATAATTATAATTCAAATCATTGAAGCAATAATTATATAGATGTTTTATAATATGTTTTGTACAAATAAAATAACTACAAATATGAAATCAAATAGCTATCAATTTTTTTTAGTTTAAATACGTATTGTGCCCCAGTTGTTGTATGTATTAATAAATCACTCGCTGAGGGAAACCTGCAATTTGCACCAAACTTAAAGCCCACTTGTGTTTCATATATTGAATGACTTCATTGTTTCTTCCCATATAGATACAGCAGCACACGTGAGGGTTTCAAAAAAGTGAAGATTTTGAGATTAAACTACCTACCAATTTTAGCTTTTAAGCTTCATTTTTCCCCTTCTTGGACATTCCCAACACTTGGAATAGTTTAAGGTTTCCTCATACAATTTGCTGTATCAATTAAGTCATGCACCATTCCATTGTTGCAACTTGTAACTTAGATTATGGCACATGCAACTACAGCTTGCATCTTCTTCTCCATATTCTTATTCCAAATCTCACCTTGCTATCATATTCATACGTTGACTTATATAATTAATTCTACAATAACCAAGTTTAATCTCAAACCTCAATTTTGACTTTAGCCTTTTACCTATGAGTCTTTGACTCATGTAAGAGCTTTTAAGTATAACAACAAAGAATAAAATCTAGCACTTTTAGTTTTTTAAGTATTTTTTTATGAGACATAATTTTGTTTGAAACAAAGTAGTTTGTTAATTACAATCATGAACATAAAACCAAATTATTCCTACCTAGGACTATTTTGAACCAGAAGGGGATAAATGGTAAGTTTTATATAACTAATTTATTAAATTCCGGTAAAAACAATTTTAGACAAAACCAAGAAAAAAATTGTAATTACGGTAATTTAATACTAAATAATTGAGTAAAATCATTTTAATTTAATTCCTGAAAGATGTAAATATCCAATTTAATCCTTAAAAGATGATTTTCTCTCAATGTAGTCCTTTTTTTTGCCTCTATCAGTTCACAAAATGGTGGGTGACAAGTGGACTGCTGACATGATATTTCAAATATACATCATTGCCATATAAGTGCCGCATCATATTAAATATTAATTAAAAAAAATAATTAAAACAAAAAGGAAGTTCGCCACGCAACTAGGACAAAAACGTGTCCTTCTTCAACAAATCGAACTCAGTGACATAAAACCATCGACCACCGCTTCGATGAATACGGATAAACCTCCATCTTGTTTTTTTTATTTATGTGGCACTTTTTTATTATAAAAATATGACGTGGCACCTACCATTTTGTTTCAAAAAGAAACTTATATGCGGTTGTTTATATGTTTTTCTTAAAGTTAATCAATTAAAAAAATATATGTATTAATTTTTTTGATGTCATCTTCTTACTTTTAACAGATGTCTTTTTTAATTGATTAACCTTAAAAAAAATGTAAGCAACGCATATAAATTTGGCTAAAGTATTATTTTGGTCCTCGATGTTTGCATGAAGTTTAATGTTGGTCCTCAATGTTTCAAAAGATTAATGTTGGTCCTCAATGTTTTATTTTTTGGTCGATTTTGGTCTTCGAGCGTAACACCGTTAACTTTTTGTCGTTAAATGATGACGTGGCATGCTTATGTGGCAGACCCTCTCTTCTACGTGTCATATTTTAATGATGTGGCATGACACATCACTGCCACATCACCCCAGATGATAGTGATAATGATGATGATAAAAGAGAGAAGATGATGATGTGGCAATGTGAGGTGACGTGGCAGTGATGTGTCATGCCACGTCATTAAAATATGACACGTAGGGGAGAGAGTGTGCCACATAAGCATACCACGTCATCATTTAACGACAAAAAGTTAACGGTGTTATGCTCGAAGACCAAAATCGACCAAAAAATAAAACATTAAGGACCAACATTAAACTTTCGAAATATTGAGGACCAACATTAAACTTCATGCAAACATTGAGCACCAAAATAGTACTTTAGCCTATAAATTTTGTATTTGCAAAAAAAAAAACATAAACTTGCATGGAAAAGTCCAAAAACAAGAGGAGGGGATTGAGAGAGAGAGAAAGGGGTAGATAAGATATTATTATTATATGCCATGGATTCCATAAAATAATGAGAAATAAGCAAACCCACTTGCCCTGTAATTGAGTTAGTGACCCTTAGGCCCTTCCAAAGGCTCACTCTGTTTTCAACTTTCACTTTCTCTCTCTGTATCATTCTCTTCATTCATATATACACATCTCTAACAAAGAAACACACAGAGAGAGAGAGAGAAGGAAGGAAGGAGAGGAATTGGTTGAATTAATCAAGCTTGGAATTAGAATTCAACCAAAATATTTGAATTAGGAAGTCTTACAAATGAATGCAGGAATCAGTGGCATCATCGGCCATACGATGGCATTACCAATTCCGTCGACTTCTTCATTGAGGACTTTCGTCGAACACAAGGTGGGCGTTCCGGGATACAGAACGCGAGCACTTGTTCTTCTTCATGGAATGAACTCCACGAGGAGGTGGAGGAGGAGGAAGAGAGGAGGATTAGGGATTGTACGGGCATCGAGCGACGTCGCTTCGCCGTCCCCAATCTGGGACGATTGGAAACCGGTGAAAGGCGCTTCCGCTCCTTCTCTCAGCGACATTCTCTGGCCCTCCGCAGGTTCAAAAATTGATCAGAAATTGTATCGATTCATGATTTGTGTGTTGAGAATGATGATGATGATGATGATGATGATGATGAATGTGTGTAGGGGCATTTGCGGCAATGGCGCTTCTGGGGAAGATGGATCAGATATTGGCGCCAAAAGGACTATCTATGACCATTGCGCCATTAGGTGCTGTTTCTGCTGTTCTCTTCGCCACACCTTCCACACCTGCTGCTAGGGTATTCTTCTTCCTCTTTTTCTTCTTCACATTTCGGAATACTGAATTTTGATGCATTCTTCCAGTTACGTATTAAATTTAAGTATTCTAATACTATTAAATTTTTATCCTTTCATCCAATATCCAATCATATAATATAATTTATTAATATTAATATAAATTTAATACATGAATGATATTAATGGTATGAGAAAAACAACTTTAGGTGTTAATGTTTTTATTGACTTTTCAATGGTGGTGACTTTAAGACAGAAGAATAAAAACTGCAAGTTCATATTCAACTGATAGGTACATCAGGAATTATTATTATTATTTTTATTTTTTTCTCAATTTGATTCTGGAATATGGTTTTTCAGATTTAGTGCTTCAAAGATTTGTTTTCTTGATCAAATGTTGGCTTTATTAGGCAAATTTAAATTTCCCTTGCTAAATAAATGGAAGTCTATGAAGCAATCAACTAGCTACTTGAACTAAGGCAAAAGTATTTTTATGTTATTAAACTTTATATTGATTTTTAATTTTGTCTTTACTTTTTTTTTTATCAATTATGTTTTAAAAGTTTTGAGTTATAATTGATTTCGTCCCTAAAGTTTTAAATTTTGTCCTAACACCAAACATTGTTCAAATTATTAATAAATAATAATAACATGACATTACACATATAATATTAATGTTAATTCATACTCAAAACAACGTTATTTCTTTTATTAATGCAAACTCATAATTTAAATTTACAACATTGTTTTTCCTATCAATAATTAGAAATAACGTTATTTTGAACCATGAATTAGCATTAAAATTACATGTATAATATTATGTTATCGTTCTTTTGTTAATATTTCCCCAATGTTGGGTACTAGGACGAAATTCGAAACTCTAGAACAAAATCAATTGTAATTCAAAACTTTTAAGACATAATTGACCATAAAAAAATTAGGGATGAATTTAAAATTTGGTGTAATATTTGAAGGCATAAAAGTTACTTTTGGCCATAAACTTATTTAGTTGCCATTTTTCTAAGACAATTCATATGAGCAGTTTTAACTGCATAGCTAAATGACTTAATTTAAAGTGAAATTTTGCTTATAATGCCATTTTGAGAGAGTATCACATGAACAAATTTCTTTTAAGTTATATAAGCTGTGGTTCATTGATGTGACAAAATTTGCTTATACAAGAATCATTTTAGTTGAAAAAAGAAAATCTGAGATTAAACTGAGTTTATAACGATTTTTTTAAAAATAATGACTAAGTTGTTAATTAACTAATTAATTAATTTTTTGCTATAGCACATTGGGATAACATGAGACACCAAGATTGTTTTTTGGGTATGAGAGACACCAAGATTAAAATTTGGTAATGAGCCTAAGAAGTAGCCCAAGATGACCTCTATATATATAGCCGTTTTGACCCAATATAAAAAAAAAAAATTATATATTCACTACTCAGCCTATATTCATTGACCAAAAACCTACTCACTTACTCAGCCTATTCCTGCCTCGCCTAGAAATTCAGGTAAAAAAAAAATAGTTCTCTAGAAAGTAATAGCGTTCTTGAAAGTCATCTTCTATGATTATTTGTTTTTATTTAAAAACTCTTAAACTAATAATTAATCTTTTATTATCTGAAATATATATATATGTATGTATGATGAGAAAGTAATACTATTATGTTGATAACTATTTTTTTTTATAATTTAAATCTTTGTGGAGACATTAACAAAATAAGCTCCAAATCCCATAGAAAATAGAGATGGAGCCAATGTTCTTCCGAATGTGAAAATGGGATGAGGATGACGATGGGTGACAATGATAGGCACTCCCCGCCCTTGCCCCTCTTGCCATTACTGGACAAAAAGAGAAAGAGCGAGTGGATGAGCCTCACTATCTGTGGAGTCTATACGTAAGACTCACCCTCTCTCTTTTTCTCTCTTGTTTGATCCGATGCCGTAGAGCGTCGGATCCGAACTCATTCTTTTCCGTTATCACTCTCTTTCATACTAGGTAGAAAATAGATAAAATTGTCAAGTTGAGCACCCTATAATAGATTAATAGTATAAGAGAGAGGGTGGGTAAGAATGGCTGGCTAGGATTGAACATTTTGAATACAATAGTGCATCTCTCAAGATTATTTGGATGAAGAATTTTGACAAAATTTCTATTTTGGTCCTTAATGTCTAACACTTTTCTCAATTTGGTCCCCAATGTTTGTTTAGTTTTAATTTAGTCCTTCACGTTTGCAATTGGTATCAATTTGGTCCCTTCATTATCTAAGTATTAAAAATTACTTAACAAAATTGAGGGCTAAATAAGAAAATGTGAGGGACAAAATTGGTGCCAATCGCAAACATGAGCTACCAAATTGAGAAAAATGGTAATAGTTAGGGACCAAAATAAGATTTTTATCGATTTTTTTTCAGAAATTTTTTATTAATGTGGGCCCTTGTGGTTATTAAATTGTGCAGAAGTACAACATGTTCATGGCCCAGATAGGTTGTGCAGCCATTGGTGTTATAGCATTCACAATATTTGGGCCTGGATGGCTTGCTAGGAGTGCTGGTCTTTCTGCTTGCATTGCCTACATGATCTACACTCAATCCCTTCACCCTCCTGGTATCTAAATTTTCATCTTTTTTTTAAATTATTCTTCTTTTTTATCAGCGAAACTGGTAGTAAGGAAAGGCACTCCCAAGTACTACCGGACAGGGCCCAGTAGCATGTTGGGGAGACTAACAGAGGCCCAACTCAAAGGATTATTGCACAGGCCTAAACCGCAAACAGTTTTACCGAGTCTCAGCTACTCAACTAGCCCTTGGGTTTTTAATTGGATTCTAATCTTTATACTTTCACTCAATCATTAATTGGGTTCTTATAATTTTAAATTGTATGATTAGTTCTTCACAATTTAAAAAAAAAATAATAATCTAGGCTCTATTCTTACATTTTTGTCAATATTCTATCTTGACATTATAAATATACATCATTCAAGTTAATTTATTCAGATTACTCAACGTAAACTGCATTTTATGTCATATTCATATACATAAGGTTTTTTTGTGTGCCCTATTATTTATTTCTTATCTTTTTTGTTGACAAAAAATATGTTTAGAGTACTAATATAATATGCATTGACAATAGAGTACATTTTTATTTTAGTTTCCGAAAGATACAATCTATCTCAATTTATAAGTCCTTGAATGATAAATTTATCTCAATTTAGTCCTTAAAAAAGTATATAGTCTCTAGAATTTCTCACTAACATGACTGACAGAAAATTTTTCAATGACTAAATTGAGAAAAAAAAAATACATCTTTTATGGATTAAATTTGAAATTTATATCTTTTATGGACTAAATTGAAATGGATTGCATCTCTTAGTGACTAAAATAATGATTTACTCATTGACATTATCAAGACAATTTTGACCAAAAAAAAAAAAAGATTTTAGAATTGCAAGACCTAATTGCAAATTCTTAAACTTGAAATTGTGTTAAATTGTGCAGCTGCCAGCCTTCCCTTACTGTTCATTGATGGAATGAAGTTGCATCACTTAAACTTCTGGTATGCCCTATTTCCCGGTGCTGCTGGATGCATTCTCCTCACTTTCATCGTAAGTTTTCTTTAATTAATTCATAAGCATCACAATTTTTAGAGATGGGATCGAGTTTCTAAATTGCGAATCCTGTAATGTAAAGTGCGTGAAATGCAATGTTTTTGCACATTATGTTGTAAATAAGAATGCATATGTGTGTGTTAAACAAAGTCCCACATTGGATAGAATAAAGGAGAATCAAGTGTATATATAATAAGTTGTGATATAAGAAAAGTAAATGGGCCAAATGAAAAGTGGATTTCGTGTACACAGCAATTGGCCACGAGAAAGAAAATGCAGTTGCAAACTGATGATTTCTCCCAGAAAATGTCTCTCCCATGAGACAGGGATACAGATGGAAACATATCAACTTATATTTAAATTTTGATTTGTTCTTCAACTCTGTATTATTGTTATCTTTACGCATGTATTACTTATTGAGTTATATGATGATAATTTATGGTAATAAATATATATATATATACATGAGAAGCAGGATAGGGACATTTTTTCTTGCTTATCCCTATCTTTAGAATATTTTATTCGTCAAAGTTTTGTTACTAATCAAAATTTTAATTTTGTTTTTCAGCAAGAGGTGGTGTTATACCTGAAGGACAATTTCAAATTTTGATCTCTGTACATACCAATTCTTCATCTCTCCTAAGCCAAATTGGACTTCCTTCTACATTTTCTTGTAATCTACTTGAAGAAGAAGAAGGAAGATGAGAACTGTAAGTAGTGATCAACTACAGAGTCTCCACCACAATAAAAGTTTAGTGCTGCATTTTTCGGTTAATTCGACCCCAATTAGTCAAAATTTAGTGAACTTTTGGGTGCGCGTGATTTCAATTAAAAAAAAATAGCCAAAATGGTATGTTGTCGATTCAAAATCGGTGAAATGTTTATTTTGGTCCTCTATGTTTCACTCGAGTTTTAAATTAGTTCTTTATGTTTCAAAAGTTTTAAATTCGTCCTTTATGTTTCCCAGAAGTTCTAAATTGGTCCTTCCGTCCAAATCTGTTAATTTCTTAAGTTAATTGTTGACTAATGTGCCGAGGTAGACACATAATCTCTCCTACGTGTACCAGATAGCTGACGTGACCTTAGACACACAAAAAACACCCAAACGGCGTCGTTTAAGCCAAAAATAAAACCATGTTGAGAGGATCAATATAAAATTCTAATTAAACATAAAGAATTAATATAAAATTTTAATAAAATATAAAGGACCAATATAGAACTTCAATGAAACATAAAGGATCAATATAAAACTTAAATGAAACATTAAGGACCAATATAGAACTTTAATAAAACATGAAGGACAAATATAAAACTTTTGAGAAACATAAAGGACCAATATAAAACTTTTGAAAGATAAAGGACCAATTTAAAACTTGAGTGAAACATAAAAGATTAAAATGAGCATTTGACCATTCAAAATTATTTGGACCCAAGCATAATTTCACAATAATGACTAATAAATAGTGTATAATACATACATCAACTTTTGGCCACTTTTGTTGACTCTTGAGGTGAAACCATCTATATATGCATCATTTGAGCAAGTGGCTTAAGGAATTTAACTCAATAAGGTAATATGACAAAATGTGACAAAGTGAATTTGCCATTAAATAGCCAAAGATATAGTACTGTACTTAACAGAAAGATATATGTAGGAGAGGATCTTACTACTATTCATGAATTGCTAGTGATTGGCCCAGCAAAGTATAGTGATCGATGATGATAATGATGCTTAGGGTTGGTTTGGTTACGTGAATGTTGGAGGAAATGAGAATAATAACGAGAATGTTGAAGAGAATAGGAATGTGATGTGATGTAAATGGAATAAAAATTGGTAAAATGACTATTTTACCCTTATATTATATTAAAAGTGAGAATGGAATAAAAGTAGGTAAAAATATAATTTCATCATATTGTGAAAAGTAAGGTATGTTTAGTAAGAAGAATGTTAAAAAAAATATTAAATTACAAAAATTTTTTTTTTTTTTTGCAACAAACCAAACGGCACTTTAATTTTCAAAGGTTACCCAAATTACTTAAATTTGTGTTTGACATGTAGATACTAGATAGTGAGCAACTTAACCAAGCTTGGTTGGTCTAGTGGTTAGCTCACTAGCTCGCTTAAACAAGTGTTGGGGGTTCGAATTCCACCTTGTGTATGCAGCAACCAATTGGCCAGCGACAAACCCTTAAATGGAGCTCAGATCCGCAAAGAATTAATCCTTAGCCTATCGGGTTGAAAGATACCTTGGGAAACCAAAAAAAGATAATGAGCAACTTCCAAAAGAAAAAACCATCATCTTTTAACACTGAGGTCAATGGCGTGAGAAATGAATAGGATTAAAGAAGTGTATATTAGAATCAAGTTCCAAAACATCTATTACTCAATTTAATCTCCAAGTCTTTCATGTTTATCATCATTTTTAGCTGATGCAATGCTTAAATATTTCTTGACCAAAGTGTGACAATTATTTTATGATAGAAGTTAGGTAGAAATGAAGTTATAGTCGAATTGCATGGTGTTTGTGGTAGGTCGACTTGAGTAAAAAGAGTTGCATCATGACTACTAATAGTTATATAGCTTTTGATCTAGTAAAAAGCGTTTAATCTAACAATTGATATCAGAGACATGGTCACAAGTTCGCTTCTCAGGAGGGTAATTGCTGAGAGGGAGATTGTTTGGTCAAGGTGTTGCAGCAATTGTCTCATGACAATGGCCGAGTAAGGCCAAGTAATAATTGAATTGTGTGACACTTGTACCAGGTCAACTTAAATAAAAAAGAGTTGCGCCATAACTAACCATTATATTTTTTTAGACTACAGGTGGTAGATGTAATTTTCATAACTAATGGATTTTGGGGTTTTGGTGTTTATAAAAAAGGGTTTTGCTAACAAGTCTTATAAGAACATTATTTAAGGATTCATTTCAATTAATGAGAGAGTTTAAAAAAAGAATTTCTATTGACTTTTCACCAAGTTGAAGTCAATAAACTTATATATATCAGAATTGAGTTATCAAAAGGTATTTGAAACCAAAGTGTTCACAGTTACATGAAACACATGATTAGAAGGATAAAACTTTATATCAATGCTTGTAACAATCAAAGTTGCTTAGTCATTGAATAATAATGGTTTGGCTAATGCCAAATGTCATGGAAGTACTCCATAAAAATAAACTTCATAAAATTATCAATATATAAAAACTACGATGAGTACTTGACAAATTTACGAGTCTCTCTAAAATCTTGCAACGATTGTGATTAGAACAAATTATGATAAGACATTTGGGTAAGTGCTAATCAAGCTCAAATTTATTAATATGCATAAATAATAAATATATAAAGTATAATTTATAATAAAATTTAAATAAAAGATATATATATATATATATATATATATATATATATATATATGAGCACCAAATTAAGGTAAGGAAGGGAGATTAAGGAAAAGCATGTGAGAGTTCCACCAATACCCATGGTTTCCTAAAAGTTGAGACACCCTTTTGAAGTATGAAGTGTAGGATGGATGTAGCTTTATTATGTATATATTGGGATTTCAATCAGTGTCCATTAAAATTAAAATAAAATAAAAATATAAAATAAAAAAAAGTGGGTGAATCAAAATGGGTGGTTGGTATGGCAGATTGTGATTTTCATAATGTCTGCCATATTTGATGTCAAACTTATTTATGTGGAATCTTGAACACCAATCCTTCACTTCTTCTGTCTCTCATATGTCAATTGTAAAATTTCTCTATCTATTATATATATATCATTGTACACTCACCAATTACTTTCTATTCATGCCATTATGGAGATGTTGATTTTTTAAAGTGTGGGGGGTTTTTTAATTATGAAATCACTTTAATTTAATAATTTAATGTTCCTAATAATGTCACATTCTGTGCAAGTGAAAAATTTAATGAGTAGTGCTGTTTTTTTTTTTTCCTCAAGTGAATTCTGTTTCATTTGGGAGGTGCTTTTATGGTTATGACTTTTGATACAATGAATGTTTAATAGTACAGTAGTATTAAATTTTAATGTGTTTTTTTAATTATTTAATCTTTAATTTATATAAGATAAATTTTTTTTAGTGTGTATCTTTTATTGAAAAATAACATCTATATATATATATGGCTTTAGAGTTTTTGGTATCATACAACCAAAGTGTGACACTAAAAAAAATAACTTCCCCCTCAACTTTTCAATAAATAACCAAGTATGATAGGTGGTTATTAAAAAAAATAGATAAGTGCATAACTTCTCATTTTTTCATTTTAAAATATGATAAAAATTCTATTTAAAAATTTTGAAATTTTAAAATGTAATAACTATTTTATATTATATTTTTAAAAAATGTAAGAATAAATTACATGTATGCACATAAGTGCATGCGAAGCCTCTAGTATAAATATATTATAATTTAATATTATTGCAATATTAAATTTTTATTCGCGATGATTATGACAAGAACTAATGATCTTAATAGGTGGAAGATGAGTCAGTGTAATAGGAGAGATGTGTTTGTTTTAAAACAAAAATAAATAAATATTACACTCTCTCACTTGTGTTGTTAGATCTTAATTAGTGGACTACATATAGAGGAGTGTTTATAAACTTTATATATTTGCTATTAAATTTTGTTAATAAGAATAAATTAGTATGTGAAAAAACTTTTAATAAGATACACAAAACAATACTTTTGGAGACTTTGAGCTCTCTCAACTTCAGGTCTACTTTTTTTAAATAATCGTAGCATGCAATATTTTATTATCTTATTAGAAGAAGTTGGGGTGCTTAAGCTTCTTCAATCTTCATTCCTTACTCTCGCATCACTTATTAAGTTAAGAAAATAATAAAATGATAGGCGAAAACTCAACTTTTGATTATTTATATTTATCATTTTTTATATTGATTTTTATTATTTCTTAAAAGTTTTAAATTATTTTTCTATCCATATACTTTATTTTATATTGCTTTTTTTATATAATTTTGTCAACTTGAACAATCATGTGTTTACTGTTGTTGATGTGAATAAAAATTCGATATATCTCTTTAAATATATAATATTATTTGTTAATATTAATAAAAATTAAACTCGTATTCATAAAAACTAATCTTGAATGGATTAGAAACTAACTAATTAAAGTAATATATTGAAATTCAATACTATTATATATTACTGTCTTACTGAGCATATATTCATGTTGATCTGATATTTTTCTCTCTCATGACAATTTTTGTTGATGTGGCCTATATATACTAATGTCGTTTCTTCCCCATATTTTTTTTTCAACATTTCAAAACTCTAACCCTAATCCATTAAGTATTTTATTAAATGTTAAATTTGAAATAGATTTATAATATGGTATATTAAGATGTTATTTTTTTTATATAAACAAGTTTATTTGTTGTTATTTTTTGAGGGAAGTTTATTTGATGTTTAATACAGTAATTAAAGGTATCACGTTATTATTTAACTAGTCGCATCAACTACTTTGTTAATACCAATAAAGGGTGGTTTAAATAATAATCGATTTGATATCACTCAAATAAGATTTTGAATTTAAAACATTCTAAATGTAAATACGAGAACGTAATTGCTTCAAATGTTTAAAGTGGTTTAAATGTAAAATTAATAGCATGTTTGGTATAGGTTGAGTAGGGAAGGTAAGTGGGAAAGTGAGTATGTTATATGTTTGGTATGGAGGGGGAAGGTTGAGTGAAGGTGAGAGGGAAGGTGAGGTTGAGGGCAGAAAGTAGACTTGAAAGTACTATTTTGTCCTTTCCTTCTCATGTGAGGGCATAATCTTAGAGGGTAAAATAGTCTTTTACACTTTCTAACTTCCACTTCCCTATCTCATTCCTATCATATCAAACAATTTTATTCTTATTTCTATTTTATTTTCCTTACATACTAAACACACATAAATTTTTCACTTTGACGTTTATTTTTACTTTTACTTCTCACTAAATACTCACTAGATACCAAACGCCACTGAAGTAAAGGGCGAGGGAGTGTGAGTGGTAATTGATGAATGATGAGGAGGAGGATGGAGGGAAATGGAGGGCATAGAAGAGTGGGGCCCTCGAAAGCGACCCACACGTGTTACATCAGCTTCTTGGAAAAACCTTCCCTTATCATGGGTCCCACTTTCCTTCCATACTTATCTCCCAACTCCCAATCCTTCTCTTTCTTTCCTTCTTTTTTTATTTTTTTTTTCGAACAAACAAACAATTCTATTATATTCTTTTTATAATTATATTCCACATTTCTATCACTAATTAATCAAATTAAAGAAAAAATTTATATGTTGTTGTTTATATGTTTTTGATAAGGTTAATCAATTAAAGAAAAACATGTATTAATTTTAAGACACACATCTTTTTTTAATTGGTTAACTTTACCAAAAGCATGTAAACAAGAGCATATAAATTTTGTCCTTAGATTAATTCTCTAAATATTTTACTAACTTTTTTGTTTTATTTTCTGTTTATAATTAGAGTGTGTTTGGTTAGTAGGATGGAGAATGTGAAAGTGATGTGATGTGACAATGTGAATGGAAAAAAATTAATAAAATAACTATTTTATCCTTATATTAAAAGTGACAATGGAATAAAATGAGTAAAAAAAATAAAGATAAAAATATAATTTCATTAAATTACAAAAAATAGAGTGTGTTTTATTGAAAAGATATGAAGAAATTACGTCTACGATTACACCGACCAAACGCCAAACTAAACATGCCCTTAATATTTTATATAATATGTCATTCTCTTTCCTAAATAAAATTAATTAGGACTTGTTCACTTATAAGATTTTTATTTCATGAAGATAAAAAAAAAGTGGGACCCACTATATTCTACTTATTTTTTTTTTCATTTTTTTATTTTCATCAATTAAAAAAAAAGAAACAAAATATCTATTACATACTTTTGATTTAATATGATTTGATATAATTATAACCATCTTTTCTTTTTAATATTTTAATATAAAGAATAAAATAGTCATTTTAATACACTCTTATTATATTTTTATTACTAAACACATTAAATATATTTTGGTTTCTATTTATGTTTTCATTTTCATTTAATTCCTAATTCTATTTTCATTTACACTCCTATTTCTGACCGATGAACCCATGGCATGATGAACGTGTCCATACTCTTCTACTTTCGTATTAATATATTACCTAATATCTTTGAAATTGTAATCAATTTAACCTTTTTATCAATAAATTTTTTTCTCATAGATTTCTTATTTTTTTTAATAAATAAATAAAGGAAAAAACTTATGTCCATTTTCTTATATCCATTTCATCCAATTCCCTAATATAATTATGACACGTGGCAAAAAGTGTTTAAATGACCAATCGCAGTAGAGAGAATATAAAATACCACTTTTTATATGATCAATCATAAAAGAAAGAGAGTGTAAATACAATATATAATTAATAAAATTGGATAAAATAGATATAAAAAAATAAACCTAAATTTTTTCAGAAATAAACTGGTACTGTGGGTCCCACCGAGAGAAGGTTTGACCCGATCCCTGAACCCAATGGGGGTGAGGAAGAGACGCCACATAGCCTCTAGAGGTGGGCATCAGTGGGCCCCACCACCCCCCACACCCATTTGTTTATATTCCAATGGGCACCCCCTTCTTGCTTGGCTTGTATGTTTTCTTGTTTTTTTTTTTTTGTTTGACTGACAACACAAAATTTATTTTTTTAAAAAATAATAATAATTATTATTATTAAATAAATAAAAATGACGGCAACGTCCTTCCATCCTGGCCGTCCACGTGAACCCCCGATCGTGTGGTTCGGACTTCGGAGAAGCTTGACCCCTTCCCTAGGAAATGTGCTTCCAGAAGGCACCCCACGTGTCAGCTTCTCAATGGTGCCTGCCACCTTGATGGGACGGTGATGCTCATGCACGGAATTCACCATTAATTCTTACATCATCACTTTGATTTTTTCTTTTTCTTTTCTTTTTCCATCATGACTCTAATTAATGAGAATTGACAGTTTAATGGGTGGGTCTACCGTACAATTTATTGTAGGATAAAACTCATATGCTGTTACTTACATATTTTTGATAAAGTTAACCAATTAAAAAAGGGCACGTGTCTCAAAATGGACACATATCTTTTTTTAATTGGTTAACCTTACTAAAAATATGTAAATAACAGCATATAAATTTTTTCCTTTATTGTATATATGCAATGTAATTTCGGTCAATATAATTATGACATGTGAATAATTATATTCTATCTCAAGTCATTTTATCCACATGACACAATTTTATAGGTCAAAATTATATTGCATGCATGCAATAAATTACATCATAAACTCACTCCGATTTAATATTTGGTGTTAAACCGTGATTAATAATTTGGGTTATTTTATAATGTAATTAAATCATAGGAAATAAATTTTTGATAATTACATGAATTTGGATTGAAAATAATAAAAAAAAAATTTAAAAGTAAAAATTATTATAAATAATGGAATATTGAAAAAAATGAAAATGTGATATAAGGTAAATGAAATAAAATTGCATAAAATGGTCCTTATATTAAAAGAACAGGATAAATATGGGTAAAAAATAAAAATAAAAATATAATTTTATCGTATTGCAAAAAGTAATGTTTGTTTGGTAGAAATAATGTTAGAGGAAATGATGGATTATTCCAACATTATCTCACACATTTTACTCACCAAACATGGCCTAAGTATTTTTAAGTATTTTAAGATAAAATTGTATATTATAAAAGCAATAATGAAATAATTAATTTAATGATATTTTATAAACAAATTGGCATGACAAGAAAATGAAGTATTTCAAATAATTTATATTTTCACAGCCATTTGAAAAATGGTATTTTTTGAATAATTAAATTTTGATCATCAAAATAAGTTGTTGAAACAAGATAATAATTAATAATAATTTTTACAGTATTGATCGTTAAAATACAATTATTAATTTTTTTCAAAAATTTCTTTTTGACGATAAAAATTAATTGTTAAAAATAGTACTTTTTTCAATAATTAATAGTGACGGTCAAAATATAAATTGTCAAATATATTCATCTTTGTATAGTGTAATAAGAAGAGTTAAATGAAAAAAATTGCTAAGCTATAAAATATAAAATTATAAAAAATAATTAAAATACAAATTAAATGAAGTCATTTGAATCAAACATGAATTAACTTTGTCATCAAGATCTTCATTGCAAATTTATATTGAACCCCCATAATTAACATTAAGAACAACAATAATGAATTGTGAGCCTCGTGGAAAAAAGGTATTAATGTAAAAAATATGGCACTCAAGTAGAAATGTAGAATCATAATATATTAATTGGACCATTCCGGTCACTTATAATTATAAAGTTACATCATTAAAAAAATTATTCACTAAATACTATTCATAATACTCGAAGAATAGACTACATTCAAAACATTTACCATTTTATGGGTGTTTGTATTTTTTCAAAATTAATGAATCTGATTTGAACTAGTTGATATTTTATAAGGGATTAACCAAAATAGAACTCTTAAAGGTTTTTTTATATGCAAATGAGACTTTACTTAAAAGAAATAAAATATTTATCACTCAAATTAATTATGTATAGGTTAAAGTAAAATGATAATAGTATGTGCATTGCTATAAAATAATTTAATTTTTTTTTGAATTTTAAAAATTATGATCAGCACATTTTAAGTTGTATATTAATATTAATTATAATTATTTTTATATTACTTTGTATTAGTAAAATTAATATTATATACAATAGATATTTTTAGATAAACTCTTAAAAAAAAAAAAAAGAGTCACGTGGAGAAAAAATGGGAAGGGTGTTTACTGTTTAGGTGTGGGGCAGCTTAAGAATCCAATGCAAGTGAGAGGTGAAACAACTCACCACTTGGCAATCTCTATCTTGTTTAATAATATTTAGAGTAAATTTATCAATATATATATATATATATATATATATATATATATATATATATATATATATATTAAATTATCAAGTTGGCCCATATTTAATAAGGGATATGTATATGCTCATATGTCATTGTACACGGGATATTAATTAAATTGACGAAAAAAAAATCAAAATCATATAAAAATATTTTTTAGGGATTAAATTAGGTATTTATATTTTCTAGGAACTAATATGAGACAATCATGATCTTTTAAGAACCAACTTGATTATTTACTTTAATATTTATTTATTATTATTTTATTTATTAAGTAAATTTATTCTAAAAATTAAAACTAAATTAATACTATTAATCAATGTATGAATAATATCACAAAAAATATATTAAAGATTTTTGGTGGCCACGAAAAATTGTATATCAATTCAACCAATTTTGAAAAAATGTGTTTTTTTAAATAATAAACATTAAATTTATATAACAAGTATTAAAATATGTATATTTAATCAATATATAATTTTGATTCTTTTAATAAATAAGAAACATTTGAAAATAAAAGTTTTGAGTATTATATTTTTTAATAAAAAATCATGTAAGTTAGAGAATATATTTATCATCTTTTATAGAATATATTTATCAATTTTAGTTAAATGCTTTTTTTTTTGGGGTTCGTTTTTAACTATTTCATTACGTCTTCTGTTTTAGTATAATAAAGTATTAAGATATTGAATGAAAACTACTTTTTTAAAAAAAAAATTGTATTACAAATGAATTTTGTATATGCATTTTTTTTTTTCTAAAAAAAGCTTCATACACTTACAAAGAAGAGTCTCGTGGAAAAATAAGTAAATAAATTGATTTGTATAATTTAAGGTTTTTTTTTTGGTACAGATACCGACTTGTTTCATAGTTTTCTTCACTTTTTTAATTTAAACTTGAAAAACAATAAACTTTTTTAAAGAATAAGAGTTATAGACATAAAAAAATAAAAAATTTCACACAAATAATGAGTGAATGGTTTAGGGACGACCTTTATTAAGGAATAAAAAACTAGTCCCTAATCCACAAATACTAAATCTCGATTTATGTGGAGTTTTTAATTTTTTAATCTATATCTTTCATACTTTAGATATTCTTTAAAAAAAATTTATAATTTCTCAAATTTAAATAAAAAATTTTAAAAAGCTATAAAAAAAAATTGACTTAACATATTAATGCATAAAACAACAAAACACTAAATCCATTTTCATATCAATCATACAAGAAATTGCCTTTCAGCTGATGTAAATTGTGAAGTATTCATAAATTTAAATAGAATGATTTGTCTAAGACATTAAAGCTTTTGGTAAAAAAAAAAAATACTCCAAATTTTCATTTAAACACGGCGTAAAAAAATTTCACCAACTGTCCTTTCTTTCGTCTTTGATTGTGAGTGAAATTAAATAAAATAATAAGTAAAATTATATATATTTTTAAAATTAAAGTGGCGTATTTTTTTGTCCAAAAACAAGTTCAGGCCCATCAATATTTAGAATAATATTTTTTCAAAAAATATTACAATTTTTTAAAATAATTAAGTAATTAAAAATTAAAAAAATATAAAAGATCAAACAAATTAACTCAGTTAATTCACGAGTTAACACACCACAAATTAAATGAATTTTTTTGATAATGCAAATTAAATGAATTAAGTTATTTTCAACTGGTTTATGAATAAATTTAAACTCCTTCAATTTGCATTTTCAAAAAATGTGGTGTTTTTAATAATTTATATAAAAGAAAATAAAATATAATTAATAAGAATAATATTGTTGTATAATAATTTATGATACATTGTTATATAAAATAATATTGTTGTTATATAACACCATAACAAATAAGGTCATCCAACAATAGCATCCAAGATTATATCTTATCTTGAATCATTCCCTCAATTGACCCCATACCAACTTAAACAAGTTAATGGTGTGTTTGGTTAGTAGAATGAAAAATATAATGTTAAATTTTGTAATTATATTTTTGCCTTTCCTTTTTGATCCACACCCTAAAATTGCATAACAAGGGTACAATTTCTCAACAATTTTTTTAAAAAAAGAATTACAGAACTCCAATCTAAAATCTGATTTATGAAAAAATTAAGCATATTCTATTTAATATGAACAAGATTCTGGCACTTTAAAACTCAGTATCAGATACTCATCTCCTTTTCCCCTATCCCATTTTCGCATTCTGTTCTAGAATAAAATTCATGGCTTACTTATTTGATGAACTGGCTCAGATCAGAATGTTTGAAATTGAAACAATCCATTTCACAAGCTACATTATTCTCAACCCGGAGAAGATATTTATTTAATTACATTTTGAACCAAAAGAGTTTCCATACATAAATACAACATGACATCCCCCCACCAAAACTGAAGAATATACCAAATGGGGGCAAAAACCACCATTGCCATCCTGGATACACCACCATTTCAGAACCAGGATGCCATTGCTTTTGCTTACACTTTCATCACTACCCCATCTATATCTTCCACATGCTCTAAACAGAAAGGTGCAAACATATATAGGATCACTGGGTTTAATTTCTTGTTCAGTAAGACCATGACCAGAAGGCATGATCTTCCACTGGGAATCCAAAACTACATGAGCTTTCAGGCGGGTCGGAGTAATCAACATCTTCAAGCTTTGGAAATATGTATGAAGGAAATAGGGTCTTGCTGATCAGGTTGTTATCTTCTTCATCCTGGGATAGATCAGACTGATCAGGCTCAAATACATAAGAAGAATCTCCTGGCTCTAACAGTGATGCAGAGTGAACTCCATCAGTGTAATGTGGGCTATCTGAATCAAATATGTCACTCTTGGCCGAGCTTATGTCTTCCTGCTTACATCCCCCAACAGAGACTTTTGAGCCTTCTCCCTCAGAAGTTGTCGTATCAATGGAGGAAGGTTTTTGATTTTGGGGTTCCTGAAATCTGCTTGTTTCACTATCACTCTGCTGCTTATTGCAGTTTCCCCCTTGTTTCTCTCTCAGAAGCACCTTCTCTGTGAGATTTGCAACCTGAAATCAATCATTGAAAAACACGTAAACATTAATTTTCTCATAGAATTCAAAGATCAAAGAGACATTTGTGGTTTGTGATGTGTTCCTTTTACCTCTGCTTTTAGCTTCTCTTTCTCCTTGAGAAGGCCATCATAGTCAGTTCTGAGATTCTCATAGCTAGCCTGCAAGGATTCATAATCCTTCTCGAGCTGTTTGGTCTTCCACCGCGCACGGCGGTTCTGGAACCAAATGGCGACTTGGCGAGGCTGCAAGCCGGAGTCCTTGGCTAGCTGAATCTTCCTCTCCGGTTCAAGCTTGTTCTCCACCTCGAAGCTTCTCTCAAGAAACTGTACTTGGTCGGCAGTGAGCCGCCTCTTCTTCTCAGGTTGATGAAGAAAGTAATCATCCATGTCTTCAACATCTCCGTTCATATCGTCATGATCAAAAGGGCTAAAGAACGACGACCTCTTACTCCCTTTCCCTCCTTGAACATCTTCAAAGCTCACCATGGATCTTGAACCTGATCATCAAAAAACAAATTACAGAGTAAATTACCAGATTAAGATCATCAAGTTAGGGTTATCAAATTGAACCAATCAGGAACCAGACACAGCGCAGGTTTGTAATTAATTAATTCGTAGAGATCTTTATTGCGGTTGCTTTTGCTTTTCAAATTAATAATTGAAAAGAGAAATTGAACGGTATTATAAATGAAGGAATCAGAGAGAAGAACGTACCGAGGAAAGGAGAGGAAGAGGAAGAGGCAGAGGCAGAAAAGAAAAGAGGATCGAGAGGAGGCGCTTGATTTTGAAGGAAAATACCCAAATCGGAAGGAGTAGAGGAAGGAGGAGGAGGAGAGGTGAAGAGCCTCCCGCCCGCCATTAGAGGAAGCCTCGGATGGAAGACGCAGTGAAAGACTCAAGCAGCCATGGAGAGGAGTAGATTCAGAGAGGGTGTGGATTGCGTGGAATTGGGCGGGATGATCTAAGGCTTGTGGCGGAAGAAGCTGGTGATGATGATCTCGGTGATGTGGGAGGTATGGGAACAGCGGCAGCACATACCCATCACTCAGAAGAAGGAGAACGCAATGGCAGCTCCCGCGACGAGTATGAAGGAAGAGAGAGAGAGAGAGAAGCGAACAAGAATGGCGTCGTAGTAGCCTAGTAGGGCTCTGAGAGGAAGACGACGAGAAGGAGGAGAAAGAAAGAGAGAGAGAGAGAGAGAGAGATTGTTTCTTTAAAGAGAAGGGACTATGCTTTGATTTTATAATAAGGCCTAGCAATAGGGAAGCATGTGTCTACTTACTATCATGCCCTTTCTCTTTCTCTTTCCCTTTCTCATTTTGTATGTATTCACTCTGAGTAATACTTTTTTTACTTTTTCATTTTAGATCTATTTACTATTTAGAGCAATGTTGTCGGCATGGGATTGTATAAAGACTCCAATAAGTCTTTAGTTTACGATTTAATTGATTTAATTAATTGAATTGTGGATCGAATTGAATCACATAATAAATAATAAAATATTAATTATGTCTATGTGATACTAAGTAAAATATCATAAATATTCAATCTTTAATAAATAATGTATAAATTTTTTATTTTGACCATCACAACATAATACTATAATTAAGTAAAAATAGAGCTGAAAAAATGATGAAGATAAGACTTAGAAAATGAGGGCTTCGAGCGACTTCGATTTTCAGCATTTTTAATTTTTAAATTTTCATCAATTTTTTTTTAACTAAAGAGGGCGGTTGGATTCAACGATTGGACCCGATTTAACGGTTGAACCCCGATTAAATCTGGTCCAACCCGTTCCAATTGATAATTTGGTTTATTAGAATTAATTGACTCGTTCTACTCTTTAGTTTATGGTTGGACCGGTCGACGGTCCGATCCTAACAACATTGATTGAGAGTGTTCAATGTTTAATACTTTCAACAAAAATAACAGTTCGGCGGTGTTTAGCAAGAGATGAGTGTTTTGGTGATAAAAAAAGTGAAAGAGGAAGTGGAAATAAGTAGTAAAAAGTGTATTTGATATGCAGAGAAATAGAAATAGAAATAAAAAGTAAAGTTGTTTGGTATGATGAGAAGAAGATAACGAATTAAAAGATAAAATTATAAATAGAAAATTTTGCCCCCGCATGATAAAAAATTGTAGAATTAACCAAAGGTAAAATAGTAATTCCACCATAATTTTTCTCTTTTCATGTGGCAACCTTCCTTCCCTATATGAAGGGAAACATCCTTCCCTTTCTCTTTTTAAAATAACATACCAAACATAATAAAAATTGGTTCCCTTTTCCCTTCCTCTCCCAATAATATACCAACCATGCCGTGACGCTTATGTGAAACGAGAAAATTTGATTGAATTTATATATGTCATGCGATATTTTTTTTTTTTATCACTGCCAAGATAATGTGGAAATGTAGGGTACTGTGGCAGTGATGTATCATGAATGTTATTAAAATATGACACATAGGAGAGATAGTGTGCCACATAAGCATGTCACGTCATCATTTAACTGCAAAAATTAACGATGTTACGTTCGAGAACCAAAATTGACCAAAAAAAAATTTTGAGGACCAACATTAAACTTCATGCAAACATTGAGGACTGAAATAGTACTTTAGCCTAAAATATTTGATATGATTTTATTAGGTAATATAACTAATTAGTTGTAAATTTTTACAGTATCTATTAATATTTTTATAATCTTGATTAAGTAATATAAGATTATTTATATAGTATAATATTATAAATTTAAACTTTTTAATATTATTATTTTTATGTCATATAAATGTGCAAAATGTAAAAAAGTTAACATTATGTTTAATATATGTAAACATAAAAAGAAGACGAAGTTAAGTTAGCATGAACCAAGCCAACATAAAAATTGAACTAAATTGACCTTAAAATCGAACCAAGTCGATAATATACAAAACCGACAAGGTCAACAAATTTTAAAACAAAACCGAATCAAATACATATATAAATCTTCTTGCAAATTCTCAAAGAGATCTGAGAGTTATTTCATGATGAGAGGTTTTAATTTGTTTATTCTAGGGATGATCATGGGTAGAGTATGGGTAGGATACTATAATCCCCAGATCCGGACCCGGACTTGAATGGGTATCAAAATCATTCCATCCCCGGACCCTACGGGTAGTTAAATCCCCATACCCGGACCCAGACTCATAAAAATTTGAAATAAATTATTATTTTATTAATATAAAATTTATTTTTATCAATTTTTTTCTATAATCACAAAAAATAAAAAAATTAAATCATAAATATAAATGTACAATTAAATTAATTTAATATCTATAAGATATTTAATATTTTTTCTTAGAATTATATATTTTCTCAACACAAAAAATTTTAAAATAATACTTTATATAAATAAAAATAAATAATTACTATTACAGGTAGGGTACAAATAGGGTACCTCCTTACCCGAATCTGGACCCATACCCAAATTCACAGGATAAATTTTCAGGGTACCTATTGGGTATGGATATTTTGGCCATCCCTAGTTTATTCCAACCTAAACTTTTGTCAAAAAAACCAAATATATATATATATATATATATATATATATATATATATATATATATCTATATTAATATGGCTGTGGACTCTTCCCGTCAACGGTCTCCTAAAATAGTCAATTAATTAATTAAAAAAGTAAATAAAAATAAAATGTGAGAAGATCATGAGTGAAAGAAAATAAGAATACATAATAATAACTTCCCAAGATTCTATTTATTATTTTAAATATAATAATTATTTTATTTTATATTTTAAAATTTTAAAATAATTTAATATTTTAATTTTTATTAATTTAAAGTATAATAATCATAATTTTATAATATATTTTTAAAAAAAATTTTAAAAATAAATTACATACACGGTACGTGCGAAACCTCTAGTATATATATATATATATATCTCTATTGTTTCTTACCAATTTCCAATTTTACCATGCTAATAAGGATGAAAAGTGAATTTGATTGTAGTGCGATTTGTGATATGAAGGGTGTCTTATCCTTATAACCAGGAACTCAGCTCATAGAGAGAGAAATGATAAGGATAGGGGTAGAATGGTAAAATAGGGAAAATAAAGGAATCCACTATGAGCTGGGCAATGCCCCAATGGGTCGCTTTCGTTACTATGTCCACACCTCTGATGTTGAAATCCCTATGCCCCACCCTTCACTGACACGTGTACCCTTCTTCTTCTTCTTCTTCTTTTTTTTTTCTTCTTATACACAACTATTTAAAATATGTGTTTTTAGTTTCTTTAATTTCTAAAACACTATTTTGATTAAATTAGAATCGAATTATTACGTAGTACTTTAATTAATTTAGACTCAATTACACTTGGTTTTAATTATAGTTAGAGAGTTTTTTAACGAAAATATCAAATAATTTGAGAATGAATCTTATGCTGCTCAACATAAAAAATAAGGGAAGAGAGTGACACATAAGTGTACCCATAATATATCACTTTCTCCTTGTTTTTCTATGCTCAGCAGCATAAGTGTATGTTTGATAAGAAAACCAAACAGTAGAATAGTGGTGTTTTACGATTCTCAAAAAAACTTTACATCATATTTTATATATACCAAACATATTTTTTATCATACTTTTTCTCTCTCCTAATTTTTCTCTCTATCTCTCTCATCATTTTTCTCTACAGTACTTTCTTTTATTCTACAATACTTTTTATCTGTACATCTATACCAAACGTACTCTAAAATCTATTCTATAAATCGCTTAAGTGATACTAAATTGCTTATTAATTAAACTAACCCCTCGTTAATAAATATTGATCCATTTAACATATGCCCTCAGCCCTATGTTATAGAAAAAACATACGAGGATATATTAATATTTTACTTGATTGATAACAAAACTCTAAAATATTAAAAATTATTTTTTAATCAAATCAACTAGGTTCAACTTTTGATTTAGAATTCTCAAAAAACTTTTGATTTACTAATAGAAATTGATATTTTTAATTTTTTTTTGAAATGATGTGACATAATAATATATTTAATTTAATAAATTAATAGTAGTATGTAAGTATTTAATGATTATATTAATTTTATAGATTAAATAATTAACAGAGTTAAAAATTAAAAATTAAATAATTTATTTTTAAAATTTAATATTAAATAATAAGTTGGCTGACAATTCAAAAAAAAACAATTTATTTTTTGTTATATAAATCTCTTGTCTAAGAAATATGAATAAAATCAAGATTATTTATTAATATACAAAATTAAAAATGAGGGATGTACTTTCAAATTCCTCTTTGTACTCTTATCACCTACACTCTACATTAGTCTCTCATTTGGAATATGGCAAAAGTACCTTTCCTAACCTCAACGTTTGGAGGTCCTGTCAGTTTCGCCCCTAATGTTTTTTCGCTGTCAATTGTAACCCTAACGTTTTACGTTTTTGCCAATGTCACCCTTTTCACTAACACCGTCAAATATTTAACAGTTTTTGCTGACATGGCATCCTATGTGGCAAAACGTTTCTTTTTTCTGTCAATTGTAACCCTAACGTTTTACATTTCTGCCAATGTCACCCTTTTCACTAACACCATCAAATATTTAATAATTTTTACTTACGTGGCATCCTATGTGGCAAAAATATCTGACTTGGTATATTTTTTTTCCACATCAGATTTCCTACTCATCTTTTCTCCATCAAAGTTGTGTCGTTTTGACGAGAGTCTATTCCTTCTAAAATATAACTCAAACGCACGCGCTATTTTGCTCATAAAAACATCGGAGACGTTATCAATTCTCTACTTTGTTGGAGACGTTACCCATTCTCTACTTTGTCGGAGACGTTACCCTAAAATAGAGAATGGATAACATCTCCGATGTTTTTATGAGCAAAATAGCACGTGCGTTTGAGTTATATTTTAGAAGGAATAGGCCGAGGTCAAAACGACACAACTTTGATTGAGAAAAGATGAGTAGGAAATCTGATGTGGAAAAAAAATATACCAAGTCAGATATTTTTGCCACATAGGATGCCACGTAAGTAAAAATTATTAAATATTTGATGGTGTTAGTGAAAAGGGTGACATTGGCAGAAATGTAAAACGTTAGGGTTACAATTGACAGAAAAAAGAAACGTTTTGCCACATAAGATGCCACGTCAGCAAAAACTGTTAAATATTTGACGGTGTTAGTGAAAAGGGTGACATTGGCAGAAACGTAAAACGTTAGGGTTACAATTGACAGCGAAAAACGTTAGGGGTGAAACTGACAGGACCCCCAAACGTTGGGGTTAAGAAAGGTACTTTTGCCTTTGAAATATTTTAATTTTCTAGCTAAATTTTTTATTTAAAAAAATGAATACATGTGAGTTTTTTCAACAAAAGAAGTGTTTTCGTAAAATTTTTCATGTTGAAGTTAGTGAATATAATAAGGACAACGTGAATCACACTCTTAACTTATTAAGATGGTTTAATTGTAGTTGTATTTCACACGTCGAGTTTTGGTTGGGTTTGAGATTTTAAGTAAAAATTTAAAAAGTGTGGTTTAGTCAATGTGAGATTAAGTGTGACCATTTCTAATTAATTAATTAATTAGTTATAAAATGGAGTCTGATTTGATACTCCTCTTCTATCATTTGCTTCGTAATATTCACTCACCTTATAAATTTAGTAATGTACAGCATTGGATCAAACAAAATAAAAAATGCAGTGAATGAATCTTACATTAGATGAAGCTCACACGTAAGATTCACTCTATGTCTTTCTCTCTCGGATTCGATTTGGCAGTCTTCCTTATAAATACCCAAAATATACTTCACATATATTTGAGTATGTAACTTAATTACTTGGCACGTTGTTTAGAAAGTGAAAGAGAAAGCTAAGTGAATGTATTTATTGTATTTGTTAGTAAAATTTGAAAATGGAAATGGAATGAGAATATATTAAATTATCACTTTATCTATTACATTAAAATAATAAAAAGAAAAGAAAGTTATAATTATGTAAAATTAAAGGGTATAATTAGGGGTGTTCATAACTGAACAAAACCGATGCACTTGAACCAAACCAAACCGAATTAGCACAAATCGAACAAAATCGATCAATGTTTGGTTTGGTTGGGTTTAGTATGTAGAAAAACCGAACCAAACCGCATACGCATATATATATATATATATATATATATATATATATATATATATATATATATATATATATATATATTATGTTAAAATTTTTAAATAATAAAATATAAATTTGTTTTTAGAAGGTTATATTAAATTTAGTCAATATAAAAATTTAATTTTAGAACTAAGTTGATTGTATATTGTAAGTAAATGAAATATTACTATACTTTTTTTATTATTTATATTGAATAAAATTATATTTTTTTATTAATAAACTTAAATATGTGAGTTTGATGACATAAAAGTCATAAACCGCCAAACCGAACCGCTCAAAACTGCTCGTTTATGGTTTGATTTTATACTTTTATTTGGCTTGGTGTTATCAACTTAAATCGATAAGTGCACTAAATTTTTATTAAAAACCGTCCAAACCGCCCACCAAACATCTCTAAATATAATAGACATTTTATATATTTTTTTCATAACAAAAATAAAAAGTAAAAAATAAGTAGGACCTACTCTAGTTTTCATTTCCTCTCACTAAGTTCAAATGTTCCATCCCCAAAAAATTTTATAAAAATATTCTGTCTTGTTAGCATATCATTGGGACATGCACCCCCATGGCGTGGGACCCACCTTGCTCTTAATTATCATATTATTATTATTATTACTTGTTTTTCTGAATTAATTATTATAGATGATGATCATTTATCATATTTATTCAATTTATCAATTATAGTATAGGCGCCTCACTTCTTCAATCAACTAACTCTGACTAACGTAATACATAAATCATTTACCAGCAACCCAACTTGTTTAATCGGGTTACATAACTCTTTTTTCTTTTTTCTTTTTAATTATTCGTATATGAGGGCACAAGAAAATTATCTTTTTTTGCTAGTCTAGAATTTTAAGTCTAAATATTAATAATTTTGTAATGACTCGAACGTTTTATTTATTCATAATTTACTCACTGAGCAACGAATTTTGTCTGGATCATACACACATAACCTTTATCCTTTAATTATGTAAATAAGGCCATACTACTAAATTAATTTTATATTTATTTCTTCATCATATGATACTATTATATTTATTTTGTTGGATGAAAAAATTTAAATTCATTTGGATTAGAGATATTAATGATTTGGAGGCTAAACGCCAGTGGGGAGATGATTTTGCAAGTGATTTAAGTTGTTGTATTGTGTTAGCCCATTAAGATTGGGCTTTCTGATTGAGGCCCAAAAGGAATAAGAGCCAGCATATACCAAGTTGGCCATTAAGAATACATCGAATCAAGTATTTAATTCAGTCCCCCAAAAAAAAAAATTCAAGTATTCAAATTATCGAATTAACAAGAGGAGAGTATTGTTTTTTTATCATTGAAACATGCATTTTACTTTGACTTAGTTCATGTTTAAAGATATTTTTTGAATAATTTTATCCTTATACTAGTTATATTGATGCTTTGTTGTAATATTTGTTAGCATATTAATTAATGTTTTGATTTGCTATAATGCATTCATAAAATTAAAGTAAGGGCTATGTTATTTAAAAAACAATACTATTTGGAAAACGAAATTAAAAATTTTAATATTTCAAGAACTAAATTAATATCAAAAACTTGTTTTAGGGTAAGTTGGGATTGAGGATTAAGGAGGAGAAGGGGAGGGAAGGAGAGACTATTAAGATATCTTCTCCTTTGTTTGGGAAGATGAAAATTGGAGGGGAAGATAATGGACGATCAATCATTAACCCTCCATTATCCTTTTCCTTCACAAATTCAAGATACTCCAAATTGGAGTATTTTGGAGGATGTATCAACACCCAAATAAGGGGAGGACATATTGAAGTTTAACCTTCCCTTCTCCTCTAATCTCTCCCCTTTTCTTCCCCTCTGAATTCCCAAACACACCCTTAAGAATAAAAAGAGTTAAGTTAAAAAAAAAAAAAAGAGAGAATAAAAAGAGTTACTCTATTTGGCATTCATCATATATATCCTCATTTGTTAAAACTATGAAATCAATTACTATTGGGCCTGAATCACTATTTAAGCCTGGCATATTTGTCCCAACCAGTAAGCCCAAAACATAACTCTAATGATCCGAATCATAGATTTGAAAGAGGCTAAAATTAATTTTCTACTCATAAAACATCAAAAGGGGATGTAGCTCAGATGGTAGAGCGCTCGCTTAGCATGCGAGAGGTACGGGGATCGATACCCCGCTTCTCCATTTTTTCTTTCTAAATTTGCCCAACTTTTGCTAGCTTTTCATTTTATGCGTAGGTTTTCGGTCCACGACTCCTCGAGTTTGAACAAAGGCATGTCGTTTAGTTATTTTAATTTTTAATACTCTTAATTATTTTTTCTTTTGTTTTTTTAGAACTTATATATAGTATAGTATATATATATATATAATTGAATATATATTTAATCAATATGAAAACTATTTATTTCAATTTTTAAATAAACTAAATTGATTATTTTTAATTCAAAAATGAATTATACTGAAATAATAACGGTTTAAATATTATTTTGCTAGTAAATTACAATTTTTTTTTATGTATAGTGGAAAAAATAATTTTACTCTATGTTAATTTGTTATACTGATAGTAAACAACCTTAGAGAAAAAAACTTAAATAATAATATAGCTTTACTCTATCAAGCCTAACAAAAGGGGGGAAAAATGGAACTCAAGCACTTCAACTATTTTATTTATTTATTTTAGTTAATTACTGTCTATCCATTTTATTTTTCAATCAACCACCTATAACGTAAAAAAAAAAGTTTGGAGAAGATGTTTATTAATATTTAGTAATGTAATAAACTTTTATTCGCTAAAAAATAAATAAATAAGGAAAATAAATAAATAAAAACAGAATTAAACTCAATAATTAGTTTTCATTTTTTTTCTTCTTTTATTTCTTAATCTTAATCAGCCTCTTGTAACCCGCCAAGTACAACGGACCCAACAAACAACCCAACGGCCCCAACCCCCAGCGCCGCGGCCACAAGTGCCTGAAGCGCCACCAGCCCCGCCGAGTCATCGGGGATCAGAACTATCGTCGCCACCGCCGCTACCACCGCCGGAAGCGCCGCCGACGCCAGAGCCGACGGCGAAAATCCGGCGGCCTTCTCCAGCAAGCTGAGCAGCCCGAGCTCCTCCGCCTTCGAGAAAACCCCCAATTTCTCGATCGAGGAGAGCGTGAACCCTAGCTCCTCCGCCTTCGACAGCAAACCCGCCTTCTCCACATTGCTCAGCACTTTCCGCTTCTCCAGCTTCTTGAACACGTCCACCTCCACCTCCTCGCTCCCTTCGTAGAAGATTCCCGCTCCGAACCACTCCTTCTTCCAGTCATCGTCGTACTTGTTCACCTTGCATACATAATCAATTTCATCCGTAATATAGCAATTTCGATTCCCAATTTTCTTTATGGAAGCTAGGAGCTAGGCAAACGAAGCAGAAACGTGAAGAAGAGAGGATAATTTTGCAGAAAAGAAAACCTCCAGTTCTACGTATGGAGTAATGTGTGTTCGTGAATGTTTCGAGGTGGATTCTAATTGGACTTGAAAGCCAAAACACCGATCTAACAGATTTTCGAGGTAAAATCAAAGTTGTGAAACGTTCGATACCTTCTTTTTGGTAGCCATAGCTACGACGAGTAGAGATTTCTTGGCAGGAAATAGACGGTGGTAGCCGAATTTGGAGGAGAAGGCGCGATTGCAGTGGAGGCCTCGAAGATACGGAGATGAAGATGGTGCAGGAACCGCCATGGATGAAAGCTGAAGCTCAGACTCTGAGAGGCACAAGGAAATTTTCTGTTAGAGATCCCTACTGCCACGTGGGACAAGGTAGTGAGAGATTGAAAAGACTTTTTGCTTTTTTTTTCTTTTTTCTTTTTTTTTTCCTCTATAATATGATTATCTTTGTTTTGCATCCACGCTATCCTATAATGTGATTTCCACCAATCATGTTGGTGATAGCTTTATCCTCTAATAATGGAAAGAGTTGTTTTATGGCCAACTTCTACCCAAGTTATTTCCTTAGAATAAAGAGAGCACTAGAAAGATGATAGATTTAAAAATAAAACTTTCGTTTACTTTGGAAAGATTTTTCTCAGTGTAAGGCTATATAAACACGGGTGAGTTTTGTTGCATCATGCAATACAATTTTAGTCAATAGGATTATGACACTTGTTATTTTGCTGCATCATGCAATGCAATTAAATCACATCAATGACTACAATTGTGCCACATAACCCATTGCATTATCCAACAAGTTGCATCATAGACTCATCCTATAAACACATATATAAAATTTACCTTGAAACTTAATATTGAGTTTTAACAAACACAGAGACTTATAATCAAAAGGTCAAAACCCCAAATTGGTCCTTTATGTTTGCACGAAGTTTCATATTGGTCCTTTATGTTTCAAAAAGTCCAAATTGGTCCTTTATGTTTGCAAGAAGTTCTAAATTGGTCCTTCCGTCCAAATCCGTTTATTTTCTAAGTTAAGTGCTGACGTGACATGCTGACATGGACACACCATCTCTCTACGTGTCAGTTGAAGTTGACGTGGCATGCCACGTCATCGCCACGTCACTGCCACATCATCATCCAATATCATATGTGATGACGTGGTGCTGACGTGGCATGCCACGTCAGCTTGGATGGATATGTCAGCACGCCACGTCAGCACTTAACTTAAAAAATTGACGGAAGTTGATGGAAGGACCAATTTGGAACTTCTTGCAAACATAAAGGACCAATTTGGACTTTTTGAAACATAAAGGACCAATATGAAACTTCGTGCAAACATAAAGGACCAATTTGGGGTTTTGACCTAATCAAAATTAAGAATTCCTTTAAAAACTTTGACCAATATGCTAAAATATGACAACACTCATTGAAATTAAATTTTCTGAGGACCAAATTAAAATGAAACTTCTACGGTTGAAGAAGTGTTGGAAGTATAATTTTTGAAAAAAATTCATCATGTCACGTCATCATTTGACGGATCAAATTAATAGTGTATAAAAGGACTAATTGGAAATAAGTTGCAAAGATAAATGACCAATTTAATACTTTTGAAAGATAGAAGACTAATATAGAACAAGTGGGAAAGATAGGAGACCAAAATGGGGTTTTGGCCAATTTAATTTAAGCATTGTTTATCAATTAATTAAGTTGAATCGCTTCTCTTAGTGCAGAAACCATAGCTAGTGTTTGTTTCAAAACCTAAATTGGATGATGCTTTTGAGCCAAAATTGGCTTGCGGAGGGGAAGAACAACTTGAGAAGGTTATGTCTAACTTGAATTTTGATGTTTCTTTATCTTTACAGGTTATTTTAGCTTTATTGTTAGTATATTCAAAATTGTTTGAACACTTATGGCTGATACAGAGGAAAATGAACATTTGTTATATGTACCAAGTTCTTAAAGCCCATAATATAACCATAGGAAGTTTCTTTGAAACCAGCTTTTTATGTGTTTCACCTGTTTTGAAGAAGATGGTGAATATATGTAAACAAGTTTGCTAGAAAAAGTGCTGTATGCTCTTATTTATTATTCTCACAAAAGAGCATTTTCCTGGATATATCAATCTAAAATTGGATCATTCCAATCACATACCCTTTTTAAATCTTTTAATTTATATCATCAAGAAGAAACTCCAAAAAAAAAAATGATTATCTAGGGAAATGCCTAGATTTCTATACATTGATGTACAATGATGTTATTAGGTGCACATTCAGTTGGTTGGATTTTGTTCAACTTCTTTCATCAGTTTCAAAATTTCCTCTTTCTTAGCCATGAGGCCTTGGATCTTGGAGTCTAACTTTTCAAGCTTTGCCTTCAGTTTTGATGGATCCTTCTTATCTGCAGGGTCCTTTTTCTTCTTCTCTTTGTCCTTCTTCTTTTTCTTGTCCTTGGATTCTTCTTCTCCTTCTACTTCTTCATTACATTCCTCACCTTTCTCTTTCTTTTCTTTCTTCTTCTTCTTGTCCTTGGACTTCTTTCCTTCTTTCTCTTCCCCAGAATTCTCAGCTTTCTCTTCCCCACCACCCTCTTTCTTCTTCTCAATGTCCCTAGATTTCTCTTCAGCTTCTTCACCACCATCCTCTGGTTTCTTCTTCTCTTCCGAATCCTTTTTCTCAGCTTCACCCTCATCTTTGTGATGGGTTTCCTCAGTATTTTCCATATTCAAATCAGGGAGTGCTATGGACTTTGATTTGGTTTCCTCTGAAAACCATCAATTGAAAAATTATTTTTTTGCTAAAAGTGGTCAGAAACTGCTCAAAATATTGATATATAGCTTACCAAAGTTTGAATTAAATGATGTGTAGTTTTTTTAAGATTAATTTAAATTCACCTCTCGGAAAACTTTAAAACTTTCGTGCAAAACCTTATCTTTTATTGAACAGAGTTATTAACAGAGCTTAATGGCTTCTTCATGGAAGCTCAAGTTCATTCATGCAAAACCGTATCTTACATTCACCCTTCTGAGTGGTATTTAACTATTTATGAAAATTTAAATAAGGGAAGTTAGTGCTATATTCTCAAAAATAGAGGGGGATATATATATATATATATATATATAAAAATTGATATTAGGTGGGTGTATACATATGAAGGGGATCAAACAAATGGAAGAACATATTTACCTGGAGTCTTCTATTTTACTTTGGGAAATTCTTTTCTTTTCAAGTGGAAAAGATTTGCAACCTTAAATAGGCTTGAATAAGTGGAAAAGCCTCAATTTAAACGAATACACTAAATGTTTGGTTTACAGCAGATTTAGCACAAAACTCTAATATCCACACATTGCATTGCAAACCATTTGAAATAAAATTAAAAACACTTGCACTTTTCACGCTTAGCCACCGATCCACGAGATTAATTTTCTGACTTTCTGTATCTATTCTTCTTTATTGCTATTGACATTGGATGCTAATATGCCATGCAATTCTCAAAAGGCTAAAGTATTATTTTAGTCTTCAATGTTTGCATGAAGTTTAATGTTGGTTCTTAATGTTTCAAAAGTTTAATGTTGGTCCTCAAAGTTTTATTTTTTGGTCGATTTTGGTCCTCGAGCGTAATACCGTTAACTTTTTGTCATTAAATGATGACGTGGCATGCTTATGTGGCACACCCTCTCTTCTACGTGTCATATTTTAATGATGTGACATGACATATCACTGCCACGTCACCCCAGATGATGATGATAAAGGAGAGAAGAAGATGATGTGGCAATGTGGGGTGACGTGGCAGTGATGTATCATGCCACGTAATTAAAATATGACACGTAGGGGAGAGGCTGTGTCACATAAGCATGTCACGTCATCATTTAATGGCAAAAAGTTAACGTTGTTACGCTCGAGGACCAAAATCGATCAAAAAATAAAACTTTGAGGACCAACATTAAACTTTTAAAACATTGAGGACCAATATTAAACTTCATACAAATATTGAGGACCAAAATCTGAAAATTAGTTTCCTATTTTTGGAATCTAAATTAGTATCTTATTTGCTTAAATAGAAATTTTGATCTTATCCTTAAATGTTAACATTTATTGTATAGTATTTTTGGTCCATTTTCGAATTCAAAATGTTGAAAATTGATAAATTCAACAATTGTACTAGATTATTTCTTTATAGCTTTGTTTTTAAAATCTATAATCAAAATAAAGTACGTGAAAAATTTTCTTTTAACAAAAACCTATCAAAAAGAAAAAAAGAAGTTGTATAAATCATACCAATTATAAGAAGAGAAATCTTGTGGCAAAAATATTGAGGTTGTACCTATTTTTTTCCTTGATATAATTGAGCTTATCTCTTCAATGCGGGATTAGAAAATATATACACAAATTTAATCACGTTTAAAAATAATCTACAAAAATATATAATTTTTACTGTGCACGAGTAAAAATGTCGTCAGTGAAGACGTTTTTTAAAAATTTTGACAAGAAAAACACCTTCAAAAAGAGCGTTTATTGGGTCAAATAATCAACCTTATAAACGCCTTCAATGAGAGTTTTTTTACAATTTATTTTTCATATAAATATTAACATTAAAAAAGGACATTTTTATGATTGACCATTTAATCCTATAAATATCTTTTGTGTTTAATTTTTTTTTCTTACGTACAATAAAAATTTGTATATATATTTTTAGTTACATATTCACGTGAAAACCCCTTCAATGCGTCCCCCCATCGTACGAAGAAAAATTTTTGCGAAAATTATGGTCCACGAGGACATGCAGAGTACTTCTGTTGAAATGAGTGGTGTTTAAATCAAAACAGTGGCTCCACAAAGTCAAAGAGTATGCTTTAAAGCTGCAATAACAGCACAACTTGGTTTGAATTCTTTGGTAGAGTGCAGGCACTTATCATGTTTACACGGACTTTATTATTTTCTTCAGAAGTATACATGTTCAAAATGAATCTTTTATTATTATACCTTTTTTTGTCGATAGATAGAAAAAGAGATTAGGGATGATACTTGCATGTGAATCTCACTTTTTATCGTTTATGGATCTTCTATGATTGGGTTTTAGTGTTGTTTAGTTAAGTACGGTGAAATCGTGGCTAGCTAACCAAATAATCGTGGCTAATTCAATGACACCAAAACTCAACGGCAGAGGGTTTCTTCTCTTTTTTATCTCTATTGATATAATGGCAGAGTCCGAGAATCCTAATCTATTCATGTTGCTTCACCATGCACTTAAATCCATCTATAATGTATTGGATTCACCATTATTAGTTGTAATCAAATCCAATTCAATCAAACTTTGAATAATGTCAGTGACTTCAAGTGACAAGTGCGAGTAACAACAAAAAAGAAAAAACCACAAAATATAGACAACATAGAGAAATAGTAAAGAGACTACTAAGTAGTAATAGAATTTTATGTTTTCAAAAGTATATACTTTTCTCAAACATGAAGAGTTAGTCATTCATTACATAACCCCAAAATTTCTACCTTTTTATGTTAATCTCTTGCCCCCACAACCCTTTCTCTTATTTCAAGTCTTGAAAAGTGCTCACTACTCACTCAATCAATTCCATAATCCCAAAAAAAATACAAGTTGATGACAACTCCTCACTTTCCCTCCTTTATCCCTACAACTTTTTCAAATGCTAAATAGTCGCTCCTTTGTCTCACCCCTTTTCCCACCCACCTTTCACTCCCACTATTTAGATTTTCACGTCTAAAAAAATTGTCAGTCATTATAAAAAATCAAAAAGGGAAACAAAAGAATCTAGCTAGTAGCTCCTCTCAACAACAACAAAAAAAAAAACAAATTAAATCTACATTAACCTATCCGATAGGCTTGGAAGTCGCCGGAAAAAGTTCAACCTCGCCGGCGGCATTGGGTCTCTAAACATGGGATGGCGGAGGTAGTAGAATCCTAGAGCCACTGCCACCATTTTCGTTGGCACCACAAACAAAATCAAAGTCATTCCCAAGCACACTCCTATGAACAACTTGGTGGCCTTTGGGTCCCTCCAGCTCACCAAGGCTTGAACCCTCTCCCCTTGGGTCGCAACATCACCCAACACTTTCTGAACCCGAGCTGCCACCATCCTTAACCTATCATACCTCATCCGAACCACATCGGCTGGCTTCGAACTTGGGATTGTGTCAAATTCTTCATCAAGTTCATCCGGGTCAACCGCTTCGGCTTGGGACAACCGGGTGTCCATCCCACCCGGTATCCTGGGTTTGAACCGCTTACACCATATACCAATCAAAACCATGTATAAGAACCCCGTAGGGATGATCAAATCCGGGTACCAAACAAGTACAATGTACATGCTATGGAAGAAGATTGTTGTGAGTGGGTTTCTCCATCCTTTTATGTTGTCTAGCGATTTTGTCAAACCCACAGCCCATGCAATTACCCCAATGATCCGAAACCAATGGACCTTGCTTTTCCTCATGCTCCAATTGTTTGAGTCCGAATCCAGCATGTAATGGACAACTTCCTTGCCCAACGGGGGCTCCGACCGCGCCAACCACTGCGCCACCATCCTCGTGGCGGCTCCGCGCAGCGCCTCCTGTTGCGCCACCCCAATGGGGCGGAGATAGTGCATTCTAGGAAGCAATGGCTGGCCGTAAATGCGGCATGTGTCGGGTAGTAGTGTCGGGCAAGAAAACCGGACCGCCAACTCAATTTCGCCCATTTTTTTCAACCCGGTTCTGGATAAGACCATCAGAGGGTACGGGTTCGTGTATATCTTGTTGGCCTCGAGTGTAGAGACCCGTATTCGTACCTTGCCAATGCGGAGGTCGGGCTTCTCTTCTGACACGTCAGCAAACATTCGCCAGTTGTCAAACACCCCGATGGTGATGACGGTGCAGGGGTCGAACACCTGCCACGTGTACTGCTCGTTCCAACGTGGATCAAAGTTGTCTGTGATGGTTCGAGTCCGGACCCACTTCTTTCCGTACTTGGCAACACAGTAAGCATCCGTGGACCCCTTTCCTTTTGTACCTTTGGTTTTCATGGGAAGCAAACCGCGTGCTCCGACGATGCCTAGCTCTAGAATCCCCACCGGCGGCGTCCACAGCTGCTTCGCCGTCGGCCGGAAGTCGCTGCACACGTGCGCCGCTTCGTCCAGCACGTGGTACCCGCCTTCAAGGCACAGACGCAGAAGCACTCGCCCGCGGTAGGAGGACCCACCGCCTTCCAATGCGAACCATTTCGATGCCACTCGCCGCTCGTCGACGCGCCTCTCGATGGAGCTCAATTGGACGAGTGTGTGCCCTAACGGTGTAGGCTCCTTGCTAGGAGTGGTGTACTTTTCTACTACCAGAACCATAGAATCTTCCAGAGGCTCACCGGCGACGAACATGAGGTCTTCGTTCCAATGGAAGGAAAGGCTATGTTGGTTCATGGACCCTGGTCTGGTTCTTGCGGATTGAAAACCTAGCTGGACCTTTATTCGAATATCCGGCGTCGTCAATGGAGGTAGATTCGAAGCGACGACTTTGAGGTCTTGAGCTTCGATTATGTTCACACGGAGATACCAGAGCTTGGGTGATTGGTATACCTTGGGTCGCGTGTGAGCCACGTACGGCGCGTCTGAGTTCCACGCCTCCGGGAATGCTTCGTCTGATTGTGTGCCGATCCAGACGGAAAGCTGAATATCACCGGAAACCTTGACGGATTTTTGACCGGGAGCACCGGCTTCTAGATGGTACCATTGTGAGGCTAAAGGAGTGTTGGGAGGATCTCGCACCGGCACGTCGGAGAGATCGAAGCAGACGCCGCCGAGAAACTTCTCCGTTGGAGAATCCCAAAGCGATATCTCCAAAGTAGTGTCTGCATTGTTGTGCTCCAAGGCGAAGACCTGGTGCCACTCCGGCGAGCCTTTGTTGGGACGATGGAAACTCGCAGGTTTGGATCTGACGAAGCGTCTGGAGGTTCGAATCTTCACGTAGGGACTCTCGCAGGGAGCGTTAATCCCACGCGCCTTCAAGACTCTAACGAACAGGTACTGCATTGGCTCCACGAGATCATCACGCGGAGCAACCCTCTCTGAGATGTTGCCAGCTGGCTTGCCGGTCATAACTGGAGGAGGATGATGATGATCAATTTTATCATCTCCGTTGGATCTTTTCAAATTTCTCGCTCTCTCCCGTGCTGCTGCTCCTCCTCCTCCTGCTCTTGCCGCCTTCATTTTCTTCGATTTCGGAATGCAATGTGTTTCTAGAATTTCCGGCAATGGCTGATCCTGATCTTGATCCCGAAGATGATTCTGATTCAGATTCAGATTTAGATTCACCACCGGTGGCGCCGATTCTTCAATTTCAAAAGGCGATTGAGAGTCCTCTTCAACTTCAGAATGCTCGACTGGTTCAGGAACTTCCGAATCGATTTCTTCCTCAACCTCGACATTAACGGCAGGTGGTTCAGTGTTCGATTTCGTCTTCGTCTTCGTCCTCTGATCTTGCTCTGTGAGATTCTGCTGAGGCGGAAGCCCCGTGTGAGTTTGATCCTGGTTCATGAACTCGTCATAGTAATAAATCTTGAGGCCGATTTCTCCTCTAATCCAACTAAACACGCTCTTCCTCTCCAAGGCGAAGAAGACGAGAGTCTCGTCCCCTCGCTTGGCGAAGTGAGTGCCGTAGAGCTTCACCTTCCCGAGAAACTGATTCTTGCGACCGCTTCCATTGCCGTACTTCTTGTCGTTGTACACCTCGATCTCCATCACCTGGAACTCCATCTCGTCGGGATCGGAGACGATGAACTCGAGAGTCTCGTTCCAAACCGGGTTCAACTCCTTGAACCTGGTGGTGGTCCTCTTCCTCTGGCCGTCGAACTCCGCCATGACGTAAGGGCTGGAGCTACCCTGCCCATCCTTGGGAAGAAGATCACGCGCCTCCACCACCTGGACGATCACTCTTCTGACGCTGCTGGGAGGCTGAAACGGCGTCGTCATGCCGATCCGATCATTGTGTCAGTGTGATGATTTTTCGGTTTGGCTCTCCGGTGAGGGATGATACTGTGATAGCGTTGTTTTGGTTTGTGGGAGAAACAAACAGAGTGGGCGTTGATAGCGGGGAACAGAGAGAAAGAGAGAGAAGGTACGTAGATTTTTTGTTTTGTGTTTCTTTTCATTCAAAGTATGCTTTATTTTATTTTCGTGTTCCCTCCATTTTTGGGTTCCATATCCACCGCACATTTGTATTCTACTTTTAAATTTGGTGTTTTTGAATTTTATATATATATATATATGTTGAAGTTGCTGAGTGGTAAATTTTTCATGAAGTGTAACAAGCACTTGGGTTGCGTTTGGTATTGGTGAGTATTTTAGTGGGAAGTGAAAGTAGAAGTAAGTGATAAAAGGTATGCAGGAAAATAGAAGTGGAATATAAAAGTAATTTGTTTGGTATGGTGGGAAGAAGATAGGGAAATAGAAGATAAATGTATGAAATACCTTTTTTGCCCTTACTTTTTTAAAAGCCACAAATTTTTTAAGGGCATTTTGGTCTTTAAACCTCAACTCAACTCACCTCACCTCACCACAACTTCCTTCTCCTCACCCATGGCACCTACCTCCCCTCCTATGATGGAACTTGGCTCACCATAAAAAAAGCCTCACCATATACTAAACAAACTCATGAGTGGTGAAATCATTCACCTCTACTAACTTCCATCTTACAATTGGTTGACACAGTTATATTGATTTAGTTGCTTATTTATAGATCTTTTAATTTATCATATTTTGGCAGACTTCACTCACACACTTGATTAGTTGATTTGGTGTTTTCTTTCTCTTGTTTTATTCTTTTCCACGATTATCCTCTAATTTTGCGCTATCTTCACTAAAAATTTGAAACATTCTGACTAGATTTAATCACCACTTGATTCGGTATCTGTTTTAAAAAATATAGATACCAAATTTTATATCTTTGTCAAAAAAATTTTTTTAGTAAAAACTTTACATTTAACTTATATAACTTATCAATCTTATAATTAAAATTTTACCTATGTTGGTATAGTTGGTTCTAAGCCCGAATAAAAGACTAGGGCTGTGTTATAGTCGGCAGTTAGTGTAAAATTTTATTAAATTTTTATGAATATGGATCAATAACGTGAGCATATTATATACCTCATATATAATTGATGATTTATTTTAAAAAATTAGTATTTTATTTTGATTGAAGAATTTTATAATAAAGGTATAAATAATTCCATATAAGTCTAATTTTATTTAAATAAATTAAAGCATGGGTGTAAATAGTTTGAAATATTAAAACGGAGTATATTTGAATTTATTACATCTTTGGTTGCTGAGGGATTTGGTAGAGGAATATTTACTTCCCTTTGACAACTTGTATGGTAGAGATGGAAGTAATTTGGTGGGAAGTAGAAATGAAAAAGGAAGTGGAAGTGGAAGTGAAAGTAAATGATAAGAAATGCGTTTAGTACGTAGGAAAATGAAAGTAAAATATAAAAGTAATGTCGTTTGGTATGGTGAAGAGAATATATAAAAATGAAAGATAAAAGTGTCAATGGCCAATTTTACCTTTAGTTTTATAAGAATTAAAAGTAAATAAACACTTTTTTCAAGAATATTTTGGTCCAGAATAAGTTGTTTCCTAGCAACTTTCTAAACTTCCCTCCCAACATAGATAGAATGAGATTGGATCATATATTCTCCAGCATAAAAAAATAATAAGAGAGAGTGACACATAAGTGGATCCCACATGTAGGATCCACTTATCTGTCATTCTCTCTTATTATTTTTCTATACTGAACAGCATAAAATCTATTCTCTACTTTAGTGACACTCAATGGCTACCAAACGTGTTACGAAAAGTATCTTTCCCTCGTAGTCGTAGGTGTGAGGGAAGTTGCAGGAAAGTTGTGTTTTAATGTCTTTTTTGTCCTTAATAATCTTTTTAAATTTCACATACGCAGTGGGTGAAGGAGATATGTGAAGTTACATAATGACAAAATTGATTTTTCAATATTTTATTATTTATTTATTTTTTATCTTCATTTCATCTCTTATCAAACAAAATTAAACTACATATCAAACACAATTTTTTTTTTCTCTCTCACTTACTTCCTTTTTCATTTCTCATTTTATTTTCTACCAAAACATATTACACCTGCTAATTGTTGCTTCTAAAATAATCAATCTCTATGTTCTGCAACTCTTATGTTAATGTTACCAATATATATATATATAAACTATAAAAGTTGAGTCTGGGGTGATGAGGAGCTCTTCAGGGCTAAGTAAAAGGACCATTCAAATTAAATGAAATTTGAAAAAAAAGTTGTGAGAAAGGAGCATTTGTATTTGACAAATTAAGAGTTGAGAAGTAATTTTTAAATATAATTTGTGTTTGATAAATTTGTATTAAAAAGTGTTTTTGAATAAAATTACCAAAAAAGAGTATATGTAGATTTAAGTGCTATTACTATTATTAAATAGATAAATTATATAAATATTTATTATTATTAAGTTTTATTACTCAAATAAACTTAGATAATAATTAGTTTATTAATTTTTTTATGAAATTAGTTTATTAATTTAATAAAGTATTAATGAAAAAATTATTAATTTTAGTTTATATAATTTTTTATTTATGATTATTATTTATTTGTAAAAATTTGAAGGATCGATGTGTGACGAGACGTGAAGCGAGGATGGGTGTAGGGTGTAAGAAGGAATAAAATTAAAATTTTAAAATGTTAGTAAGGTTATTTTTGTCTTAAAATAATTTTAGTTTTTGTTTTTTGTTAATAACAGAAGCTTTAATTTTTAGCTTCTACTTAAAACTAAAAAATTACTTCTATTACAACTCAAATACACTTTTGAGTAATTTTTCAAACACCTTATTTTAAGAAAATAAACACTTTCTGAGTGAAATTAAGCTTCACCAAACAAGCTCAAAGTTTGAATTCTCCTTCCAATAATACGTATAAACAAGTAAGGTAATACATAATCTAATAATAATAGAAATAATAAATAGATTTTCTTAAAAAAATAATAGTACGCGCGCTTTGGAAAAATGACAATTTTGTATTAACTATCAACACGTTTGCCCTGCATGCTCGGTAAAGTATCTTGAGACTGCATAAAACAATTTTTAAAAAATGTAATTGAATTTTTTTTATCAAACTATCCATTAAAATAGATGAACCGGACTTGATAATTAATTTTTTAAAATATTATTGAACTCATTATAAAAATAATTCTTTCAATAAATAACCTTAGGTGGTGTTTGATATAGTTTAAGGAGGGAAGGTGAGAGAGAAAGTGGATGTGTTGTATGTTTGGTATCAGGAGGGAATGTGAGAGGAAAGGTGAAAGGGAAGGTTGAGAGAGAAGGTTGAGTGAAGGTTTTTTCCCTGCAAATTTAGAGGGAATGTGAGGTTGAGGGAAGGAAATAGATATGAAAATACTATTTTGTCCTTCCCTTCTCAGTGAGGGTATAATCTTAGAGGGTGAAATCGTCTTTTGCACTTTTTAACTTCCACCTCCCTATCTCATTCCTATCATACCAAACAATTTTATTCTTATTTTCATTTTACTTTTCCTACATACCAAACACATATAAATCTTCCACTTCCACTTCCACTTCACTTCCACTTCCACTTTCATTTCTACTTCTACTTCCCACTAAACACTCACCGGATACCAAACTTGCGATAAAAGTAAAAGAAAGTTAAAAGTAATGGCAGTGTGCACTGCAAAATGAAATAGTAACATCCCAACAGGGAAGCACATGGACATGGACATGATTGGGAGTCCCAATTCCAAACAAGGCTCAGTCCCTTTTGTCAAAAGTAGGCTTATATTTTAGTCTAAAAGTTCTAGGACAAAGGATTACCTTTTCAATTAAAAAAAATTAGGTTAAGATTCTTATAATTTTGTTATAAGATTCTTTTAATCATAGAATTTTTTTTATATGATTATTTATGTAAAATATAATATTTTATATTTTTTTTGTATCGTAATTAATTATAAAAATATTTTTTATCATGTGTCTTTTTTCTATTGAAAAATCTTATTACAAAAATATAAAAAATAATATAAAGAATAATATAATAACTAAGTTTACTCTCTTCAATAACGGTACCTCAAAAGTTTAGGGGTGCCCCTACACATTAATTAATTCATTCGTCTAGCAATTGTCATTTGTGTTCACTGCTCAACAAGCTAAGCTCCTCAACTTCTAACATTATTTTAATTTTTTAGTTTACCAAAATTTATTAATTTTAAAACAGTCCTGGAAGAAAAAGCAAGAACACAATGCCACAATTATGGTAGAAAATGCAATTTCATTTTTAATTTGTACTGTTCTGAGTTCTCTGAAATGGGGTGTTGTACACTATTTAAATTGGATTGGATTTTAGAGGGAATATTGGTGGAATCTAATGCAGTGACATAAAGTAAATTTTGATACCATGCTTCTCATTTTTTGGACCAAGTTGGAGGATGCATGAGATCAGTGAAGAATCATATAAAAAGCAAGTGTTGGGATTTTCTTTTTAATAAAAGGTTGAGATTTCTTCAAATTAAGGATATATATATATAGTAGAAAACTAAAGGTGCATTTATTTAAGTTTTTTTAAGGTAAAAGGTGTTTTAATTTTAAACTTAAGTACTTCTAATATATAAATTATATGTTTGGTTAAGCTTCTTAAAAAAAGAAGCATTAAAAACAATACAAAAACTACTTTTTTATAAGCCTAATTTTGGAGCTTCCAAAAAAAAAAAAAAAAGCTCAATCGATAGCTAAATTTTAGAAATCTGGTAGATAATATTTTTTTTTTGGTGGAGTGGAAAAGGAACAACGAAAACTAAAGAACCAGCTCCCTCACAGGGGAAGCATCACGCAAATAAGCAAGCAGGAGATCAGTCAAAAACTCAGGAGGACCCATTAAGCGATGAACACCAATCTGATGATCATGACCTTCAGCAGCAAGACGGTCAGCCACACAGTTTCCTTCACAAAGCAAATGATGGATGCACACATGCCAATCACGATTAACCAAACTTTGAGCAAGATGCACAAGGGAAGAACAAGGATGGCCCTCATTACACCCCTGCTTGACCATATTCACAGCCACTAACGAGTCAACCTCCACCATAACTCTTCTAAAGCCGAAAACCATGCACAATGCCCCACAACTCAGCAACAAGGATATTACACGAGCCCAGGTTGCAAGTAAAGCCTCCAAGGAAAGCATCACCAGCATCACGGGCAACACCACCACACGTCGCCACCCCAGTACTGCCTCTTCTAGACCCGTCCACGTTCACCTTCAGCCATCCCATCTCAGGCATCTCCCATTTCACCATAGGCCGAGAACGATGATTCCTCCCTTGATCAGAGCCCCCCAACATACGCTTAGCTTGATTACAAAGGTTCACCAACTGCATTATGCTAAAGTAGGGGTCCCTTGTATCCGAATTGCTAGACCGAAAGACCTCCGCATTTCTGCACTTCCAAATGATCCAACAAGCAATGGCGAAGACTGAACACCAATCACTACCTTCACGCCCCAAATTGCGAGATAAATTCAACATGAACCACTGTCTAAAGTCGGTACCAAAGAAAACCGGCCAATGCTTTGGATGGACAAGCCGCATCCAAATAGTACTCGCTTTAGGACAATCCCGCAAGGTATGAATCTGAGTTTCACTCGCATTACCGCACCTACTACACCCATCACATTGAGTTAAGCTCCTTCTCATACGCGCCACGTTAGTCAGGAGCCTTTCTTGCCCACACAGCCATAGAAAATAGCGAATTCTTTCCATACCTTTCCACTTCCAAATGAGGTTCCAAATTTTATTTGGCTCAGTTTGAGGATAGTTCATAATGGCATAATATGCTGATTTAGTTGAAAAATCACCATGTTTACTATGAACCCAAGCCACCCGATCACTCAAACCTCGTCTAGAGGGAGGCACTAAGGAAGCAATCTTTTTGCAAATATCGTCAGGGAGGAGATAATCAAAGCGATCCCAATCCCAAGCTCCTGAAGCAGTAACATACTCTTCAATTTTGTCCTCCATAACTTGCTGAGCAAGAGGAACCGTAGTCACATTTCCTAACACCACACCGTCAGGAAGCCAAGGATCCGACCAAAAGCGGATGTTTTTGCCATCACCAATACGCCAGACAACACCACGTTTAACATGCTGCCAATTAGCAGCAATGCCTTTCCAAAGACGTGAGGAAGTGGATCTAGCAGCGACCTCCGGCATGATATCATCACCACACTTATACTTCCCACGCAGCACACGAGCCCACAGTGCATCTTTTTGGTTAATAAGACCCCACCCAAGTTTAGTCATAAAAGCCTGATTCTGATGCTTAAGATGCCGCATACCCAAACCTCCCTGCACCTTAGGCTTACACATAGTCTGCCACGAGACTAAATGGAGTTTCCTCCTATCCTGCGATTCGCCCCAAATAAACGAGCGGTTACTTTTCTCAATATCCAAACACAACTTCGCAGGGAGAACACAAGTCTGCATAGCATACACCGGAATGGCCGACGTAACTGATTTCACAAGCGTAACGCGACCTGCAAGGGATAGCGTGTGGGCCTTCCAAGTGGCAAGACGACTTCGAACCTTATCCAGAATATAGTTGTAAGTACTTTTGGAGACACGCTGGTGGAGAAGAGGCACCCCAAGATACTTCCCAAGGTCTCCCGTAATATTAAAACCCAACTCATCACTCAACGCTGTAGCTCGAACATGGTGCACATTTTTAGAGAAGAAAACTTTAGTCTTCCCCACATTAACACGTTGTCCCGAAGCAGCACTGAAGGAATCAAGACAATCCTTAATGACATGAACTTGGTCCAAGGAAGCCTCATTAAAAATCACCAAGTCATCAGCAAAAAAAAGGTGAGAAATGCTTGGGCCTGTACGCCCCAACCGGATAGGCTTCCACTCACCTTCATTCACCGCATGCTGAATCTTGTGAGCTAGACGCTCAATGCAAAGGACAAAGAGGTATGGGGAGATAGGATCCCCTTGGCGAATACCACGAGTAGGAGCGAAGCTCTTAGTCTTCTCCCCATTCCAAATAATTTGCAGGGAGGAGGTCTTGAGACAAAAAAATATCAGCTCAATAAACTTCTCATCAAAGCCAATATCACGAAGAGTATTAATCACAAAGTTCCAGCTCAAACGGTCATAAGCCTTCTCAAGATCAATCTTGGTCGCCATAAAACCCTTCTTACCTTTCATATTCCGCATGGAGTGGATCACCTCTTGCGCGACAACAATATTATCAGTGCTATGCCTCCCAGGAACAAAGCTACATTGGTTTGGCGACACAAGGTCAGGCATCATAGACTTCAAACGGGTGGCAAGGATCTTCGTGAGGGTCTTATACACAACATTACACAAACTTATAGGGCGGAAATCACGAACACTCTCCGGATGGTGCACTTTAGGAATTAGAACAATAAAGGTCTGATTAATATCCTTTATTTGGTTCGGGTTCTCAAACACCCCTCTAATCAAGGACTCCACAGATTCATGGACATGCTCCCATTGACTTTGGAAGAAGATAGGATTCAAACCATCAGGCCCGGGAGCTTTCATCGGCCCCATACTGAACACCGCTTGCTTAATCTCTTCGCTATGAGGTCTCCTCGCCATATTCTCAAGTTTATCATTATTCAGAGTAGGAAAGCAGCCACTATGAATGCTGCTAGCGTCTCTACATCCCTCCTCAGTGTACAATTGAGCAAAGAAATTAGATGTCATATCTTGGAGCTTCTCGGAGTCATACACCCAGTTCCCACTCTCATCCTTGGGCTTCAATTTTATTCCTCTTACGGCGGATCATAGTCGCAGTATGAAAATACCTAGTATTTCTATCCCCGTCAATAATCCATTGAGCTCTAGATTTTTGCATCCACAATAATTCTTCTTGCATAAGCACCTCTTCGTACTCTTTCCACAAAGTTTCTTGAAGCCTAGAAAGGTAATCATTTGGGCCATAAGATAATCTTGCTTGAATGCCCTTCATTCTTTTAAGCAACCGGTCTTTCCGCTGAAAAATGTTCCCAAACACGTCTCGGTTCCAAACCTTGACGTCCTCTTGAAACTTTGCCACCGCTACCGCCCAACCAGAATTATCATGCCAAGCTTCCTTAACAACATCACTGAAAGACTCATGGGTGAGCCAAGCAGCAAGGAGGCGAAAAGGCCTATTAGAGATATCACCCACAGCTTTACGTCCAGTGCACACCAGGATAGAAGAGTGATCCGACTTAAAAGAAGGGAGGTGGTAGACTGAAGCTTCCTCAAACATAACACGCCATTCCTCATTAGCAATGGTTCGGTCAAGACGAATAGCAACAGACCCCCTTTTCCAAGTAAACACAGGAACCGAAAAATGAAGGTCCATTAATAAATTCCTATCCAAGCAATTCTTGAATAAGATGTCAGGTTTACTCCCTCCCACACTACCACCCATTTTCTCATTCACAGCAATATAAGCATTAAAATCGCCAATGACACACCAAGCACTGCTCATATTACTACCAATATAATCGATACAATTCCACATATCCCTTCTCGCGGTCGCGTTCGAACTACCATACGTCACGGTAAGAAACCAGCTACTACTCCCATTCAGCACTTTGAGATGAACCAATTGAGAGTTCTTGAACACAGTCTGAATAGAAAAACCATTCTCATTCCATAAGCACCAAATACCTCCAGACTGCCCGTTAGCTTCAACTACTTCACTATGATCAAAACCAAGCTTACTCATGATATCTTTAGCATTCTGACCACTTTGATGGGTCTCAAGAAGAGCCAGAAAATCCACTTTAAACTCACGTTTAAGATCTTTAATCAAACGAGGAAACGTCTTCACACCAGTACCCCGACAATTCCAAACGATGTAATTCATGAGGAAACAAAAGTAAGAATGGGATAAAACCCGAGCTACTGCATTGCCACAACGGCTTCCTCCACTTCCATCTGAGAAAGATCAGACTTAGAGACATCCTCTATATCACAATTATCAATTTTCCGCCCCTTAATAATCTGCTTCGGGTCTGGTGGTTTTTTAGAGTAAGATGGGCCTGCAAATCTAAGGCCTACCTCTCTACCAGTTCCACTCTTACCCTCCACTTGTTTAGTCTTCGAGTTATGCATCACATCTCGATCCACATTCCCGTGCTTAGCGTTAAACATTGGGTTCGAAAACATAGCTGGGCTATGTATCTTTAGAGGCCTGTTAGAACTCTGGGGAACCTTCTGTTTCAACTCCATGCCAGCGGGCTTCTTCCCACTAGTGGCTGACTTGGGCTGGTTGGTATCCATCTTTGCTTTATCCATGTGCTTAGGGAGATAATATAATTGGACAAAAGTACATCCTTTTCTATATTGCCATTATTAATTAGTTATTCCCTAATATTCATCCACTGTGTCCATATATATCTAATACGAAATTCAAGAAAGCATTTCCCTTCTTTAAATTAATTTCCCACCACTTTTTTATTTTCATTTCCACAGCCTTTCTTATATAGAATAGGTTAGAGTACGCTTGGTATAAATGCACATATGTAAAGTACTGTAAAAGAAGTACTCTAGAATAAAGAAAAATACTATAAAGAAAAGTGAGGAGAGATATAGAGAGAAAAATTAGGAGAGAGAAAAAGTATGATAAAAAATGTGTTTGGTATGTATAAAATATAATGTAAAGTTTTTTTAAAAATCGTAAGATTACATATAATGTACTGTTTGGTAATCATAACAAACATGCCCTAAGTCTTAATCAACCCTATTATTATTCTTATACAATTACTAATACATTTATCATACTCAACTAAAATATTTAATATATATAACTCACAACTCAAAATAATAGTAAAATAATTTTGTGTACCAATTATCACCCATATATTTAGCATAAATTAATGAGTTTTAAATTACATATTAAATTTTGTACTGAATTTCTTATACTTATATTTTTGGGCCAGCTATCCCATCCTTTGAAGTGCTTACAATTCAGCGAGGAGATTAGTCACTGTGCTCGATGGTAGATACCCTGGTCTAGAAAAAAAAAGATTTAATTTATGTCATTTAAATTTTTAAGGATTTATCTTAAGATCAATACTATACTAACACCCTGAAGAAAAGGGAGACGATGAGTTAAATAATATTGTATTAATTAATTAATTATATCCCAACAACTATATATGTGTTATAAATAATATTAGAGGTGCTAGAAAGAAAGAGTATGGCTATACTTACTAAAACAAAACTGGCCGTTGAAGAGTAAGGCTGACCTCATTTCCCTCAAAACGCTTCATTTTTCTATATTTTTGCTTCATTTAGATTCATGGCTGCTATGTATGTATCTATCTATCTATATAATCCTTCCCCTTGCTTCTTTGATTAGATCCTTTAACATTTTTTCCCTTTAGTTTAGGCTTTTTCAATGTTTATATATTGAATGTATATAGATTTTGATTGTGTGTATAGATTTTGATTAGGAATTAGAGATATAGGCATAAAAAACAGAAAAAAAGATAACATCTCATTATATATATACATCAATCATCATTAGTAGTAATTAGTAATGGAAACAAACAAGATTTTGTTGTTGTTGATATTTTGTGTAGTGTGTTATAGTGTGAGAGGGAACATTGGGGATTTTGATGAACATTGGAAGCAAAGATCTAATGAGGCCAAGCAAGCAGCTCAAGATGCTTATAGGCCTGACCCTTACAATGTCACTCAACAATTCAATTCTCATGTCCGCATGTACATTTTTTCCCTCTCTCACTCTTTTTTTTTTACATGAATAATCTAATAATAGAAACTCAACCCTAAATGAATTAGGGATTGGATTATTATTAATATTAAGAAATAACATCACTAAATAGTCTTGTGAGATTATTTATTATTAACATTAATAATAATTCGGTCCTTAATTCTTTCATGGTGTGTCCTTATTAATGGGAGTCCCTATGTGAAACAAAAATGTGTATTTTAAAATAATTGTACAAAAATTACAAAAAATGAATTACAGCGGATCAAATTTCAAGAATAATATACACAAAATCATAATATATCATATTGTATGATCTCTTTTATGTAAGATGCACCTATTCCTTTTGGATCCAGATCTGCTAAAATGCAGATCTGTTAAAGTACACAACATGAATCGTTAGATAAAACTGTTACAGTACAGACACGAATCTCGATTTCTATTTAACGGTCTGGATGATGCACTTCACACATTTTACACTTCATTTGATCCACTTCCATCGCTTTTGCTTACATTTTTTTTTAAAAAAAAGGTGTTGGTGGAGAGAAGATCCCATTGACTTTGGTTTGAATTATTGCATTAATTTTGTTAACTAATGTTCTTTTTTTATTAATTTATGAGGAGGCAGGGCTATGGAAGGCATCAACAAAACAAGAAGGGAGTTGAAGCAACGAAAATCTGCAGGTCCATGTGTGGCCACCAACCCCATTGACAAGTGCTGGAGATGTGACCCTAACTGGGAGAAGAACCGCAAGCGGCTCGCCGATTGCGCCATCGGCTTCGGCCAGGGCACCACGGGAGGCAAAGCCGGCCGCATCTACGTCGTCACGGACCCCTCCGACAACGACGTGGTAAACCCCAAACCCGGAACCCTAAGACACGCGGCGATCCAGCTGGAGCCGCTGTGGATCATCTTCGCTCACAGTATGACAATCAGGCTGTCCCAGGAGCTCCTGGTGACCAGCCACAAGACCATAGACGCGCGTGGGGCCAACGTGCATATTAGTCACGGAGGTCAGATAACATTGCAATTTGTGAAGAACGTGATCATCCATGGGTTGCACATCCATGAGAACAAGAAGGGGATGGGTGGGATGATTAGGGATTCCGTGAACCACGTCGGATTGCGAACCCAGAGCGACGGCGACGCCGTGTCGATGTACGGAGCCACCAACGTGTGGCTGGACCATATTTCAATGTCCAATTGTGAGGATGGGCTTATTGATGCCATCATGGGTTCCACGGCCATCACCATCTCCAATTGCCACATGACGAATCACAATGATGTATGTAATTTTAAAATGGATCTTTTATTATTGTTTTTTTCTCTCACATTAGAGAGAGAACGAGATGAGAATGGATTCAGGGCTCGTTTGGTATGGAATGCACACAATGCATTCCATATAATCTCACGATTTTTAAAAAATTTTACATTATATATTTTACATATCAAACATACTTTTTATCATACTTTTTCTCTCTCATATTTTTTCTCTCTATCTCTCTCCTCACTTTTTTCTACCGTACTTTACATCCGTACATTTATACCATGTTTGGTTCTTTTTAGGTTATCTTTTTTTATTATTTTCTTCACTTTTTTTTTAATTAAATTTGAGAAATTGTAAATTTTTTAAAGAATATCCAAAGTATGAAAGACGTAGATACAAAAAAATTTTTAAACTCCACATAAATCAAGATTCGCCATGAATGGATTAGGGACTAACTTTTTAGTTCCTAATAAAGGTAGTCTCTAAACTATTTATGGTAGGTCCTAATTTGTGTAGAATTTTTAATTTTTTTTTCGTGTCTATATCTCTCATTCTTTAGAAAAATTTTCAATTTCTCAAATTTAAATAAAAAAGAGTAAAGAAAACGATGAAAAAAGACAACCTAGCATACTAATGCACAAAACAGCCAAACACTGAATCTGTTCTCGAAAGAGACAGAGGGTGAGATATGCCAGAGAATGGCACAACAATAACAGAGGATCCACTCTCACTCTCACGTAATTCACATCATCTTCCTCAAACATGCAAGCATGTAATGGATGTATATATTAACATGTGCAGGTGATGCTGTTTGGAGCAAGTGAATTGCACAGAGGGGATTCGGTGATGCAAATAACACTTGCATTCAACCATTTTGGGCAAGGGTTGGTGCAGAGGATGCCGAGGTGCAGATGGGGTTTCTTCCATGTGGTCAACAATGACTACACTCATTGGATCATGTATGCCATTGGTGGTAGCTCCAATCCCACCATCATCAGCCAGGGCAATCGCTTCATTGCCCCTGCAAATCGTGATTGCAAACAGGCAACTACATATATATATATATACTTTGTATATTTTGAGAAGGCCAGATTATTCTTTTGGTCCTCAACGTTTGCACGAAGTTTAATATTGGTCCTTAACGTTTTAAAAAATAATTTTAGGTCCTCAACGTTTTTTTTTGTTGTCAAAATTGGTTCTCTAGCGTAACATCCGTATGATTTTGTCATTCAAATGCTGACGTGGAAGGCTTATGTGACACACACTCTCTCCTACGTGTCATATTTAAATGGCATGGCACCATCTCTCACTCCAATTCAACAAAACGACGCTGTTTTGATTCAAAACAGAACATTTAAATGAATCAAAATGGCGTCGTTTTGCTGAGTTCGAGTGTTAGAGGGTGCCATGTCATTTAAATATGACACGTAGGAGAAAGGGTGTGCCACATAAGCCTTACACGTCAGCATTTCATGGCAAAACCAGACCGATATTACGCTAGAGGACCAATTTTGACCCAAAAAATAAACGTTCAAGACCTAAAATAACTTTTTAAAACGTTGATGACCTAATATTAAACTTCGTACAGAAGTTGAGGACCAAAAGAGTAATTTGACCTTTTTCAAAATGCTACTACTATCCTAATTGGAATAACCATTTGATCATGGCACAATATTATATTATAGGTGACGAAGAGGGATTATGCACCTGAGAGTGTGTGGATGGGTTGGAATTGGAGATCGGAGAATGATTTGATGATGAATGGAGCCTTCTTTAAGGAGTCAGGAAGGCCAATGCCTCTTCCGAAGAATCATATCGCTGCACAGCCAGGAGCAATGGCTGCCTCTCTCACTCGCTTTTCTGGCTCTCTCAAATGTGTACCTAACAAGCCATGTTGAAACACTCTAGTTCTTATTATGCTTCTATGGTCTTTCAGTTTTCTTTTTCTGCTCTTAATTTTTCCCCTCTCATTGTAACTTGAGATGATAGAGTTTAGATGTGTGTATATATATATATATATTTATAAGGATTCGACAAAATTTTATATTGTATGTTGACTACTTAATGCAATCCTTTTTTTTTGTTCGGACTTAGAGCCGGCTATGCAAGTATAGTCCTTCCATTGTTATGCCCGTTCCAGCATATATCAGCAATTCAGCATGCATGAGCAAACAACCCAACCACATTGTGGTTGATGGAATTAGAGGTTTAAGAGTAAACTAAAAGCTTGTTTGTGACAATTTCAGTAATTTTAATAGGGTTTATTTTCTTAAAATAAGGTGTTTAACAAATATTTTAAAAGTACTTTTTAATTATAATAAAATAATTTTTTAATTTTAAGTAAAAGATAGTAATTAAAACTTCTGCTTCTAATCAAAAGCATAAGTTAAAGTTTACATTTTTAAAAATAAAATTACCCATGCTCAAATTTCAAAATTGTCATTCTATCCTTTACTCTCATCGAACTTTAAGTTATATTTATTTGTTTAATAACTAATTCTTTAGTTATCTGTAAAAAATAAATTAAATTTTATTGTCAAACATTTAGATTTAGATTTTTGAAATTATGATAAATTTTAAAACTCTCTAGAGTGCCATTTAATGTACTTTTAAAATACCACTTATTAAAATTTTAAATAGATGATAGCACTTATATATATTAAACACACATGAATATCTCATCTTATATATTATTTTTATTTTAAAAAATAATTTATAATTTTGACCTTCTAATCAGATATTTTTAAAAATATTCCATCATCACTTTCGTTTTTATTCTATTTCATTTCCTGCCTTTCGTTTTCATATGCTCTGTATATTAACAGAGAAAACAAAAAAGACTGGGTGAATTACCTAGTAAAAATATTCCAACATCACTTTTGTTTCTATTCTATTTTCTTTCCTGCCTTTTCTATACATAATTAATTCTCATAGATGCTCTGTATATTAACTGAGAAAACAAAAAAGGCAGGACGAATCACCTTCTCAAAATATTCCAACATCATTTTTGTTTCTATTTTATTTTCTTTCCTGCATTTTCTTTACATAACTCATTCTCATAAATGCTCTGTATATTAACATATTAGATCAGAAAAAGGGCTGAAGCTGAGGCTGGAAGTGGAACTATGACTTTCTTTTTTACCCAAGCAACCAATTTAACTTCCCTATTTCACATAGATCATTTCAATACAAGCAATGAAAACACAAAATTCATCCTTCGACGAGAATGGAGCACATTAAGTTATCCAAAATTCTCCATTAGTCCTCATCTGCATCAAGTCCGCCAATTCGTTGTCGTCTCCTGTCAAAAACAGCTTTGAAGGATTCACGCTCAGCCCGAAGACGTTCTTGGAATATGCTGTGCTTCTTTGGCTCCACATTATAACGAGTTGTAGGAGTCTCTTCTTCAGGTAATGGATTGGATTTCTACAAAACACAAAAGTTTTGAAGGTATAAACCATAAGAGAATTTTTCGTTTTTTATTTGTTCTAATGGTTTAACAAGAAATTTTGACATTGGTCAAACATAATAGGCTAACTTGTTTGGTTGGAAGTTGAAGGAGAGGGTTTGGATATGAGAATCATATAGCCCATGTTTGGTTGGTGGTTTGGGTTTGAAAATATCATATAGCCTATGTTTAGTTGGTGGTTTGGAGGCTATGTCCAAACCCTTCATGGAGAAGGGTTTGAGATGGGTTTGGGAGGGCTTTGACCATTTTGTCCTCCCACCACTTCCCACAATCTCTACAAATTACAGAGATAAATTGGTCATTATACCCCTTTTACATTCTTATTTCCAATCTCATTGTCACCTTTTTTTTGTCATACCAAACGTGGTTTTAAACATTCTTATTCCAATTCCCATTGCCTCAAAAACTGAATTTGCAAGTTGCAACGGAACGGGCCAAATAGGCTCATACAAAAAAAAAACTTCTAATAGAATATTTTTTAAAAAAACCACACATTTTGCTTGGATCGATTATAAACACTGAAGAGATAAGGATGATTAAAAAAATTACAAAAGTCAACTAACCAGATTGTATCCGGCACCAGGTCCAATCACTAAAGACAAAGTGTTTGCCTTCTTTGCAGCACCTATTGAAAACCCTGTATTACCACCCTGAAAGAATAACCACAGAAGACGTAGGAGGTAGATACTGAGATACTGGAAATGGTTATATAACATAGAACAACAATCAAAACATTTTTCCACTAGGTGTGGTAGACTATATAAATCAAGCAACACTAACGTGTTATGTTTTTACTCATTTTAATGGTTAGGTTATTAATAGCAATATAAACATACAACTGGGGAAAAAATATTGCAAGAAATATGTGACTAGAATTTAAGACAAAAGAGGAACACAATAAGCTACAAAGATATAAATAACGAATAGATTTTAATTGACACTTTAAATTAAACTTTCACAAAGTATCAAATGCACATTATACCTGATCACCCCAATGTACAGATTTTCCTTCCTTGCCGTATGCATGAATTAACCCAGAAAGAGCACTACTATTGCCCTTCCTACTTTCAGTATGATCATTCTCATCATCATCAAAATCTTCTGACCACTTGCTCTTGCCCAATACCCTGACCTCTTCAGTTGGATGATCTCCTTCATCATCCCATCTCTTCCCTTCCAGCAAGGAAGCTAAATTATGAAATTAAAAAGGCGCGATACAATAAGTGAAATAAGTGATGGAAAAGTATAATGACTCTTTCATGTTGTCCTTCAAATACAGACAAGAGGTTTAAAAATAGATAGGACTCAGATTAATGGAAGAAAAAGGGGAAGGGGGATATAAACAATTAAAAAGGGAAGAAAATCCTTACCAAAAGAACAAGGAAAGAAAATTATCACACCGAGATGCAATTTTAGTGATCATGAATACAGTTATTAGATTTATCAGAAAAAAGGAACAAAGATTCAAATGACTCGTACTCAAGCCCAAGAACATTCCATGCCGAAACTTAGAATTTCAAAATCAAAATAAATGTACAAATAATAATAAAAAAAAACACAGCCATACATGCAGCTGATTACAGGTTAAAGCAACTAGGAGTAATTCAGACAAACCCAAAGGCAAGAGTCAGACTTTACCATCACTTGCATCTTCCCTGCTACGAGATTCTACAATTTTCTCATCCTCTCTTTCTTGCACCACTGGTAAAGCATCACCAATATCATCTTCCATATCCATATCTACCTGCAATATGTGACATGTAAACATGTGTAATGAACATATGAGATGAACATCAAGACACAACTGTTGTGGTGTTCATGTGTCTTTGTTAGTTTTTAATTAACTGTATTGAATTTATATAATTTAGTAATATATATAGCTCAGTACAAAAAAAAGTCCTTAACACACTGACTCAAATTCCATACCAAAGACAAGGAGGAAAGTGCAGGCTGAAGTTACACTTACCTCCAAAATTCTGCTTTCCCTCAAATCATCACCATGAAATAAAGACTGTCAAGCCAAACCAACAAAATAGAGAGAATGAGGACCCAAACTTTTTAATTGAAATTTGGAAGTTCCAAAAGCGGAAAAGCAAATTTAACTTTCAAAAATCATGCTATCAGCCTTTCGATTATGTCAACATTTACACCCAGTCAATCCCAAATATGCATTTTTCTTCTACAAACCTTCACATCGAGCTGCAGGTACAATGATGGAGCTTCTTCCCATTGCCTAGCCATCTTTTCTATGTCTTCCTGTGTAAATCCATGGACATTCCTGGCCGCGCAACCCTAAATTCACCATAAGTATCAAACCAACAGCTCAGTAAAAGAAGATAAGCTCAGAAAAATGAGATAAATTAGGCCATCAGTAGAAGAAAAACAGCCCAAGATGAATATATATATCCAACAGTTGGAATGCTGAAAGTAAAACAATCATACTGAACAATGCTTAGATGAAACAAGATAAATAACCATACCGCAGGATCCTTGTAAGAAGCTTCTAAAATGTAAACTTCATATCCCGATCTCTGAAAAGAAACAAGAATTCGTGAGCGAAGGAAATTATGGCACAAATGCATTTACTTGCCGACTATAAAATTCATAGAACTAATCAGGCAGAACAAGTATAAAACATAATAATAGTAATCGCCACCGGCATCCACGAATGCACTTCAAAATAAAATGAGCCTTTTAATTAAGGGACTACAAGACTTGACTTCTATATGAGCATCTCAACTCACACAAATCAGAGGTCCAGTCCCCAACACGAGATATAACTGTAATATCAATAAGCTTTGGAAACCTCATGCATAACAGGTTTATCATTTATGAGTGGATCCTCTGTAGTTAGATGGTGGAGTTAGGAGAGAGATAGAGAAAAACACTTTCTCTCGTACCTTTTCTCTCTATCTCTCTCCTAACTCCACCACTAACTCCACCTTCTAACAGAGGATCCACTCCGGGTTTATACAGTGATATGTATGACAAGGAAGAAAATAAAAATATGAAGGCCACAGTTCATTTTCATTTTTTGCATTTAATAACAGACAATCCCACTAAATGGACTTCTAACATAACTCCATAATTGGTCAGTCCAGCAAACAACAAATTCTGTAAAGCAAAATATTGGCAAACTCATGATAAGGAAAAATGCCAAAGAAAACTTGCCCATTGGAACTTCTAACAATCAACACGTTTACAATTCTATACAAGTATATAGTACATCTAAATGCAATCATGCAAGCTAGATAAATTGTCTGAATAGAAGAAGAGCAATCAGTATTGGATATAGGCAGAAATTTATTGGTAAAATGAACAGTCTCAATCAAGCATTGGCCCTCTCTACCAAAGGTATAATATCAACTTTCTCAGCCACAGAATCCTCTTAAGCTAACCATATTAGAATGTTAAATAATCTCCTCCTACGAAGTTTCCTTTTACTGTTTTCCATGTAAAATCATGAGAATGTGCATATGCAGAGTTTTACAAGAATAGGTATATGAAACAACTATGTCTGCAACTACTTCTGAGGGCAAACGGAGAGTATTTTTACAGATATTGTGAGTCCTCTTGAGCACACACGGCAAAGGTTGTGAAAAAGAAAGAATTAAGGGTATACCTTCGCAGTTGCCCAAAATTGAGCAAAATCAGCTACCCGCAGATTGCGGTCATCCACTAAGACGAGGCACAAAAACCACCAAGAAAAGGATCAATTGCCGAACAAAACTGCATCTGTAGTTAGTGAAAAAGTATGCAGTGCATGGGCACCGCCTCACCATTTTATCTAAAACGAAACTACATCATTGGATTTATTAAATTCTGTAACAAGCCAGCATAGAACCCTCAACCACTTTATCTGACTTGTCTGCTTAAGCTTTCACAATTAACCTAAGAAAACTTTTTCCCTTTTTTTTTTTTAATTTGGTTTCCTGAATAAAATGTAATTAGGTAGTACATGAATGCTGCCAGTAAAGAACAAGATTATGAGTTGGTGAAATACTATTAAGGAGAAATAAACAAAGAACAATGTCACATAAATGAGCATAGAAATCACAACAAAATACAATAGTTTCCATCTTTCACAAAACAATGAACTTAAAAGATTTGATACTCTCAAAAGAAGAAAGAAAATGTTCTGAGATTAATTTAGCTATGGTGCTTTTCTTAAATGCATACCAATTATAAAGGTGAAAACTCCCTCCTCAACGTTCTTTTTGAATGCTTTCAACATGCTTGATCGATAAGCCTGCCACAGACTAAACAGTGTAAGTGTATCTGGAAATTAAGTTTGCATATAACATTGGTATTAACAAAGAACAAAAAATAGCAAACTCATAACAGCAATTTTCCAGCATTTGTCATCAACAATCTTCTTCATAGATGACAAATACCAAAAGTGTAGGTAAAAAAAATCCCAGCAATCAGATTGCATTAGCCTAACACCCCACATGCAACAATAACCATAAAACATGCAATTCACCTCCATATCAATAGTAAGTATCACTTACATTAGGTTCCACGGTTCAGGTCCTTTTTATCCTAGTCCTAAAAGATTCCTGATATTCCTATTTGAAATGCATCCCTAAAAATACCCATTACCACCGCAAACTCTCAAGTCAATATTAAAAACTTACTAGGTATTCTGTCACTCAAAACATTTTTAAAAGGTCACAAGACATACAAAAGAAAATGGCATACTCCATACTCTCTCTCTCTCTCTCTCTGTGGCCTTTTCCACAACAATTTCTACCAAAAGGGAAATTGAACATGTTCAACATACTATGGACTCTATAAACCTCATGCTAAAAATATAAGCAAATGACCGCTAGCATGTAATACCTGAATGAAATTACAATGACACTAATAGAGAGCTCAAAACACTAGGATAAACATGATCCTCAAACTCAAACTCAAACAATTTGGCAGATACTGGACTAGCCATTATTACCTCCTCCATTTCAGGTTCATAGCAATACTCCATGACCTTCTTCATTACAGGCTTCTTGCCTCTGCCTGAACTTGAAGATTTTGAAGCATCATTATCGTCAACCTTAGGGCAGGAAAAAATACTTACCAATTATTCAACAGCTAACAGATCTTTAAAAACTAATCAAAACCACAAACAGGACAGAATTCATTAAATAGTTAGCCAAAAGTAAAAGGAAGGATTATGATGTTAATAAACCTTTTCAACTTCAGTCATAAAATAATCGTCCATAGAATGAATCCGTGGAGCATCACCACCATTTTCAACCTCAAGATCACGGAACATCTTCGCTAAGTAACTCTTCCCACTACCTGAAAGTAAAGTAACACATGCAGTCAAGTTTTCAACATAGTGGAGCAAAGAAACCCGAAACAATTAAAAACTGTCTATAGTACAAGAAAACACAATACTAGATGCCTACATAATGAATAAATAAATATTGTTTACCATGAAATTTTTGCTTCAAAAAAGGTTACAAACAATTGACAATGTCCTACTCAACATAAATCAACTACAACCACCTGTTGTATAAATTATTGGTATCATACTTCGGATGCGCAAGGACTCCCAGAAAACAATAGCAAATAGACAAACAATTAATGAAATACAAACACAAAGCTCACCAGGAAGACCTCGAAGGATGATCGCAATATGATCAGGACGAGTAGTTCTATGTGGATTTCTAAATAAGTGTGATGCATCGATAAACTTGGGTTTATCAGCAGATAATTGCTTTTGGGAAAAGCGTTGGGCATCTCCCAGGAACTGCTTAGAAGGATCCTACTCAAAATTCAAAAGAAAAATAAATGCTTATTGGATTAGTGATATGTCACAACGTTAAAACAAGGCCAGCAATACTAGTAAATTGTCGGGCATACCTCCCAAGGAAACCCGGTAGAAGATTGTGGTTTATTCTTAAAGTAGGGTTGAGGCATGGAGTGAGCTTCAGTAATTTTCGGATATGATGAAGGAGCCACGGCTGAGGAACTGACAGAAACAGGGAAAAGAGAAGCAGGAGCCTTAGGTGGGGAATAGTAGGCTAATTCAGATGAATGATTCATATGAGGGTCCAATGGAAGAGGAGGTGGTGGGGAAGAAGGAAGAGGAGGCTGGCCGTTAAAGATCCTTGAAGCCTCCATTGAACCCATATGCTCAGAAAAATTGCTGCCACCAGTAGGATAAGAATAAGGACCATAGACGCCTCTTCCATTCAAATTTGACATACTACGCTGAGACACTCCAGATATATCTCGTCGACCAACTTGTGTTTGATTGCCCTCCTGAGATGGAAAGTTAAACTCTTGTGCAGGCAATGCTACATTACTGGATTGAGCAGAGGAATGAAAATCATGTCTCACTTGAACATGATGCTGTGTTCCATAAGATTGTGGCATAATTTTGTTAGGATCACCATTACCAGTCTGCTGCCAACCATCCCTCTGAGAGTAACCCGGTTTATTTGCTACTGTAGTATCATTAGCCTGACGCTGAGACATCTGCGGAGAAGCTAATGGTTGACCATATTGTGATGGCATGAATCCACCAACCTGAGAATGTGGAAACACATCTTTCTCATCCCTAGAAAATGCACCTTGATTTACATCTGAACGAAAACCGTTCTGATTAATTTTTCCAGGTTCACCAAAACCCTGCTCTTCTGGCGGTTTACTAAGAGCAACCCCATGATCACGAATTAACTTCAATCTTCGCTCATCCTCCGACAAATTTCTAGCAGGGTTTTTATCATGATAGTTTGTGAAAGCGGCATCAGAACCAGGATCATCCACCCTCGGCCTCTTGAAATTTCTATCACCCTCGCCGACGTAACCATTAGGAGTGCCATGATCATAAATAGGAGACCTAAAACCTTCTCTAGGAGGGTACTGCTGGGGCATCTGCCAATTAGGGTTTCTAGGCCAGAGCGTGGGATCAGCGAACCCATCATTCCGGTTCGCAACATAAGGCCCGTGCGTAGCGACGGGTCCTGTATAGGGATTAAAAGGAATACCTGGTCTTTGAAAGGAATAATCACCTTCGAAGGGAAATCTAGAGGGTTGATGGTATTGGAGGGGTGGAGGGCAAAAAGGGAAGTGCGAAACTGAGCAGGTAGGGCAGACATTACCTTGCATAGGTCTCGGACGCCATTGGTGATCCATTGAGCGGGAATTGATGGATGCTAGGGTTTATTTTGGGGATTACGAAGATGAAGTTGATTGATACATACGATACTAGAGTAGGAAAGCCAAGAACAAAGAGAGCAAGACATGAGAGATTAAAAGATCGGCCAAAGAAGCAGTGGTGAATTTGGAAATATTCTTTTAAACAAAAAATAAGAGTCGGTATAAGTATAACATAATTAATTTATTACTTTACAACTATTTTTTTTTAATAAATACAAAATGAAATGGCCAAATTATTCTTTTGGTCCTCAACGTTTGTGCGAAGTTTAATATTGATCATCAACGTTTCAAAAAGTTATTTTAGGTCCTCAACATTTTTATTTTGGTCAAAATTGATTCTTTAGCGTAACATCTGTCTGGTTTTACCATCAAATGTTGATGTGAAAAGCTTATGTGACACACCCTCTCTCTTATATATCATATTTAAATGACATGACACCTCTCTCATTTAAATGTGACAAATATAAATTACCAATGATGATAAACTATTTAACAATTTATTTTAAAATTAAAAGTATATATTTTACAATGAACAAAAATTCTTAACAAGTTAAAAATAGGCCAAATGACTCTTTTGGTCCTCAACGTTTGCACCAAGTTTAATATTGGTCCTCAACGTTTCAAAAAGTTATTTTTGGTCCTCAACGTTTTTATTTTTGCCAAAATTGGTCCTCCAGCATAACTCCGTCTGATTTTTTTGTTAAATGCTAACGTAGAAGATTTATGTGGCACACCCTCTCTCCTACGTGTCATATTTGGATGATATGACACCCTCTCTCACTCCAACTCAGCAAAACGACATCGTTTTACTGAGTTAGAGTGAGAGAGAAGTGATGCAAAATGGCGTCGTTTTGCTGAATTGGAGTGAGAGATGGTGTCATATCATCCAAATATAATACGTAGGAGAGATGGTGTGCCACATAAGCCTTCCACGTCAGCATTTAACAAAAAAACCAGACGGAGTTATGCTGGAGGACCAATTTTGACCAAAATAAAAACGTTGAGGATCAAAAATAACTTTTTAAAACGTTGAGGACCAATATTAAACTTAGTGTAAACGTTAAGGACCAAAAGAGTCACTTGACCTTAAAAATACATGTGAACTTGATTTCTTGACAAACAAAATATGTTTCTTGGTTTTATCATTCATTAAACTAACCTTTTCTTAATATAAGTTTATAATTATGTTTGAATAACTTTATCATTCATCAGCTAGCTCTAATGAATACCTAATAATAGACCAAAAAAACAAGAACCTTTTATTGTTTCCATTCTATAACAATTCCTACCCATCAAAATTCAGTGTTATATTTTTTATATTAAAAAAAATTATGCTTCCATCCTATCAAATAAAAAAATATGCTACACTAAATAATCTACAATTCTATTTATTTCAATCAAATTAATTTTATAATTTTCAAAAAATATAATTTAAACAAATAATTATAAAATAAATTGAAAACACAACATATAAACAATAGTTGTGAGTTTTGACGTTTTCATGTAGTGACTAATATTATTTGTATAACATTTTTAATAAAACAAATCCTTTAATTGTGTAATTACTACTATTTAAAATAAATCAAACTCAAAATTAAATTGAATTTATATTATCAACTTCAAAACAATTATAAACAAAATTTTAATGTTACATTACAAAATTATTTTCATCTTTTAAATATTAAAATGTTACGATTTAAAACTCATTTTAAAAGTTGAAACAACAACAATCAAAGTTGACTAATTTAAAAGATAAACTAAAAACTAAATATTGATTTTACAAGCCAAACATTCTCTTCTGTTATCATATATTTTAATTCTTCAGAAATACAATCATATACTTGATTTTGCAATTATGTACTTTTGATTTTCTTTTTTTTTAGTAGACAGTAGTAAAAAGAAATACAATATAAACTAGATATTAAAACTTTTCTTTTCCATCGTTGGGTTTAATTGATAAGAGTCTAAAACCCACTATCAATTGACAGAATCCATAAATGAAAACGAAATTAGGACATAGCAAATTACAGTGAAAATCTTGTGTTTCTTCTTCTCCGGTATCAAAGAATGGACTATAAAAAGACACAAATCTCTCAATAATTCATACAAAAATATATCATTCTCATACCATACTACCAAAACAAGAGTTAAATTCATTTTCCAAGTGAATCTGCAATGAACTAGTCCTACAAATGATGAGGTCATTATACTAATGCTAATGAATCTTTAGGACACACCTTACTTCTTTCCACCTTTAACTTCCATCTTTAATTTATTCACTACCTCAGCCATCAAGCAACAATATTTGGCTTCAGCAGTTAAAGAACTAACCATTCCCTCTATTGATATCACCTCCTGGTGAAACTCTGGATGTAACACCAATGAAGAAAAATTCTCATCAAGCACCAGACTGAGACATTTCGCAACGTCTTCAAGCTTAGGAACCCAATCACAAGCCTTCAAACCCAATGCTGCTGAGGCATTTGAGCAGGGACCTACTTGAGGGAACCTTTCATATTTTTTCAACCACTTTGCGAGATACCAAATCAAACTCATCATCTCTTTGCCGTCCAACTTGCTAAACGCAGGCGACAACATCTCTCTGTTAACGTTGGATGATGCAATCAGATAATGCAAATAAAGCTCAGATGTAGAGAATCCATCATATGCTATCATAAGCAAAAGGGAAGCTTCCTTTGCCAGAAGGAGATTCTTTTCCTTCAGATTGTTATCACTTGCTTTCTCAATAGCTAACAGAGCTTGGTTCTCCCATTCCTTCCTCACAGTCATCATACTACTAGAAGAACCCCTTGGTGGAGAAAGAAAATACCTTAGAATGCAGAGTATTTCCGATGACCCAAGATCTAAACCATGCTTAATACACAAGCAAAGCAAATCAGACTTGTTCTTTTCCACTAGTCTAGTAACCAAGTTTGAATAACAAGAATGATCAATAATACCATTAACAATCAAAGCCTCAACTAGTTCCCATATCTCCAATGAAACACACCCTTCCAAAATCAAACCAGCAATTTGTTTACCAATGAAAAATCCAAGTCTGCCAATAAGGATCCTGGTGTAATCCTTATTTGATGAATTAATCCCAATTGAAACTCCTACTTTGTCCCTAATGTTTTCAAGATAGGAATTCAAGTCGTTAATAAACTCATCCTTTTTTAAACCTTCAGTGTTCTTGAGCTTCTTCTTTAGCTGTGAAAAGAACTCTTTTCCAATGTTAATGAGTTCAGCATCAGTTTGTGAGATTTGCCATCCATTAAGAGGCTTTACAAGGGATGACGAGTTTATGTCCTCTACTTCGGATTTTAAATAGGGTATAATAGTATCTGGATTGAGAACAACTGGGTAGTCTGATGGCGAATCAAGCGGTTCTGGATTGACTGAAGCATTCTTAATAACTTCCAGTAAAGTCATGATGAATTAGCTATGAAAACACAGATATCTGTGAAACAAGCATAAAAATTAACCCCAAAGTGTTACATTCACTCATAAGAAAATCAATAAACCACATCAGAGAAAGATTTCAATATAATCATCTGCAAAAATGAGTTTACTGGCCACATAGGGGAGGCAATAAAGAGCTTTTTTTTTTGGCCAATACAATAAAGAGCTATTAATCATGTAATTTGATTCGATTCTTTTCAATGATTTCTTCCTTAAAGTACAAAAATATTTCCACCTCCAACACTAATAACAAATTTTATAAAAAGAAGAAAAAAAAATTACACCCATATAAATGGAACTACCCTATGCTTAGAAAAAACAAAATTGCACCTAAGTTTGCAGTTTGCAATACATACATAACAACATTACCCAATCTCATACACTTCTTCAGTAATACAATAAGCACAATAATTTCTTAGCGAGTCCTACATCATTCAAAGGTATTGAGTTCGTTTTATGTTTATAGAGAGAACATTTGACTTAAACCAAACACAGCCCAACATAATGTAGTAAATGAGAACAGTACTATATTTCGTGAGAATCCCCAACGCATAATTAGCTAAGAAGACATGAACTATTTTCTAATGCTAGTAACAAGCGAATACAAAATAATTCCATGACAAGAGAAGCATATAAGTTATATCAACGCAGGGAAGATAGAGAAACCACCTGAGTGAAGGCGGAGCTGAGAGAACGGCGGCGGCGGCGGCGGTGAGTGGCGGCTAGGGTTGGATGGTTGTAGGATGAAATGCTCAAAACGACGACGTAAAGTTGGAGGGTACAAGAAAGAATAGGGTGGAAGGAGAAATTGCAGGGTGAGGCGACAGATGAAAATGAGATTAGGCGCTTCTGAGATTGAAGAGGCACAGCAGTGAGGAGGGAGTTCGGTGAAACCCTTATGCGGCTGTGAGATGGAAGAAGGCGATTGTTCTTATTCAAATAGATATAATAAGAGAAAATTATTTAAATTCTATTAATTTAGTCTTATGGTATGTTTGGCAAAAGAATACAAACAGTAAAATCGTGTTATTTTACGATTTTTAAAAATTTTACATTATATTTTATACATATGAAACACACTTTTTATCATATTTCTTTTTCTCTCTAGCTCTCTCCTCACTTCTCTCTACAGTACTTTCTTTTATTCTATAGTATTTTATTCTACAGTGTTTTTTTTACAATACTTTACGTCCGTACATTTATACTAAGCGTATCCTAAAATTAAAATATTTTAGTTATTGAACAATGTTTTTTTGTTTCAATTTAATTTTTTTTAATATTTAAAAGAAAACTATATATACATTGACAGGAAAATTAAAAAATAAATTAAATTAGGACAAAAAAATCTTTCAATTTCATAAGATTAAAATGAAACATTTTTTATTTTAAAGAACTAAATTATTAAATTAAGAAATAATGTGTGTAATTCTCAAAAAAACGAAATCATGTGTATAGTTTTACACGAAGAAAAGAACTTCCACTTATTTTTTTTTTATATTCATTTCTTTACGTTTGTCTATTAAAATATGATATAATTTCAATAAAAAATAGATGAAACTCTTGACAGGGGTTTGTGCCCAATATTAAAATTTTAGGGGGTTGAGTGCAAGATTTAAAAACTTAAAAAAATTTTGCATGCATAGCCTAAAATAAATGTTGCATTTGATAGCTTTGCACTATAGTACATGCAATATAATCTCGCACTCTCTAATAAATTTTATATCATATTTTTTACTACCAAACACACTTCCTATCATTTTTTTTATATTTTCAAAACAATTTTCTCTACAATACTTTTCTTTACTCTATAATATTTTACATTACTTCCCATCCGTACATTTCTACCAAACATAACTTAAAAATTATCTACATTTTGGCCTAGTAATTATCAATAGCACGTTTGATATACTAATTACTAATGAATGAAAGATAATTTATATCATATGGTTGTTGAATTTGTTAATAATTGGTCACAAAATACATATTTAATAATTAAAAATTATGATGAAAATGTAAAAGTGAGAATTATAATTGGTTGAAACTTTTAGTAACTATATGCTATTTGGAAGGGGCATTTATAACCGAATAAAATCGATGCACTTGAATCAAACTAAACTGAATTAGCACAAATCGAATAAAATCAATCAATGTTTGATTTGGTATATTAAAAAATCGAACTAAATCGTATACACATACATGTATATATTATGTTAAAATTTCTAAATAATAAAATATAAAATTTGTTTTTAGAATGTTATATTAAATTTAGTCAATCTAAACATTTAATTTTATAACTAAGTTAATTGTATATTTTAAGTAAATGAAATAATACTATACTTTTTTATAATTTATATTGAATAGAATTATATTTTTTTATTAATAAACTTAAATATATAAGTTTGATGATATAAAACTCTAAACCACCAAACCGAACCGCTCAAAACCACTCGTTTATAATTTCGTTTGACGCAATCAACTTAAACTAATATGTATACTATATTTTCACTAAAAATCAGTGAAACCACCCATCAAACACTTCTACTATTTGGTATTTGCTCAGGAAAAATGTACGAATGCGCTGGATTTTGATCTGCCGAATATGCCCCTCATAAAATGACTAAAATGCCCCCAAGTCTAGGGCTGACTTTTGACTTTCAAAAATTAACATTATTATAATTCATGCTGAGAAAAAGAAAGTGTAGATCTGAACTCAAGACGACGACCAAAGTTTTGTTACAAATTTACAAAGGTAGTTTCAAGGAAAATCTGAGGTCGCTTTATCTCGTTTAATTTAAAATTGTATTTCTTCCAAAAGATAATATAAGTTATAAAAGAGAGAAATGTTCAACATTTTTTTTAATTAGAAACATTAAATTAATTCTTGGATGTTTTTCTATCGAATTAGAGGAATTCAAACTTGATGAGAGACGACCATGCAAATCAAACAGCCATTTTATGTCTAATTAATTATGAATTATGTGTATGATTTTAACATAAAATAAGTACAACTCTTAATTCAATGTTAATAGCAAAAGTTTAAGAATTATATATTTTCTAATGATTTACAAGTTTAATAAAAGAAGTTAGGGCAGGAATGGAAAAGGAAAAAGAATGGGAATCTATTTGTTGTATTTAGTAGTAAAAATTGAGAATGAAAATAGAATGTGAATGTATTAAAATTATTACTTTGACCCTTATATTAAAATAATAAAAAAATTATAATTGTATCAAATTAAAGGATATAATAGATATTTTGTATTTTTTAAATGTTAATAAAAATAAAAAAATGAAAAATAAATAAAACCCAATGAATCCCACCCATTTCATCCTTATTTCTATGTAAATATCACATAACCTTAATATTAACATTTAGGATATATTGATTATCTTGTAACTTTTATAGTTCTGAAATAAGAATTATTTTATCTTGCATTTATATTTAAATAGATATTCAGATTTCATGTGGGTCAACATCTAGTATTGAAAGTTGTGCTTTTGTATACTTAAATTTTAGTTAAATTATTTCAAAAAAATAACGAAGTTTGAATGTTTGCTAGTTAATTAAGCTTGAATCAAATACAAGGTGGAATAATAGTAAATTCAATCCCATAAATGAAATTAGAGGGATGCACGTTAATTTTTTTGGAGTAACTCTTGAGAATTATAGATAATTAAAATTCATTAGTTATGAGCTAGTCAATTTGTCTTGAAATTTACATTATCTTAAATTATAAAAAAAATTATTTTAACACAAATTTTAAGATAAATTTAACGACTGACAAATAATGAGCCAAAACTCATTATTTCTATAAGGTTACCCAATTTTTTAATCAACTCGCGTCTAAGAATATTATCTAAATAGATATTCTATTACCCCTCTAAAAATTAGAAAGGGAAAAGTCATTAATTTTTAACTGCATTTCATTTTTCGTGCTAAGTTATTATGTGCACAGGGCTCACTTTTTATTTAACTCATTTATATTCTTTTTTTTATATATAAAAAAATATTAAATCTTTATTATATTGTAAAAAAAAGTCAAATGACACTTATAATAATTTAAAAAACTCCAATCTAATAATACATACTGAAGAATAAACCCTAACAATTATTGAACTAAGTAAACAAAGTGTAAGCTCAGCTGATCCTATTTCTTCAGGATGAAAAATTTCACCGTCTTTAGTGTTGCCGACAGAGTTGTTACTCTTATACCTCCTGCATATTAGATCTGAAGTAATCTTCAAAGTTGAAATTGTCGTAGGCTCTTCCAACATCATGATGAACGAGTGAAAATTTTTTAACATAGATGATTCGTAGATTTAGATATGATTATAACAAATCTTGAATCCAGAATCGTCTGATTGTCAAAAACATTCACAAAAGAAAATAAATACACACAAAAATAAAACAAGATCCACTTACTAGATCTGAATCGATCTAACAATGGGAGACTACACTCTCACAAGAGATGACTAAAAAACTCATAAGTAAATCTAGAAGAAAATCACCACCAAAATTGGGGGAAAGAATATCTACCTTATTTATGAAACGTAACGACGGTAACAAAAGAAGAAGAAAAATAGGGAGAGTTGCCAATTTTTGGCAACCCTTCCGGTTAGATCTGCAGAAAAAAATTGATTGAAGAACGAACGTAAAGAGAAAAGAGAAAGCGGCTGCTAGAGTTTTGACTAGTGTGCACGTCTCTTCCATTTATATTCTTTATATCACTATATATATATATATATATATATATATATATATATATATATATATATATATATATATATATATTTAAGTCTCGTTTATTTTATTCAATGTATCTCTTATTTTTTAGATTTTTTACAGGTATTCTCATATTGAAAGTAATCATATTTCAAGTATTATTAGACATTAAATATAGGCATATCTTCTGGTGAAAATTCAAACTCAAATTTATCATATTGTGATTTGTGAAAGACTAATTCATTTTACTTGATCCAACCCAATTGATAGTGTATAACTTAATTTGACACACACGCTTGTAGACTCGTACTTACAAAAGAAATGAATACAGGTGGCGGAGAAAGCCCAATGATTTGTTTTATTGTGAGTAAATAATATTGATTTATTAACAAATTATATTTGTTTATGGTACTAAACACGTACGTACACGTAAATGTTAAAACTACAAGCCATACGAAAACTGATTAATACAAAAATGTTAAAATGCATATAACTCTATTCAATTATAATTTATGTGTAGATAAATTTCTTTTAACTATAAAAATTTATTTAGAACCTTGTCAAATTTGATAATATATGGAAAAAAAACCTTTCGGCACGGTTAAATTTTTTTAACATTTTAAAAGATGCTAAACATATCAAATGATCTAAAGAGTTATTTTGTATAAAACTCGAAGGTATGCTTGGGAGAAGAAGAATGGAGAGAAAGGAAAGGTAACGACATTTAGAAAAAAAAATTTTGTTTGATTTTTTTAAAAAAAAAAATTAGAGGAGAATAAATAAGAGAATTTTATATTAGTCCTCTTTTAAGTTTTAACATTCTCATTTTGTTAATTTTAATTACCATCGAACTCGAACATTAGGAAAATTCAAAAAATAGTAAGAAAAACCATCATGAATCACATAACATTTCATTCCCTTTCTTTTATTGTTCCTAATAAAGGAATCAATGACCATACTTTTTTGTATTTTAACCTAATTATAAGCATTACCAATCAATAGAAAAAACAAAGGTTTAAGTCTTTGGATTTTGGAGGCCTCGTTGGACCATACTCTAGTTGTTTTTATTTATTGAAAAAGTCGTAATGTCCCAATAATATTTAAATGGTTAAAGTCTTTTTAAAATCCCATAGTTTTGGTTCATTTTCAGTAATTTTTTATAATTTAAATTTTCATAATTAATTCTTACCAAGAAAGATAATTTTGTCTTTATTTTTTTTATGTGTATATATATATATAGTTTGGATGGTGTAAAAATTAGCAAAGTGTGAAGGAAAATGAAGAAAAGAAAAAAGTAAGAGAAAAATAAAATAAAGACCATGAAATGAATTAAGACACACATTTATTTTTTATTCTTTCTCTCTTTGCATTTCATTTTCAACACTTCATAAATTTTTGTACTATAAAAAACCTATATATTAACAAATTAAAGAATAACAATTTCTCTTAGCAGTAAATGTCATAAACTAATTCAAATTACTAGAGGCTTCGCATGCATCTTCGTGCATGTAATTTATCATTAATTTTTTAAAATATAATTATTATATTTTAAAATAATATATTTCATAGTTTTTAAAATTTTAAATTAGAATTATTATCATAATTAATTAGAATTAAATGATGGGAAGTTATTTACTTTCCCACATTTTTAGTAATTACCATCTTATATGTTTTCTCTCTCCCACTACATTCTATTATATTTTTATATATCTCAACTTCCTCACTTACCTTTGCTCCAATCATATTTTTTTTGTTATTTTTTAATTAGAAAATTGGCTATTTTGTGACCCCAATGACCAGAAGGGGTCACAGCCATATTAATATAGATACTCTCATTTTAAAATATAGCTGAATTATATATAATATTTTTTGATTTGAAAAAATTAAAATTAATTTTTAATTATTCAATATATATTATAAAAAATTGTATCTAGTTTTTTTAGTTAATTTTTTCTGGATAAATAAAGCTATTTTTATACAATAATAAAATATGATATCAACAATAATATTTTTTATAAAAATATATATTAAATAGAAATTTAAATTAATTAATCTATAATAGATTTCTTAATAGCTTATACTAAAAAAAATTCTTTATCAAAAAAAAATATACTAAAAAAATTCAAATTTAAATCTTAAAGTAAAAAAAAATCAAATATAATTTGCGAGTAAAACACTGTTTTGATCCTCCACAGATGCCTCCTTTGTCAATTTGGTCCCCCACAGATCGGTGTTATCAATTTGGTCCCCGACAGATCAAACTGTTAGCAATTTGGTCCTTCCGTAATTAACTTGATGACATATCAAGTTAAGTTGTGACTCAGCAATTTTTTATCTGACTAGGCATTAATTAATTTAGAGTAATTTATTTTTTATTTAAAAACATTTTAAATTAAAAAAAAAGTTAAAAAAAAAACCGTTGACATACCTCCTTTTAACGCAAAGAAGCATATTTGTGCCTAGGTATATTAAATGTTTTTTTTTTTAAATTTAAAAAGTTTTTTAAATAAAAAATAAATTATTCTAAATTAATTAATGCATGAACAGATAAAAAAATTACTGAGTCACAACTTAACTTGACATGTCATCAAGTTAATTAACGAAAAGATCAAATTACTAATAATTTGATCTATAGGAGACCAATTGACAAAAAAAAAATCTATAAAAAACTAAAATAGTGTTTTACTCTATAATTTGCTTAACTACCAAGGAAATTAGAATATTTTATTCTAACAGGTAATGTACCTATACAGTGAGTCCACCGTCTCCTTTGATTGGTCAACGCCAGAAAAACCCCAATGGCATCATACGTAATTTAAGAGAATCCGGAGGCTAAATATAATTGCGTCAGTATCATCAACCTCTTGCCGGAGAAGAAAAACCGCGCTTTGTGATTCACACTCAAATTCTCCTCCTCCTTAAATACCATCAATGACAATGAAGGATGTAGTAAATTCCACGGTTCCTTGATCCTCACTCAAAGACGGAACAAGAGAAGAAGAAGAATACTCCGAAGCCATGAATTTGCAGCGAGGTTTCCCGCTGCTCCTGCAACAATACACGGCGCTTTTGAAGAAGAATTTCTTGCTCTCATGGCGGAACAAGAGGGCTTCGCTGCTCCAACTCTTGTCGCCTCTCTTCTTCATGTTCCTCATATTCGCCATTGATAGGGCGATTCAGGCCCGCTACTCCACCACTACGTCCGACAAGAGCGTCGCCGATCCTCCGCCGCTGCCGTCGCCTCCGATCACTCCCTGCGAGGAGAAGTTCTTCGTTAAGCTTCCTTGCTATGACTTTGTTTGGAGCGGGAATGCGAATCCTGCGTTTCAGACCATTGTTAATCGCATCATGGCTAACAATCCTGGCCGGCCAATACCGTCTAATAAGGTGCGAATTACGAAGGAGTCCTTCGGAGAAAAATTTATAGTAGTTCTCTGTGCTTCCGATGTTCAATTCAATTTGATTGTGATTTTCAGTCGTTTTTTTGAATTTGGGATTGAAACTAGAGGGAAATTGAAATATCATATAAATCACTGACTGCGCCGTTCTGCAGGTTTTGTCCTTTAGTAATGCAACAGAAGTGGATGACTGGCTTTTCAAGAATCCTATGCATTGTCCAGGGGCTTTACACTTCAGCCAAAAGAATACGACTGTCATAGGCTATGGTGTACAGACAAATTCAACGAGTGTCGCAAGGCGAGGGCATTATGAAGACCCCACGATGGCATTTCAGCTCCCACTTCAGCTTGCTGCAGAGCGTGAAATTGCTAGATATCTGATTGGAGGTATAAATGTATATTCTTTGTTATTTTCGTGATCACTATATTTCTTAAATGAAGGATCATCTAATATATCTCCTAATCTGTACTTCTCAAAATTATGATCTATCTGACTTCTTGATGCAAATTCAGTCCCAAACTTCAGCTGGAGTGTTTTTCTCTTGGAATTTGCTCACCCTGCTTCGGAAATTTTCTCTACACTGGGTTCAATAGGCCCATCATTTTTCCTTGCAATTGCAATGTTTAACTTTGTTCTTCAGATGAGCTCTTTAGTCACAGAAAAAGAGAATAAACTTCGTCAGGTATAGATGGTTTGAAATTTAGTTAATTTCCATTTGAAAGAACCATCCTTTTTTTTTTCTTCCTAATCTTAGTTATATTGGTTCTTCTATTGGCACAGGCGATGACGATGATGGGCCTTTATGATTCTGCTTATTGGTTATCCTGGCTCACCTGGGAAGCAGTTGTCACACTTCTGTCGTCACTCCTCATAGTTCTTTTTGGAATGATGTTTCAATTTGATTTTTTTCTGAAAAACAGTTTTGGGATCCTGTTTTTTGTGTTCTTCCTTTTTGAACTCAACATGGTAAGAATATCTCCTGGAATTTTCTAATTCACCAATTTACAATTACTGTCTACTCACTGCGATTTCTGCTATAAGTTTCTGTAGCATTTTTTAAAATGATTTTTTTAATATACAATACTATCTCTCATAATCTATTACTTTTGATTCTAGACTGGATTTGCCTTCATGATATCTGCTTTCATTAGTAAATCATCTTCAGCCACAACAGCGGGATTCTCCATATTTATTGTTGGCTTTGTGACTCAGGCATGGATCTTTTGTAACCTCCTAAGTCTCTAGATAAGGAATATTAACCAGATTGAAAGAAAGGGTATTCATCTTTTATCTGTCATTTAATTTTCTCCTTGCAGCTTGTTATAGCAGCGGGATTTCCCTATAAGGAAAGCATCTCGAAGAGTCTCCGAACTGTCTGGTCTTTATTCCCTCCAAATCCTTTTGCTCAAGCTCTACATGTGCTATCACAGGCAACATCCACTCCTGAAGATGATGGTCTTAGCTGGAGTAAAAGGGGAGAATGTGCTCCAGATGACGATAATTGTGTTTTAACAATTGTATGCAATAATTTGACCTCCAAATGCCAACATCTCACAAACTCTTTAAATAAGCAACGGCCTTTGACTTGCTATTTGCCTTTAGTTTTCTGTTTTGTGGTTCTGCATTTGCTCTGTTTCCTCTTGTGTCATTTTTTTTTTGAAGTTACTTAGTATTTCTTCTTTTGTTGGCAGAATGATATTTATATGTGGCTGGTGGCTACATTTTTTGTGTGGTTTATTTTGGCTATCTACTTTGATAACATAATCCCAAATGCATCTGGTGTGAGGAAATCAGTCTTATACTTCCTAAAGCCCAGTTATTGGATGGGAAAAGGAGGAGGCAAAGTGAGAGGTGATTAAATTTGTCTTTTTGTCGTTGCTCATTAATTCTTTCTTCTCAAGTGACTGAACTTGATTTCCTCTTTCTCATTTATATGTAGAGGGTGGGGTTTGTAGTTGCATGGGTTCAGTCCCACCTCAAGAGTATATTGCACCAGATGATGAAGATGTCCTTGAAGAGGAAAACATTGTAAAGCAGCAAACAAGAGACGGAGTGGTTGACCCAAATGTTGCTGTTCAGATACATGGCCTTACAAAGACATATCCTGGTGCATGGAACATTGGTTGCTGCTGTAAATGTAAAAGAACTACTTCTTACAGTGCTGTTAAGGTGAAGGATTAACTATAAACATTTTAATCTGGCAAATTCAAGTGTTCAGAAGAATCTTCTTATTTCTTGCTCCGTTTTTGTGCAACAGTTTTGGGATAGTTTTTTTCCCAACCAGGGGAGTGGAATAGATATAGTGAGATAGAAATATTAGAGTATGGAGTAATATCATTGTATGATTTGTTATAGTGGTAATTATTAGTAAATTAGTGACTAACATAATTTGGGATAACATAGTTATCTGGTTAGGCTTAAGGTCTGGGATTACTTTGCTCATTGTTTAGATAAACTTGATTTGAATAATTGAGGTTATTATTGAGTTATTAAAAAAAAAAGTTTTGTTTTCTGATTCTCTTCCTTTCTCCAAGTTCTCCCTCCATTTATTCTCTCTCCCTCAAATCTACCTCCCTTCCCTTCCCTATTCTGTTTTTCCTGTATCAGCTATCCTTTACTAGTTTACTTAATTAAACATGATAGGTATATATGATTTTCTTTTTTGATCATTATGACCAATTTGCTATTTCTCTGCACTGATTTTTTTAATTTTATTTTTCCTTTCTACTTTATTTCATTGTGTAGCATGTTTCAATATATATGGAAGGGATTGTAATTGATTGATTGATGAGTGTGACCAGCAATATGATGGTAAAGAGTAAACACTGATGCTATTTGCAAATTACTTTCAGGGCTTGTGGGTGAACTTTGCAAAGGATCAATTGTTCTGTCTTCTGGGACCCAATGGAGCTGGAAAAACAACCGTTATTAATTGTTTGACAGGGATAACGCCACTAACTGGTGGAGATGGTAATACCCTCTCTCATTCCATACTCTGTTAATCAACATTGTGGTTGAGAGGATTTTGTTGGCACTTACAAACAATTGCCTACTTAACAGCATTGATTTATGGAAATTCAATCAAAAGCTCCACTGGCATGTCAAACATTCGAAAGCTTATAGGTGTCTGTCCGCAGGTGGCTTCCTCTCTCTTTCTCTCTCTCTCTCTCTCTCTTTCTCTCTCTGCTTGTTTGTTTCGTGCATGCAGGGATGTTTAAATTTTTTACCACATTTCTTCAAAGGATATACAAGTAATATGATATGATTTTCAATTGCAATGATTTTTCCTTCCTCATTAACAGACTGACTAACCATTTATTGAATTTTGTAAAATACAGTTCGATATTCTATGGGATGCATTGTCTGGTCAAGAACACCTTGAACTCTTTGCTAGTATTAAAGGCCTATCCCCGGCTTCTATTAAATCGGTATCTTTCCTTTTGGCCTGTAATTATTCTCAACCGCTGAAGATATTATCTCACTATGCTTCTAACCAAGAATCTATTTTCTGTAAGGTTTGAGAGGATAAACTATCATGGAATCTGGTTTTCCTTGCTTCTAATTATAGTTATTCTAAAAAATGTAGATTACTGAAAAGTCATTGGCAGAAGTGAGACTCACAGACGCAGCTAAAGTCAGAGCTGGAAGTTACAGTGGGGGAATGAAACGGCGTCTCAGTGTTGCGATTTCCCTGATTGGTGATCCTAAGTTAGTCATTATGGATGAACCGGTATGCATACTAGCCGCTGATTACTAGGTTTTTCCTGTCATGGATACCCTCTGCTGACATAATCTTGAAAATTTTCCTTTAATTTTCTGCATAGACAACTGGTATGGATCCAATAACAAGGAGGCATGTTTGGGACATAATTGAAAATGCGAAAAGAGGGCGTGCCATTGTCCTTACAACACACTCTATGGAAGAAGCTGACATTCTAAGTGACCGCATAGCAATCATGGCAAAGGGAAGACTTCGCTGCATTGGTACCTCAATCCGGTTGAAGTCACGCTTTGGTACTGGTTTTATAGCTAACATCAGTTTCCATGGAAACAAATTTGAACAAAGTCCTTCCAATGGAGATGCAATTTCTACTACAAATCATGAGAGTGTGAAACAATTCTTTAAGAATGTAAGTTGACTATGATGATTTAATATTTCTTTGACCTGTCAAGGATTGATTCTTAAACCTTGAAATGATTTGACAGCATTTAGACGTTGCACCAAAAGAGGAGAGCAATGCCTATGTAACTTATGTGATTCCTCATGATAGAGAGGGTCTCTTAACGGTAAGCTTTGTAGTTCTAGACTTTGTTTTTCATGAACTTTTAGTCTGTTCTTTTACCAAGGGTTTGAATATTAACTGTTGGTCAATTGCTGTTTAACATGTAAAAATCATGTTTGCGTTTTCTTCTTTATGCTAATGCACTGGCTTGAGTTGCAATAATATTTGGTCTTTGTGGAACTTGGTTAATTGGGTGATAGTTTCTTTCTTTGTGATGATCAGTGAAAATTAACTTGAACAGACAGAAGACAATTTAACCTTTGTGTGATCTGCAAATACCTATCATAAGTCTACAAATGAAAAAGCCTAGAAAGGTCCTATTTGTTAGGGTAAATTACACTAATCTCTCTTGAGGTTTGGTTAAATTATACTTGATATCCCTCTTGCTTTAAAAATTATACTTGGCTCCCCCGATATTTGATATGATGCAAAAATCTCCCCTTTAATTTATTTGTTGTCTATGAAATTAATTTTCTATGCAATATGTGTTGTTTCCAAAACAACGACGGTCACTTAACCGGCTTTACATCACATTAAGAATTTCATGCTTGAGCTTAACATTAACTTGCTGTTTTTATTGTTATATATAAAAAATAAAATCAATCTTTATACTGAGCAGAAAAATATCATAATTTATAGAAAATAAATTAGAAAAGAGTCTAGTGTAATTTTTAAAACAAAAAAGCTATCAAGTGTATTTTAGCTAAACCTTGAGGTAGGTTAATGTAAATTACTCTTTCTAATATGGATTTAATAAAACTATCCATTAAGGAAAGCTATTGACGCCAATATTTTGTTGGTTTCAAAATGGTGGGCAAGTGGACACACCACTTCGGCCTACTGTCGGGCCCACAAGGGGGAGGCCTGAATTCTCTTCATTCCCATCTCCCCCGCCTCAAACATGAGAGATGATAGTTAAGGGACATAGACTGATAGACCCCTTCCATCTATGCCAATATTTAAGTGCAATTAGAATGCTGCTTTTTTATTGCAGTTTAAAAGTAACTTCATAATTTTCTTTTACTGGGCTTTGGTGTGTCTCTTTGTGTGTGTATATCAGCTGTTTACTTTTCTGCAAATAAATACTTTCTAACTTATCCTATCTATAGCTGTAACTTAAGTTTAGAAAAAGCAAGGAAGACTCCTATAGACATCAAAATGCAACCATGCGTTTATGCCAAATCAATTGTATTATGTATATAACTTTTTTTTAAAAAAATAACACATAACTTTGTTCCCATGGAGGCCATGGGTACGTGCTGTAAATGCAGTGAGAATTATGTATAGACAAACAACAAACGAGTCATGACAATGATTCTGGATAAGATGTCTTGGTTAAACGAGTTCCAATTTTGTTTTTGGTGGCTTATTTTCCTACTGCTTCTGGGACAGAAATTTTTTTATGAGCTCCAAGATAGACAGGAAGAATTTGGCATATCTGACATCCAGCTTGGTCTTGCAACTCTCGAAGAGGTTTTCTTGAACATTGCAAAGCAAGCAGAGCTAGAAAGTGCTGCAGCTGAAGGGAGCTTAACGATGCTGACCTTGACATCTGGGGAATCTGTTCAGGTAAGTGTCACTGTATTTTGTTATTATGGAAAGCTTGACCATTTTAGAAGTGAAGTGTTTCTACCTTCAGATTTCTATCTTACTCAATAGATTTCCGTTTTTGATACTCGAAACAAGCATGCCACCTTTTTTTGCTTCAGTTTAAAGAACATCTTTGAGTCAAGGCTATCACTCCTGACTTCTTCCTGCTGACCCTTATAACAATAACCATGCAGATACCTATAGGAGCAAGATTTGTGGGGATTCCAGGGACTGAATCTGCAGAAAACCCCAGAGGGATTATGGTAGAAGTATATTGGGAACAAGATGATACTGGTGCTCTCTGCATTGCTGGACACTCGCGGGAAGTTCCAGTCCCTCCTGGTGTTGAACTTTCGGCTCCTCCGGCCTCAACAAACCGACGAAATCTTGGCCGGGGAGGACCAGTAGATGGGCTTGTGATTGATCCCAGTCAAGTTAGCACAGTCATTTTTCACTGATACTTCTCAGAGGCAGGGGCACATACTTAATATCCAGCTTTTGTATATTTGTTTTTGGCCTCTTCCTTGATAGAACTTAGCCATTTGCCCCTTTTCCAGAAACAACATTTCTAAAAATTATAGGCTTACTGTAATTAAACAATTTATGTCTTATTGTACTTCCCTGTAGTTCTATTAAAAATAAATATTTACAACAGTAGTGAACCAAACAGTGCACAACTTTGAATGCAAAAGATGTCTAAAGTGCATGAGACGTTATTACTTATAAATATAATATCTAACCAGGAAGTAAGATAAAAAACTGTGAGAATATACCATTTATCTATAATTTAGATTATGTTGATGAGATTTACTATTCAATCAATTATGTACTTATCTTTATAATTAAGTACGGTCATGTCATTTTTCACAGAAAGATCCAAATTCTCTCTACCCAGTAATCTTAATTCTAGAAATAAGTTAATAACTATACACACTCTTGAGAGTTCGAGTTTTTTTTCTCTATCTCTCTCTATTTAATATATTTTTAAAAAAAAAAATTGAGAGGAGAGATAAAATAAAAAACTCAATTTCTCAAAAGATTAAACTCTCCATAGAACAACTAAAAGTCTAAAATAATATGCATGTTCAAAAAGATATCATCTGTAAAACAGAATATAGGATACTGTTGAAACATGCAGACCACATGAACCTACAAAAAACCGGAATATAATGGATATGGTTGAAACATGCAAAGCACATGAATCTAGATTATCTCTTCTGAACTTTTTTGTGCTTTTGACGAAATAATTAGACTAAAACCTCAATAGAAGTTAGAAACTTAGAATTCCCAGTCTAATTAGATAGTTGTAAAATTCAGGGGGGTTTTTTTTTACTCTAGGTTTATTGGTTCTTTTAAAATGAAAAAGTTGATAGAGAAAGTTCAGTTTTTAAGTTTTTATGTTATTTTTAAAATTAAAAAAAAAATTATCCTAACATGACTGAAATTTTCTGCACCTTCAGCTCAACCCAGCTCATTGTTTTTCTATGTATGAGACCAAATGTGAGAGTAAAATTTATTTGACTGAATAGCTAAGCTATGAAGATAACTCAATTTAATTATTAGGGAAGAAAAATGAAAATGCATCGAACACAAATTGCCAGTAACACTATTGACTATCCTGTGGTTTTTTTAAAAAAAAATAATGCCAATCACGTCCGTTGACCCAAATAACTAAATAATTAATCATGAAAATAAAAAATAATAATAATACAAGAAAAACATAAATCCCGCCTCAATAAATTAAACCTCTTTAATCACGAGTCATGAGAGAATAACATCCTAATACTACCGACAAAACCAAGTCAATATCTCCCTAATCTAAGTTTTAAAAAAAAGAAAAAAGCTAATGAGAAACTCATATTCTCTCTCTCTCTCTCTAGTCTCAATTTATTCCCAAAGACACTACCAAGGAGCTACTACCAGAAACTCTGCCTCGTCTTACTCCTACAAAAGATACATACTAAGGACAAAACTTATATATTGTTGCTTACATAGTTTTCCTAAGGTTAACTAATTAAAAAAAGACATGTGTCCATTTTGAAAAGATGACATAAAAAAAAACTGACACGTGTCTTTTTTTAATTGATTAACTTTAGAAAAAACATGTAAACAACAGTATATAAGTTTTTTCCACGTACTAATTCCCTGCCTAACATGGTTAATACATCACTCCTATTTATCTTCTACCTAGGACTTCTCAAGATGAAGGTGGAATTTCCCAGTTCTTTGGGACAGGTCCAACATCATATATAATTTCTCTGTGGCAAGACCATACAAGCTTTATTGCTTCTGGGGTTCCAATTCCTGCACCTCTGGGGTCTCCAGCTGGTCCAAACCTGAAGAAACACAATTGTTTTTGACAAATTGAAGGATCAAAAGTGTTTTTGACAAATTTAAGGATAAGGGTAGTAATGAATATAAATAAACACTAAATCTTAAAATTTCCGTTTACCAGTGGTTCTGTGGAGCTCCGGTTGTTCTTGCTCTTAGACCAGCATAAGTAGTTCCATTTACTGTTTGGCCAATGATGTCCTGTAAATTCATTTTTTTTTTCCACAAAAATAGAGCACAGTTATTTTAATTATAGATTTTTGAGAAGATAAAACCTACATGCCACATCTTTTTGTTCATAGGCATAGCAAGCATGCAGCATTGTTAGATCTGAGAGAAGTTTAGGGTATGTTAATGATTCATTAAGGAGAGAAGGATAATGAAAATTTTTCAATCAAGTTCCCCAAATTTAGGAATTTTTTAAGGAAAAAAAATATATTGGTGTTTTTAAAAGTCAAAGACCCAGAACAAAGAAAAGTTGTGAACTTTTGGTTTTTGGGTTTGGCAAAAATACAGAGAACAACTTTTTAAAAATAGTATTCAGAACTTTTTTTTCAAAAAAAAAAAAAAAACACGAAACAAAAACAATTGTCAAACAAGGACTTGACCACCCATTTGTGTTCCTTTTCTTTCCTTCCCTACGTTAAAGCATACCCTTTGGCACCCTCAATTTTGGGTGTGTCAAAATCTACTTAATACTCTTGCAAGCATAATAGATCATTCATTTAGGGTTTGTCCAGACAATGAGTTATTAGTGCTTACCTGTAGAAAGAGGGGGTCATTTGAAACTACTGCAGCAGTTAAATGGGCATGCATTTTCTCCAAAGCTTCCAATACCACCGGGATTTGCTCAGTTTTGTAGTCAGTGACAATCTGGGAATTATAAATAAAAGTTATATATCTCATAGAAAGATCAGCAAAATAATAATAATATCAAAAGATGACATCTTGAAACGAAGAATATATCGATGTTTGAAGTCTGTCTTGCTATATAATACCTGGAATGGTCCAAAGATTTCTTTCGTTACAAGGTCGTAATTTTTGTCCTTGACAATTTCCTCGAGAGGGATATAAATGGCGGTTGGTTTTATAGCTCCATAAATGGAAGGAATTGAATGTTTTTCCAAAGGCTGACCACCAAAGAGAAGCTTTGAACCTGGTATCTCAAGCAACTTGTTCTTGTGCTCTAGCATTGCATCAGTTGTAACCTGCAAAAAAATTAGTAAAGCAAGCAAATAAAAAATTTGAAACATCTTGATCATGTCTCATCGTCGCCATTACAAAATATTGTAACAGTCTTGGTTGATGCCTTGATGGAGCATCCAGAACTAGAAGAATCCCAATTGTTTCCAGTGGCACCAAATAGTTTTAATTGTTATATTTTAGCCCAAGAAGACTATAACAAGTTAACAACAATAAGGTTGATGCGATGTGACCTCGGGTTCAAATCTGGAAACAACCTCTGCTTGTTACGGGCACGTTCATTAGGTAGAAATGGAAATGGAAACGGAAACGGAATGCATTTGATGTGTTTAGTAGTAAAAGTTTAGTAATGGAAATGGAATGGGAATGTATTAAAATGAACATTTTACCCCTTATATTAAAATAATAAAAAGAAAAGAATGTTATAATTGTGTCAAATCATGTCAAATCAAAGGGGTATAATAGATATTTTGTATTTTTTTTTCTTTTTTCTTTTTTTTTGAAGTTGATGGAAATGAAAAAAAAAAAAGTAAGTGGGACCCAGTGAGCCCCACTACTTTTTGCATTCCATGGAAATGCTATTTCCATGTAGTAAACAAGTAACAGACCCCACCAGTGGGTAAGGTTGCATATATTTGACTCTCCACAGACCCCACTAGTGGGGGCCTTGTGCGCTGAGCCACCCTTTTTTGTAGACTAAAACAACCAGAAACATATATAAACAAGGGTACTCACAGTCAGGACTGGGCCAATTGTCAAGTCTTCTAGCTTTCTTCTATCAGCAAGATCTTTCAACTTTGATATCAATGAAGTTTTAGACCAGTTCTGTGAAAGGGAAATGTTAAACACTCTGAAGTTAATAATTATTATTACAAAAAAATGGAAATCCCCATATAATAATGAAAGACAAGATACAATTGCAACTTCCACCTAGCTCATACGAATATAAGCCAAAAAGTCAGAGAGAAGGAGATTGACCAACCTCATGCATGAATAACATTGACTGTGCCGAACACTTCTGACCACTGCATGCATATGCATCCTGGTCACAGACCCAAGCAACATAATCTTCCTGCAATTAAGAAACAATAAGGAAATTATTATATGACTGCTTGCCATGTCAGCACATTCTGAAGTCTACTATTATATATATATATATATATATATATATTGAACCTCTTGGACATCAGGGCCTAGTATTTTCCAGTCAAATCCTGCATCTTCCAGTTTAACGCGACCCTTCAAATCAAGGGCCAATTTTTCAGCCACTCTTGAACTACCAGTGAAAAGGGTCATTCGTGGTTTCGCCTGTATAAAAGCAATTAGTTACTACATCATTCTAGATCATATTAGAAAAAATACACGTAGCCACAGAAAGATACAGATTACAGAACACCAACTGTGAAATAGTTGCACATTGAATTGAAGAGAAATATTGCCCTTTAAATCAATACAGCTTTTAGTAAACCAGAAAATGACCAAGTTTTATGTTAAGCTTAAGCATGATCTCATTTACTGAAAACGCCAATAGTACTACATGCTTCCACATTTTATAAACATTAGAAATAGAGATAGAGCATTAAAAAAAATGTAGAAATAGACTTACAGCACATTTCATAGAGTAAAGAAGCTCAAAAGATAAGAAGACCCAAAAAAGGAGGCCAGCTAAAGCAAAACAATCTGTTTGAAGTTATTAAATCAGGAGAAGCAAGTTGGGAAAAGACCTCTTAAGACTTTCTTGATTGGAAATTCCAAGTTACTTCAGGTTTTAATTATTTATAGACTACAGACTATAGTGCTCAAAACTCTTGCATCCAGTATTCAACGAAAGATTCTAACATTGAAAATGATTTAATCAAACCCTATTTGTGAGTAGGCACATTTTCTCCCCAAGTCAAAGGGCTATTTTGCTGAATATACATATTACCACAAAAGAAAAATTAAAAAGTACACTGAAAATATCTCAGGATCAATTTAAGGCACTTTCATCATTAAAAATCATCTGCTTAATGCCTAAAAAGATACTGAACAACCTACCTCCAACAACAGCTTGTTCATTGTCTTCCCATCAGAATTTATGAAGTCCACATCTTCAGCAGGTAAGCCGCAGTAATGAAGCAGACGCAGCATTTGGTCCATAACGATGCTCACCTAAAACAATTTCCATAGGTAATTCAGAATAACAATTACTTTACCTATAACTATCCAGTATTCATCATGTGCTTTCTAGAAACTGACCATAAAATAAAGTTTGATGCAGTGTCATAGTATAAGGAATCTGCCAAAATCAGAGCCATAAATACTCACCTTGCTGTCTACTTTAAGGACTGGTTTGTTGCCCATATAAAGAGCACCCATCAGCTGAAGGACTGGAATTTCTAAGGGGAAATTAAAAGGGGTAATGACTGCCACCTGCAGAAACATGCATTATTATTTAGAATTTTATGAGGGTAGAACGGGGATATCAAAATGTCAAAAAGTAATCTGAAGATTCAGCCAACCCGAGGTTCATGGAAAATCTGTATGAGTTATGACATCTCCATATGGAACCACTAATCTAAACAAAATTCAGTACCACTTCCACATTAGAAGGCATCTCGTTCTTTTAGTCCTATTTAATGAGTCTCTCTAAACTACTTGTTTCTATAAATTAACTTGCTCAACTTAATGGCAATTGTCAATGGCACAATCAACAATGTCACTAACGGGTAAGAATGAGACAGAGAGAGAGAGAGAGAGAGAGAGAGAGAGAGAACCCCCCCACCCCACCCCCAAATGCCCCTGCAAAATAGAGTTCAGTAAAATAAAAAAGGGGAAAAAATCTCACCGGGCCATATGGCCAACGGAAACCATGACTTTGTTGTCCAAGATGATTTCCAGGGACCGCAAAAGACCTCGCTAGGAAACGAACCTGTTGAGATTTTGCAAAAATGAAGAATTGACTAAGAAGAAATCACCAAAAGATTTATATGAAATTCTTTGGTTACTTGTGAAAACAAATAAGATGACATATAAATTCCAAATTCAAGGGAGAAAAATGGTTTGCAAAACTTATTATATATTGGATGAGTTCTTCCACTAAAAAAGCAGCCAAAACTAGATGCAAGAAAATGGAAGGAAATTTAGTCAATATCTACTGCTCAAAAGGGAACCAAAATCTTTGATATACCTGATCTCCAGCAAAATTCTCTAGAAACTTTCGTGTTACATAAACTTCACCATGAGCCTGGGTGTAACTCTTCGGAGAAACTCGCTGTATCAACCTTGTGAAGAAATCTGAAACCTGAAGATAATGCAGGATAAAATCATATATATTAAAATAGAAATTATATAAATGTCCCAATAAAAAGAAAAACTAAAATCTTGTAGAAAATGGGACAATCCACAACACATAGCAAGGATAAGGGGAAAAAATAAAAGAAAAAGGAAGGAATTAAATTTTCTTTTTTTTGTTTGAAATACCTTTGGAAGTGATAGCATGTGAGCTGCCTTAGCCGAAATTTCTCCATACATAAGATATCTGCAAAAAAAGATTTATTATATAGCACCACTCTTAGACTGAGCCAGGATGACCATAATAAAAATGCAGGGTAATAAAAAATTCACTAAAGGCCATCTTTCACCACTTTGCTAACCAACTATGGAAAGATGGCCTCAGGCCAGAAAGTAACCAAATGTCATTATATATTGATAAAAAGTTTAACATAACCTCTAGAATAATCTAGATTATTCAATTCAGAATATATTCTCAGCAAAAGAACCCACCATATAATGGGCAACAAGAGGTGAGGGGTATACAATATGTGCAGAACTATGGATACCCTTTAGATGTTATATTGTTGTTTCTTCACTTGGGCAGAAATATTAATGCAGAAGAGAAATATCTTATTTGCTTCTTTAATGAGAGAGATATAAAAATAAGGACAAGCTGCCCATACCTTTCTGGTGCTTTAAACGGATTGTGTAGACCACGTTTTGGACAGCTGGCCAAGCTTTTCACGAAAGGCTGAGAATTACAACAAGAGAAATTTCAATTTAGACTGGTATTTCACAAATTTTGCAGAATTTCAACCCATTCATCTAAAAAGCATTTATTGAAGTCTTCCTATCATTCCTTTTGCAGTTAATGAGAATATTCATATAAATAGAGGTTGGGCTTCAAACTGAAGCCACATTTTCCAAAGTGTAGGTATGATGACTGACTTGAGGCTATGCTTTAATCACTTAACTTTTGAAGAATGAGAAAGTTAGAAAAATTAATATAGCAGCAATTTTCCTGCGTAACAAAAGGTATATAATTTAGAAATAAGTCATATAGACAGACCTCAATGTTTCTTTCATCAACTTCAGCCACTTTAATAAATGGCTCTCCATTCAAAGGATCCACGATGGTACTCCAGTTTGAATATGTTGTCCATTTACCCTGCACTGAAAGTAGAGAAAATACAATATAAACAATCACCATCTCATATATTTGAATAGTTAAAATGAGAATACTGTGTAAAATCAATTCCTCTTTATTCACCAAAATTTACTCAAACTATTGTGTAATTTATAAGGAGGCCCAAATTTATTTATGAGCAAAGCACTGCATACCCAAGTTGTGAACTTCGGCAGGTTTAGAGCCAGATATCTCTTCGGCGTCTACGGTTGCAAAGGGTGATGAATGAAGAGACCTGCAAAATAAGGAATGAAGTTTTAGAAAGATCTAAAATAAATATGACAAATTTTATTAAAAAAGAATCTAAAATAAACAGTATGAAATGCATCAACAAATGTACAAGACTTAAACATTTTTTCCACTCCTCCAAAGCCAATAGATGAATGAAAGAAATAGTGAATTTGTTTTTCTTTCATGTAAACTGTTTTTTACAAAGAAATTCGAACAATCAAAAACTAGACTGCTCAATCAATTCAAGTAGATAGACAGTAGTTCATCAAAAAAAAAAAAGATAGATAGTAAGGTTCTCTCGTGTAAAACAATTTCAAAACAAAACTCTGAAACTTCAACTTTTAACGGAAGGCTTTTGGCTAATAAATCAATATGCTTCACGAGTCAATAAAGGGAATAAGTTCGATTTTGGAAACTGTTTCAAACGTAATCGAAGAAACCAATTCATTCACGCATCACAAATCAGAAGAGAGGAAAAAAAAAAACAAAACCTCCGTAAAGAAATCAAAATGCGTTAATCTGAGAATTTAGGGATTGAAACAAAACAAATTACCGCGAAAGATTCAACAAAGCAACGGCTTTGTGAGATGATGAAGAATGCACCCCTCTGTTTACTAGAAACCTGATCATTGTATTTTGATAATAGCAGAATGGGAATGAAATTGAATGAAAAAAAAGCTTAAACTATAAACTGAGCTTAGATGTTATATATATATATAGAGACAGATTAGATTTTTCAATTCCTTAATCCCAATATTATAGAAGAGACGGGTAGTCACCATCACATGGACCACGTTTTACTGACTCAGTAGAAACAATTCTAATTATCTACGCTAATTGGGATATTATACTATGTGGAAACTACCATGAAATTTTCATGTACTTCTCCATTATTATCTATTATTGTAACTTTATAAATTCTTATCTGGTGATGTCTATCATATATGATAAGTATCATTGATATATTAACCTTATCTTTTGAGATGTTGGACTTGGTAGTATTGGAATCTATTTAAATTTTTTCAAAAATCAAAGCTGTAAATTTAAGAATTAAATTTAAATGAGTTCTCCATTTTTTTCTCGTGTAATTTTATTGACATTTTAATTTGGATTTTGGATATTTTAGACTTAATTTAAAATTTTTTATAAATACTTATACAATTTATTTTAAAAAAAACAAAATTAAGTATTTTTTAAAATAAAAAAATAAAAACTTATACAATCATACATTAATTAATGCAAATTCGTTTTTTATTAACCTAAGTATGATTATAACCTTTAAAAAAATATTGGTTACTAAAAATAAATAAATAATTTAAAAATAAGATAAAAAATAAAATTATAAAATTAATAGTTTCTTTTTATATTTTTTTAAAATATATATAACTATATTAAATTTAATATAATTTTTTTATTATATTTGTTTCTAAAAGTTTTTTAAATATTAAAGATAATGATCAACTCTTGAATGATTGAATATATAGCCTCGTGGTTCAGTTTAAAATTTATATCTTTATTTTGTGCCACTTGTGACATAATGTCATAGTTAAGTGGATCAATCAAAAGCATTTATCAAAAGTTGGTTATTTTGTGCCCACAATGTTTGATTCAGTCCCATGTGTCATATATTGCCAAAAAAAATAGGTCCCATATATGTCGTAGTTGTTTTTTTTTTCATAAAAAAAAAAAGTTTTTTTTTAAAGGACAATGTTTGTAAGGGTGGATTCCTTTCACTTGGGGCTTTGGTTATAAAAGTCCAGCCCAAAAAATTGGTAGATTTGTGTTACAAAATTTGAGGCAATTTTACCCAAAATCATGTTTTTTTTTCCAATACCCAAAATCATACTTAAAAAATAACAAATAGGTGTATATCACATTATTTATAGTTTGAAAATACTGGAAGCATCTTTTTAGCTGATAGCAATGACTAATTCCCTCGTCGTGAGTTCTCCACTTAAGGATAACTAGCTAGTCACATAATGCTTTTCTATGCCCAATGGTGGGATTCGAACCCCCACCAATTGGCTAAGGGACAGGAAACCACTAGGCCACACTCATGTGGTTAAAAAACATACTATCTTTCAAAAATTAGAGGCCAAAGTACTATTTTAATCCTCAATGTTTGCATGAAGTTTAATGTTGGTTTTCAATATTTCAAATGTTTAATGTTGGTCCTCAATGTTTCAAAAGTTTAATGTTTGCATGGAATTTAATGTTGGACCACGACACATCACTGCCACGTCACTCCACAGTGCCACATCATCATCTTCTCTCCTTCATCATCATCAGTATCATCTGGGGTGACGTGGTAGTGATGTGGCATGCCACGACATTAAAATATGACACATTGGAGAGAGGGTGTGCCACATAAGCATGCCACGTCATCATTTAATGGCAAAATGTTAACGGTGTTATGCTCGAGCACCAAAATCGATAAAAAAAACTTTGATGATCAACATTAAACTTTTGAAACATTGAAGATCAACATTAAACTTCATGCAAACATTGAGAACCAAAATAATACTTTAGTCAAAATTAAATGGTCATCTAAATATAGATTGTTGAAAATATTCAATTTTCTTATAGTAAAGACATAATTAACAAAAGAAAGTCTTATAATTTACAGATATTGAAAATATTTTTTTTTCCTAAATTACATAAATACTTGCGTTTGGTTCGCATTGGAATTCAATTCTAACAAGAATTGCACATTTCCCAACGTTTTCGGTGTTTGGTTCACAATTTTGTTACCTTAAATTGAATTCAATGTTAAAACTTGAAAAACAATTCCATGACCCTTTAGAAAAAAGATGGAATTTGATGCATGTGTATTTTTGTGGAAATGGATGAAAAAATATTATTGTTATTATTTATTTTTGATAAGTTATATATTTTTTATTTAATTGATATAAAAATTTAATTATTTAATATTAATTGTGGGGAAAAATAGTCTTTTTACATCACATTTTTTTACAAATTTTCAATTCTATCTTTTCATACCAAACACACTTTTCAATTCAAATAATTTTATTCTAATTCCATCTCATCAATTTCAATTCTAATTATAATCCAATTCCATTTTCAATTACATATTTGTTGTTAGGCTGGACAAAAACCTATAATTTATTATATAAAAAATACTTTTGATATCAAAACTAAAATCAACCCAAAAAAGACAAAAAAATGGCAATTTGTAATTTAACCATAAAAATTAAAAACTTACTTGTAAATTCAATTTAATGAAAGTATGATTAGAATACTTAATTCCATATAATAGATCCAAGAACCCAACAAAAATGTACGAAAATTTAATAAATGGTCAAGTCCTACTCAATCCAACGTATAATGCCGTACAGTTTCGACTTAGCAGTTTATTCAAAATATATTTATAGTAATAATGTTTTTGTATATAATAAAGTTTTTATATAACCAGTTTAAACATTATCGTGGTTTCATTAATAATCTAGATATAGTTCTTCAATTTTAGTGGTATTTTTTTTTAGATTTACTTTTAATTTTTTAGTCATTTCTTATAAGAGTGTAATTTTCCAATTTTAGATCGATTCCGATCTATAAGTGGAGCTTATTTTTTATTTTATTTTGTGTATTTGTTTTTCTTTGTCAATTTTTTTGACAATTAGGTGATTTTGGACAATTCAAAGTTTGTTATAATCATATCTAAAATTTACGAATTATCTATGTTAATTAAAAATTTTTTACTTGTTCATCATGTTGTTGGAAGAGCCTATGACAATTTCAACTTTAAAAATTACTTCAGATCTGATATGTTGGAGGTATAAAAGTAACAACTCTGTTGGCAACACCAATGACGACGGTGAGCTTTTTTATTCTAAATAAACAGAATCAGTTGAACTTACACTTTGTTTACCTAATTCAACAATTGTTAAGGATTTATTCTTCAATGTTATTATATTAGAGTTTTCTAAATTATTATAAATGCCGTTTGACTTTTTCTATAATATATAATAGAGGTTTAGTTTTTTTTTTTTTTAAAAAAGAGTTTTATATGAACTATGTGGGGTTACCAAGTCCACCACTCAAGCTTAAATGTTATACAAATAATCTCGAGTAAAATACTATTTTGGTCCTTTTTAGATGTTCTTTTTCAATTTAGTCCTTTTTAGATTAGTCCGTTATCAATTTGGTCCTTCCGTCAAAATTATTAACAGAGTTTGCTGAGGTGGACAATTTGGGTTAACTTTATAATTTTGAAACATAAATAGGGTTTTTCTAGTGTAATTATTTTGGGATAATTTTGTATTTTTCACAAATTGTAATATGAAATTAATATCTCTTCCTCTCTTCTCCAAATCACGATCGCAACTCTCTTCTTTGATGGGGAAGACTCTACGGCTTCCCTTCTCGGAAGAAACTCCAAGGAAAGCCCCATCAAGCACAGATCCAGTCGGTGACGATGATGATGGAGGCGAAACGACGTTGTTTTAGTGAACATGATTGAGCACCTTCTTCCCCAAAACCATCAAGTTGCCATCTGTGACAGAAATCCCAGCCCATACCGTCATCTTCTTCTTCTCCGACAAGCAAACGCAGAAATTTGAAGCATATGGATATTGCTATTTTTTCCTCCTTAGTAAGTACCACCAAGCAGAGTCCTAAAAAAAATCTATGGTGAAAGATTTCATTTTCTTTTTATTTTACAAATAGCAGGGGATGGAACAATTTTTGTTTTGTGGTTCGATTATGCTTTGAACTTATCAAAAGTGCTTTATTTGTATATATGTACAAATTGTGATGAGATCTATGATGTTGTTGCAAGGTATTGAATTATTTATTGGGATTTGCAGGAGTAATAGTAGTGGCTAACTCTTTGTGGAGAATGATAGAATAGCATGGTAGCACCAAAAAACTAAATCATCTTTTTTAATACTAAAATTCAGTATTCCTGAGTGCGAGAGACCTGCGATTTGGAGAAGAGAAGCGATTTGGAGAAGAGAAACAAGGGGAATAATTTCAAATGAGGGTATCAGTGTTTCATTTACAATTTGTGAAAAATACAAAAATTATCCCAAAATAATTACACTAGAAAAACCCTATTAATGTTTCAAAATTATAAAGTTAACCCAAATTGTCCAACTCAGCAAACTCTGTTAATAATTTTGACGGAAGTACCAAATTGATAACGGACTAATCTAAAAAGGACTAAATTGAGAAAGGACATATAAAAAGGACCAAATTGAGAAAGGTGTCATCTAAAAAGGACCAAAGTGATATTTTACTCAATAAATCTCTTTAGATGTTAGATCATTTTTTAAATTAAATAACCAAATAATTTTGTATATATATAGCAATGTATGTGTTAGACTATGAGATTTAATATATAGTTTTAAATAATATTCACAAGTAACTTCTATGCACACATCAATATATAGTTGACCTAGCAGCTTTTTTTTTTTTTTTGCTTAACCATTGACCCAATTAATAAATAGGATAAATAATTAATATATAGTACAATAGTTTAGTTTGAATTTTTCCTCCTTTAACGTACTAAGTCTTCAATATATATATATATATTTCGTTTTTGTTATTATTTATTTGTTTTTATTTTATATATATATATATATATATATATATATATATATATATATCAATATGGCAATATCCTGGGAAATACAAAATTAATTAGTGAAAGATTATAAATTGAAGGAGAGTTTCGAGATATATTATTTATCATCATTCATATTTTAATAAATAAATTAATCTTATTTAAAATTTAAGATTCAATTTAATTATAATTTGAAATTTAATTATGCATTTTTTATAACGAAATTAAGTTATGTGCCAAAATATTGAAAATTGTTGCATATATATATATTTTATGGTCATTACTTGTACACACACATATATATGATAACTATATTCCAACTTTTCATTTAATTTTACAAAGCATATATATATATATCATGCAAATTTATTGTTTTTGAGCATCTGGATTCTTTCATATTTGCTTCACAAAAGAAAACAGACCTAGCTACTATATATTTAAATAAATATCTCATTTTTCACATATCTAATACTTAAAAAATACATCTTATAAAAAAAAACTTAAAAAATACATGAGTCAGTGTAAATAATGAAGGTTGGAAAGAAAACTCTCATTTTATTACTTATGAAAAAAAGTTTGAATCCTTCTTAAAATTATCTAAAATTTTAATGGATGAGTAGCTGCGATAAAATAAATAAATTTGTTTACAATTTAGGCTGTGTGTACAATAATCATTAAAATTAGGTTGAGTTTCTATTTGTCTTTCTAATATTTTACTAGCGCTTTAGTCAATAGTCTTGACTCTCAAAAGTATTTTTGCTTATTACCACCTTAATTTTTTTATCACCAAAAAAAAAACTGTATAACTCACATTCATATTTTCAATGGGAACATATAAATTAATATCACTTGGTAAATTACGCAATTTTAGTTGTCCATATATGTTGATAATCGATCCAAACTAATTAAGATGATGACCAAAAATTAATGGTCACTATTGCGTAGTCAACTAAAGTTGCAGATTTTTTTTTTTCTTTAGAGAAAGTTTAGGTAGGCTAAGCACCGATACCCCGTTAGAATTAAGGAATATCTTTTAACTTCTTTGAGAATTTATGGGAGAATTTACATATTACCTACCAATAAAATACTCACATTGGTCATAGACTCATAAGGTTTGAATCCTCGCCCTTGTAAGATAAGAGTCCAAACCTTGACTAATTGTGCCACTTGGTAAGTTGTGGATATTTTTTTCATTTTCATGCTATATATATATATATATACATAAATAACACTGTAAATTTTTAGACAAATGAAAAATGATATGATGGAATATTATTTCTGAAGTTGTATGTGTACTATGTGGGTGAAAGTTGAAACTTGATGGTGGGGCGTTGAAGATCGAAATCTTGTTGACTATTTTAGAGCATAACTTTTAATCAATTATATTAAACTTGACGTTACGGGTGTTTTAGTAAGGAAAAAAAATAAGAGAATGAGAATGTTAGAAGAAATAAAAATATATTGTGATGTGAATGAAATAAAAGTTAATACAATGATTATTTTACTTTTACGTTAAAAATGAGATTGGAATAAAAGTACATAAAAAAAATAAGGACAAAAACATAATTTCGTCACATTACAAAAAATTGGATTTGTTTGAAAAAAAAAAAAGAAGAGGGAGAATTCTTTTCCCATACTTTTTCCATCTCTCTAATTTCTTCGTTCCAAACATAGCCTACACATGATGAATAATAATGCATAAGGTAGGAGACTCCACTTGTCAATTTGTTTTCCCTAATCCAACGTAATAAGAGAAGAAATTCAAAGAAATCTAATTAAATTCCAATTATTTATTCCAGCCATTAATGTAGACGATGCATGTTAAGTTGAATAAATACTAGAAAATTGAGAATATTAGCTACCAAGCATTGACCTCACTCCAAAAATTAAAAAGATCATATAGATCCACGATATATATATAATTAATTAATTTAATTAGATATATATATATATATATATATATATATATATATATATATATATATATATTATTGCTGGCATTTAAATGGGGATATATTCAGTTCTTTTTAAATTAAAATTATTTTTATTGTCTTAATCACAGTATTCACGAGAACGGACATGATAATTAATTTATCTCTCGAATATTGACAGGCTCATTGCTAAGAACGACTTCCGCGACATACACATATCACAGTTTTACACGATGAGAGTAAAGCTCATCCAGCGCAAATACGTATTAAAGAGAATTAGTAAATATATCAATTTAGCTGTTGATAATGATCAAAATCTATATATATATGGCTTTGAAGTTTTTGGTGTCACACAACCAAAGTGTGACACCAAAAAAATAACTTCTCCCTCAACTTCTCAATAAATAACCAACTTCTCACAAAATTAAGTAGCTATATTTTATAATTAAAAAATACAAAAAAAAATAATATGATTGGAGAATGTGGGAGAGAAAAAACAAGTATGATAGATGGTTACTAAAAAATGAAGAAGTGCAATACTTCTCACTTTTTAATTTTTTAATTTTAAATTATGATAAAAATTCTATTTAAAAATTTTAAAATATTTAATTTTTAATGATTTTAAAATATAATAACTATTTTATATTATATTTTTAAAAAGTTTAAGAATAAATTACATGTATGCACGTAGGTGCATGCGAAGCCTCTAGTATTAATTATTAAGATTGTTTAAGTCGGATCAAATTATAATTATGTCATTCTAATTAGTTAATTAATTAATAGCCATCCATAATCAAATAATTAAGGTCTTGATCACTTCCTTGTTTCAACTAAACCTGCATTAATGGAAGGTTGACTCTGCTTTGAGAGCTGTGGGCATCAATCATGGTTGATTCATTACACACGACTCTTCCCTTTACTTCTTCTCAAGATGCTTAGACTTTTTCTTTATTATTTGTTATTTAATATCATATAAATTAACTATTTTCCTTTAATTATAGATTTTTTACCTCTAACGTGGGTTTTGATCTAATAGAAGAGATTAATCTCTCACAATATAAGCTCAAATTTCAGGTAAAATAAATATTCATATTTAGTATCTGATAGTGCCTCGAACAGAATTGTTTACAATGAAAAAAACAGCTGTAAAAAATTCAAAAAATATATATAATGGATGACCCGAAGGGATGATTGAAGTGGTTAAAAATTGATCAGAATTGTACATTTGTAAAATTTTTATCATTAAAATTAATTATTTTTGCTAGCTTTTTATAAATTAATAATAAATTGATATAAATACTTTATCAATTAATTAAAAAGGAACAAATTAAAATTGTCTACAATAAAAATAATATATATACTAGTGAGAAACTCAAAAAATATATATAATGGATCACCAAAGGATGGTAGAATTGGTTAAAGTTTTATCAGAGTAATATATTAATAAAATTTTTAACATTAAAATTAAGTAAATTTGTTAAATTTTCATAAATTAATATTGACTTGATATAATACTCTATATCAATCAATAAAAAATAGCTAGGCGACCCTTAAAATAGACTGAGAAAATGCTGGGTTGGGCTTTTAATGTAGATTATAATGCCAAAATCATATATTTAACTATAGTATATTGTCAATTTAATTACTCATGATAATGACAATTATTTTGTAGTGTCACCGATTATCATAGTTAAATTTATAAAATTGTGTGTATATATATATTGTTAATTATTTTGATAGAGTTAACAAAAATAAAATTAATTATAAATTAAAATATTAGAGATATATACAATTAACAATAAATAATGTTTTGTTAATTTAGCCATAATAATGGCATAGATAAATTGCCAAATTAAACAACATAACTAACTTTACAATTAGGCATCACAATCCGCATTAGATATCTTGCGTGAAAACATTACGTTTAAATTGGATGCTATGTGAACATTACTAAATTAAGAATAACTTTGCGGAAGGTTAAGGTAAAAGATAAAATTGCTTTTAATAAGTTTTAAAAAATAATTAAGAATAACTAAAATTTAGGGACAAATTAAAATGGACAGAAATCATAGAATTTGAGGATGAAAATGTATTTTTGCTAAATTATTTATGTGTGTATTTTGTCTATGACTGAAATATCCATTAAAGTAAGCTTAATGATTATTTTTTTGGATACTGCAAGAGCTATTAATGGGGATAACTCTCGTAACCATGGTAATTAAGATCGCGATCTTGTATCGTAATTTCGATCTGGATCGTACTTAGGATCGAAAAATTACAAGATCGAGATAGGATCGCGATCTTGATCGTAAGATCGTAAGAAAGGATCGTAAGATCGTAAAAAAAGATCATAAGATCGTATATATTAATTTAAAAAAAAACAGAGGCCCAAAACGCAACTTTAGTCCTAGATATTTATGACTATGAATTTTGATATTTTGTTTGTTGAATTGATGTATAGATACCGTCACTTTGGTGACTTATGAACTAATTTATGAAAATATCATGAAATTGTGATAATTTTATATATTTATTTAAAATATATATTATTAAATATATAGATTAATTATTTTTTAAAATTGATAGAATCTTACGATCCTTAATCCGATCTTACGATTCGATCTATCTTATGTCTCTGCCGATCCTACTTAAAATCTCGATCTTGATTACCTTGCTCCTAACAGATAATCCTCTATTCTTATCCGTTCAGTCTCCAAAGATCAAATCTGAAATGTCATAATTAAAAAAACGAGGCAAAATACTATTTAGTCTATGAATTGTTGGTCAAATTACTATTTAGTCCCTGAATTTATCAAAAATACTATTTAGTCCCCAAAATGTTTAATTATGTCAACTATTTAGTCCCTGAATTTGATAAAAATACTATTTAGTCCCCGAATTTGTAACAATGTCAACTATTTAATCCTCAAACTTGGCAAAAATACTATTAATCATCAAATTTGCAACTCTGTCAACTATAACGGGTAACAGTCAGGAGACTAAATAATTGACAGAGTTGCAAATTCGATGATTAAATAGTATTTTTGTCAAGTTTGGGGACTAAATAGTTGACATAGTTACAAATTCGGGGATTAAATAGTTGACATATAGTTAAACATTTTGGGGACTAAATAGTATTTTTGATAAATTCGGGGATTAAAAAATTAAATAGTTTGACCAATAATTCAGGAACTAAATAGTATTTTAATTTGCCTCTAAAAAAATACAAACTCTTTATTATTTGCGTGAAAATATATAAATAAGTCAAAACTCCAAATTGGTCCTTTATGTTTGCACGAAGTTTCATATTGGTCCTTTATGTTTCAAAAAGTCCAAATTGGTCCTTTATGTTTGCAAGAAGTTCCAAATTGGTCCTTCCGTCCACTTCCGTCAATTTTCTAATTTAAGTGCTGACGTGGCGTGCTGACATGTCCATCTAAGTTGACGTGTCATGCCACGTCAGCACCACGTCACTGCCACATCATCGCCACGTCATCACATATGATATTGGATGATGACGTGGCATGCCACGTCAGCTTCAATTGACACGTAGGAGAGATAGTGTATCCATGTCAGCATGTCACGTCAGCACTTAACTTATAAAATAAACGGACTTGGACGGAAGGACCAATTTGGAACTTCTTGCAAACATAAAGGACCAATAAAAAATTTCGTGCAAACATAAAGGACCAATTTGAAGTTTTGACATATATAAATATATTGGGGAGGCTAATCTAGTAATGTTTTTTTTTTTGGGTGGGTTGGCCGTACGTTTACATTAATTAACCAATTAAATTGATGACCATGAATATTTACAAGTGGACGAATTTTAATATTATTTGAATTGAACACAACTAGCTAGTCACTAGTCAGCATCTTACTTGAGAAAAACAAAAGTGTATGTGGTCGTTTTTCTGTTCTATGTATTTAATTTATTGAAATTTCGACACAAAATAATCAAATCATAATTAATATTACAGATGGATTAATTATTACGTATTTCTAATTATTTAATGATCTAGGGTATAATTATAGGAAAAAACTAAGGTAAAGTTGCTTAGGTGCTTGCTATAAAGTTCACCAATCATAAATTTTATTTTTATTCTCTCTCCTATTTGATTGGTTATGTAATTTATTGCTTTTCATTTTCTCTCTCTTCCATGATTGGTTATACAAAAATTTTTTGCCACGTGTTTTAATTATATTGGTAAACTTTATAGCAAGCACCTATGTAACTTTACCTCAGTTTAGTCCATAATTATATATTGTCTCATGATGACATATTGAGAAATGCAATTAAAGGAAGAAAACTATAAAACTCTCAACAGTTAAAAATAAATAAATCTTGCCTCACATCAGCCCAAAAAAAAAAAACACAGTCAATGATTCTTTTTTTTAAAAAAATCAAATCTTTTGGTGGGCAATTGGGTTAATTAATGTCATATATTGAATAAACCTTCAACCTAATTAATTAAGTGTTCTATTTTTGAAAATTTCATCTCATTATCTGATGGCTCCGTTTCTCGCTAGGCCCGAGCTAAGTTAATTATATTATAAGGTTTTGATGGTAAAAAAAAGAAGAAGAAGTTAATTATAATGTTCTTACATTATTTAAAAATGGTTTCAAACCTATATGTAATTACTCAAAAAATATACACAAAATTAATAAAATTATAAAATAATATCTATTAATATAATGCAATTATAAGGTTCCCACGTTATTATATGAAGATAAAATTAATATTTTGATCCATAAAAAATATAATTTATCTCAATTTAATTATTAAGAGATACGATTTGTTTCAATTTAGTCAATGAAAAATTGAAATATCAAATTTAATTATATTCAAAACTAAAATTTGTTTCAATTTAGTTCTTGTCAAATTTGTGTCAATTATATTAATGGAGATTCAATTCCCATAAATAAATTGACACATGAACCGCATATATATCTTTTGGGATCGAATTTGACCTTTCTTTTTTTTTTTAATTTTTTTTTATGAGCCTAAATTCAAACAAATTATAATATTTTACATATCAATTTTGATATCTCTATCTTTTTAGGGATAAAAGTTCAGTAGTACCGTACTACTGAACTTCGGTGCATCCCTCCAATCATGTAGTGCCATTTATTAATATTAATAAAAACTCACATTAATTAGGATCCACATTGAATGTATTAGGAACCAACTGGTTGAAAGGATGTACTGAAGTTCAGCACTACCGTACTACTAAACATCTACTCCTTTTTAGAACTAACTTAAAATAAACTAAATTTTTCACAAACTAATTAAAACAAATTATATTTTTTAAGAATCAAAATATTAATTTACTCGTATAAATGGTGGCTGGGATTAGGGTCTCATTTGGTAATAAGTAATAACTAATAAGAATGTTAGAGAGAATGTGAATGAGAATGGAAATGTTGGAGGGATTAAGAATGTGATGTGAATGAAATAAAAATTTATCCTTACATTAAAAGTGGGTAAAAAAGTAAGGACAAAAATATAATTTCATTATATTATAAAAAATAAAGTATATTTGATGTGAATAAAGTTAAAGAAAAGCTTTGGAACGAACCTGGGGTGATAGCAAACAAAATTTGACTAGTGTGAAGCCTTTGGGGGCAAAAGTGACTCTTGCATTGTACGAAAGTTCAAGGATATGGTACTTCTTCATCCTTTCCATAGTATTTATATAATTATATATAGCCCAAGTCCAACTCTGACTCTTCTCCCTCTCATCTATTTGTCCCTAACGTTGAACTTGAATTCTTCCACTTAGATATTAATATATATATATATATATATATATATATATTTTTTTTTTTTTCATTTACTATTTCCTTGGGTGCAATTGGATATTATGTTATGCCTATATATTTTGTCGTGTCTCACAATAATATCTATTCATTATTTTGGTTTTCCATTTTTTTAATTATAATTAATTATATATATTATTTTCCTTTTTCCAAAGGTCAAATACCCTCGTGCAAGCAATCTCTAGCTCCCTCTCTCTATATTAATTAAGAGTAGATTTCAAATCGGAGACGGCCAGAAGGAAGAAAAGAAATTAAGAAGGATATAGATATGGAATTTGGCTTGGGAGTAATTAGATCTGGTCTTGAAGGTAGAAGAATCAAGCAAGAGAAGAGAAGTGAAGAATCTGATGGAGGTGATGAAGATGATGTTCATCCTAAAGAACAAGACAATAATAATATTCTTGTCCAGGTAGGTATAGTAGTCTTAATTTCAGTTTTCAATCTTTAATTTCCATTAATTAGTTAGCTATATATATATATATGTGTGTGTGTTTTTTTTATTTAAAAGTCTTAATTATCATGTTATGGATTTAGGATTTAATCTCAGAATTTTCTTTCAATTCCTACTGTTCTTCTATATATCGATCGTTCCAAATATTAAATAATTTGATCTCAAGCTAAGAGTCATCATCACATGTATATGTAAGAAGGAGAAATAAATCCTTAACTTAAGTTAATTAGTTGTACTGTAATTTTAAATTTTTGAAAGCAAGTTCTCTCTAATTACAAAACAACAAATTAAACTGATGATTTTTTTTTTTAAAAAAATTACAATATAATTTACTAAATTAAGGTTCATCAATTAATGCATACAAATCTCATATCGATCCTTTGCGTAAATCTCAGTTCAATTTTGTTGATAAATTTCTTACAATCGATCGGTTTGTTTAATTTTATTTTAGAGTTCACCATATTATATTTTCATAAAAAGAATCGGATGGATTATATATTTAGATTTCAGTCATGTATCATTAATTCCCAAAATTTTCAGATTTGAAGAGTACATATAGTATATAACATATCTACATCTTATATGACTGAGATCTTTCCTTGTGCATGAATCTGAAACGGGAGGAGATGCAGAAATTAAAGTACCTCCATCATAATAAAAGTACAAAGTTAATATATATATATATATATATATAGTAATTAAGGAGTTTATTATGTTCTCTTAATTATCATCATCTCCAAAATTTGATCTCGAGGGATAGAAAAAAAATATTATTCGTTGATAGAGTTGCTCCAGCTATAAACCTTATAGTATGAGAGGAATTAGTTACTGTATCTGCACTAATAAATAACCCTGATCCAAGATTAAAAAATATATATAACATGGTAATTTATACTTACTGGCATAATTAGTTGAAATTTATGAGTTATTAATTTCAAGCTTTGATTAGAGTTGACTCGTGCATGTGCTGCGGGAAAACTGGTAATGATCGATGTCTACAAGTATATATATATATATATATGACTGCACATGCCAACACCAACACAATTCTGATCAGTTTTCGACCATAAAAAATAAAATTTCTGATCAATTTCCGTTTCCCAAATATATATATATAGGAGCTAAGGGATGCATATATATAATAAACGGGGATACATAATTGCATTAATGAATTTAATTTGTTTGATTTTGTGCTCGCATATATATATATATATATATCACTTATAATTTAATTTACAGGTTCCATCAATGGAGGATACGACTGGACCAACTGCATCTTCAACCAAAAAGGAAGAGGTGAGGATAATAGATACTAATTTAACATATATAACATGTTACCGATGGGTGTAATGGACGGGATTAGTCTCTCATAACACATGATGAACTCGAGTTCAAATCTGCGTTGAGAGATGTGTTCACGTTTAGTGCACGACAGTGGCTGAATAGGATTGCCTCCAATAAAAGAATACCTGTTAATTATTATAATATTGATGGCGTTACAACCTAGCTATATATACATGATGAATTTTTCATGGATAATTATTAATAATTGGTATATATATTAATTATATATAGGCTGAGAAGCTTGAATGTGCAAAAGCGGAAATGGGAGAGGCGAAAGAAGAGAACGAAAGGTTGAAGCAGCATTTGGAGAGAGTTCTGAAGGATTATCGAAGCCTCCAAATGCAATTCCAGGATATAGTACAAAAAGAACCAAAACATATGAATATGATTACTTCTGAGGAATCTAATAAATTTGATGATGACCTAGTTTCTCTCAGCCTTGGAAGATCATCATCATCATCATCAATAATTCCGCCTAGAAACAATAAGATTGAAGAGTATAATAAAGAAGAAGCTGATAATGATGGTGATGATGATGATGAGTTGGCTCTTGGATTGGACTGCAAATTCCAAACCAATAATAATGAATTATTGACGACCAGGAATAGTAGTACTAGTGATGAGCCAAGTAATAACAATAAAGATGTCAAAAGAGTAGTGAGAGATGGTGGAGAAGATAATCATGAAGTTTCACAACACAATAATAATAATAGTCCTCCCAAGAAACCAAGAGTTTGTGTGAGGACAAGATGTGACACACCCACTGTAAGTATATATATATATATGAAAATGAACCATTGATCTGATCAAGATCATGATCAAACAAGTGATCAGATCAATGGTCCAAATCATCAGCTAAAGTGCATTTCCGTTGAAGTTTTAGCTGATCTAAGTGTATATATATAGGTCAAAACCCCAAATTGATCCTTTGTGTTTGCACGAAGTTTCATATTGGTCTTTTATGTTTCAAAAAGTTTAAATTGGTCCTTTATGTTTGCAAGAAGTTCCAAATTGGTCCTTCCGTCAATTTCTTAAGTTAAGTGCTGACATGGCCATCTAAACTGACATGTCATGCCACGTCATTGCCACATCAGCGCCACGTCATCACATATGATAATAGATGATGATATGGGGACGACATGGCGATGACGTGGTATGACACGTCAGCTTAGATGGCCATGCAGGAGAGATAATATGTCCACCTCAGCACTTAACGAAGGAAATACACGGACTTGGACGGAAGGACCAAATTGGAACTTCTTGCAAACATAAAGGACCAATTTAAACTTTTTGAAACATAATTAAGGACCAATATGAAACTTCGTGCAAACATAAGGGACCAATTTGAGGTTTTGACATATATATATATATATATATATATATATATATATATATATATGAGTTTTGAAGAAAAAAAAGATGGATATTAATTGATTTTACTTGTTGTTGAAGAAACAGATGAATGATGGATGCCAATGGAGGAAATATGGACAGAAGATTGCCAAGGGAAATCCTTGTCCAAGAGCTTACTATCGTTGTACTGTTGCACCATCATGCCCCGTAAGAAAACAGGTATATCATATATATATATATATATTAAAAATTTAGTTACCATTTTATATCTTTGCCAGATTTTCAATCAATTTTTTACTTGTGTATGATTTATATAAATATATAACTCATTTTTAGTGATGGGTTCTTTGTCAATTTTACTTGAGCAAACTTTAATTTGTTTGTTGTCTATTGTGTCAATAAATTTTTAAATTACAACTAAATTTACCTTTCACTCAAGTTTTGTATAATAAATAATAATTAACGATAGATATGTAGATGTGTGATTATCTTCATGGTCTTCAATAATATTGATTGTGATGTCAAATATAATATATTCTTCAAAAATTTATATTTTGTAGCCAAGATTTATATATATATATATATATGGAATTTCACTGCAGGTTCAAAGATGTGCCGAGGACATGTCCATTCTCCTTACCACCTACGAAGGAAACCACAACCACCCTCTTCCTCTCTCAGCCACCGCCATGGCCTCCACCACTTCAGCCGCCGCTTCCATGCTCATGTCCGGCTCATTGCCGCCATCATCCTCATCCGCGGCCGCCACCACTTGTACGTCGGATCTCCGTGGCCTAAATTTCTACCTCTCCAACAACAACAACAATAATAATAATAATAATCCCACCCTATCATCATCATCACATTCACACCCAACAATCACTCTTGACCTCACCACCACAAGCCCATCTTCTAGAATATTCCACCCATCAAACTACTACAACCCACCAACATCATCATCATTACTATACCCTCCTTCTTATTCTTCTACGAGTCTCAACTTCAGTCACCCTAGGAATTATAATAATAATAATAATAACAATAATGTGTCGTACCAGTACTACAATCACAATCATCATGTGCCTAATTATAATTACATGCAAAAGAACAGTAGTAGTACTATTGTTCCTCCTTCTTCTTCTTCACATGATGCTAATCTTCCGGCAGAGAGGATCGCGGCGGCGACCAAGGCGATCACGGCCGATCCCAAGTTCCATTCGGCCTTGGCCGTGGCGCTTAATTCTATATTTAATGGCGGCGCTGCGGAGAATTTGGGTCACGCCAAAATCAAATGGGGGGATCACCTGTTTCCAGCGTCTTCTTCTCTATAGAATATAATATATATATGATCGGGACACACTTCAAAATATTATTGTATGTGTATATCTTGTTTAATTTAATCTAGCTAGGTACGTACGTAGAGGAAGAATATAATTTTGGGCATGGACTTGTAAATAATATATATATATATTGCTAAACTTAATTTTGGTTTTGTTTGTTTTGGAGTTCTCCACAATCTCACAGTTTCATATATCGAGTGGCACTAATTAATGTGGACATATATATATTTTTTGTGTACATGGAAACTTGTGAATACTCCCTATATATATATATATATATATATTTATAGGTGTATATGTACGTACGTATGCAGGCTATTTCCCTCGAGTCAGCAGCTATATATAGGGCAACTCTTGGATCCTACGAAAGTATTCTTTTGTATTTTCGAGAGAGATTGAGATGAGTAAATTAGGAGAGAGAAAATTGAGAAAGATTAGTTTTTTCTTTTCTCTCTATTTCTTTTGGATCAAAACCTCAAATTGATTTCTTATATTTACACAAAGTTTTATATTGGTCTTTTATGTTTCAAAAAGTTTAAATTGGTCTTTTATGTTTGCAAGAAGTTTTAAATTGGTCCTTCCGTCCACTTCCGTCAATTTTTTAAGTTAAGTGCTGACGTGACAATCTAAGCTGACATGTCATGCCACGTCATCGCTACGTCATTGCCACATCAGCGCCACACCATCACATATAACAGAAGATGATGACGTGGCATAACGCGTCAGCTTAAATAGACACGTAGGAGATATGATATGTCCACCTCAGAACGTCACATCAGTACTTAACAGAAGAAATAAACAGATTTTGACAGAAGGACCAACTTGGAACTTCTTGCAAACATAAATGACCAATTTAAACTTTTTGAAACATAAAAGACTAATATAAAACTCCGTGCAAACATAAGGGACTAATTTGAGTTTTGACCTTTCTTTTATAACTCTAAAAAAAATACAAAAAATTAGAAGAAAAAAGGATGCACTCTCGTTGAGTTTCTTTAGTTACAAATATTGCCCGCTTCTTAATTTATTTCTTTTACACGTAATCTATTAGACCTAATTCTAATTCTATACGGTTGTATACTATATCACATATATGGGCAACCGTCCCACTTTCTTTTTTTTTTCTTAAACTAGGATGTTGGCTTGATTATGATTAATCTATTGAGTACTACGAGTCTAAATATTATGAGCAACGCTTTAACAAAATGACACCCTATTTCCATTACTTTAAAATATTAAACTTGGAAAGCAACGATTGATTAAAGGAACACAAAATTTTTATAATATTATATATAACATTGAATTATCTCATTTTTTTGGGCCAATAAGGTCTAACATATTGAAGCCCACCAAAACGTTGGATTGCGTTTTCATTTACCCAACCCATATACATATTGCGTTTTTTTTCTGATTAAAAAAAAGATTTGTTTTTTGGCTTAGAAAAAGTTAAATGAGCCAATTTATTTAACTTGTGAGTTGGCCTATTTATTTTTTAATTCATAAAAAAGAGTCTACTTGTCATAACCCAAAAAAACCAATTTAGGTTTATCTGAATTGTTGGTTTCATAATTTAATTTGAAAATTAAAAAAAAAAAAGGTTAAAACCCCAAATTGGTCCTTATGTTTGCACAAAGTTTTATATTGATTCTTTATGTTTCAAAAAGTTTAAATTGATCCTTTATGTTTGCAATAAGTTCCAAATTGGTCATTCCGTCTACTTCCGTCAATTTTTTAAGTTAAGTGCTGACGTGGCATGCTGACGTGTTATGCCACGTCATCATCGCATCAGCATCCACGTCATCACATATGCTAGTGGATGATGACATGTCATCTTAAATGGGCATGTAGGAGAGATAATATGTTCACCTCAGCACTTAACGGAAGAAATAAACGGACTTGGACGGAAGGATCAATTTAAAACTTCTTGCAAATATAAAGGACCAATTTAAACTTTTTGAAACATAAAAGACCAATATAAATCTTCGTGCAAACATAAAAGACCGATTTGTAATTTTGACAAAAAAAAAAAACCCTCAAATAATAAGTTTAGTTCTATCATAATTTATGGTAACTTCTTCTACTATGAATGATGTCTAAATTAGTAAATTTACACGAATTACCAAAACTCCAATAATCCCAACGTCCAATAGCTTACGAATAAGAGTTAGGTTTAAATCAGACGTATTATCAAAAATAGTGCGTAGTAGGGAAGGGACACGGCTTCTTAGGCCCCATTTTTCCTCTCTAATATCAACTCAATTACCTTTTTCTCTTCTCTCGCTTTCCATTCCGATCCAACCTCTGGTTTTGGAGGATCCTCCTCCTCTTCCTTCTCCCTACTTCCTACCCGCACCACCTCAATCATCGCTATACCTTTCCCCTTCAGACGTCGTCGTCGTCGTTGAGTTTCTTTCCGCATCGGCTTCCCGGTGAGATAATTCTTCCGTTTCTGATTAATCGATTTCGCTCTTTCCTTTGTATTTGTTGGTTTCGTTTCTTTTTTTTTACGGGATTCGAGTTTTAATTGTTGCTGTCCTCGATCATGGTGATGAGAAGTAGGGAGCGGGGATCTGGTTCTAAACCCTAATGTTTTTTTTTTTTAATGTTGTTTTAGTTCCTTGGTAATGTAACCGTTGTTACGATTTTGGGGGTTTTTTGATCTCGGGCTGATCAAGCTATAGCGTGAATTTGTTCCTAGAGAATATTGGAAAAGAAAACGTTTATTGAGATTCGTGAATTCTGGTGGACTGTTAAATTTCCTTGTATTGCAACTGTTGCGATTGTGATTGTTTTGAGCTTTTGGTTTTCTCTTTAACTGTTTTTTTTCCTTATATGGTTTATGTGGGTTCATGTTAGTCCTGCTAATGTTTTTAGGGTAATAGATATTAATTTTTTTTTGTTTAATTTATGTTGTCGAACGAACGAATTATGATATTTCAACTGTGCAATGGAGCTGCTTCTTTATATTTAGGAAGTAATTAAAGCTACAGATCTTGCCGTAACACTTATAATCAACTACATGTTGTTTCTAATTGGTTTGTTGGTTTTACTAGGTGGTGACAATGTCGACTCCAGCTAGGAAGAGACTGATGAGAGATTTTAAGAGGCTGCAACAAGACCCACCAGCAGGAATCAGTGGTGCGCCTCAGGACAACAATATAATGCTCTGGAATGCTGTAATATTTGGGTGAGTTGGAATGAAATTGTATAAAGAGTCACTTAATATTATTTCTAGATTTTTAAGTACGGATGGATAAGCATTTTCTGCTTTCTTGTCTGCTTTGGATTGCAGTCCTGATGATACTCCTTGGGATGGAGGTGAGCTAATACTTGCACCACAAATCTTGTCTTAAAGTAATTTTGGTACACGTGTCAATTAGACTCCATGTCTTTTGATCTCTGCCATCCTTATGCTATCATACATATTTTGACTTCTGAACAATCAGACTTATAATTTGGGAACTTACCTTTTCTTTAAATATAATTTTGATGGTTTTGTTGTGATTGACAAGCTTATTCAAGTATTTTGGTAAGTTACCTATAGCTCCTGAGGTTTAGGGATTCATCGTTCTGAAGCCCTCTAACTTGTAAAGTAACTCCCTCTCCTATTTATTGCCATGTGTTAACACTTAACAGAGTTAATAGTGAAGATGAGTACATCTTTACCCTCAGCACATTTTTTAGTTCACCAACCTAATCTTTGTTCATTTCAAAGGTACAGATGCCCTTTAGATGGTGGGATCAGTGCTTCTTTTCTACCTCATTATCAGCCTCCACCGAGGGACTTCTGGTCGATAGAAATAATAGAATGATCTAATAAGGAAACAGACAAAGAAAATCAAAAGTTTGGGCATAAGATGAATCTTAAGCATAACTAAAAACAATGGCAAGCAAGGCCATTTGGTTGAAACTTGAAAGTGAATTCTGTTGAAATTCTGGGCTTAAGAAATCAAAATGAGGTTGAATCAGAGGGTGAACAAAACGGTTAACACTTCCTAAACAAATGGTAAGGATGTTTTGAGGTGGTTTTTATAAATTTTGAAAAATTGAGTGTGAAGAGTGTTTTGGGTTATAGTGAAGGAAGAGATAATTTTGAAAACTAAGTTTTCATCGTTGAAAGAAACTGATTGGGTAATCATGCACACAAACAAATTCCTTGGCTACTGCCTCCGCTTTCTCATATGGTTTATGGGCTTCAATTCTATAGAAAGAATTTGGACTCAAAAAAGTTACAATAAACAGGATGGAGAGCATTCTAGTATTTCAAACTAGAGTGGCACCGAGTCATATTCATTTAAACCTGATGGAAGGTTTAGGTAATTTACCCTAAATTTTTATGTTAGAATGATGTTGCTAAGAATGCTACAGCCTTCTGCTCCTTGGAAATACTTTGGAATCTTCATAGATGTCAAGGTTGGTTATCTTGACATAAAAAAAAATTGCTACAACAGTCATGTAGATGCAAATATGTAGGTTGATGGTATATAATGTGTCTTCTTGTTCTTCATGTTTTTTAAATCCCTTTTCATTTATTACGCTTGTATGTTTTATATTACATTGTCTCATTCATTCACTACTTAACTGTGCATGTTAGAAGTTGTGTTCACCCCCTCTGGTTACTCATGGTTGATTGGCCTCGTATGTATCATATCTTCTGTCTTGATATAATCATGTAATATTAGCTATATTTTTTTTCTTAGAACTAAGGATTAAATTAGAAACAACCAAACTAAGGATTAAATATTAGCTATATTTACATAACTACATCTTGTGAGTGGTCCAGGCACGTTTAAGTTGACACTCCAATTTTCGGAGGATTATCCAAACAAACCACCAATGGTGCGATTTGTCTCTCGAATGTTTCATCCTAATAGTAAGTTTTCACCTAAAATATTACATATACATAAATTAGCTATCAAGCTACTGATGTCATTTTCAATTTTGGTCAGTTTATGCAGATGGGAGTATTTGCTTGGATATATTACAAAATCAGTGGAGTCCTATATATGATGTAGCTGCTATACTCACATCAATCCAGGTACCATCTAGCAATTAATTTTTCATTGCGGATTGCAGAATTTAAAGGAAACATAGGTTTATCAGACTTAGAGAAGACGAATGAAATGACTATTAACATTTTTACCTGAATATTACTTTTAATTCATAATATTAATAACTTAATTGTGAGAGAAGTGGAAGAGAAAATATGACAATATTTAATGTTAATCATGTACGGCCCTTGCTTGTGGGATCCTTTTTTTTAAATAAAAAATTTAGAAAGGGTTAAATTAAAATACAATCAAGAGTACACCCATTGGGTTTTATCTTTAGCTGTCACATTCCTCGTAGGCTCTAGAAATACCAATGCAAAGGTTGCTTTTCTCTTCCTCCCTCTTGTATTCAAGGGAAAAATTAGTAAGGAAACAAAATGAAAATTTACAATAATTACATCATATCTATATGTATCCTTTGTTTAAGAAGGCCAATGACTTCCTGTTTACAAGCCTCACATTAATTAGTTGCACGTGGACTTTCAACTGTCATCATTAGACTTAGTTCTAGGCTAAAAGATACTTTTCATTTCTGAAGCTTGAGGTCAATTTTATTTTTGTTTCACATATTTTATTTGTTTTGGTTGAGCACTACATTGTTCTAACTTCTAAAAGATGCAATGTTTTACTAAAATCTCATTCTGGTTATAATTGTTGATGGTATGTGATGCTGTTGTCATTTCCCATTTTGACCATGCAAAACAGAAATAACCAAAGGCCTATCACCCAGGCCCACTATATTCTTCCTTTAAATCCCCAAATTGAATATTTTAGGGTTTTCTATTAACTAAAACCAAAATTGTATGCAACTCTGAAACATCCAGCAATCTCTACAAAGTTGAAGGCCAAAGGGTTCAAAGAATCTAGAGTTGCCTATTAAAACAATGGACAATGTAATTTGAAGGGCTATGAACATTTGTTTGAGCTTTTCCCTTTGTTTTTGGCCATTATGTGATCTTGAGCTTGAAGTGGATTTTTGGTCATCATCACTGCTTTATTCATCTCTATCACATTCTAGGAGTTGTTTGTCTTCACATGCAAGTTGAGAAATCAAAGCTGTAATATTCAAGTTTTTAATGCACCCTTTATGGCCAGCCAGCCAATTATAACATCTGTTGGTTTGAACAAAGAGTGTTCAAGCCTTTTAAGCAAGGTAATCAAGATCGAGATTTTAAGTAGGATTGGGAGAGGCATAAGATAGATCGAATCGTAAGATTGGATCGAGGATCGTAAGATCCTATCAATTTTAAAATAATAATTAATCTATATATTTAGTAATATATTTTAAATAAATATATAAAATGATCACAATTTCATGATATTTCCATAAATTAGTTCATAAGTCACCAAAGCGACAATATCTATACATCAATTCAACAAACAAAATATCATAATTCATAGCCATAAATATCTAGGACTAAAGCTACGTTTTGGGCCTCTGTTTTTTTTAAAAATTAACTTGTACAATCTTACGGTCCTTTCTTACGATCTTACCATCAAGATCACAATCCTATCCCGATCCTGAAATTTTTCGATACTAAGCACGATCCAGATCAAAAGTACAATACATGATCGCGATTTTAAACGATCTTAGATCTAGATCGCGATCTAGATTACCATGCTCTCAAGTGTTTCTCCGTTAGAGGATGAATGGCATTAGGCAGGGGTCTATTGGAATGATCTTTTATGTTTTCTAGCAGTTGAAGTTGTACTGCTGCTTAAGTAACCACTTCTTGAACAAAACCCAAATCAAGCTTAGGTTAGCAGAAGAGATCTCACCTCTAGGTTTCTTGAAAATCCTTGATTCTCTGCCTATCACTACTCTGAGTCTGTCTAATTACCTATAATAGATTTTACAGTTTGACTTCAATCTCCAACCCTCCCTAGGATGGCTCTGAGCCTCTGACAACCTATCCTGCATTGTGTGTGTTCTCGCCAATTCAGTTTTGTTTTGCTCTGTCTTGACTGCTGAAGGGACTTTCTGTCCACTGGATTTTATTTCGTCTAAAAGACTGGAAATAGGAACAAGTTAACAGTTTTGATTGATTGAATTTCAAGAGGAAAATCGTTCATAATTCATATGCTTAGAGAAAAGTAGGGGTACGTTTGGTAACAATACTTTTTTTTGATAGAATGTTTGGTAACAATACTAAACAATACTTCCCATGTATTCTCACGTTTTTTCAAAAAAATTTACATCATATTTTTTACATACGAAACATACTTTTCATCATACTTTTTCTCTCTCCTAATTTTCCTCTCTATCTCTCTCCTCACTTTTGTCTACAGTACTTTCCTTTACTCTATAGTACTTTACATCCCTTCCCTTCCCATCCGTGCATTTCTACCAAATGTAGCCTAAGGCAACTGAAAGAAAGAAATGAGGAATAAGAAACTAAGAAAATATAAATATTGTTCAATTTAAGAAATAGTCAATAGATAGAGAGGAGCCTTCATGCAATATTGATTAGTTAAAATGGAAAATACCAGTGGCAAAATAGAAAACTAGGAAACAATCAAAATCACTTAGTAGATAAATAAAATATATAGAAAGTTTTTTTTTAAAAAAAAAATTTGCTTGTTTTAGTTTTTTGTGTATTGTTATTTTGAATATATCATGTATATATCATAATATATATATATATATATATATATATCTAATTTTCATTTTACAAATGAAATGACCAACCAATAATCTAACTATAAAAATGAACAAAGATAGAACACGTAGGCATAATTTGATCCATATAACTGATCCCACCTAGTAGGAAAAGACTTTGTTATTATATTATATGAAATGACCAACCAGAGTGATTGAGAGTTAATGTATCGTTTTCTGCATGACTGAAAGATGATAATCTGAATTCTACTATTTGTTTGGCATCAGCACAAATATTACAAGTAAAATACTAGAAATTTCGGAGGAGCATTTTTTGCCTCATCTAGATAGAATGTTTGAAGCAATTTCTTTAATATGTTTGTTCGCTTGTTTTGGAATGGTTTAGAAATGCTGTGCAAGTAATAGTCAGAATGTTATAATTGTTGTTGGAAGTTAATAATTTCTTTTTGGCAGTCACTGCTCTGTGATCCCAACCCAAATTCTCCAGCAAACTCCGAAGCTGCTCGGATGTTCAGTGAGAACAAGCGTGATTACAATAGGAAAGTGAGGGAAATTGTGGAGCAGAGCTGGACAGCTGACTAAAGACATCCTTATAGGCAAATTTAGTCCATCTCAAGCTTTGAAGGCACAAATTAAGTTGCATTGAACGTTTAAGAATCATATCATTGTGGAAACTCAAACCTATCAATTTTTATGTCATCTTCGTTGCTGTTCTGAATATTAGGATCACCTTGTCTATTTTGTAGTTTTCGCGCTGTGCCTGTCAGTTGATGTAAAATAGAGTATTGTATCAACATTGGTTTGTTATGGACATGGTTCAATTCACAAGCTGTAGTTTGAAGAATGTTTATGTAAACAACAGATTTATTTTGCTACATAGGTGAATGAAGGTCGTGGTAGAAGGAAATGTTTAAAGGAACAGAATAGGGACCGAATAAGTTCACCTTAGTTTTATAGTCAGATTGATGCTGTGTGGGCAAGTCTTGGAGCAACTAAAAGTTATTATTAGATGACCTAGAGAACATAAGTTCAAATTTTCGAAACAATCTTTATGTTTGCAAGGTAAAGGTGCAACTTGCACACACCTTTACCTGATGGGAGACTCATGTATTAGTTTGTCTTTAATTGATGTTGTGCTGGCATAGAATTACTGTCAGCATATATGGAGTAATCCATTATTGTGGCCGGTGTTATCATGTTTATACGTTGCAGGAGGCTAAATTAAGAGTGTAAGCCGTAAGAATTTTATGCAAAGATATGTTTGCCCTAGAAAAGTAAGCAAGGCACTTGTTGCCATTTTTATAGCCAGACTTTCTGGAAATCACCATAGAAGTGAAGAAATCTATAGATCAAAGTTTCTTCTTTCAAAACAATGTGGAATTGATAGGAAAATATGCTAATTTATGGAGGAATTTCTCTCTCGCGTGAATATGAAGAAATGTAGCAGTTAACTTGTTCCCAAAAATCACCTACATTTGGTTGGTGATTGAGTGTAAATTACATTTAGTATGACATAAAAAGGAATAAAATTTGAGTTGAGAATAAGTATACAACCAAACGGCACCTTAGTATTTAGGAGATTGGAAATGGGAAGTTTTTACCACATTCTCAAAGAATAGAAACACATTCTCAAATAGTTACTATAGTATTTAATCAAAGTATGAATCAATACGCACCAAAAAAAAAGTATGAATCAATACAGATGGGTTTGATTAGCAACTGTTTGATAGACACAAACACTATGCCCTACACAAATGATTAGACAATGCAACCTTTGACAGCAGACTTGTGACAAAATTCATGTGAATCATACAAACGCAAGCTCCACACAGAACAACGCAAACAAATTTCAGAGATTCAATCACACGGCTTGTGTCAAACTTATCTCTTCAGCTGGACAAGCATCCTACAAAATACAATTGAAAAGTAAATTAGACACTCCCTTCATCCTCACACACACACACACATATAAACTCCAAATTAAGCATTTTACCATGTTCTCCTTGTTCCCCTGCTTATCTTCAGCAAGCGAAGGACTGAGTGGACCTGAGCGCCAAAAAATCACAAAATTTTCAGACTAACTTAACTAAAATATAAGGGAAAAAACTATTGCACACTTGCCTTCTTCAACATCAGATTTCTTCTCCTGCTTTCTGATCTTCCCCTTTTCCCTATTAGGCTCTTGCTTACTTGACTTCTCAGGCTTTTTCACTGACCTGCGAGTCCCACTCTCCGAACCAGATCTCGAATTTACAGAATTCTTGCTGAAACTTGATCTCCCCTTGGATTTAGGATTACCCTTTTGACTAGTCTCCTTCTTGGTTGGCTCAGTTTCAGGAGAGAGTGTACTAGAATCTATGTTCAAGCACTTGGGTTTCAGATTCCCAGTACTCATAGTTGAACAAGAGTTTTGCACATCATCATCAGAAGACAACTTAGTTGTTGCCTCTTCTTCTGGCACCTGTGAAACAGATTCAGAGACTTGCAATTGCTCTGTGTTTTCTGAAATGTTGTACCTCTCGAAGAGTTCCTTCACAGGTTCTTCGAGTTCAGCCAGCTGGTGTCGCTGCACGTAAGATTTGAGCTCATCTTGCATTCTTTTGAGATGCTGAGGCTGATGTTAAAAGGGAATTGTCAGGAAAATAAAATGATGGTTCAATTGTTAAGCATAGAGAAGAGACAAGGGCAAAATAGCACACAAGTGAGTTTGATTTAGGACTAAACTTATATAAAGTTTTGTAAAAAAAGAAACAATCATGGAAAAGATGAGTTGTATATGGCTATAAGCAATACACATGGCCCTTTATGACCAGAGAATGAGAATTTGATGACAAAGATATAAAAGTTGCACCTAAGTTAAAAAAAAAGAAAGAAAAACTTCAAACCAAAAAAAGTTTTAAAAAAATTTATGGGGCACGACTGAATGTCATTTTGTTTTTTCATTCTATAAACTGTTTTAAAAATTAATTTTGAGAATTCATGCTAGTTTTGTTTTCATGTATTTTCTGTTCTAACAAAAATGCAATTCAAAACATCTTTTAATTGTTGCATTTTTATTTTCTGCTCCCAGAATACATATTCTATTTTTTTTTAGTGGAAAATAGTAATTCAAACAGACTTCTACTGCATTCAATCAGTCCATAGTCTTCAACTTCTTAAGTAGACTCAATTTTCAATGAGCAAAAGAATTCAAAGAACATACACAAAATACTAGATGTGAACAATATAATGTATTATTATTATTATTATTATTATTATTATTATTATTAAATACCTCACATCCTGCCTCCAAAGCCAGTTTGAAGAAACCAAGTGAAATGGAGTGATTAGCAACAGATTCCGAAACCTTGATCTGGGATAACCAAAACGAAGCTGAGGCCAAAGTATTGAACTTCTTTCGGCTCGACGCCGCGTCAGAAGAGGGCGTTTCACTTTTTACTTGTCCATAACCATAACCTGACCTCCTTGATCTGGTCTCTGATATTGGAGTGATGTTACCAGCCACCTTTGGTCCTGGAGTTGAAGCTGGTTTTGCAGGAATTGAGAGCCTTCTTGGTGGTTTAGCACTAGCAGACTTCTCCTTGCCAGAAAGATCAAAAACACCCACACTTTTACTCACACTTGATATAGGTCTACCCCTGAAGATGAAAATGCACATTTTCAATCATAGCACAACTATTTCAACTCAAAAGTTGTAGGGTTTTGGTAACTAAGGCTTAATAAGAGCACTGGTTAAGTTTCTTCTGATTGGCTGAGAGAGTATCTAATGACTTGAAATTAGTAAGAAGTCAATCAAATGAAACCTTAAGCCCCATTTGTTTGAAGTTTTTGGGGAGTGGGATTGTGGTTCGTGAAATTTGGGTGAGGGAATGGGAACTAAATGGAAATCGAGTTAAAGTTTGAAAAGTCATTTTTGCCCTCCTTTTAAATAATTATATCCTTCATTAAAAATTATTAATATTTAAAAAGGAGGACAAAATTGACTTTTCAGATCCCGATTCCCATTCCCTCCATTTCTACAAACAAAACATGCCCTCATAGGTGAAAACTCACTCCCATATTTGGTATGATACATGTGCTTGGGACATTGGGATCCACATTGAGATAATCTCAATACCACCACTGCTACTAGATACCTCATTCTCATTCATATTTCTAACCCCAATTCTATTCTTTTTTATTTTATCAAATGTAACCTTCCCATTCCCACTCTCACAAAATCAATCCACCAACCAAACAAGCCCTAAGTATTCTCTTAACCAATCAAAAGAAACTTAACTGCACTTGTTAGCAAAACACTTTTTTTTTTGGCAGGGCTAACAGAGAGACAATAAAAACTCAATTAATATTGTTGGAGGTAGAACCCAACCATGTGATTTTCCCTGATTACTTTTGTGTTCCAAAGGAATTTTTATGATAATCTCAAAAAAGATTGCAACTTTACCTTAAAACATACAATGTATTGTTAATATATTATTTGATTATTGGATGCTGCGACTCCCCAACACTAACAAACCATATTAGTGAACCGAGCATTATTAATTCTTAAAAGACCATATTGCCAGTGAGAAAATGACAAACCAGACCAATACTACTAAATCATTGTCTTCTAAAACCACAATTAAAAAACACAAAGACACAGAGTCTTCCCAGAATCCCAAGTTGTCTTCTCGAAATGAGTAACAAGTAACAACTCTAGGGAAGCACATTTTCATACCAAAAATAAATAAATAAATAAATAACTGCTTGAGTAAATTAAACAAAAAATAAAGACTAAATTATACATACATCAATAAAAAAAAAGTAGCAATTCTGCAAAAAGAAAAGAAAAAACCTCTTAGATGCAGCAGAATTGGACAAATCAGAAGAAGCATCTGTCTTCTCTTGAGTGGATTTAGTAGCAGAACGCAGAGCATATCTTTGAAGCTTCGGTCTCGCCGATTTCTCTGCATCATCACGATACGATCATTATTTAATTAATTAATTAGCGAAATATTATTCCTCAAACACACACATTATTATTAATTAATTAATTAAAATCAGAAGTGTACCAGAAACACCACTAGCAGATGCTTGTTCCTTAAGCGGCTCCTCCATTGTTGTGTTGTTGACTCTGGAATTCGCAGATTTGAGGTTTTTGCTTCCTTCTTTCTTCTTCGAATTAATGTCCATATTTAAAGGCCGTCTCCTCTCGACACGTGTCGTTTGGGCGGGAAAATCGAGGAAATGTAAAAAAAAAAACTCAAATTTTGTGAATTTTTTTTTTCAATGCCACGCGCAAGAGAGAGACGGTCGAGACGAGACGACGTGAGCTGGCTGACGTGGATGGTTTCTGATTTCGAAGGATGATCGCCGAGGATTGTGGACCGTCGGATGGCACTCGACGTGGCAATTTGAGCAGCGTCGGTTACGAGAGTTTGAAAAGGAATTTTTATTTCTTTTTTTTATTTTAATTATTATTGAAAAAAGAAAAGGGAAAGAGGCTCCATGGTACGTTCGAATTTCAAATTTCGAAATAAGGAGCCGTTTGATTTTTTTTTTTTTTTTTTGGGGAGGGAGCCGTTAGAATTGCTTTATGTGTGGATTTGACATATGGATAGGGACGGATTTCATCTGGACCATGACTCATGCGTAATGGGCCCAAAATATTATTATTTCGAGAAAACAAAGTAAATTTTTTTTGGCAGGAAGAATGTGAGAAGGAGAGGGGATGGGAGTGTCAAAATATAATTTTGTCCTTTCTTTAAAATGTTAATAATTTTTAAAGAAGGATATAATTGTCATTTTATTTAGTTCTTATATTATTTTATTTCTTACTTTCTCTCATATTTTTTTTTCTTTAAAATAAATCTACCAACCAAACGCACTTTAAAAACAAGTTAGGTAGAAAGAGAAATGGAACAAGTTGTCTTGCATGTTTGGTATAGGAATGTGAAAGAGAGAGGGAAACGCATGTAAAAATCAATGTTGTAAGAACCGAACCGAACCGAACAAATACACGGATAAGTGTTTGGTTCATGCTCTGATCGGTTTCAACCGGTCGAACTGGATGATGCAATAAATAATAAATATTGATTATTCTTAATATATAAAATGACATCACTAAAGTTTTAAATTTCAACATACATAATTTTGAAATTTTAAATTATATGACTTCTCAAAATTTTAATTTTCAAGACCGGTCAAACTTTTAAAGAACTTGATCAAACCAAATATGAAATTCTTAATAATCATGACTTCTTAAATTTTAATTTTCAAGACTTTTCTAATTTTAATTTTTAAGATTTTTCTAATTTCTTTGTTTGTGTTATTTTTATTTTTTTAATTAAAAAAAGGACTGGCAGTTGGACGGTCCAACCTGGTTGCCGGTTAAATCCGGCCCAACTAGAAAAACGATTTTTTAGGTCAAATAAACTCATTTTTGTATCCGATTAGCGGTTGGATTGGCCGGACTGTCTGGTCCAAACAACACTGGAAAAATCTGTTATGTCTTTATAAAATTATGAAAATTACATTTTTATGTACATCACTTTTTTCTATTTACTACATATACATTGGTGTATAATAAGGACAAAAATGATATTTTAACATGATCTTTTATATAATTTAATTATATTTTTCTACATACCAAACGCTTTATTTTAAATTATACTTTATTTTTCTCAATTATACTTCGGGTGTGTTCTTTTGCAAGAAAACACAAAGGAAAAGAGGTGGGTGAGCTCCATTCACTCTTCTTTTCTTCCTACCAAACAAACCTCACTTTTTGCAATGTAATGAAATTATGTTTTTACCATTACTTTTCACCAACTTTTATTCCATTCTTATTTTTGATGTAAGGGTAAAATGTCATTTTACCAACTTTTATTCTATGTACATCACATCACATTAACATGACATTTCTATTTCCTCAAACATTCTCATTCTCATTCATATTCCTTCCTCTTTTCTTGCAAAAGAATACACCATTATAATTTGGTCATTCCATTCTTTTGGACGGTCCAACCTGGTTGCCGATTAAATCCGTTCCAACTAGGAAAACGATTTTTTAGGTCAAACAGACTCATCTTTGTATCCGGTTAGCGGTTGAATTGTCCAAACAACACTGGAAAAATCTGTTATGTCTTTATAAAATTATGAAAATTACATTTTTATGTACATTTTTATGTACATCACTTTTTTCTATTTACTACATATACATTGGTGTATAATAAGGACAAAAATGATATTTTAACATGATCTTTTATATAATTTAATTATATTTTTCTACATACCAAACGCTTTATTTTAAATTATACTTTATTTTTCTCAATTATACTTCGGGTGTGTTCTTTTGCAAGAAAACACAAAGGAAAAGAGGTGGGTGAGCTCCATTCACTCTTCTTTTCTTCCTACCAAACAAACCTCACTTTTTGCAATGTAATGAAATTATGTTTTTACCATTACTTTTCACCAACTTTTATTCCATTCTTATTTTTGATGTAAGGGTAAAATGTCATTTTACCAACTTTTATTCTATGTACATCACATCACATTAACATGACATTTCTATTTCCTCAAACATTCTCATTCTCATTCCTATTCCTTCCTCTTTTCTTGCAAAAGAATACACCATTATACTTTGGTCATTCCATTCTTTTGGACGGTCCAACCTGGTTGCCGATTAAATCCGTTCCAACTAGGAAAACGATTTTTTAGGTCAAACAGACTCATCTTTGTATCCGGTTAGCGGTTGAATTGTCCAAACAACACTGGAAAAATCTGTTATGTCTTTATAAAATTATGAAAATTACATTTTTATGTACATTTTTATGTACATCACTTTTTTCTATTTACTACATATACATTGGTGTATAATAAGGACAAAAATGATATTTTAACATGATCTTTTATATAATTTAATTATATTTTTCTACATACCAAACGCTTTATTTTAAATTATACTTTATTTTTCTCAATTATACTTCGGGTGTGTTCTTTTGCAAGAAAACACAAAGGAAAAGAGGTGGGTGAGCTCCATTCACTCTTCTTTTCTTCCTACCAAACAAACCTCACTTTTTGCAATGTAATGAAATTATGTTTTTACCATTACTTTTCACCAACTTTTATTCCATTCTTATTTTTGATGTAAGGGTAAAATGTCATTTTACCAACTTTTATTCTATGTACATCACATCACATTAACATGACATTTCTATTTCCTCAAACATTCTCATTCTCATTCCTATTCCTTCCTCTTTTCTTGCAAAAGAATACACCATTATACTTTGGTCATTCCATTCTTTTGGACGGTCCAACCTGGTTGCCGATTAAATCCGTTCCAACTAGGAAAACGATTTTTTAGGTCAAACAGACTCATCTTTGTATCCGGTTAGCGGTTGAATTGTCCAAACAACACTGGAAAAATCTGTTATGTCTTTATAAAATTATGAAAATTACATTTTTATGTACATCACTTTTCTCTATTTACTACATTGGTGTATAATAAGGACAAAAATAATATTTTAACATGATCTTTTATATAATCTAATTATATTTTTCTACGCTTTATTTTAAATTATATTTTATTTTTCTCAAATATACTTATACTTTTACTTTTCTACTTTAACTCTAGAATGACTCTTGTTTGGTCATTCTTTTAGGCCTTGCTTAGGGGTGACAATGAACAGGTACCTGCTCATTTTTCATTATCCGAATTTGAATCCGTCCATTACACCCAATATCCGAACCCATTACTTTTTCAATATCCGTATCCGAAACTATTTGATACCCGAAATCCAAAATACCCGAGAAAAATAACGGATATAGAATACTGGATATTCTATAGTCAACTAAATTATCCGATATCCATTACCCAATATCAATCCACTAAATAAATTACTATAAAAAAGTTAAATTTTCTAAAAAATAAAGATAATTTTTATAAATTAAAATTAATAATACTAATTTTATTAGTTGAAACCTTACAATTTTATTTAATATTTAATATTATAATTTATAATATATATTATTTTGTCTATTAGATATCGGGTACTCTATCCGCCCATTTATTTCGGACGAATATTGGGTCTCCGAAAGTAATATCCACACCCGCTCAATACCCAATAGATAGTCATATTCTACTACCTGTACCATATCCGATATCCATCAGATATCGGATAGTTTTTTCGGACGAATACCATCGGATACCCATAATTTAACTACCCATTGCCACCCCTATCCTTGCTCTACAAAATAAAGGACAGGAAAAAAAAAAAGCTCTACAAAATTAAGGACAAATTTTAAAATGAAATAGATCAGGTAGAAAATTAATTAAGGTTAATTATGGCCATAATTGAATTTAATCAGTTATGTGTTTTTTTGTCAGAATCAGTTATGTGAAATGGTTGTATCATGATGATGATATATTTGCACTCATATGGGCCAACATTTTATAGGCTTGCAGAGCTGGCTATTTTTTTAGCAATAATTAATGAATTATAAGAAACTTGATAAGATGACTGTAATAACTTAATAAAAAAAAAAACCTATTTTCATTTCAAACACCAATATAGTATATTAAATTCCATAAAAAAAATATAGTATATTAAAATTTTCGCATGAATCTTTGTAATTATTTTCATAATTTTAAAATATAAAATAAAAATATTATTATATTTTAAAATAATAAATAATTTAATGACTACCTATTATTTCTAACTCTACCATGTTATTTTAAATTTTATGAAAGAATTGTGAAAATCCACCTGGAAGTGTAAATTACATATAAAATGATCATTTTAAATTACCATACATTATAAAATTCTTAAGAATTTTTATTCAAAGACTAAATAAACAGTTGTGATTAGATAAAATTGTTTACAATTTAAATTTGTATAATTATTCTTTAAATTAAACATCTATTAATTTTCTCAATATATTACTAGTACTCTTTTTAATAGTATTTGGGAGTTCTTTCTCAATTGCCATTTAAAATACTCTACATGGTATTGTAAGACAGAAATATAAATAAATAGAAAGAGAAACTTTACACATAAACAATCAAGTATATAAATTTATTTATATTTCTCTCTTATTCTATCTTGTAAAGTACTTTAGAAGATTCATACCCTAAAAATTGCAGTGAATGATGATTATTGAAACATTTTGGGGTGGTTCACGAATAATAATGATGGAGGTTACTGTAACCACCTCGTGCTGGTGGCAGTTACAAAAAAGGCATCGTTGGTCTTTCACTCTTATCCTCTTAACTCCATTTGTCCCACGTTACTCTCCTGCCACCGTGGCTTTTCCTCTACCAACCCCACCTCCTCCTACCACTCCCAATACTCCCCCACTCACTCGACCCACCCGTGCCCCCCACGCGTTCCCATCCACGGCTCCCGTCAACCACCACGCGCCTCTGCGCGTAGGATCCCGTTCACGATTCAAGGCCCTAAAGAGTAATTTCACAATGCTTTCGAATCAAAAAGCTGGAAACACTTGGTTCCGAAGTAACTGCAATGGGACTACCCACACATCCTCTTTTTAAAATAGGAAAAAGTGGATTTCCTTATTTACATTACATCCAGTTCTCCAATATAAATATGATATGTGGCAAAAAGTGTTTAAATGATCAATCACAGTAGAGAGAGAATATAGAAGATCACCTTTTATATAACCAATAATAGAAGAGAGAGAGTGTAAATACTGATTGGTGGAATTGGATGTAATGGACATAAGGAAATGGACCTAAGTTTTTTCCTTTAAAATATTCACATTTTATCACATGCACCCTGGTGTAACATAAGAAGATCTATTAATGGCCGTTAGATTAAAAACTCTATTTTGATTCTTAACGAAACACCATTCTTAAATTTGGTCTCTAATATTTATCTGCCTCAATTTGGGGAATATTAATATTTTATCATATGCACCTTGGTGTAACATAAGATCTATTATTGACCGCTTGATTAAAACATTCTCCAGGATATCTAATAAGTGACAAAAAGTCTATTTTGATCCCAATGTTTAGAATTTTTTTAATTTGGTTTTTAATATTTATTCAATTTCAATTTAGTTCCTCACATTTGCGATTGATATTAATTTAGTCATTCACATTTACTTATTTACCCATCAATTTTGTTGAATAATTTTAATATTTTAATAAATTGAGAGACCAAATTGATACCAACTATGAATATAAAGGACTAAATTAAAACTAATCAAATATAAGGAACTAAATTAGTACTAATAATAAGAGTAAATTACACTTTCCTCCCCTGAGAGATGCTGAAATTACACTGCCCTCCCCTCTAGTTTCCAAAATTACACTGTCCTCCCTTGAGAGATCAAAAGTCATTACATTTTGATCCAAAACACTATTCTCCCACTAAAAAAAAGTCTAAAAAGTCAATATAATAAATATTAATGACTAATAAATATTCATGACTAAATTGATCCTCACACAAGATAAAAAAATGTTTAACGTTATGCTTCATCGAAATTTATAAAACTGAATCTTTACCAAAAAAATTTATAAAACTGAATTCTAGTACACCTAACAAATTTTTTTTGATATATTTTATTATTATATATATATATATATATATATATATATATATAAAACTTAATTATCGAAAATTAAGTAAAATAATAGATGTTTTATATTATATTACAATATTAATATAAAAATCTATAAACTATTTTAAGTTACAGATTTTTTTTTAGAATTTTATTTTGTTAACAATAATGATTACTATAAATGCTAATAAAATAATAAAAGACAATAAAAAAAATGAAACAATGTTATTATAAGAGGATGAAAGTATGTATAGGTCACATTTTATAGAGTTTTATTTTTTTGTGAGGGGTAATTTAGTCATGAATATTTATTGTATTGGAAGTTGAAAAAAATTGACCATTTAGACTTTTTTTATTGGAGAATGGTGTTTTGGATCAAAGTGTAATGACTTTTGATCTCTCAAGGGAGGACAGTATAATTTTGCAAACGAGAGGGGATGACAGTGTAATTTCAGCATCTCTCAGGGAGGGCAGTGTAATTTACTCTAATAATAAATATGAGAGATCAAATTGAGATCGAATAAATATCTATGAAGGACCAAATGTTAGGGACAAGTCAATGAATCTAACGGTGCAAAAGACAATAGGTGCATAACATTCGGTGAGGCTTCACTATATGTTATTATTTCCCATCAAATTATCCCCAATTTCAGTTTTTGTTTTAATTTTTTTCTTTCACATCTTCCAGCACAGAGAACATCAAAGCGAGCTAGCAGAAAAATTTATGGAAGCATTAAAGAACACAAAATATTTATTTTTCTTGTGTTTCAACTTTCAAGCTCTCTCTCTCTCTCTCTCTCTCTATCTATCCTCGTCTTCCTTGGTACACTACCTTCTCTCTTGACTTGACTACTCCAGTACATATTTATATGACTATGTTCTTCTTCTTGTTCTGGCAAAAGAAATTGAATAAATTATTAAATTATTAGATTACCTTATGCACATTTCGGAATCTCACGGTTTGGTTCTGGTTTTTGTTTTAGGAATGGTAGATTTAGGTTGAAGAGTTTCCGCATTTGTCAGGTAATTGTCAGATCTAGCTTGGCTCTCACACCACCTCGTTAGTTCTGGTTTGAGACATTGATTAATGAAGCAGTGTCTGGTGTGTCTCTTTTTTGTTGCTATCAGTAGATCTTGTCGGTTTCTGGGGATTCTGGCTGTGTCTCATTTGTACTTCAATTTAAGGATTTTGTTTGCTTCTTTTTCTTCTTCCCTGTCAATTTGAACCATGCCTGTGTGAGGAGTATGTTCTTTTTTGCTTGTGTCTTCTTGATGAATGCTGAGCTAATTGTTTGTATTGCCGACAGTACATGGTATGAGATTTGTTTAGTTAGCTGAATTTCAAACAACGTTATTTGTCTGTGGAGACATATTTCTGTCGGAATTCTGAACTTTTAAGATTATAGAAACAGCAATGAGTGAAGAAGGTGCGCATCTTGTTTGGTGCAGTGTTGATGCATGAGAGAAAAATGAAGTTAATTGATAGGAATCTTGTATGGTTATGGAATCTAGTGTATTATGTTTGTTTGTTTTGTTTATTTACTTTCCTATTTTCTGGTCTGAAATGATAATCAAGCAAATTAATGCACGTTTATAGTTTTTTTTTCTTTTACAGGTCCAGATCTTGTAATGGGAAAGTCACCCGGAAAATGGATCAAAACGGTGCTATTTGGGAAAAAGTCATCCAAATCCAATATTTCAAAAGGAAGTGAGGTAATATTTTTTTTTATAGTTATGCGGTTGTGGCAACAAAATAACTTTATTTACCCTTTATGTGTTTAAACATAATGGCATTATCCGAATTAGCATCGAAGTATTATCATTATAGAGACCGCGAAGGAAGAAAATAGAACACGGATTTTGCACTCAAATAGCAGTCAACTATCACTTTAATGCTTGAGACATTTGGCTTTGCCAACAAATTATGGGACTAAACCTGTGCTTGTTTCCTAGTGTTCTAATGGTTCTTGTGTGTTCGCCTAGTTAGGCATTATGTACGAACCGCTTAACTTTACATTGAGATTCTAGTTAGGTTGTATAATTACTGTTATTTATTCTTCTCTGGGAAATAAATTTAGTTTGATATGGGTTTTCCCTTCTGTCGTGAGTTCAAATCCCGAAAACAACCTCTCGGCCTGCAGGGGTAAGGTTGCGGGCTGCCTTTTTTTGAAAGGGTTTTCTCTTTTGCAGTGAAACTCCTAACTTTTTTTTTTTCCAAATTGTAAAATGTAGAAACTTTCTAAGCAGAAAGAAACATATGTTGCTTCAAAGGCGTTGGAGACTGCTGCTTTGTCTTTAGATCCAACTCCCAATACTCTTGCCGGAAATGGGGTGCATCTAGAACTGGAAAATAAAGAACCGGAAGAAAATCTTTTACCTCTGAATCAAGAAACAGATATTGTGGGATCCGATCATCAAGATGCACCACTTGTTCCAGAGAAAATTGAGCGGGAGGAAGTTGCAACGGAAGATGCACCGCCCGATCCAGAGAAAACTATGCAAGAGGAAGCTGCGATGAAAGTGCAGGCTGCTCTAAGGGGTTTCATGGTAATTTTCTTACTGGTACTTTATATATGCTTTAATTGATTGAATTGAAAGTGAATTTCAGTGAAAACAAAAAGACAAAAAAATTGCTAGGATAATACTGAAGATGACATAAATGTAGACTGCAAAAATATAATAAATTTGTGGAATAAATATATTATGATATTTCCACTAAGTGGTGTCGGCTAAAAAAGATTTGACAAAGTTTTATGTTGGATGTTGACTACCTAACGGGGCTTGGGGCCGGCTATGAAAGCCGAACTTAGCATATGCAGAGTTAAATATATTCTGAAACAATTGTCAATAAGAATATTTTTAAGCCTATTGGTCTTGTTTTTGTGGAATTCTTATTGTAATGATATTATCCCCCTACTGATGGAAGTGTATCGTGTGAAGGCTCGTAGGGCATTTAAGGCCCTTAAGGGCATAATAAGGTTGCAAGCACTTTTTCGCGGACACTTGGTTCGGAGACAGGCCGTTGCTACTTTATGTTGTATGTATGGGATTGTGAAGTTACAAGCTCTTGTTTGTGGACGAAGAGTTAGGCAATCTGATTTTCGGTTTGATATGCATGAGAAGCGCAATCTAGTGAAGCCTCTGGTAATGTTTTCCAAGACCTGAATTCTCTCTTGATTATGTGACATTAGTATTATTTGTGGAATTTGTCTGGTTAAACCATAGGCATAGTAATAAGTGGGTGGTTATTTGAAGTTTCTCAGTTCTGTTAGACAAAGTTATTGCAGTCATATGACCTGTTAAGATTTTTGCTTTTTTTTTTTTTTTTTAAAAAAAAACTTATTGTTAAAGTTGAAAAGTTTATGAGTAGAGTAGATAATCACTAATTTTAACTAAAATGCCTTTAATGGCGATATTAATTTTTTTTACAATTATAATTTATTTAAAAAAATTATTTTAAAATTATTATTTATTTTGAGTTTAAAATGATAAATTTACTTTATTTTAAATTTTAAAAATAATTTTTATATCAGTCAAATACATATGTAATTATATAAATAATAAGTATAAGGGTTTTTTGGTCAAAATAGGTGAACCTGTAGGATTTTCTTATCTCTCAAGGAGGGAGAATAGTTTACTCAATTTGAATTGATGGTGTTGCTTCATGAGTCAAATATTGCTATTAACTAATGGATTTTCCTTCTGGCAGGATGGCAAGCTTGTGTATCCAGATGGAACAAGTGCAACCAAAAAAATTGCAAATCTGTCGGCAAATAATTTTATCCGTAAAGTAAGATGAATTCTGCTATGCATGTCATAATTGATAAGGTTATATTTAATATGTGGCTATTTATTCTGGATGTTTTCTTTTATTTTATTTTTTTTTTGCTAAATGTTATTTTACTTATTTAAGGCAATTATATAGTATAATTTGAATGTAAGAAGGTAGCATTATTACTTAACTAGTATTAACTGTATTATACATATGGATGTGTTAAGTCATGAACTAGAGAATTTCACTTTCAGAACTAAGAGGAAATTCATCTCTTAAGATTCATAGTTGCTTTTATTTACTTCTAATGATTAATTACTCTCATGATATCAAAATAGCTTCTTTTTTTTTAAATAATAATAATAATAATCTGCTTTATGAGTAGGTTGCTGCCATGTGATGTGAACGTCACGGGTTTAAGTCTTGGAAACAGCCTCTCTGCTTGCAGAGGTAAGGCTGTGTACATCTGACCCAATCCAGACCTCACCTAGTGGGAGCCTCGTGCACTGAGCTGCCTTTTTTTTTTTTTAATGTGTAGATCTGTACTAATTCATAAAACCAGTGTATTTTTTTTATACATGATAGATTACATGGTCACCTTTTAATTCATTCGATTCTTCGGGTCTCACTTTTACTTTACATGGATAACAGTTCTTTGAATAAGAGGAACAAAATCCTTCTTCCTAGTCCTAGAAGGATCAGATTGAGGCTTGTATGTTTGAACTTTGAAGTCACTGCATTTTATAAAATAGCTTAATCTGGAAATAAAGGGGTTTTCTCAGTTTCATTTTTATTTCTGCATCATTTATCTCAAGCACATAATAATTCTGTTAGTTTCCCTTTTGATCTGTCTTAGTCAAATTGGGCATGTGAAAACTAAGGTTTTATGTGTTTCAGCTTCTTGCTTCATCAACCACAATAATCGTTTTGCGCCTTGAATATGTTCACGGGGATCCAAATTCAGTCCCAAGTTGGTTGGAACGGTGGTCAGCATCGTGCTTCTGGAAACCAGTTCCCCAACCCAAGAAAGTTCTAGAAACTAAGTCTCAGAGAAAGCAGGGTAGTACTTCTTCTATTGGAGAAGCGCCAATGAGCAAGTCAAAACGAAGTAACCGGAGGATTCCTAGTGCAAATCTTGACTCGGTCTCAGTGCAAGCAAATCCTGAACTTGAGAAACCGAAACGAAATGTAAGGAAAGTTTTGAGCCACCCCACTGATCCAGTGCAGGAAAATCCACAGAGTGAGTTTGAAAAAGTTAAACGAAACTTGAGAAAGGTTCATAACCCCATTGTTGAGAATGCTATTCAGTCAGAAGTCGAATCGGAGACCCTAAAGCAGCAATCAGAAAAGGCATCAGTTACCTCAGGTCATAGTGTCTCACTAGAAGGGGTCAAAAGTTCCAATGAGAAGATAAAAGAGGAAGCCACGTTGACCACGTCCGATGTGCCTGATCTAGAAGTTACTCCAATAATTTCAGTTAGCAATGAGGCATCCGAAATGCCAAGAAATTGTCAAGTGCCCTTCAATTCTGAGCCATTAAGAGAGAATACAAGTAGAGATAGAAGCATTTCTGGCGAAGAACCTATAAGCGAGCCAAAAGATCTACTAAAGAGTTTTTGTAATGATGAAAACTTGCCTTTAACAAATGGACATTTGAGTCTTCAGGAAGATTCAGCCGGAAATGAAAACCAGAAACCGACTCAAAAATCATCATTCCCGGGAAAGCAGGAAATTGTAGAGGATGGTATTGGTCTAAGGAATAGTCCGAAGTTACCAAGCTATATGGCAGCAACTGAATCTGCAAAGGCGAAGTTGAGAGCACAAGGGTCCCCAAGGCTTGCACAAGATGGAGGTGAGAGAAGCAACAACTCTCGGCGACATTCTCTCCCATCTTCAACTAATAGTAAAATTAGTTCGCATTCACCAAGGATGCAGAAACCGGGTCAAGCAGGTGGCAAAGGGGGGCACAAAAGTGACAAAACTACGTCTTCTAGAGATGGGAATGGTATGATATATTTCTTCTTAAATAGAGTGGATTGAGTATATGTCAATACGAGGATTTCAATTAGAAGAGGGTGAGGTTGCTGTCATGTGACTTGGAGGTCACATGTTCAAAGCCTAAAAACAGTCTCTCTGCTTGCAGGGGTAAGGCCTATGTACATCTGACCCTCCCCAAACCTCACCCTTGTGCACTGGGCTATCCTCTTATGAGGATTTCAAATAGAAATGGGCGCTTTAAAATTTAAGGAGTTCAAGAAATGTAAGGATGGAAAAGAGTTGTAAATTAGGTCCATTTCTCCTTGGATCTTCACATATTTCAAAACACTAGAACTCCTTTTATCTGAACAAACTTGGCTGAAGTAACCTAATTTTGCTCATCATGCAGGAAAGTTGATACAAGCAGAGTGGAGGAGGTGATTTCAAAGAACACTGGTTTTCAGGAGTTTAACACGGGAAGATGAAACTCGCCGAGATCGGAAGAAATATATCATGATAATTGTTGAACTCCATAGGACCTTAGGAGAGGTTATTTGATCAGTTTCATTCTTCTTTTGCTGCATTTGAGAGTTTGAAGGTGATTTGTATATTATAGATCCAAGTTTTTCAAATGCTTCAACCCCAAAATTTTAATTTCTGCTCACTTTTTGGCATCATTTCTGGACTGTCCATATATTGTTTTCCCAAGTGTGTGATTTTTAATTTGTACCTTGGTTGCTGTTACTAAGTAAGGACTCATCTTCTGTTTTTGAGCATGGACTTGAGTTTGCTTTATATGGTCTAAAAATATCATGAATATGTAAGAAATTTTCAGGGTTGTTTCTACTTTGCATCAGTAAGTTTGTTGGTATTTGTTAGATTTGGTCAGAAATTATATGTAGTAATGTTACTTGCAACTTTGGATTTACCATTTTTCATTATTGTACAATTTGCTTGATTTAAGTTGGAGCGAGTAGTCTCAACAATCTTAATTGTGGAGATGAAATTGTGCATTGTAAGTGTTGTGTTTTAGAGTAAATTATCATTTTGGCTCCTGATCAAGAGTAGTTTGTCTCAATTTAATCCCTGAAAGATTTTCTGTCAGTTATGTTACTGGAGATTCCCAAGGACTAAATTTAATAATTTCAACTTTTAGGGACTAGATTGAGACATTATATCTTTCAGAAACTAAATGTCACATTTCTTTTACTTTTATGGACTAAATTGAGACAAATTATATCTTTCAGGGACCAAAATGATAATTTAGTCTTTTTTTCTTTTAGAACTACAAGACTGTACAAACTACAAAATGACTCAAATGGCTGATTAAAAAATTAACTTATCCTAAACCCTAAATTCTTTGTGGTCGAAAGCTCATTTTGGTCTCTTTTGTTGTACCTAAGTTTTATATTGGTCCTTTATGTTTTAAAAGTTCTAAATTGGTCCTCTATCTATCCTAGAAGTTTTAAATTGGTCTTTCCATTATGTCAATTTCTTAAGTTAACTTTCTTAAGTTAACTGCTGACGTGACATGACATGTCATCACAAATAATGAAATAGAAGATGACGTGGAGTGACACGTCAGTTTAAATTGGTCTTTCCATTCTGTCAATTTCTTAAGTTAATTGCTGACGTGGCATGACATGTCATCACAAATAATGAAATAGAAGATGACGTGGAGTGACACGTCAGTTTAAATGTACACGTAGGAGAGATGATATGTCTATCTCAGCAAGTCATGTTAGCACTTAACAGAAGAAATGGACAGACTTAGACAGAAGGACCAATTTGGAACTTCTGGGAAAGATAAAGGACCAATTTAAAACTTTTAAAATATAAAGGACCAATATAAAACGTGGGTACAACATAAGGACCAAAATAGACTTTTAACCATTCTTTTGCTGCATTAGAAAATGTTAACATAGGAGTTTGTCTGCATTATGACAAGAGCATCATTTGATCAATAGATTCCTATAATATCTTTAGGGCCGTTTGGTTACTTACTTTTTCAATGTGATAAAATTATATTTGTGCTCTTACTTCTTACTTACTTTTATTCAATTCTCACTTTTAATATAAGGATAAAATTGTCATTTTACTCACTTTTATTCCATTCACAAGACATCACATTTACATAACATTTCCATTTCCTTTCTCATTCCATCACGCCTCAAACATTTATTAACCAAACATACCCTAGGTATTTTGGTTAAAACTACCTATTACAATATTAGGTATTTTGGTGTGTGTATCTATATATGTTTGCTATCATATTGTCATGAAAAACCAATTTGATTTTTTAGTGTAAATAAAATTTATTTAATTCGAATAATTTATAAATAAAATTTTGATTAGTTGCTAAACGTCACCATAAAGTTTCTTGTAAAGACAAAATATTTGATCAATTCCAAGTATATTTGATTTAAAATGGCTTTTTTCCCCCTGAATTTTGAAATGGCTCTATTAATGGTTAAATAAAGCCACTTACAATTTTACAAAACTTGATCACGAGTTGGATTATAAAATTTAATTACATGACAAATATATATATATAAAACTCAAACCTGAGTTTTTGATAAATTTTAGAATTCAATTTTTGTATGATAATCCAAATCTACAAGGAACACAAAACTATGAGCATGATGCATGACACTGCAAATGCAGTAAAATATAACCAACCAAAAAAAAAAGTGATAGGAATGGGGCAAGAACCAACATAAACTAATTATTAAACATTGAGTTTTAGTTCATTTTGATTTTACAAAACCAGTGTATTTGTTTAAAAACTGGTAATTATATTTATAGGTTTTAAAGAATTTAATTTTGGTTTTGAAACATTCCATGAACCAGACAAAATATTTATTAAGATACTGAAGATATGACAATAGTTTAACCATGATGAAGAAATTAAAGTAAATTATTGCATGCCATTTGACTCTCATATATTAAATGCTTTTATTATCAACAAAGAACATATAAAATATTTGTGTTTAATAAATTTTTTTTGGTGGATACTAATCCCTCGGATTTGTGTTTAATAATTAACTTAATGTTTAAGTAGGGGTGGTAATTTTGACCCAAACCCATTAACTCAACCCAACCTAACTGTATTTTGACCCAACCCATTTAATAAATGAGTCATGTGGGTCGGGTCGCAATTGACCCATGCAAATATGAGTTGGGTTGGATAAAACTCATGGTTAACCCAATAATCCATTTAATGCATTTTGTATTTTCATTTTCTCCTAGTTTCAACTTTTCAAAATTATAGTTTTGCCCCAAGTTGAAATTTAGTCCTGATTTTCATTTTTTGATTTTTGACCCAGAAAATTTTCATATTCATATTTTCTCCCTTATTCTAAAATTCTCAAAATTACAGTTTGACCCTAATTTTTGTCATAATCACATTTTTGGCCCAAATTGCATTTTAGTTATTCCATTTCAATTTAAGTCATAGAAACTTTTCAAAATTACATTCTGACCTCAATTTCAAATTTGTGGAAATTACATTTTGACCCTAATTTTTATAATAATTGCATTTCGGCCCAAATTTTTTTCTTTTTTGAAGAACTATATTATTTTATTTTTAATTTATATTACTGTACTTATCCTAAATCTATTCAATTTTTAAATCACATAATAAATTTTTTTCATTTGTAACATTTTATTTTTTTCGTATAAATTTTGAAATCACATAAAAATATCATTTAGGCATTTAAGTTACATATAAAAACTTAAAAAAAATAGGATAACTGCAGACTGCAGTAATAATAAATTAAAAAATATATATAAATAAATAATAAATTAGAATGATAAATATGAATAAAAATAATTACTATAATAATTAAAAATTAAGAAATAGAGATGTAATTTATATATGTGTTTATTAAAAAGTAAGTGAATGACATTTACGTTTTTAAGAAAAAAAAAACACATTTATTACAAATTGCGATTTCTAGGCATTTTTCCACTATACAACCTCATTAAATGCCTCCTTAACTACTGTTCTTGGTTAGCAAAAACCAACTTTAATTACATAACAAAAGTATTGACTAATTTTTTGAAAGTATGTTTTCATGCTAACTTTGATGGAGTTAGATTTAAAAAAAAATCAGTAATTTTTGACAAGTTGTTGTAGGATTTGATTTTTATTGTTTCCTATGTCTGGTGGAGAATTGTATCAGTGTTGAACTTTATACTCTTTGTCTAGTTGTTTTGATTTTTATTATCTTTATTGATATGAATATAAAATAGAATGATTGGTAGGCCAAATTAATTAAAATAAATCAAATAAAATAATAAAAGAAAAATTAATGGGTTGGTGGGTTATGTGGGTTTGACCCATAATTAATGGGTCATGACCCATTATAACCCATTTATGACCAATCCAAATTTGACCAAACCCACCCATTTTGTCACTCCTATGTTTAAGATATGAATAGTATAAATTACATTAAGCTTAGAATAGCTTTACAAAAAAAAAAGAAGCTTAGAATAACATTCTCTTTCATCCTTTGGGAAGGTCGTCCCAGTAATAGACAATATTCGAGAGATTAGTCATTAAAATATGACACGTAGGAGAGAGGGTGTATCATATTAGCATGTCACGTCATCATTTAACAGCAAAAGTTAACGGTGTTACGCTCGAAGACCAAAATCAACCAAAAAAAATTTGAGGACCAACATTAAACTTCATACAAACATTGAGGACCAAAATAGTACTAACTTAATCATCAAAACATGAAAATAAAATTTGAGTAACACTTAGAACAATTAAGTCATAACTCAGAGGTTTGGTTAAGTATATAGAATTTATTCACCCTTAATCAAATATTAGAGATTTGATAATTAATTTAATTTGAGTATGAAATAATTTTATCTTTGAATCAATTGTCTCACATTTTAAATTGTCTATAAATTAACAAAAAGATTAATCACCGTACAAAATGGCGAATCTGATTCCAACAAAATAATAATAATAATAATAATAAAGTCATTAATAATGATGAAAGCATGTTAGCATCTAGGATTGTGAAACCTGAGACAACTGCTCACTAAAGACCTACACCACAAGTAACCAAGTTGACCTTTTTACTCAGAGAAGCTATATAGTCTATAAATTCTAACATTGACTAATTATATTTAACTATTTTTTTTATTTTAAATTAAAGAATTTATAGATCATTACTAATTTGATTCATGAAAGATACAAATTATTCTAATTTAATCTCTAAAAGATAAAAATGTATAATTTAATCCTTAAAAGATGCTTTCTTTATCCCAATTTAATCATTTTAATTTTTTTTCGTCAGTGTATGTGCGACTTCTTTTATGGATTAAAATAATCAAATTCAAACAAAAAAAAATTTCTTAAGAATTAATTGGAACAATTCTTTTCTTTATTAATAATTCTCTCAAGAATCTAGCTACCAAAAAATTAAAATAAAAAAAATTTAATAATCAAACGAGAGGAAACAACATGGCTACGAAGTCTTCACTTTTAGTTTGATTTTTGGTTTTAAAATTCAGTTATTTTGACTTCAACAATCGTTGCTGAATTCCGTTTGTGTTCCGTTAGTTAACGGAAAATATAAAAGGTTACAATAATTTGTATTAGTTTTCATTTCAGTTTTCACATACTATTTGTCTTTTATTTGTTTCTTTGCTTGTCTTTTTTTTTTTCCTTCTTGGATTCGGTCCCTTCTTCTTACTAAAATAAATTTAATTTGGATTTTTAATAAATATTTTATTAGCATTCATAAATAATATTCTATCAACTCTATATATAATGTATTCTCTTTAACTTTGAAGATTGATAAAATAATCCTTACTAGGGGTTTAAAAATGTAGCCTAACCCTATTTTCCCATGTTTTATTTTGATTGAAAGCCGTGATAGTAAAAATATAAAGAATTGCATATAAGTTTAAACCTATCTTTTTTTTTTACAGAATAGTCCTAAATTATACTATAATAATACATGTCAATGAAAATATTAAAAGGAAGAGATATAATGCAAGAAAAAAAAAATTTATTTTATAATTTTTGAAAATTTAAAATGATAATATTGTCAACAAAAAAATTATCAAAGAGAAAAACGGGAAATTTCCAAACAACTTAACAGAAATTTCATCGAGGTCTAAATTTAAAGAAATATAGTAACCAATAAGAATTTGGCCCAATAAATGTATAGCCAATAAAAGATTTATATGGATAAAAAATTATGTCATTCCAAATAGCAAATATTGAACGCGTAAAATGATCTGAGTTGATAAAAACGTGTATTTAAATTTCGACTAAATCACCATTTTAGTCCCTAACATAAACCTCTTTTATCAATTTGGTCATTCCCATATCAAATGTTATCAATTTGGAGAAAATGATCAGCTGAAGTGTTGGTTGATGTGCAATTTTACAATGCACATCTCAACCATTAATTTCATCAATTGATGTGCACTATAAAATTGCACATTAGCCACCACACTTCAGCTGATCCTTTTCCATCAATTTGGTCCTTAATATATTCGCATTGCCAATTTTGATCCATCATAAATCAAAATGTTATCAATTTGGTCTCTCAATTAGTCAATCATTTAAATATTTAACAGAGTTGATGAGTGTAGTTAACCGTTGACTAAACAAATTAATTAATCTAAGTTTTATGTTATTCTTAAAAATAATATAAAACTTGTGAGTTTAAACATTCGGTTAGCTAATTGAGGGATCAAATTGATAATGTTATAATTTGTTAAGGACCGAATTGACAATACAAATCTTTGAGGTACTACATTAATAAAATTTTAATCTATGAGGGACCAAATTAATAGCATGAATCTGTGAGGGATTAAATTGATGATATTTTAATTGTGAGAGTTCAAATTAATTAAAAAAACATATTTGAGGGATTAAAATGACGTTTCGGTGTTTAAATTTTTATGGTATAAGTTGAGCTTACGTGTTTGTACAATTAGAAAAGAAGTTTTCTTAGTCGTTAGGAAACCTCAAAAGTATGTAAAATAGGAGAAGAATAAAATGTGTAGATATGCTTTCACACGGAAATTACCAATGTTTTTCAAAAAGGTGAGAGCAAAGAATAATCAATAATAATACTATGCCAAAACTTTATTTTTTCCCTGTGTTTCATCCAAATTATAAATAAGTCTTTTATGTTTCAAAAATTCTAAATCAGTTTTCTATGTTTGCAAGTTATTCTAAATCAGTCATTTTTGTTTTTGTTTCCCCACGGAATATTCACGGATTACCCACGAAATATAAGTCGTGGCTAAATTTCCGTGAGTCAATCGATATTTTGTTGTAGTGAGTGATCCGTGTTAAATGATGACGTAGATAGCTGATGTGGATAAAATCTCTCTCTTATGTGGCCTTTGTTTTAGTTTATTTTTGGTTTTATGTGGCTCAATATCATCCATATCAGTTTAAAAGGACACATAGGAGAGATATTTTGTCCACATCAGCTGTCTACATCACCATTTAACGAACATTAATGATATCATGCAAAAAGATTTATTTGAAACAACTTTTACTCATAGAGGACTGATTTAAAATTTTTGAAACATAAATAATTGATTTGGAATTTGAGTAAAACATAAAAGACCAAAATAAAAATTTGGTCATAATACTATTAGGATAGCTCATTCTATTCTAATAAATTTAATTTGAATCCATACTTTTACAGGATCGGATTACAATAAATACTTTCCATAAGAACATAAGTAGTACAGCATTTGGTCAAATCAGATTTTCATTAATGGTAATTAATTGTTAAATTTTTAATGTTAAGGACATAATAAATGCTTCAATTTCATTTAATGTGGCGATCCCATCATTTAAATTGGCCTAGTTAGTCAAACTCATACCCAATCCTCGACAGAGGGTATTCTAGTCATTTGATAGGGGCATTTTCGGTTGAAAAACATTCAATACCTCTTATTAGTTAGTTAGGCGCAAATTAACTTTTAAATTTTAATTAATTATCATTATTAGGAAAAAAAAAAAACAAAGGGATGATTTCATTTGACAAAAATTCTATTTTGCTACCTAATATTTAACATTGTTTTCAATTTAATCCCTATCATTTGCTCAATCTCAATTTATCATTCACGTTTACGATTTATACCAATTTAGTTCCTTCATTTTTCAGGTGTTAAAATAACTTTTAAAAAATCATTACAAGACTATTTGGCATAGGGCCAAAATTGTTAGGAGCAAGGATGTCATTTCCTACCCTAATCCCCATGAAAAGCCCTAAATATGGTGAAGAGAATGGGAATTAGATTACCACACTATTTGTCAATTAGGAACCAAATATGAGAACGAAACATCATTCTCATTCTCTCATCCCAAATAAATGAACCAAACAATCCATAAAGCAAAAAAAATGTCTATGACAATACTTTGTTAAGTAATTTTAGTACTTGAATAATTGAATGACTAAATTATAACCAATCGCAAATGTGAGGAATCAAATTAAAATTAACCAAACAATAGATACCAAATTTGTACTAATCGCAAATGTGAAGAATTAAATTGAGAATGAGCAAACATTGAGAACCAAAATAAAAAAAAAATGTTAAACGTTAGGGAATAAAATGAAGTTTTTGTTAATTAGAATAGGATAATGAAATCAGCCGGTAATTAATTACGCAAAACGCGTCCATCAAAACGGCGTGACGCCCAACGTTAAACGATTTCACATTATTTTATTTCTTGCTTCGGAAGTATATAGTATATACTATATACTATATAGTTGACCATAAATAACAAACACGAGAGCTAGTAATCCCAAACTTCAAAAGGAGGGTATCAGTTGGAGGCAGAGAAAAAGAAGGTGAAGTTTAGCTTCACGCTCACAGTGCTTCTTCATTCTTGGCGCGAATTTACGAATATTCGTATTCCTTGCCTCCCACGAGCTTCAACCATCACCGCCGATGGCGGATTCTTCGTCTTCCAGCTTCTGGACTCAGGCTAATGCTCTCCTTCGGAAGAATTTGACCTTCCAGGTTCGTTTCTCGCTTCTCCGTCGAAATCCCCAATTTCTGACCTCAATTTCTCTTCGAGTCCTGTATGATGTGATAGGATGATTGATGTGTGTGTTTTCAATTTGATGGCATGTATTTGTTCGCAGAAAAGGCATGTGAAGACGAATGTTCGGCTCATCTTATTCCCATTTCTCCTCTGTGTGTTGCTTGTTGTCCTGCAAAAGTTAATTAACAATGAATTGGATAAGTCTGACAATAAGTGTGGGTGCATTTGTAAGAGGGAAGAAGGCGGTCGGTGTCAGGAGCAAGTCTGTGGGATTCAGTATTCGGATTTGGATCAAGTTAGCACTTGCGCAATTCCTAATCCTCCAGAATGGCCTCCGTTATTGCAAGTGCCTGCTCCCCAGTATCGAGCTGTACAAAGTGATATTATTCCATTTTCTGATTTGCCAGATAATTCCTGCAGGAGGACGGGGTCTTGCCCTGTGACTTTTCTCTTCACTGGCCATAATCAGTCTTTTGGAGAAAGTATGTTTGTCTTTCTCTGTGTTTTTATTATAGGTTTATCTAACAAGTGTCTAGGGAATTTTGTAAGGATTTCTCTCATTGGTTGAGAGAGAATTTATTGTTTTGAACTTGGTGAGAGTCAGCTAGAATCATTTTATAAACTCTCTCGTTGGTTGAAATGAATCTTAACCAGTTCCTTTAGCAAAACCCTTTATTATATTGTGATGTTAGATTTAGTTTTCTTCATCCAGTGGAATCATGTATGTCACTGCCTTAGATGTCTTAACTCTTAACACCTTTTTTCCATTTTTTACAGTTTTGTCTGGGAATATGCTCAAAAGTAACTTTAGTGTGAACGACTCTGATGTCGTGGGTAGTTTGGCCAGAAATGTCGTGGTGAGTTAGTATATTTATTTAAGACTTCTCCTCTCAGTTTTTTTTTTTTGGTATTTCTTTTACCGTCATATTATCACCTCCTAGACATATTATCTTACTTATTATTGTGTAAACACTGTCGCTGGTGCAACTATCAAAATCCAGGGATCAGAATCAAAGACTGAATACACCAATTTTCTTGAACCTGCTTTCTTTTCGGGTCTTCCCATTTATTATCTGCAAACTCAGTGCCCAAGTAACTCTACATTCTCTGTTCCGATCCAGATATTAACCACTAATATGCAGCAAGGTATGAAATATTACTTCCAGTCTTCCATTCACAATGTATCAGATAAGATGTGATTAACCAAAACAACATTACTATGCATGGCTACATATTGACATATAAAGCTACTTCACTATGATAACAAATGCAAAATCCGTATGCATTTACCAGGAAGGCAATATATTACTATTACCATAATTTGTTATTGAATTCTGTCAATCACTGAGGCAAGTTTTTTTTTTCTTTTTTAAATTGGTGCACTGAACTCCTTGGTGCACAACCCATCCCATGGCAAGATTCAAGGCTGTATGAAGTTTGGTGGATCGTCTGATGATAATACATTGACTGAAGATAATAATTGACTGATCATGGAGTAGACTGATGTTTTTTATATAATAATGTTTCTTTATAGTTAAGATATACTCAAGGCTTGCATCCGATGTCTAGAACTTTTGTTCCTAAATTTCCACTGTAACAAGTACCTAGAGTACTCTGATCTTTCATTATATAATAATGTTGCTCTCTAGTTTAGATATGCTTAAGTCTTGCATAGATGTCTTTAATTTTTGTTTCTAATTTTCTTTGGATCTAGAGGTTAGATGTGCTCAAGGTTTACATTTATGGCGTAGTAGTTCTTCTGAGGTAAACAATGAGCTATATAAAGGTTATCGAAGAGGGAACACAGAGAGACAGATTAATGAGATAGTTGCAGGTAGGTACTTATTATTTTCAGTTTCAAATGTAGTAATAGTAGGAATCCAATACTTATTTTTATATTTTTTTGACAGCCTATGATTTTCTGAATACAAATGAGAATAGATTTAATGTCAACATTTGGTACAACGCAACCTACAAGAATGACTCGGGCTTTGATTCTATTGCACTGGCGCGAATTCCCCGTTCTGTGAATCTGGTATAAACTTGTTTACTTGTCACATCCTCTAATATTATTAGTAAATGATATAACACTATAAAGAAGCCACTCTGGGCATATAAATTGTTCGTATTACTGAAATATAAATTTCAAAGTTAAAACACAAATTTGAGTTATTGGTAGTGGAATATTTTTGAACTGAGGAACTACATACTTTCTGTGAAAGGAACTTACTAAATCATTACAATTTATCAATATCTAATTTCAATGGAAGAAACTAGTAAGTCTGTTCACATGCATACATTTAATTGCTGTATTGCTAATTCTAAAACTATCTGCATCCCTATATTCTTAGTCTTTTTTAATATGAAAATATATGATAGCAATCTCTCTTTACATTTATTTTCTCACTTTCTAGTTTAATTACGTTTTGTCTCTCTATTAGCCTGCACCTGAAAAATCATGATACGAATTGACATCTAACATTTATATACCTGCAGGTGTCAAATTCCTACCTTCAGTTTCTGCAGGGGCCAGGTACTGAAATGTTATTTGAGTTTGTAAAGGAAATGCCAAAGCCTGAGACCCAAGTTAAGCTTGATGTGGCTTCTCTTCTGGGTACTCTTTTCTTCACATGGGTTGTGCTGCAACTGTTCCCTGTAAGTACATTATATTACAGAAAGGCCAAAGGGATTTTTAATGGCAATTGATTGATCTATGGCATCTATGCGTATTTCTCAGTCTTCAGTTTCCTTAAGATCTGTGATCAAGAAACAATCTTCTGAGGAAGCTCTTTAAATTTTGTTTTTCAAATGGTCCTCAGATTCTTTCTTTTCCCTGTATGTAACCATGTAATTACTCATTTTGGTTCTTCTTTACCTGTGTATAATGATGTTGATAGATACTAATTTTGAATTAAGTTCCCTTCCTGCAAAATAATACAATGCCTTCGAGTCAGGGAGAACAATTACATCTAATTCTGATGTTCAATATGACAAATATGTCATGCACTCATGTCTCATGCTAGTATACTTAACTGTTTGAGTTGTTTAAGCTCTATTTCATTGATGCAGGTTGTTTTGACATCACTGGTATATGAGAAGCAACAGAGACTAAGAATAATGATGAAAATGCACGGTCTTGGTGATGGGCCATATTGGCTGATCTCCTATGGTTATTTTCTTTCCATATCAGTAACCTACATGCTATGTTTTGTCATATTCGGCTCAGTCATAGGTAAAAGTACAAGCCAGTGAACTGTTTTCTTTCTTTCTTTTTCTTTTGGCTTTTTCCGATTCACTTCAATGCAGCTAACTTCATTTTCAGGGTTAAAATTCTTTACCTTGAATGACTACAGCATCCAATTCGTGTTTTATTTCATCTATATAAACTTGCAAATTGCACTGGCATTTCTTGTGGCTGCAATGTTTTCAAATGTTAAGACAGCTACAGGTTTGACAATATATACTATGTTGTTCATAATAATAGGTGCTGTACAACTTTTCTTTTCTTGGGTCTGATTATTGACTTTTTCTCGTGATGATTGCAGTAATTGGATATATTGGTGTATTTGGAAGTGGACTTTTAGGTGGCTTTCTTTTCCAATTTTTTGTTGAAGACACATCATTTCCAAGTAAGTTGAATGATTGAGTAAATGATCATATCCCCTATTGTTCATGTGGTTTTCATACATAAATGAATGGGCTTTTTTTAAAGAACTATCTTTGGATGGATGCTTGTATAACAAAATTAGATAGTTTTAAGCATGGCTAAATCTTGATGATGTTCATGATCATAACAATATCCATCCGAATTACTTTTTAGGTTCTCATCAACAGATGTTTCAGTCTCTTTAGGAAACAAGAGAGGAAACAAAGATTTTGACATAAACCTGGTTGCCTAGTGTTCTACATTACTCAACATGTTATTGTACCACTAGTCATGGTAAATGTCATTGCTCTAGTGGCAGCCCGCAGGAACCCGCTTCAGTCCATATTCAGGGTGAAGGACAATATTCTCTAATCTGTTTCCCTTTACAAGATAGATATTCCTCTTTGATTCTCTCATAATGAGAGCATCAATATATTAATATCTTTTCCAAGAGAATAAATTGTGCAAAACTAGCATACGTACATTCTCTGCTGCCTTGTCCACTCACTCATCCCTCTCCTGTTATCTTGTCCAACAACATATCATTAACTTTCATTTTGGGTAAATTTATCAGTAGTGCTTTTGAATCCTGACCCCCTGGTTTCCTGCCTCGCCAAACCACTAAGCACTGATAAGTGATAACATTAGCACTCTTGTATTCCGCAAAGGAGAAGAAAATATTGATTTCTGTCATAATGAAGGGAGCCACCCTATTACATTATTAGCAATGTAATATTTCTCTGAATTGAAACACAAGGTTGAGTAATAAGCAGCATAACTGAGATGGAGGAAATTCTACTCTTTAACTCTTGTATTCAGCATCTTCATGTAGCTTAGAAGAATGAATTAATATGACAATCTTGCTTAGAATTCTTATCCTTTTCAAATTAGAGATTTCCTTTTACTCATCTTTATATGTATCATGTGTGTTATAAAATCTAACCTTTCTTCTGGCCTATTAATTTCCTGCTGTGACTACAGGAGGGTGGATAATTGTTTTGGAGTTGTATCCTGGGTTTGCTTTATATCGTGGACTATATGAGTTTGCACAGTATTCCTTCACTGGGGATACTTTGGGAACTGACGGGATGAGGTGGGGAGATCTGAATGATAGCACGAATGGAATGAAAGACGTCTTAATTATCATGCTTGTTGAGTGGTTTTTGGTGATTTTTGTTGCTTATTACATCGATAAAGTATTGTCATCAGGAAGTGGCAAAAGTCCTCTTTTTTTCTTGAAAAGATTTCAGAAAAAGCCTAAATCATCTTTCCGGAAGCCAAGTATCCAAAGGCAGGACTCTAAAGTTTTTGTTCAGATGGAGAAACCTGATGTCAGTCAAGAGGTGAATTATGCTTATTTGAAATACACGTTCTATTTATTTAATATGAATTTATCTTCTGGTTTAAAATTTGTTTTTATGATTCTGCCTTAGTAAGGAATGATAGTGTGACACACTACTTTAATGACTTGGGACTTTAATTACGCTTGTATTCCCTTAGGATGTTTGAATTGAGGAGAATGGAGGGGAAGAGAAAGAAAGTGAAATCTTAAGTTTGGCATTTTCTTTCATTTATATTTAAACAAATATATATATACATACATATTTTCTTCTTTTCTCATCTTTCCTCTCTAATCTAAACATATTTTAAAGAAAAGAAGTTATACGTTAATCTAAATGAAAGAAAATGCCAAAATTAAGATTTCACTTCTCTTCCTCTCCATTCTCTTCAATCCAAACATATCCTTAGAGAAACAAATAATTTCCTTTCAAGTCAGAGCATTTTCTCTTAAGACATAGGGTGGATTGTTTCTAAGGAAAAATAATTATAAGATGTTATATTTTAGAAAAAATGTAAGATGAAGAATTTGACTATCTTAGCTTGTACTTGTTGCATAATTGTACCAATAATTTTTCCTGATAATTATCTCAAGCATGTGTATTGTGGTGCAAGTTTTTTTCGAATTTGGGTTTTACTCATTATGGTGTTGGTTACTTACATTACATACATATTTGCTAACTTTCTCTTTTTCTCTTCAGAGGGAAAAGGTAGAGCAGCTGCTACTTGAACCAACTATTAATCATGCAATTGTATGTGACAACCTAAAGAAGGTATATCCTGGGAGGGACGGAAACCCAGAGAAATTTGCGGTGAGAGGCTTGTCTCTTGCTCTGCCTCAAGGGGAATGCTTTGGTATGCTTGGTCCCAATGGTGCTGGGAAGACCTCATTTATCAATATGGTCAGTTAAATTGAAGTTCTTGGAGCAATATACAAACTTTTGCAAACTTGAAGTTTTTTTTTTTAACACCCAGCTGCGAATTTGTCTTTGTTTAGAGGAGATGTATTGAATGTACAGAGCGAAGTAGGAGCCTCTAATGGGTTCACTTCAATATTCTATGAAACTCCCATAGATGCCATGTATCTTTCTATTTTTTGACTGCTTTTCCCTCAGCTACAAATAACTTCCGCTTATTCATGGTTACAGATGATTGGTCTCACGAAGCCATCCTCTGGTACTGCATTTGTTCAAGGTCTGGACATAACAACAAATATGGATGGAATATATACTAGCATGGGCGTATGCCCACAGCATGAGTAAGCTGGAATTTTCCTCCAATGTAAATTATCTGAAATAAATATTATAGTCACCAAATTAAACTTTTCTCCCCGTAATATCTTAGCTTGTTGTGGGAAACTCTAACCGGAAGAGAGCACCTACTCTTCTATGGAAGACTTAAAAATCTTAAAGGCTCAGCCTTAACCCAAGTAAGTTAATTTGAGATTGATGTTTGAGAGAACTTGTTATTGCAGGATTATGAAAATCAAAATTTCTTACCAATATTTTTTATTTATATTTATGATGATTTTGAGGATGAGATATTTCAGCTCGGAAACTCACCTTTATTAGTGAAAGTGTTCTGGACATTCACTTCAGCACTTTTCTCAATACTTGAGTAAGATCTTTTCACTTGCTTTCTGCTTCTGCAGGCTGTGGAAGAATCTCTGAAAAGTGTAAACCTTTTTCATGGCGGAGTGGCTGATAGACAAGCTGGAAAGTACAGTGGAGGAATGAAGAGGAGGCTTAGTGTTGCAATTTCATTGATTGGAGATCCCAGAGTACGTTTTGATCTTTCTTTAATCCAATCAGTGATACAAAACCTTCGTTTGAGAAATTTCCATGTTTTTACTTATTCTGTAATTGCTGGAAAATTTTTAAGGTTGTTTATATGGATGAACCAAGTACTGGGTTAGACCCTGCGTCAAGAAACAACTTGTGGAAAGTTATCAAGCAAGCAAAGCAGAATCGTGCAATCATTCTCACCAGTACTCTCCCTCTCTCTTATGCTTATTGAAACACAGATGACATCAGTAGAACTGTTAATTTATCCTGTGTATTCTAATAGTCTATGATTTATTTAGATATCTCTCTCTCTCTCTTCTTCTTTTTTTTAATTCTTTTTTAATTTATTCTAATAGCTGCATGCTGGAAAATTCTCTCTTTCTGGGTGTGTGCGTGTATAATGATAAATCTTCTATGCATGATTTCAGCACATTCCATGGAAGAGGCGGAGGTCTTATGTGATCGACTCGGAATATTTGTAGACGGGAGTTTGCAGTGCATAGGAAATCCAAAGGAGGTAAAATTACTATTGGGATATGCTTTATTAAAGTCATTTGCAAAAGACTTGTATATCATTCAATGTTGTTGAAGATCGAGATTTTGCATAGGATCGAAAGAGGCATAAAATAGATCGGAATCATAAAATCTTACTTGCAAGATGAGATTCTAACAACTTTGATAGATCTAGACAAGGAAAAAAACTTGGAAGCAATCTTTAGAATTTTTCTACCAGTTTCTCCCAAAGAAAAGATGTGTAGACATTTTTTTGTGGAGAATCTCATTGTTCATTAAACACCTAAAGAACTTTACATTAGCCTTGTCCCTGTGTATATAGCTTTGAAAGTGATTTTTGGATCCTTCCTGGTAATGCACTTCCACTGTTTCTTTCATTATGCAAATTTTTGTAACACTTGCTACTTGCAATGTATTATGATAGCTAAAAGGCAGATATGGTGGAAGCTACGTGTTCACGATGACAACATCTGTGGACCATGAGAATGAAGTGGAGAACTTGGTTCATAAGCTGTCCCCAAATTCCAGCAAGATATACCATATCTCTGGTACCCAGAAATTTGAGCTTCCTAAGGGAGACATTAGAATTGCAGATGTTTTCCGAGCTGTTGACACTGCAAAGAGAAACTTCACAGTTTTCGCATGGGGTTTAGCAGATACTACATTGGAAGATGTCTTCATTAAGGTTGCACGTGGGGCTCAAGCATTCAACACCTTGTCATAATTGGTATACTCATTACACATACAGAAAATGAGAAATAGGCTAAACAATCATACATAGAAATATAAGCATGTCATATTTACCTACATTCATATCCTATTTATTTTATAGGCTAAGTTCTTTTTATATGAATATGACTTTATATAGGTTTTGTAATGTGCTATTTTATAAAAGTCTGTGTATTCTCTATAAGATTTTTTATAGTTGCACTATGATTTTGGATTAGTTTACCTTGCTTTATGTCTGCCTTAGCAAATTTTCAATTGTTGTAAAAATACCCTGAACATTTGAAATTTGTGGAATACTCAAAATATCCAAATTCAAATTCTTTACTGCTTCAGTTTTACTTTCATTGATCGAGACTGTTCCTTTGCGTGCCTTTTTGATTGTTTGGTTTCATTGATTGAACCATAAAGTCACTACTCACTAGGCTCTGCCTAATTTGTTTTTAGATACTAGTAATTTGGTTCAACTTCTACTTCAAGATCCAATATTTACATACCTTTTATTTGGAGGTAATTATATATTATTGTTAGATGTAATATTCAAAATAATATATATATATATATATATATATATATATATATATATATATATATTTTTCTATTTTTAAAATATATATGTTATGATTTTATTCTTTATATCTATTTATTGGCCGAAATTATGTATATTTTATTTAATTAATAATAATTACTTAATAAAATTAATGATGATAATACTTATAACCATTAATATATTAAAAGAATATTGTTGACAAGTAAATCTATATATATTTCTTTGTTAACTTGATAATAAAAAAAATATTTTTTTAAATATAAATTGATTTTCTTTTAACACAAAAACATCCTCAATGAAAATTATAATTTTCTTTAATTATCTCATTTATTTTATCTAACCTGGGATTTTTTTTTTATGTATGAATTATACTCTTGATTTTTGTGAGAAATTTATCAAATTTTAGTGAATAATATTTTTGATACATTGAAATATTGAATTTATCATATTAGAACTATATAAATGTTAATTACTTTTCAAATAATTTGGACAAACAATAGTACTCTTACAAAAACTATTCCTTTTTTTCTATATATATAAAAAAGAAGTCATTTTAAATTAGAGACATTGATAGCTTCACCAAAATAAGCTATTAGTCTTGATAAAACTTCAATAATTTTTAGTTATTAGTCATGAACTATTTATACATAATTTTTATTATGTATATATATATATATAAAATAAGAAATGTGATAAAGAAAAGTGATTGTGACCCATTCATCATCATCATGAGTCATGTGCGCTGAATGGAGCAAGTAACACGTCAGATAGTCATTTATAGTTAAACAATTAAGCAGTATCTCAACATATCTGATTTTAAATGAGTAATCATCTATTATCCATTCTAATTCTTATAATATTCCTTTTCTATATACTGCTCTCACTACACTTTCCCTTTATGACTTTATACAACGTCAAGTTTCTCAAATTATTACTTATTATTTAGTGATTGTGCTGAGTGATCACGTGACTGATTGATTATAGCACTAGACAAGCCAAGAGACAAAATTAGAAAGGTAAAATAAAATCCATAGAATTGGATTTAAATAATAAAAAAAATTATTATTTTTTAATATGATGAACTCAAATTCGAACAAAATCGAAGAAAAAAAAAAGCATTAAAAAAAATTAATTTTGAAATGTTTGTCATAATGTGAATGTGAAAAAAATACTCATGTAAATGAAATCGACCTATTTATACTTATTTTTATTTATACTTTGAATAAATATAATTGATGAGTCCTATATAGAGCAATAATTACTAATGAGATAAGATCAGCGTTAGAGAGAGAGAGTGAGCCTATCCCAACGGAAGAGTCACATCGACTCAGCACAATCCCAATATTTATTCTAGATCCTTAAACCAAGATCACCTATACACTATATATATATACTATATATATATACATACATATATACAATTATACATACATTGGATGTTTCATAGTACTCTTCTTCTTCTTCTTCTTCTTCTTCTTCTCTGACAATGTCTATAGCATCCTCTGTTTCCTGCATTTTCTTAGGCCTTCTTCTTCTACTTCCTCTTTCTAATGCAGTAGACCCTAAGATTGGAATCTACATGCTCAAGAGAGGAGACTTCCAGATCAAATTAACAAACTATGGCGCAACCATTATGTCCTTCGTTGTACCTGACAAACATGGTTCGTTTTCGTTTTTGTTTTTGTTTTTGTCTTTTTTATGATTCTTTACCTTTTTATGTTTCTATTAACTTCTGTTATTTTTTTTTTTGTGTCTCTAGGTAATTTGACCGATATTGTGCTCGGCTTCGATTCCATCGACTCCTACAAGGTACGATATTTTAGGTTTTGATGAAGAATTTTAGGATCAAGGATGGGAAGGGATTGAGAATTTTTGTGTTTGTGGCAGAATGATTCGGTGTATTTTGGTGCTCTTGTTGGGCGAGTGGCTAATAGAATCGGAGGAGCTCATTTCAGTATGAATGGCCAAACCTATAAATTGCCTGCTAATGATGGAAATAACACACTCCACGGTATTATTGAAGCATTCATAATTATATATATATAATCAAAATATGTATTCATTTTGATATATAATTTTCATTTGGGATTTTCAGGTGGCTCCAATGGCTTCAGTGATGTTGTATGGACAGTAGCCTCTCACAAGATCGATAGTCATATCACATTTACCTACGCTAGTTCTGATAATGAACAAGGTACCCACTTCACTTTTTTTTTTTCTTTTTTTTTTCTGATTAGTATTATTGGAATAGACAGGTAGTGATTTAGAAGTCTAGGTCCCATGGATGAAGGGTAAAAGTATTATTTATAAATGATTATTGGATTTTAGATTTGAGTTGTCAATTTGATCCCTGACAGAACAAATCGTCATCGATTTGATCATTCTATTAGACTATTGTTTAAATAATTATTAGATCTGATTAGGTAGACTATTTAGTGTTTGGTGCTGACTAAATAACATTTTAAGTATGCTAAAATAAGTTTTTTTTTTTTTTTTTTCATTCCAAACCCTGCGGTTTTTTATTGATGATGCAACCTCACGAAGTGTTTTTTTCAGTCCACCTCATCAGATTTATTATGTAAACAAAAGCCAAACAGAGAAACCAAATTGATAACTATTTGTTTTCTAAGGGACCCAATTGAGAACGCCGATTTATAAGGGACCAAATTAAGAAATTGGGCATAGGTGAGAGACCAAATTAAAAAGGCGAATCTGTAAGGGACCAAAATGAAAATATAGTCATTATTTGATCATTTACAATAATTAAATTAATGGAATTTTGGAAAGAAAAATCCAAAATTTAGTTGTAACCTATATATATAATTTGATTAATAGTAAAAACTGTAAAATCTCAAATTTGATCAGCAACAAATAGTGCGGTCATAATTTCCTTAATCACGAGTGTTATCTAACAATACTTTCTCTATGTTTCACTTCAACATTTTCCTTTTCTCCATAGGCTTTCCTGGAAAACTTGTGGTATCTGTTTCATACATGTTCTTCCAAACCAACAAATTGATAGTGAAGATGGAAGCCAAGCCCATAGACCATCCCACCCCAGTGAACCTAGCTCAACACTCCTATTGGAACCTAAGGGGCCACAACAGTGGTGACATCCTCTCACACACCATCCAAATTTTCGCCTCGCAGGTCACCCCGGTGAACGCCGAGCTCATCCCGACCGGCGAGCTCAAGCCGGTGGCCGGGACCCCCTATGACTTCCTTGAGGCCAAAGAAATAGGCAGCCACATCCATGAGGTGGGTGATGGCTATGACATCAACTATGTGTTGGACAAGAGTGAGACCACACACTTCAGCAGAGTGGCTGTGGTTAAGGACTCAGTCTCTGGGAGGAAGATGGAGTTATGGTCTAACCAAGTTGGAGTCCAGTTTTACACAAGCAATATGCTGAAGGATGTGAAGGGTAAAGGTGGGGCCACCTATCAGAAGCATGGTGGGTTTTGTTTGGAGACTCAGGGATTTCCAGATTCTGTGAATCACCCAAATTTTCCATCACAGATTGTGTATCCTGGGCAGAGATATCAGCACTTGATGGTTTATAGGTTCACTGCTGAATAGTAGATGATGATGATAGGGATATCAGCAATTTGATGATTAGCAGAATAATTTTTTTTTTTTTTCTTTTGGTTCTTTAAATAAGTTGATGTTAGAGGGATGTAAATTTTACGGTTAAAAGGTTAAAGGTATTTGACTATTTGCCTTGCTTGTTTTGGGGATCTTGATTCTATAGCTTGTGCAAAATTTGCATATTTTTGGTTTTTGAAGTGCGCACATTTATATATTATTTACTCCGGTTCACAATACGTTGGGTATGTACGCACAGACCAAAGAAAACATTAGTTCATCTTAAACTTAGAAAAATATGAGATAAAAAGATTAAATTACCCATACTAATTAATTACTCTTGCTTATTCTTTTTTCATTAATCTTATATTGGGAATAGGTATTAGATAGGGATAAAATTGTAAAAAAATCATTAATGCTTTATTGATTTTATAAAATAGCAGATATTTTAAAACATAGAAAATCACCCACTCAAGCAGATATTGTGAACCAAAGGGAGTAATTGGCTATTAAACAAGAGATGATGTTCGAAAATATTGAAAATTCAGTATTCCTTTCATTTGTTATTTGTAATTTGGCAATATTAATAAAAAGAAACTAATTTTGGTTTTTAATGTTTGTTTAGTTTTAATTTGGTCCGTCATGTTTACGATTGGTACTAATTTGGTCCCTAATATTTGTTCAGTTTCAATTTAGTTCCTCACATTTGCGATTGATACAGATTTGGTCCCTCACATTTTCTTCTTTATCCCTCAATTTTGTGAAGTAATTTTAATACTTAGATAATGGAGGGACCAAATTGGCACCAATTACAAACGTAAAGAACCAAATTGAAACTAAGCAAATGTTAGGGACTAGATTAATATCAATCACAAACATAAAGAACCAAATTGAGAAAAATACTAAATGTTAGGAACCAAAATAATAATAAAAAACACTTATTCCTTGATTCATTCAAGATGAGGCCATATCATTGAGAATCCTTAATAATATTGATAAATGGCATGAATGGATCCATAATTGAAAAATTAAATACTTTTATAATACTAAATTTTTATCCGTAAAATAATGATTTATTTTACACGTTAATTGACTAATTGATTAATGTATATAAAAGTAGCCAGATGCCTAATTCAAAGAATATTTTCTCCTTAATTAATGATTCAATTAAGGTGAAATCATGAGAAGTTACAACTTGGGAAGAGAAAAAAGAGATATGATACAAGTGAAACTATAAGATAATATAATGTCCTTTATTTTTTTGTGATGTCTATATTTTGAAAAATGTCTTGAATTATATTAGTCCAAATTTTTGACTTCTTTCTCCACCGTTTAAAGGATAAAGACTATCCATTTATTGAAGGTTGGCATGTGAAGACAATTCTACATTGCATCTTATTAGGTCTAACACATTACACATACACAATGAAAATTTTGGTATCTTTTTATTTTCAGAGCCACCATCCTTGACTACAAGATTGCCTACCATGGAAAATTTGAAGGTTTGGTCTATGATGCAACTTGTTGCATGCATGCAACGTAATTTCGGCCGATAGGATTGTGACATATGGCACATTTATATAACTAGTGGTACATTTCAATGAGTTCAATATCTTATATTTATATTTGGGCATTTGACGTTTGACCCATGAATTTGAGTAATTCATAGACTTACCCAAATTAAAAATACACTCATTTATATAACTAGTGGCACATTTCAATGAGTTCAATATCTTATATTTATATTTGGGCATTTGACGTTTGACCCATGAATTTGAGTAATTCATGGACTAACTCTAACTTTAGCCCATATGTTTGGGCCAATACTTAATCCATTGAAATGGGCCACAATTTATATATGCTTGAGTTTAGGCCTAAGTTCATGGATAGTAGGATCCTTGAGAGTGCATGTGTTGCTTCACATAATCTATATATTAACCAATAACATTTATTTATTTATTTTTATTTTATTTTTCATGTAGGCTCTCTAATATGAAAAGTGAAAAATTAAATGAGCAATTACCAATTAATACACTACGAACATAACGCAAGTTATGCTGCTAAGAAATTTTCATCCAAACCAATATTATGAAGACAGGGTATATGAGCAAAAAACAGTAAACATGAGATAGTACCAAGCCAGAATCATTTACATGTATGTAATTAAACTGAAGTTGTTGCCATTAATAATTAATTCATAACTGATAACTTGTTACAAGAATGATGATGATGATGCATTTTGATTCCAATTTCCAGCCATGTATATATATATATATATTATATATCAGTTTTGAGTATATATGAACACAGTTTTGTATCTACAATTAACACCTAACAGGATCCTCAAAGAGAGAAGAAGAGACTATCATCCACTTTTCATATATGATCCTCTTGGGGACCCCAATGGAGAATTCACAGTTCTATCACCAATTTGACTGGACACAGATCTTCTCTCTGTTGAATGCTGATTATTATGTGTTTCTGCATTATGACTCCTCCCTCCTCTGGATCTCCCACCAGTAGTTCTGGACATTTGAATCCGTTCTAAAGTAGCCAAAACCTCTGACATTTGGGGTCTGATTTTGGCCTCACTAATACACTGTAGTGCAAGAATTGCTGCTATATAAGCTGCCTTCTGTGGGTACTGCCCTTCTAACTTTGTGTCCATAATTCTGAATAGCTTCCTCCTATCTCCCAAAAAAGGTCTTGCCCAATCTAGCAGATTCCTTTCAACTCCAGCTCTCGTTTTGTCGACGACTCGCCGTCCTGATAGTAGTTCCAATAGCACAACCCCAAAGCTATACACATCACACTTTGCAGTAAGCCATCCTGCATCAGTTTCAACTTTCTTTCAATGACAGAAAACAAAAAGTAAGGCATTAATATACAACAACTAACACAGCTTTTTTTTTTTTTTTTCCAATGGGTGGGGTCGGCTATATGGATAAAGCAATGTCAAATAATTCTATATTTGCTCGTTCCGAAGTAAGGTTTTAAATAATTTCACATATTGTTTTTTTTTGTCTTTCCCTGTCCCTAATTATTGGAATATCTTGGAAAGAAATTACGTAGAATAGTATGCCCCCTATCCCATATTCTATCTATCTCTCCGTCTGCTGCCTAGCTCGCCTTTCATTTAGTCAACTCTTCGCACACGAGCCTTTAATGGTCTCCTTCCTACATAATCTTATCGTTTTTAGGGTGACCACTCATTCTACGCAACATTCTCATTTCCACAACAGTGAATTTTTGCTCATGTTGACTTTTTATCATCCAACATTCAATACCATACAACAATGTAGATTTTACAAAAGTGCAATAAAATTTTTCCCTTAATATGAATTGTAGTTTTCTATTACAAATAACACTTGAAGCGATCCTTCGTTTCATCCACCCAATTTGGACCCCCTATGATTTACATCCCCCACTATTTCTCTATAAGAAAATAAAAACCAAACCAAAATTTAGGTAAGGACTTGGGATATATAGTATAACTATAAGCAAATAAAAACTAGTTCAAAGATTGGATTGGAAGCTACTGGAGCAACTGGATAAAAAACAGGAACCCTTAACATTAAGTTCACATCAATCTTACAGAAAGAGTCTAGTGTTACATGATCTTTCAGCTCTTTTACTATACCTTCTCAATGCTCATGCAGAGACATGTAAATATATCCATGACATCACTAGTTTGATTTGTGGTATTTAATAGCAACCAAAACAAAAGAAATGTGAAAGTATTAGAAGAGAGGAAGATGATAGAAGTAGAAGCACGTAAGTTTATGGACCAAAAATCATGAAAATAAAGCAAAACCAAACCTGTAGCAATATATTCAGGAGCAGCGTAGCCTTGAGTACCAAGAACTTGAGTGGAAACATGAGTACAATCTCCAGTAGGCCCTGCTTTAGCAAAACCAAAATCTGAGAGTTTTGCATTAAATTCCTGCATTTGTAGAAAACCCAATCAGCCATTTAAAGAGGGCAGGATATATGAATCTAGGGACGTATTTTGATAAAAATACCAGAAAGCAAATGATGAAAGAAAAGAATATAATACTTATGTCATTGTCGTCACATTGTAAGAAACTAGTTCCTTCTAGTAAACTCAACCTTCGTTGGTATCTTAACTTAACTTTGCTTTTGAGCATTATATTTCCTTCATTATTGGTATAAGAGGTTTACAATGATCCATTTTAACATAGAATATTTCTTCACCATAACAATATTAGTGCTTAATCAACATACCGAATCTAATAAAATATTAGCAGCCTTGAAATCTCGGTAGATAACTTGTTGTTCAGAGTCGTGTAACAAGGTGAGGCCTCGAGCAGCACCGACCGCAACTTTGATCCTTGTTTCCCAAGAAAGTGATTTTCCGCCCCCTACAAGTAACAATTCAAATTAGATTAAGCAAAGTTCAACTCAAATAATGTATTATTCTCTAAAAGTTATGTTGCTAAAGGCATCAACGTACTACGGAAGAGATGATTTTCCAAGCTGCCGTTGGACATGTACTCATATACCAAAAGCCGATTATCTCCATCTAGGCAGAATCCATGAAGTTTAACAAGATTTGGATGATGAAGTTGGCCAAGATAATAGACTTCAGACTGTAAAATAAAATATGAATTAAAAGAATGATGGGCTTTGTTCTATTTGAAACATAAGCAGTAGAAAAATTATGGGCAAAAGTAGTAGTACATTTTGTGTCCCCAAACTTTACTAACAGAAAATGATGTCATGACATCACACATGTGATATTAGTGCTAACTTATCACTAAAATGACGTCATTTCTTCATATAACACTAAAATGACGTCATTTCTTCATATAATTCTTTTTAATAGGAAGAAGCAATATAATGATCAGTTGGCATTGACGTCGTTGTGAATGATGAGTAAGCATTAATATTACATATGTGATGTCATGACTCATGTCATTATTTGCCGTTAGTACTTTAGACGATGTTAGGTGTTAAGACGATATCTGAAACTTTGAGGTCAGAATCAATTACAATTCGAAACTTTGAGGGACAAATTTGAAATTTGGTGTAAAGTTTGGGGACATAAAAGGTGTTTTTGCCAAAAAAATCAAGTGTAAAGGAAAGCAACCTATACCAGCCACTCCTTATGCCCTTGAAAACCTTCAATCTTTAGCTTCTTTACAGCCACAGGCATACCAGATCCAGGCCTTGAAGCTCCAAGGGTCTTTTCGTCAATCCAACCCTTGTACACATCACCAAATCCCCCTTCCCCCAGTAGACTATCAGGACAAAAGTTTCTAGTAACATTCCTAAGCTCATTGAGTGTGAAGGCTTTCAAGTGTGGAGAGGAAAGTATTTCAACTTCAGATCTTGGATTGGGGAGAACCCTAGGTTTACCATTATCACTGTATCCATGCGCTGTGCTTGAATGAGCATATGAATGGCTGCTTCTACTAGGAGCTGTTATAGCATCTGCAAAATACTTTTTATTTTAATAAAAAAGAAATTTCATTTGAAAATGAGAGAAGAAACAGACAATAAAATAAAGACTTGTTATCTTCTTGGAATAAAGCAACAACACTAGGGTAATACATAACAAATCTAGACTAGAAAATAAATTCTAATGACTTTCTCTGCAATAGCTGAACTGGCAAAAAAGGAATACGATAGAGATAGGGAAAATGTAGAATTAGCATAACCTTCCAATAACATAAACATGATCACATAAAACAATCATGGGAACAACAGATATCCCAAAAATGACAGGTATAACCTTCCCAGAAATTGGGAATAAGCAATCCTCTGGGAACATTAATCCCATGAGCCATCAGTAAAATGCAAAGAACAAGTACAGTTATATATTTATCACTCTGCCTATCTAAGTTTCGGCTTTCATATAGCCCAATCCCAAACCCAAATAAAAGAGAAAGGTTGTGTTCGGTAGTTATAGCTAGCGCAAACTTCATCGAATCATTATGAATATGGATCATTAACATGAACATATTAGTGTTAGGTAAAGCAACACACAGTGTCAAATGAGTAAGAACCGCTATATCACCACTAGCATCGCTTAATCATATAGCCGACCCCACCTAATGGAAAAAAGGTTTTGTTTGTTGTTGTTGTTGTAAGTACACTTGTATATCTATGACATTTAATATATGGAAACAGCTATATTCCTACATAATAGTATCAAATTGCCCTCCAAAAAACCATAGTTACATTTAAATTCCTATACATTAGCAAACTTTGCTTAATTATAACCAGAAACGTAGAAAATGAAATGTATTAATCAAAGTTAAAGAACAGAACAAGGAAAATTGCCGGCGTAATTTTATACAAGTTCACAGCCATTAGCAACAAGAAGAAATTAACCTCATCATCGCAAGCATTTCAACAAAATTAAATATATCTGGATGAAAATTAATTAATGTAATCAAAATGGCGTAGGTAGGTAGGTACCAGAAATAGGTCGCGAAGCATCAATTTTGGAACGAGGTTGGAAGCAATTTCCCATGAGAGGAAGGGAGGCTCTTGAAAAGGCGGCACATAGACTGCTTCTCCGAATGCAATTTCCAGATTTATTGGGAATCATAGGGTTCTCCTGCTGCATGTTCGTTCTCCTTTGTGTTCAAGGGAAGAAGAAGAAGAACATGGCAAACACAGAGAGAACGAGATTTTATAGTTTTCGCATTGTAATTATATATACTATGTCTATATGCAACATTATACAAAGTTTCGAAAATTGCAGATCAGGACGCATTCATAGAGAGAGAGAGAGAGAGAGGGACGCTCCCCATACTAACAACCTCCAACTCTACACGCGCGTACTTCCTCTCCTTGTTTTTTAGGCTAAAATATCTTTATGGTCGTCAAATTATAGAATTTATTTCAATTTGGTCTCTCAAAAGCTTTGTTTCTTTACAATTAGGCCAAAGTATCATATATTCATATACTGTATACCCATTTTTAATTTCATCTCTGAATTTCGTTTGCGATCAATCTTGTCGTCAAAGTTTCGAGTTACGGTCGGTTGTCATAACACCTAACACCGTCTAAATTACTAATGAAAAATGATGACATGCTAACGTACATAAAATACTAATGTTACTCTATGACTTAGAACGATGTCATTTTTTTTATATAAATGTCAAATTATTATTTAAAACGAAGTCACTTCTTCTTATTAAGAAGAATAATATGAAAAATAGCATTGTTTTGAGTAATAAATTAATATTAATATATTACAAGTGTTGTCATGATGCATGTAATCATTTAGCATTAGTAATTTGGATTATGATGTTAGGTATTGGGATAGAATTTGAAATTTTGGGCACGAAGTCGATTGTAATTCGAAACTTTTGGGATAAAATTAACTGCAAACATAAAATTTAGAGATATATGAAATTGAAATTTAGTATAAAGTTTAGAGACATAAAAAGTACTTTATGCCCATTCAATTACATTCCAAAACTTTTAATTTATAAATAATTTTGCCCTTCACTCTAACTCCGTTTAAATAATAACAACAGATGTAATACCTGACTATGTGTGTTGTCTCTTATATTGAATGTTAATAATGATTTAAATAGAATTATACAAGGTAAAAGACAAAATTATTTTTAAATTGAAAGTTTAAGGATAAAATTAATATAAAATAAAATTTAAGGTAAAATTAACAAAAATTCTATAATCTGTATCAGCATACAATTTGTTTTTGGCATAATATATATATAAACTATAAATTTATGATCAACGTATGTTGGTGCAAGTTTGAGTCTCTCAATCATGTTTGCATTCAATTCCAAAGAACGATCTATTTGGAGTAGACATGTTTATGGGTCAAAATTAAAATCATTGTATCCTAGAAAGGATTCGAGTATCATACTAATCTAATTATTATTTTTAGAAATACATTTATATTTGTACATAATTACCAAGAAATTACTGAGTACAAAAATATACCTAGAAAAATTATCCACAATATAAAATGAAACTAATTTGTACACCAAATAACTTTTAATTGAAAATAAATTATCATGTTATTTTTAACATATGGAATATGAAAGAGCATATATAGCTCTCCTACGTATATTTATTGGATATGGGTGTTTGATTTAGGGTACGTTTGGTAAGCTTTGCACATAATACAATACATGTAATCTTATGATTCTTAAAATTTTTTTACATATTTTATACATACCAAACACACTTTTTATCATACTTTTTCTCTCTCTTAATTTTTCTCTCTATCTCTCTCTTTACTTTTCTCTATAGTACTTTCTTTTATTCTACAGTACTTTACTCTACAATATTTTCTTTACAATACTTTATATCCGTACATTTATACTAAGCATAAGGTGTGGGACGAGTCTGTGTGCACCGTACGTAAATACATATTTTAATTGATATATGAAATGTGAGTTTAGATTTCAAAGTCAATGCTTACTTCTCCTCTCACCATATTTTGTGCATCTTTTGGGTCGGTGAGGGTAGGCCATATATATATATGCGCACTTTTTTCACTAAGTAATTTAATTTACTTCAAAACTAATATTCAATGGAAAATTGATTAATCAAATTCCTCACAAAAATGAGGTTGGTCCAAATAATAAGTGTCTTGGTATTATTTAAGTAAGATTTCGTGTTTGAGATCTTGTAAATACAATTATACTCATTAAATGCGTGAGACGGATCAAATCTAAATTAATCAAGACAAAGTCTAAAAAATGAACGTATACAAGAACAAAAATTGTTAATAATATGATTGTATTCAAATCTAAATTCATTATTATTTTTCAATTAAACCCATATATATATATATATCACATTCCCCGGCAGAAAGAAGAGCATACACTCACTTTTTCTTTTTCTTTTCTGTTTTTTCAATAGAAAAATTTAAGATTAATTAGTCAATGATGCTATATATACACTTGGGATTTTATATATGTTTAATTAATACGGGCCTTCATATATATATATATATATATAGATATAGTCTAAAATATTCAAGTTGGAGAATGAAGAGAAAATGAATTGAGAAGAGGGCGCTGAAAGTGCTTTTATTTAATATGATCTAAATTAAAGGAAGCTTTGGAAAATGAAATTATGATATTCATGATGATATATTTAGTAGATAGAGAAACCCTATACCTACCTACTACCTAGTAGTACCCAAACAAACAAACAAAAAAAGTGAAGAACCAAATCAAAGAAGAAAGTACTAATTAAACAAGACTACGTAGGAAGATGGGATCTTAAGTAATAGTACTAATTAACTAATTAGAAATATGATTAATTAAAAAGAAATAATAATAATCTATTGCATAAGTAAATTTCTGATAATTGCAGCTTGAGCAGTGTCGGTTGTAGCCAAGAGCTCGGACAAACGTTCACTTAGATCGTCCACTTCTCTGTGTAAATTTCTGATGTAGTTGCATGTCTCTTGTAACACCTTCGCTGCTGATACCTACACTCACAATAATATATATATATATATATATATATATATATTCACATTATTATTCATTAATTTTTTGATCAAATCCCCACAAAATTCCAGAAATTAGTAATTAATGTGTGTGTAATTTTTGTTTTTTTCACAGAAGATAGTGGTAGTAAAAGAAGACACTTTTAAGTAGACAATTCGGCGAAGTGCCAGTATCATGTTAGAGAGATTAACAGAGGTTCAACTTAAAGGATTACTGTACAAGTCTGAATCGCGAGACTAAACTAGCTAGCCCTTTGGGCTTAAAGTGCTGAGGTAAGCGAGCTGCACCCCAGGTTGAGGGACCTAGGTTCGAGTCTTGGAGTCGGCATTGTTGGGAGGGCTTTAACTGTTCGCTCCCAGCCCGAATGGAATTAGTCTTCATCTAGACCGTTAAAACGGATAGGTGAGGAACACCCATGGTTATACAAAAAAAAAAATGCCGGGATCGATCGATCTCCAAACAGGATTTGAATATCACCCATAAGTTCTATATATATATATATATATATATATATATATATATATATATATATATTGAAATTGCAGGATAAAAATGAAGGGATGAAGAAACTATTAAGAGTTTCTTCTCAAAGTTAGGGAGAATTGCTGACAAGTGCCTTCGGAGTGCGCACTAGTTAACAGAGTATACTTAATTTAATAATTATCGTAGTTTAAAAAGTTAATAATGAAAATTAAGAAAAAAAAATTATTGACTGTTTTGCTGCCCTAGGTAATAATGTCGTGCTGTATTTAAATTAAGATTTCTTCCTTCTTGATGAGTAGAGAACAAAGTTAATAATGAAAATTACAATAATGTCATGGTTTAAGTTAAGTTACTGCAATAATTATATAATTAAATATATTACATACATGTCTCCTAGCACTAACTCTGGCTAATTTTTTTCCTTTTATTTTAATTTCTATTAAATTTAACTAAGTTTTAGATATATGATGATCTTATCTCACCCCCCAAGTCAAATACATAACGGAAGGTAAGAAAAAGATATAGAAGTTACAAAAATTGACTGTCATTTTGTCATTTATATATCAAGATAAATAAATAAATAATATAATTAATTTGTTCCATAGGAGTTTGGGGTGTATGAATTTGGTGGAGAAAGGGCTGAAAGCAATTTTGTTTTGATGTATGATATTAAAACAACATAAATCAGAACTTGAAACTTGTATCTTAATTAACGAGATTAATTGAGATTTGAGAATAAAAAACCACTAATAATTAATATATGGAGAGAGATTACTTAATAGTATAAGTTTCCTTATTTGGTGGATCTTAATAATGATGCAGTAAAAATACAAACCCCAAGAGAAGAAGCAGGAGGAGAACTCAGAATAGAGATCAAAATTATACTTATTAAAAATATTATTAGAGATATTTCACTAGCTAGTTATAAGTTATATACATATAAATATAATTCTTATTAAAAATATATAACAAATTCATTACATTAATTACACACATATATTAATCAAACATATATATATATGAAACTAACCTTATCAGAAGGGGCATTGCGAATCTCAGGAAGAAGTTGCTGCAACTTAGAAACGAGATCGTTGATCTGATCGTCAGTGATGGTTCTTGAACCACTGGATTGTCTTGACCTCGATCTTCTGCTAGACATGATCGAAGATTATCTCTCTTAATTAATTAATTATATATATTAATTCAACTATATCTATCTCTATATGTATGTATATGTATAGGCTTAAGAAGTAAAGGAAAGGAGTGTGTGATGGAGAATATATATATATATATATATATGTGGATGAAGAGTGAGTATTGAAGGTAGGTAGGAATATAAGGAATTATAGATGAAGAAGAGAAATGAAATGATGAAATGCATGGGAGAAAGCATAAGGATGTGAATGTATTTAAATAGGGCTCAGAGAGAGAGAGAGAGAGAGAGAGAGAGAGAGAGAAAATGGGATTTGTAGAGAGATACGGCATCATATAGTGTATGTCGTTTAATTTCTCTCTCTCTCTCACTCTCTCTTATATTTCTTATAGTGTATGTGTTGTTCCTAAATTGGGGGTTTGAGTTCTCACTACTTCACTCTCTGCCATATCCCCATAGCTACCTACTCCTATACATCACACTAGCTACCCTAATGGTGTGCGCGTGAGGTGTTTTGGATTCGGATCGATTAAAGTGATTTCATGTGAAATGTATTTCGAATAATTAAGATTATTTATCGATTAAGATGTAATTTTATTGCAGTCGATTCCATGATTCAAATTTTTTTCTCTATGTATTTCTATCTCTCTCCAACTTTCATTTTTCCATCGCTTTTTTTATTTGTTTTGATCTCTCTCCCTGTTTCTACACAATACCATGTTATCATTTTTTATTTTTATTGTTATTTATATTTTACATTTTTAATTATAAATTTATATAAGCTTCTCATGATTAATTGATCAACGAAGGATTTACCGATTTAGTAACTTAAAATATTTATAAATTTTATTGACCAATTAAATAAAATTTTAACATGAATCTTTTAATTATATATATATATATATATATATATATATATATATATATATATATATATATGTTTGTTTCATGAGTTTAATTTGCACTGTAGTCTTCATTTATTTATATATATATGGCTAATATAGTTAATTAAGCTACTTTTTAGCAACTTTTGAAGAAAGTTTAGCTTATTTTCCAATAATGCCCAAAAAACAAAAAATAAACCTTAAAATTTTGATTTAATTTGATCTCGAACCTGAAATTTTACTTAAATGTTACTAAGTTGTTTATACTTATACCAACTTCTCATTGATTTTTTGTAGAAAAAAAAAAATCACCCGCATAATTTTTAGAATTATCATTAATTGAATTTTTTTTAAAAAAAAAGAGTGTAATTATGATAACAAGAATAAGAATACAATTTTTTTTAGATTTAAAAAAAAAAGAGGGACAGAAAAGGTGGAGGGAACAGGAAGATTAGGGTAACATGACCGAGGGCTCGTTATGTTGACTGGTCAAAAAAAACACTCCATGTTCATATTATTGCTCCGAGCGAGCCACGTGGCATCTTTTTGGATAAAAATTCAGTATTATTGTACTACTAAACTTCGATACATTTTTCTAATCATGTAATGCTATTTATTAATATTAATAGAATACTCACATCAATAAAGACCTACCTTGAATGAATTGAGGACCAACTAATTAAAAGAATATACTAAAGTTCAGTACTACCATACTAATATCTTCTTCCTTTTTTCCGTGCCATTTTGTCTCTCCACTTATTACTTCTGTTCTTTATTTATGGTCAAAACCCCAAATTAGTCCCTTATGTTTGCACGAAATTTCATATTGGTCCTTTATGTTTCAAAAAGTTTAAATTGATCCTTTATGTTTGAAAGAAGTTTCAAATTGGTCATTCCGTTCACTTTCGTCAATTTCTTAAGTTAACTGCTGATGTGTCCATCTAAGCCGACATGCCATGCCACATCAGCGCCACATCATCACATATAATAATAGATAATGACGTGGCGCTGATGTGGGATAGCGTGGCATAATACGTCAGCTTAAAGACACGTATAACAGATATGTCCACCTCAGCATGCCACCTTAGCACTTAACGGAGGAAATAAACGGACTTGGACGGAAGGACCAATTTGAAACTTCTTGCAAATATAAATGACCAATTTAAACTTTTTGAAACTTAAAAGACTAATATAAAACTTCGTGCAAACATAAAGGACCAATTTGGAGTTTTGATCTGTGTTTTTTCTTATAAACCCACTTCTTACCCCATTTTTTCTAATTGTGTTTGTTTGTTTTTATATGTAATAATATATGTGTAATTTCTTAAAAACTTAAAATAATAAATACGTTAAAATTTTATGTAGATTTTGTTCTATGTATGGACCCATGAACCCCCTCCCCCAAAAAAGGAAACACTAGGATATTCCCATATTGGAAAATTAACCTGAAATATTGGACCATATGATATATATATATATATATATATATATATATATATATATATATATATATATATATATATATATATATATAAAATTTAGAATTAGAAAATGTTTTTTTAGTTATTGGAAGATATTTTGACTAGCTATTTAGTGATTTAGTTTCTAAAGTCTTTTATTTATTATAAGAATAATAATGAGTATTTGTAACAATTTATATTTTGATGATCATTTAATTATTAAAAAATATATTTTTAATTTTTAACAATATTAAATTTTATTCGTTAAAATAAGTTGTTAAAAAACAATGATATTTTTTAAAATTAATAATTTTCAATAATACATTTTTATATTATTTTTAATTAATTTTTTCAACAGACATCTTCAAAAAAATATGGTTAAAAATAATATTACTAATAATTATTGACTGTTAAAAATATTATTATTAACTTTTATCAACAACTTATTTTGATGGTCAAAATTTAATTATTAAAAAAAATTAACAAATAGTAATAGTCGTTAAAATTGTTAAAATAGCTCATTTTTCTTGTATTTGATGTTTGTTAAAATAAACTTGTTAATTTTTTATTATTAATCTCAATAAAAAAGCTGAGGTAATGACAATATAATATTAGGTATATAAACGATTTTAAAAAATAATAATTAATATTAATATTAATATTAAGAATTTTTTTAATTAATCTATCCATCATCGAGCATAATGACTAATCTTCTCACTGATTAAAGTTGGGACAATAACTAGCTTGTAGGTATCTCAAAGAGCTAACTTAAACAATAGCAACCTATACTTTCATAAAACTCAAACCTAAAATTTCACAACACACTAGGAATTTCAAATTCTAATGATTATTAATTAAAAATTAAACATATGATTATGGAGCAAGTGCTGAGAAGAATACAATTAGAAGAAAATAGCTGAAAGTAAAGATGTTACTTCTGATATTAATCTTGTTAGCTAGCTAGGTAATAAGTAAAATTAAGAAATTAAAGGACTAAATTCCTTACATTTTACCTTCTTTTTTTATAACTTAAAAAAGAGAAATTAACTAAAAACACATTAATAACGTCTATGAAGCTGAGATTAATTAGTCTTGTATAATAATGTTAGTTAATTAATCCCAAGCAATAAAACAAAGCACGAAAATATCTGATTTTGAGAATTAATTCCAACTTTAGACCTGGTAAAATGCCAATTTCATATTCCATGTCTATATATACTAGCTACTATATATATATATAGCTAGCTAGATTTTAATTTAATTAATTATGTTTTGGGTAAGGAATCAATCTAAAAGAAACAATCTGATTGGCATAAACCAGTGGCCACATGATTATTAATTGTCCTATTTTACGTGCATACCTGTTAATGTAATCATAGTGTTTATAATTAATTAATTTATAGCTAAAATAATATTAAATATATTTCAAAGTATATATATATATATATATATCTAGCATGCATGATTTTTTAATTTTTATTGTCTTTCTTCGACCTGCTCTTCTGTTTTTGCACGACCATCATAGTAATTGATTTTTCCCATCCATCATTCATATGTATTTATAAGTAAATCTGACAAGTTGGCATGTAAACACAGTTTAATTAATTTTATGAGAGATCGATCTAATTAATTTTGACATTTGGTTGAATTAATTATGAGACACACCCACCTCATTATAATATCTCATTAACACGTGCATTGTGACCCGACAAAACGTCTTCCAATTATTTATTTGTAAGTTATAATGCCACTTTACTAATTTAAAATTAAAGATCCTATATTTCTTTGGTTTATGACTGGGATATATCCATTACCTAATGACTAATCCTTTGAATACTGCGGGATTCATTACTAGAGGCGACCCTCCCAACAGATGACGCTCCATTTCCATCCCTCCAGAGATCAAACCAAAAAGGCAATAGTTAAAAAATACAGATCCCTTATCATCGATGCCACACCAGTATTAAAGATCCTATATAATTGTTTAAAAACCAAAAAGATCCTAGATATATATAATTAGTTAAAACACTGTGATGCCTTTAGCCTAGGAAAGCCTAGCTTGATCTATTTTATACTTAAGATATATATATGTACACACAAGATGATTGGGTGAATCTATGATACAACTTGTTGCATGCAATGCAATTTCAACTAATAGGATTTTGATACGTGTGTATGATAACTAAGGATGCAATGCAATTTCAGCTATTAAATCGCATCAATGACTATAATTGTGCCACAAACCCATTATACAACATCCTATCATTTGTTAATATATGTACTTGCAATAAGCTTTCTAGCAAAACAAGCTAAGCAATTGCAATATATATAGTTGATGAATTAATATATAAAATAAATAAATAAGATAGTACATGATCACATGACATTACAAAAAAATTAATCATATATTCCTTAGCTTCAAAAGAGTACTATTGAACAAAACAAGAAATTGCAATATATTGTTGATGTATATATATATATATATATATGTTTGCAGAAGAAGATTGATTAATTAGAAGGTGTAAATTAAATTAAAGTATAGTAGTGGAAGGAGATGAGATTGGTCAGCAAGCATCTCGGAGGCACATGACCTTGGATCCAATTAACAGCGAAGACTGTGCTAATGTCACGAGCATTCCCTATTTCTTTTCTTTTAATTAATTCCATTTTCTTTCAATTAATTAATTTGGGTAAACTACAGTTTGCCCCCTGTGGTTTGGCCTAATTCCAGTTTGCCCCCCTGTGGTTTAAAGTGCGACACTTAACTACCCTGTGGTTTGGCTTAAAATTAATGTGCCCCCTGTGGTTTAGAGTGTGACACTTGACCCCCCTGTGGTTTGTTATGTTAGCACTTAACTACTTTCACTTACCTTCTATCCAAATTTTAGTCAAATTAATCATCATTTTTATACTTTTAATGTTTAAAATTTGTTATTCAACACTCTATAATTATAAAACAATTCAAAAAATATATAATTAATATAAAAAAATTATAATTTTAAAAAATCAATAAAATAATTTAATATTTATTGTTTACTCTATTGATTATTTATATTTAGTTATTTATTCATTTTATTTTTATTTTTATCTTTAATATTTTAGAATTATTAAATCAATCAAAATAAAATTGTAAGAGAATAATATAATATAAATATATAACTAAATTTAAGTTTTTTTTTATTGTTCAAGTTCGGAACATACATACCTGAATTGAATGTTAACGTTATTGAGCTTAGAAACTCTAACATTAAACAATAATTTTCTTAGAAAAGTATCCAATTTATCCAATCATATAACGTTAATAGTGTACCAAAATAAAGTGACAATCCAACTTCATATTAAGTATTAACATATTCAAATTATTGATTTTTTAAAATTATAATTTTTTTTATATTAAATATAATTTTTTTGAATTATTTTATAATTCTAGAGTGTTGAATAACAAATTTTAAACATTAAAAGTATAAAAATGATGATTAATTTGACTAAAATTTGGATAGAAGGTAGGTGAAGGTAGTTAAGTGATAACATAACAAACCACAGGGGGGTCAAGTGTCACACTCTAAACCACAGGGGGTCACATTAATTTTAAGCCAAACCACAGGGTAGTTAAGTGTCGCACTTTAAACCACAGGGGGGCAAACTGAAATTAGGCCAAACCACAAGGGGGCAAACTGTAGTTTACCCAATTAATTTAATCAAACATATATACATACATATCTATATATATTAATTATTAATCATCTTAGTTCTTTTATATATATATATATAATATGCTTTCTGCTAATTAACCTTCTCCTATATTATCATTCACTACCCCACTAATTAGATCTTAATTTTATTATAGGCAAAAGTACCTTTCCTACCCCCAACGTTTGGGGGTCCTGTCAGTTTCGCCCCTAACGTTTTTTCGCTGTCAATTGTACCCCTAACGTTTTACGTTTCTGTCAATGTCACCCTTTTCACTAACACCGTCAAATATTTAACAGTTTTTGCTGATGTGGTATCCTATGTGGCAAAATATTTTTTTTCTGTCATTTGTACCCCTAACGTTTTACATTTTTGCCAATGTCACCATTTTCAATAGCACCATCAAATATTTAATAGTTTTTACGTGGCATCCTATGTGGCCAAAATATCTGACTTGGTATATTTTTTTTCACATCAGATTTCCTACTCATCTTTTCCCATCAAAGTTGTGTTGTTTTGACCTCGGCCTATTCTGCCTTCTAAAATATAACTCAAAGCACGTGCTATTTTGCTCATAAAAACATCGGAGACGTTATCCATTCTCTATTTTAGGGTAACGTCTCCGACAAAGTAGATAATGGGTAACGTCTCCGATGTTTTTGTCTGCAAAATGGCACATGCGTTTGAGCTATATTTTAAAAGGAATATGGTGAGGCTAAAACGACACGGTTTTGATGGGAAAAAGATGAGTAAAAAATCTGGTGTGAAAAAAAATATGCCAAGTCAGATATTTTTGCCACATAGGATGTCACGTAAGCAAAAACTATTAAATATTTGATGGTGCTAGTGAAAAAGGTGACATTGGTAGAAATGTAAAATGTTAGGCGTACAATTGACAGAAAAAAAACGTTTTGTCACATAGGATGCCACGTTAGCAAAAACTGTTAAATATTTGACGGTGTTAGTGAAAAGGGTGACATTGGCAGAAACGTAAAAAGTTAGGGGTACAATTGACAACGAAAAAACGTTAGGGACAAAACTGACAGAATCCCCAAATGTTGAGGGTAGAAAAGATACTTTTGCCTTTATTATATTTCTTCAACTTTTCATTGAATTAATCAATGATTAACTAATATTCCTCTGGGGTGGAGTATTGATAATATGAATCAAATGTGAATGATGCCTTATCAAAATGCCTTAAGCAATTTGGACTATTATTCACTCACATTATATAAAGGCTTCAACCTTCTCACTTTTATCTCCAACAAGAGATATAATTAATCTCATGAAGTAGATATTAACCTATGGAAATAAAAATATCTATTATTTATTTAAGCTTTAATTAAACCCCTCCCCCCCCCCCCCCTTTTGTCAAGAGAAATTCACTAAATTCTTATTTAATCTATAGGTTTGAGCTGACTGAGTTCTAGTTTATTTTATCTTTCTGTCTTATGGGGTTGAAAAAATAATTAATTTTATGATGAATCAAGATTTGAATCCCTTGATCAAAAAAAAAAAAGAAAGAAAGAAGATTTGAATCCCTGCTAAAACATTTGATGTTTATATTTAGTGCCTAGTAGTACCTTAAATAGTATTGTCACAAATAGGAAAATACTTGTAAAACCTAAAAAGGAAAATGAAATATCTACATTTATCTATATCTACTATTTGGATAAAAATTTAGTACTACTATTGTCTGAAATTGGATCCAGTGTAATTCCTATACAATTCCTTTAAAATGCTTTATTTGTGAAGTAATAATAATTTTTTTAATAGGAACGCACCATGAATGGATTAGAGGCCAAATTGCTATTAATATTAACAAATAGCCTTGTAAATAACTAACATGCTATTAATAACAATTTGATTCCTAATCCATTTATAGTGGGTTATATTATCAATATTAATAATAATTTGGTCCTAAATTAACCCATTTATGGTGGATATTATTAATGTGAGTACATATTAAAAAAATTATTATTACTTCACAAATAAAGCATTTTGAACAAATTGCATAAAAATTGTATGAAAATCTAAATTGCATTGAATCCAATTTCTCTCCAAAATTGATATCATTTATCAATATTAATAGAAATTAATATTCACTATAATGATAAACACCTACCCTCAATGAAAATGACTAATATTTTATTAATATATATTGCCAGATAGCACGTAAGAAATAAAGAAAATGTCGAATTTTCAATATCCTCAAAGTATCGAACATCCTCTCCTGTAATTACTCTAAGCAAAATCACTTGCAATAATAATTAATTAATATTATCATCATCATTATCATCATCGATTAAATATATATAGAAACCAAAAGCAGGAAGATAGTTTGAATTTAGTTTAATTAAATTTACAGTATAGTGCGTGTGATTTTGGAATGCTGAAATTGATCAAATGAAGTTTGAAGTGTCTGTATGTGGGCAGTCAAACGACAAGAAGCACCTCCTTTAGTATCGTAATTCATGATGTCAACTGTAGATAATTGTACACAAATATCAATATATAAGAATCTAACTCCCATCCTCACGATCCACTTAAAAAATAATAATAATTAAAAGGAGCTCAATTATATATATATATATATATATATATATAAGATCTATAGAGAAAGTTCTGGGTTTAGTGCTAAACAAATTTAAACACATATACACCATATAAAATTATAATTTGTGTATTTTACGCCATTTTTTGTGTATAATATATAATATATAGCTAATAATAATATGTTGTACTCGGTTAAGGAAACTCATAATTAAGTAAGATGGTCGTTACAAGAGCTGAAGAGGCATATATATGATTAATGATATAACATGGTATATATATATATATATGATTGGAAAAATTAATTAATTAATTAATCAAGAAAAGAGTTAAAATAGAGAATTAATGCAATCAAGTCTTGGACTTAATCAATGAAGAGGTATCTTTATCTTCACTCCATATATATATATATATATATATATATATATATATATATATATATATATATATATATATATATATATGCGTTGAGGGAATAAAAGAATTAATGCTATAAGGAAGAGACAACATATATATACCAAACAAAGGGTTGGAAATAAAACCCTTTTTAAGATTTCTAAAAAGGTTCTTTTATTTTGAAGAGAAAAAAAGAATGATATCTTTTCATATCGGTGATCAAAATGCAGACTATATATATAAAAGTTGAGTGTATAGTGTGGGTGGACGAGTTTCTATGCTTGACTAAAGCCACTCACTTTGGGTGGTGCTTTTATATTTGTTTATGTATTTGCATGCAAATCCCACTTAGGTTGTCGTAAAAACTAATTATCCCTACACAATGGGCGGTTCAATAATATATAAATAAATAATACAATACAAATCGGGTTTTGTATTAATTTAATAAACACATTAAATTAACCTAGTCAAAAATATCTTTGATGTGCCATGCCACGTAGAAGAGATGATCATGTGCCACATAAGCATGTCACGTCATCATTTGACGGTAAAAGTTAATAATGTTACGTTCGAGGATCAAAATCGACAAAAAAGAAAACTTTGAAGACCACCATTAAACTTCATGAAAACATTGAGGACCAACATAGTACTTTAGCCTTCTCAATTTTATGTCTAAATTTTTTTTGGTATTAATTTTATCTCCAACGTTTTGAATTACTATCAATTTAATTAATTTTGTCCTCAAAGCTTCAAATTTGGTTGTATACACTTAAAATTGTCCAAATTATTAATATTAAACAATGATATGATATCACAGATGTAATGTTGATGTTAACCATCACTCAAACTAACATCATTTCTTCATATTCCATTTTAATTTACTAGCGAGTTGGTACTAATATGAGAAAATAATACCATTATAACATATATGAGTTGGCATTAATATTACATGTGTGATGCCATCATAACAATATTTTTTGTTAGTAATTTGGATGATATTAGATGTTGACGAAATTCAAAATTTTAAAGAAAAAATTGATTATAATTCGAAACTTTTTTGGAACAAGATTGACTAAAAAAAGTTTAGGGAAAAATTAAATATTAATATAAAGTTTAGAGAGTGTTTTTGCCAATAACCTATCTAGTATCTACTACAATGAACCTACATCAACTAAGAAATATTGATTATTTAATTAATAATATAAAAGAAAAATAACTTACCTATATAATAATCAAAATATGATATATATATATATATAAGAATAATGTACGTATTTGTTACTATAATGAGCTCGTCCACGACAGATATATAAAATTAATGTATGGTTGATGGTAAAATTTCCTGTAAAAACAGTTATTATAGTTGGCCTTTCTTTTAATTAACTACTGCATGCATATATTTATTTAATGAACATTAATAATGAAGGGTTTAATTTAAGGAAAAAACTTAGGTCCATTTCCTTATGTCCATTTAATCTAATTTCACCAATCATATATTATATTTACACTCTCTTTCTTCTATGATTGGTTATATAAAAGGTGGTCTCTTATATTCTCTCTCTACTGTGATTGGTCATTTAAACACTTTTTGCCACGTGTCATAATTATATTGGGGAATTGGATGTAATGGATATAAGGAAATGGACCTAAGTTTTTTCCTTAATTTAATTATTTCTCTAATATATATAATATAAATAAAAGTACGTGATGGATGCAAGTTGTAGTTTTCAAATTTTCATAAAATGCAAGTTGGTGATAAATATATATTTGCATCGGTTGTTCTAAATCTGGGATTCCCCATATATAGATATTAGGGAGTTTCTAGAATTTGTTTTAATTATAATTAATTATATATATCATAATTGCATGGAATGACTCACACATGGAGACATCCAATCTTTTCCCTCAGAATATGGTGTCTACTGTGTATATATAATAATAATATATATAGAAAATATATTAATGATGCAATCAAAATGAATATGCATATCTGCAATGAAATTTTATTTATTAATTACCGTCTGAATAGACAAGTTTAAAAAACTTAATTACTCACTAATGTTTTACAAAAATTTTGTCATATATAAATGATTTAATAAAAATAAAAAATAATAATGTAAATTAAAATATAACCCCTCACATGTCTATATATAATTTAATTATTAAATTCAGATTCACTCTCTTTGTAGTCTTTCAAATTATAAAGTTATTTATTTATGAAAGGATTAATTTGAGTGAAAAACGGATTGGTATTACTTAAATAAAATTTTGAATTCAAGATCTTATAAATATAATTATCTCTGGTGGGAGACTCTTTATCATAATCAAGTGTTTATAATGGATCGAGTTTGAATTAGTTAGATAATACCTGAGAGACCGAACAGACAAAAAAAATATAAAGTCATCTTGAGATTCAAGCTAAGGAAAATTAAAATAACTTATTTTCTTTTGAAATGGTAATTAAGTAGGTAGGATACTTTTTTTTTCTCTCCTTTTTAAATTTTAACAAAAAAAGGTTCAGTTAAATAATAGGAGTTAGCCATGATTGATGTGAGGAATAACTAAATTAAGAGATATATAAATATTATATAAGTAACAAAAATAATTATGTGTTTTATAACGTATTTTATTAATGGCAGGTGAGTTACCATGTGTTAGAGCCTTTTTCTTTTCTTCTTCATTTAAATTAAATATTTTGCCCATATAAAAGTTTATTCTCTTTAATTTATACTTTTGGTTCACGCACTGCCTTGTTTGAAATAGGATGGCCGATGGGCCAAAAATACTCTGGATTTTTCAAAATTTTAGAGTCATTATCAATTGTGTCCTTAAAATTTAAATTTATAAACAAAAATTTTGTATAAATAATTAATTGCATATATAAATGCATTCTTTTTGTGACCTATAATGTATATTGAATATGATGTCAAATCATCTATTTTATAACATTATTTATATAGCCACAATATTATTATTCTTGTGTTATTATAAAATATATGATATTATTATGACTAAATTAACGTAAACTCATAGCTAAGTTTTAGGTTATCCTAACAGACTAAATTGACTATTTATATAATTATAGAGGTCAAATATTTTTTAGTTCCTGAATAGTTGGTCAAATTACTATTTAATCTCTGAATTTTGAAAAAAAAACTTTTTAGTCTCCAAATTTGTAATTCTTTCAACTATTTAGTCTTCTGGACGTTACTCGTTGGATAACTGAGTGGCATGGCGTTAACTGCTAACGTAGCTGGACTCCTCTCCTCGCTCCTCCTCTCGCGTTGTCAAAATCTAGGTCGATGACCCCCTTCTCCTTGTTCCTGAAGTTAAGCTTTGCTTGATGTGCAGCTGTGGCAGCCACATCATGCGTCATCTTCACAACAAAATTTTCTCCTACGTCGGCGAAGACACCCGTATCATCGTCATTAGCGACGCCACGTAAGCAGTTAACAACCACGTCACTCAATTATCTAACATGTAACGTCTATGGGACTAAATAGTTGACATAGTTGCAAATTTGAGGACTAAATAATAATTTGACCGACAAGTTAGGAACTAAAATGTAATTTGTCTCTATAATTATATGTCAATGATAATAATGAATAAAGATGAGGCCTAAGAATTTAGTTATAAGTTGAGAGGGAAGAATTAAATGCCAATCTAGTTTTATTTTCTTTTCATATGGACAATAGAAGAATTACAAGCCCATATTATTGATGGACTAGTAATGTGGAATGTCCATGAGCATTAGTACTGTAATAACATGAAGCCCAAGAAAGCCCATTCTTCAAGGTATCCTTTGTAAATGTTTTTTTTTTCATATTGGGGGCCTCATCATTTTAAGCCACTACTGTTTTTGCTTAATACTTTTTATTTGGGCCTTGTCATCCTGATTATTATTTAATGTACATTTGGGCTTAAGCATAACGCAGATTACTTAAAGGTTTGGAAAAAAAAAAAGTATAAGGACTGAAATGAAAATTTTGAGGTTGAAGAAGGAGTGAAAATATATTTTTTGAAAAATGTCAGCATGTCATATCATCATTTAATGGAAAAAATAGACGGTGTTACACAAAATGACTGATTTGGGACAAATTGCAAATATATAAATTAATAGGTCAAATATTTATCTTTTAAAAATTTCAAATCAATCTTCTATATTTTAAATTTGTTTTAAATCAGTCTTTTTGTGTAATATCATATATTTTTCCATTAATGATGATCTGACATGTTAAAATTTTTTAAAAAAATTATATTTTCACCTCTATTTTAATCTCAAAATTTTTATTTCAGTTCTAAGTGTATGAATCTATGGATATTCCAAGGTGTGTTTAGCCATGATCTTTATGTGGTTGGGAGCTTGCTTTCACAAGTGGGATTCAATCGTCCTATTCCAGTCAAGTATGAATAGGTTTCAGAGAATTCAATTTAGGAAGTAATTACCATTTATTAGTGTGAATAACAATGACATTAATTGGCATTTTAGGATTAAATGCGTTCCATGCATGTAGGACAAATCCATATAAATATATACATATTATATTTATGGGTAGTACATGAGTACCTGTGTTTTAGTGTCTTATATAATTAATCAGCATTTATTAACATTATTAATTGATCTGAGGAAAAAAATTATATATTTTAAAATAATAAAATAAAAGAGACAGACAATGGTGGCGGTTGCTTTTTTGTTATTTTATGATGCACCTATTATTTTTTTTTTGTATAACCATGAGTGTTTTCCACCTATCCATTTTAACGGTCTAGATGAAGACTAATCTCATTCGGACCGGGATCGAACCATTAAAGCCCTCCCAACAATGTCGACTCCAGGGTTCGAACCTAGGTTCCTCAACTTGGGATGCACCTATTATTGATTGAACTCACAATGTGGCTTTGTTTATGGTATCTATCTCATATGTCTCTCAAAAGCATAGTCCAAACACTGTCTATTATTATTATTATTATTATTATTATTTTAATGTACTATGCTGAAGTCCCATAATGGGAATAGAGTTCCTTTAGCAGAAATTTGTTCATACACAAGACTCGAACTTGAGACTTTGCTTAAGAGGAATTGAGTACCCACTACTCTAACTAATCACCTGTTGGCGTGCAATTAAATTTTATTGCATGTCTATGTTTTTAGGAAATAAAATATATAAATTGGGATGGTAATGCTGTCATGTGGGTAAGCCAAAAGCCAAAAAAGGAAGTAGATATATTAATTAAACACTAAGTTTCTATAAAAGAAATAACTATAATTAAATCATAAAAGGGGAGGGTGAATGTGAGAGGGATCATATGAATTTAACACCAATAAAAAATATTATATTGATCTTTCCTAAAAAAAATTCAAAATTAATTAAAAGGCCAATGAATTTATTTATAAAAGAAATAACTATAATTAAATCATAAAAGGGGAGGGTGAATGTGAGAGGGATCATATCAATTTAACACCAATAAAAAAAATTATATTGATCTTTCCTAAAAAAAAATTCAAAATTAATTAAAAGGCCAATGAATTTATTATAGATATTCATTCAACTCCAATGCAAGCTTCTCTCCATACTCCACTAAAAAATTTTAGTATACAATTACAACAAACAACACAAAATTATTTAGCTTGTAATAAACTAATAATACTATACGAGAAATCCATAATTAATTAAATAACTTATTCAAAATGCCACTGCGAGCTCTATCGCAATTTTTATCGATATATATATATATTGAGTGTGCGAGATAGAAGAGGAGTTCAAAAGAGAAGAAAATAAGAACCTTAATTTATTAGTAGAGGACAGAAAAAAAACTAACATTGGTTGTAATTTAAGGAGAAAAATCCTCCTACATATGCATTAGTTTCTAAATACAACAAAAAAAACATTTAAGCATCTATTATAAACCCATGGTTTATGCACTGTATCTTTCAATATAAACGTGAGGCCTTAATTATATTGTCAATGTTGATGAGATCATACATATTTTGGAATTGGTATGGTTTTGTCACACCTCAACTTTTGCTATATTTTCTCCTTTCCCATTTTGCCCCCAATCCTTCGCCTCACTTTTGAGTTGGCGATCAGCTGGGAGAGAAAACCAAAGAGAATAAAAATGGAAGGAAATAAAAGAGGCGAACACAAATTTATGAGGTGCAACTAATTTCCTTCACTTTCAAGATTCCAAATTTTCAAAAAAAAAATCATAGTGAATATATATATGAGATTGATTTAGGATTTAGAATTAACCTTTACATAAAAAAGAAAGATCGATATAAAACCATCTTTCAATACTGTGGACACTATGAACCACACCATAATTTTGTACCACATTCGTCACATACAAAACTGCTTTCCCTTCTTCATCAATTCAAATAAGGTAATAGTAATTAATCATAATTTGTATTTAGGCGAACTAATAAATGAAATTACTAATAAATAATTAACGGCAATCGAACACGCACGTGCATTTTATGAATAGTACGAGGTTGTTTGACGGGTTATTATTTGTGTGACGTATGAACGTACATACATATGTAATCTTATCGAATTAGGTATTCACGTGTGTGTTGGCTTCTTGAAACGTACTTACGTAACCTTAATTAAATCAAAGCGTATCTTAACAAAATAACAAACGTCGAAAAAATATTGCATGCACGGCTAATTAAAAGCATGGTTAAGTTAATTGAATTAAAAATTAATGAAGCGGTAATTTGTATGTATATCATTACAAATTAAACAAGAATATGAGATAAGAAAACCACTAGTAAAAACTGTTGCTTAAGGAAGTGTAGAAAAAAAAAGAAGGAAAAGAGAAGTGTTTGCAACATGTGCAAAAACAGTCGTCAGCAGTTTTGAAGCCTTCTAGCCGCAATCCCAAACGGTGAGTGCTCCCAAGTAGGTCCCACGACCTTTCTTTTCTTGTTTTGAAGTTGGCTTATAAATAAACCATTGCTTCCACAATGCTCTTCACACAGAGAAAGAAGAAGAGAGCTTGGGAGTGAGCTGTGGAAGATTTTGCAGGGAGAATCAATTGCTAGAGAAAGTGGTGAGAGAATTTTCAATATCGTTTAATTCTTTGCTCTGTGTGTGTGTGTGTGTGTATAATCTTTGAGCTTTTTCTTTGATTGATTATCATTTCTTTTGTTTTGTTTGAGTTTTCTCTTGTTTGCTTCGTTAATTATTTCTTCAACCTCGGGAGAAGTGATATTTTTAATCCCTTTGCTTGATTAACTGTGTTATATGGATTTTTGGGTAATCATATTGATAATTTCAGAAAAATGTTGGAGGGTTCATCCAGTCTCGTTTCAAGGGAGTTGCCTAACTCATGTAACGAAGAAAAGCTATTGGCCTACGACACTCAAAGCGGGAGGGACCTATCAGGCAATAAGCACCCACGGGAAGAAGAAGGGGAAGGGGAAGAAGTGGTGAGAAAGTTATGCAAACTTGCTGATGATACTAAGGAAGAGGAGAAACAGATCGTGAAGGTCTCTGAAGACATTTCCCTTCCTGAGAACAAGATAAGGAATGTTGATGATCCATCCGATATCAATTTTCTTTTCACCAACATTGACAGGGACATGTCATTACAATGTCTTATGCGGTGCACCAGGGCCGATCATCCCATAATTGCCTCATTGAATAGTGATTTTCGGTCTCTCATTCGCAGTGGAGAATTGTATAAGGTCAGGAGGGAGGCCGGAATTGTGGAGTACTGGGTTTACATCTCCTGTGGCCTCAGTGAATGGGAGGCATACGATCCAAATGAAGGCCGTTGGGTGACATTGCCAATATTGCCTGCAAATCAATGCTTTCTGTGCTCAGACAAGGAGTCACAGGCTGTAGGTACTGATCTTCTTGTTTTTGGAAAGGATATCATGGCTTCTGTCATTTACAAATACAGCATTTTGACCAATTCTTGGTCACATGGCACAAGCATGAACTTTCCCAGATGCTTGTTCGCTTCTGGGAGTCTTGGAGAAATTGCAATAGTAGCTGGAGGTTGTGATGCAGTTGGCAATATTACAAATGCAGCTGAGCTTTACAACTCGGGAACTCAAACTTGGGAAATGCTTCCAAGCATGAAATTTGCAAGGAAGATGTGTGCTGGTGCATTTATGGATGGAAAATTCTATGTTATTGGCGGCATTAGTAAAGTCAACACATCGCAACTAACAAGTGGTGAGGAGTTCGATCTGAAGACAAGAACATGGCGCTGTATACCTGACATGTTCCCTCGAAATGGTAGATCTGTGGTGAATAGTGCTTCTGAGGCACCACCTCTTATTGCTGTTGTGGGTAATCAATTGTATGCTGCTGATTATGCAGAGGAGGTGGTAAGGAGATATGTCAAAGAACTTAACTCTTGGGTCTCAATTGGAGGACTTCCTAGGCGTGTGACTTCGATGAAAGGTTGGGGATTAGCCTTTCGGGCTTGTGGAGATCAGCTGATTGTTATCGGTGGCCCTAAGGTTCCTGAGGGAAGGTTTATTGAGGTTTATGGTTGTGTCCCAGGTGTTGACGCACTGGAGTGGAACTTGCTTGCCCGTAGGCACTCGGGGCACTTTGTGTATAACTGTGCAGTGATGGGATGCTGAAGTGTTCATATGGGTTCTTCTGATGGAATCCGCAGTCTTTAATTTCCTTACAATAAGATGAAGTCTAGCTAATGGGTAATTTCTACCCTTCTTTCTGGGAGCCATAGAATTATAGTTTTAGAAGATTCACATTTTAGTTTCAAGTTTATTTTACTTTTCTATGTAATTGCTTTGAGTTATGTTTTCCTTTAGGTTTTACTTGAAAGTTTTTCAATGTTGGAATCACTTAGACACAGGTTATTTATGTGAGCTCCTATAAAATGTTGGGTGGCAATGACCATTTTTATAAGTTTAATGTAATCAATGAAGAATCATATAAATATAGCTAGTCTCATTTCTCATCTTCTTTTGTTTTTTTCCCTATTTTCTTTAAAGGTATTAAAACACCGATAGCAGTATGATGAATGTCACGAACCCGAAACCTTGCTTAAGAGAAATAGAGTACCTATCACTCCAACCAACCATCTATTGATCATTGCTTCATGGTTTAACAAACTGAATCAATAAGAATATTTTTAGTCTAATAAGGAATAATCATATAGGACCCGGAAATTATAGGGCATTTAACGGGTGTTTTATGACAGAGTGAAAATAGGTAGGGCATTTAACTTCTTCCCTGTATGTGCCCAAAACTTTATAGCTAGGTACAAAGGGCTTCCAATTTAATGAATACACTATGGGGAAATTTATTTTAAATCATTTTCTTCTACTCTAATTAAGAGAAATACTATAGATATTTTGAATAATAATGAATGCTTACACATCAAAAGTAAATTTCAGAAAATTCAATTTAGGAAGTAATTATGAATAATTAGTGTGAATAACAATGGCATTAATTGGCTTTTTAGGAATAAATGTGTTCCATGCATGTAGGACAAATCCATATATATATATATATATATATATATATATATATATATATATATATATATATATATATATATATATATATATATATATATATATATATATTTCTGGGGAGTACTTGAGTACTTGTGTTTAGTGTCATATATAATTAATCAGCATGAATTATTATTAATTAATTGATCTAAGAAAAAAAAAAATATATATATATATATATAACATTTTAAAATAAAAAAATAAAATAGAGAGACAATGGTGGAGCTTGCTTTTTTGTTGTTTTATGGTGCACGTGTTATTGATTGTACTCACATGGCTTTGTTTACAGTATCTATCTCATCTGGAAAACAAAGGCCAAACACTGTCTTTTAGTATTATTATTATTTCTTTAATTTTTTAATGTACTATGTTGAATTTGAGATTGTATTTAAAAATTATTAAATTTAGTCTCGTCCAATTAGATTTTATACATGTCTAATTGTCTATGTCTTTTTTATTGAAATAAAATATAAAATGTTAATAAAAAATATAAAATGGGAAGGGAATGATGTCATGTGGGTAAGGCAAAAGCCAAAAGAGGAAGTAGATATATTAAACACTACTATAAAAGAAAGAACTATAATTAATTAAATCATAAAAGGGGAGGGTGAATGTGAGAGGGATCATATGAATTTAACAACAATAAAAAATATATTATAATTTCCTTTCCTAAACATTTTAAAATTAAAAGGCCAATGAATTTATTTAGATACACTTAATTTATCCTACTCCAATTCAAGCTTTTCTTCTAATCCACTGAAAAAAAAACTTTAGTATCAATTTTTTATTTCCATAAATAAATAATTTTTATTGCATGTGATACCGCAACTAAAACAAACAAAATTATTTAGGTTGAAAAAACATGATACGAGAAATCGATAACTAATTAAACAACCTATTCAAATTGACATCGCGATCTTTATCAAGCTTTGAAATCTCTAGTCCTCTATTTCATACACTCGAAATAGCAACTCAATATTTATGGTATCGAAAATAAACTCTAACTCCAACACGAAGACACAAAAAAAAAAGGTAACAAACAATAAAACAAGAACCTAATTTTTTGAACTGAGGAGGAAAATCTTTGGTTGTAATTTAAGGAGGAAAATCCTCCTACATATATGCACTACGTTTCCAAGTACAACAAAAAATGTTTAAGCATCTATTATAAACTCATGGTTTGCGCACCGTATCCTTCACTTTAAATGTGAGGCATTAATTGTCACCCAAGTTATTGCTGAGATCATACATATTTTGGAATCATAGTGAATATATATATGAGATTGATTTAGGATTTAGAATTAACCTTTACATAAAAAAGAAAGATCGATATAAAACCATCTTTCAATACTGTGGACACTATGAACCACACCATAATTTTGTACCACATTCGTCACATACAAAACTGCTTTCCCTTCTTCATCAATTCAAATAAGGTAATAGTAATTAATCATAATTTGTATTTAGGCGAACTAATAAATGAAATTACTAATAAATAATTAACGGCAATCGAACACGCACGTGCATTTTATGAATAGTACGAGGTTGTTTGACGGGTTATTATTTGTGTGACGTATGAACGTGCATACATATGTAATCTTATCGAATTAGGTATTCACGTGTGTGTTGGCTTCTTGAAACGTACGTACGTAACCTTAATTAAATCAAAGCGTATCTTAACAAAATAACAAACGTCGAAAAAATATTGCATGCACGGGTAATTAAAAGCATGGTTAAGTTAATTGAATTAAAAATTAATGAAGCGGTAATTTGTATGTATATCATTACAAATTAAACAAGAATATGAGATAAGAAAACCACTAGTAAAAACTGTTGCTTAAGGAAGTGTAGAAAAAAAAAAGGAAAAGAGAAGTGTTTGCAACATGTGCAAAAACAGTCGTCAGCAGTTTCGAAGCCTTCTAGCCGCAATCCCAAACGGTGAGTGCTCCCAAGTAGGTCCCACGACCTTCCTTTTCTTGTTTTGAAGTTGGCTTATAAATAAACCATTGCTTCCACAATGCTCTTCACACAGAGAAAGAAGAAGAGAGCTTGGGAGTGAGCTGTGGAAGATTTTGCAGGGAGAATCAATAGCTAGAGAAAGTGGTGAGAGAATTTTCAATATCGTTTAATTCTCTGCTCTTTGTGTGTGTGTGTGTATATAATTTGTGAGCTTTTTCTTTGATTGATTATCATTTCATTTGTTTTGTTTGAGTTTTCTCTTGTTTTGCTTCGTCAATTATTTCTTCAACCTTGGGAGAAGTGATATTTTTAATCCCTTTGCTTGATTAACTGTGTTATATGGATTTTTGGGTAATCATATTGATAATTTCAGAAAAATGTTGGAGGGTTCATCCAGTCTCGTTTCAAGGGAGTTGCTTAACTCATGTAACGAAGAAAAGCTATTGGCCTACGACACTCAAAGCGGGAGGGACCTATCAGGCAATAAGCACCCACGGGAAGAAGAAGGGGAAGGGGAAGAAGTGGTGAGAAAGTTATGCAAACTTGCTGATGATACTAAGGAAGAGGAGAAACAGATCGTGAAGGTCTCTGAAGACATTTCCCTTCCTAAGAACAAGATAAGGAATGTTGATGATCCATCCGATATCAATTTTCTTTTCACTAACATTGACAGGGACATGTCACTACAATGTCTTATGCGGTGCACCAGGGCTGATCATCCCATAATTGCCTCATTGAATAGCGGTTTTCGGTCTCTCATTCGCAGTGGAGAATTGTATAAGGTCAGGAGGGAGGCCGGAATTGTGGAGTATTGGGTTTACATCTCCTGTGGCCTCAGTGAATGGGAGGCATACGATCCAAATGAAGGCCGTTGGGTGACATTGCCAATATTGCCTGCAAATCAATGCTTTCTGTGTTCAGGCAAGGAGTCACAGGCTGTAGGTACTGATCTTCTTATTTTTGGAAAGGATATCATGGCTTCTGTCATTTACAAATACAGCATTTTGACCAATTCTTGGTCACATGGCACAAGCATGAACTTTCCCAGATGCTTGTTCGCTTCTGGGAGTCTTGGAGAAATTGCAATAGTAGCTGGAGGTTGTGATGCAGTTGGCAATATTACAAACGCAGTTGAGCTTTACAACTCGGGAACTCAAACTTGGGAAATGCTTCCAAGCATGAAATTTGCAAGGAAGATGTGTGCTGGTGCGTTTATGGATGGCAAATTCTATGTTATTGGCGGCATTAGTAAAGTCAACACGCCGCAACTAACAAGTGGTGAGGAGTTCGATCTGAAGACAAGAACATGGCGCTGTATACCTGACATGTTCCCTCGAAATGGTAGATCTGTGGTGAATAGTGTTTCTGAGGCACCACCTCTTATTGCTGTTGTGGGTAATCAATTGTATGCTGCTGATTATGCAGAGGAGGTGGTAAGGAGATATGTCAAAGAACTTAACTCTTGGGTCTCAATTGGAGGACTTCCTAGGCGTGTGACTTCGATGAAAGGTTGGGGATTAGCCTTTCGAGCTTGTGGAGATCAGCTGATTGTTATCGGTGGCCCTAAGGTTCCTGAGGGAAGGTTTATTGAGGTTTATGGTTGTGTCCCAGGTGATGACGCACTGGAGTGGAACTTGCTTGCCCGTAGGCACTCGGGGCACTTTGTGTATAACTGTGCAGTGATGGGATGCTGAAGTGTTCATATGGGTTATTCTGATGGAATCCGCAGTCTTTAATTTCCTTACAATAAGATGAAGTCTAGCTAATGGGTAATTTCTACCCTTCTTTTTGGGAGCCATAGAATTATATTTTTAGAAGATTCACATTTTAGTTTTAAGTTTATTTTACTTTTCTATGTAAGCTTTGAGTTATGTTTTCCTTTAGGTTTTACTTGAAAGTTTTTCAATGTTGGAATCACTTAGACACAGGTTATTTATGTGAGCTCCTGTAAAATGTTGGGTGGCAATGACCATTTTCATAAGTTTAATGTAATCAATGAAGAATCATATAAATATAGCTAGTCTCATTTCTCATCTTCTTTTGTTTTGTTCCCTATTTTCTTTAAAGGTATTAAAACACCGATAGCAGTATGATGAATGTCACGAACCCGAAACCTTGCTTAAGAGAAATAGAGTACCTATCACTCCAACTAACCATCTATTGATCATTGCTTCATGGTTTAACAAAGTGAATCAATAAGAACATTTTTAGTCTAATAAGGAATAACCATATAGGACCCGGAAATTATAAGGCATTTAACGGGTGTTTTATGACAGAGTGAAAATAGGTAGGGCATTTAACTTCTTCCTTGTATGTGCCCAAAACTTTATATCTAGGTACAAGGGGCTTCCAATTTAATGAATACACTATGGGGAAATTTATTTTAAATCATTTTCTTCTACTCTAATTAAGAGAAATACTATAGATATTTTGAATAATAATGAATGCTTACACATCAAAAGTAAATTTCAGAGAATTCAATTTAGGAAGTAATTATGAATAATTAGTGTGAATAACAATGGCGTTAATTGACTTTTTAGGAATAAATGTGTTCCATGCATGTAGGACAAATCCATATATATATTTCTGGGGAGTACTTGAGTACTTGTGTTTAGTGTCATATATAATTAATCAACATGAATTATTATTAATTAATTGATCTAAGAATATATATATATATAATAGACATTTTAAAATAATAAAATAAAATAGACAGACAATGGTGGCGCTTTTTTTGTTGTTGTTTTATGGTGCACGTGTTATTGATTGTACTCACATGGCTTTGTTTACAGTATCTATCTCATCTGGAAAACAAAGTCCAAACACTGTCTTTTTGTATTATTATTATTTCTTTAATTTTTTAATGTACTATGTTGAATTTGAGATTGTATTTAAAAATTATTAAATTTAGTCTCGTCCAATTAGATTTTATACATGTCTAATTGTCTATGTCTTTTTTATTGAAATAAAATATAAAATGTTAATAAAAAAATATAAAATGGGAAGGGAATGATGTCATGTGGGTAAGGCAAAAGCCAAAAGAGGAAGTAGATATATTAAACACTACTATAAAAGAAAGAACTATAATTAATTAAATCATAAAAGGGGAGGATGAATGTGAGAGGGATCATATGAATTTAACAACAATAAAATATATATTATAATTTCCTTTCCTAAACATTTCAAAATTAAAAGGCCAATGAATTTATTTAGATACACTTAATTTATCCTACTCCAATTCAAGCTTTTCTTCTAATCCACTAAAAAAAAAAACTTTAGTATCATTTTTTTTATTTCCATAAATAAATAATTTTTATTGCATGTGATACCGCAACTAAAACAAACAAAAGTATTTAGGTTGAAAAAACATGATACGAGAAATCGATAACTAATTAAACAACCTATTCAAAATGACATCGCGATCTTTATCAAGCTTTGAAATCTCTAGTCCTCTATTTCATACACTCGAAATAGCAACTCAATATTTATGGTATCGAAAATAAACTCTAACTCCAATACGAAGACACAAAAAAAAAAGGTAACAAACAATAAAACAAGAACCTAATTTTTTGAACTAAAGAGGAAAATCTTTGGTTGTAATTTAAGGAGGAAAATCCTCCTACATATATGCACTACGTTTCCAAGTACAACAAAAAATGTTTAAGCATCTATTATAAACTCATGGTTTGCGCACCGTATCCTTCACTTTAAATGTGAGGCATTAATTGTCACCCAAGTTATTGCTGAGATCATACATATTTTGGAATCAATCTGGTTTTGTCACACCTCAAATTTTGCTATATTTTCTCCTTTCCCATTTTGCCCCTGATCTTTTGCCTCACTTTCGAGTTGGCGATCAGGGAGAGAAAGTCAAAGAGGACAAAAATGGAAGGAAATAAAAGAGGTCAACACAAATCTTATGAGGTGCAATTAATTTCGTCCCCTTGTTTAAGATTCCAAAAGTTTTTTGAAAAAAACATAGTGAATATATGAGATCGGATTAGGATTTAAGATTAACCTTGACATAAAAAAGATAAAACCACCCTTCAATACTGTGGACACTAACTATGAACCACACCACAATTTGTACCACACACGTCACACACAAAACCGCTTTCCCTTTCTTCATCAATTCAAATTAGGTAACATTAATCATAATTTGTATTTAGGTCAACTAATGATCGAAATTACTAATAAATAATTTACGGCTCAATTGAACACGTGCGTTTAATGAATAGTACGAGGTTGTTTGACGGATATTATTCGGTGACGTACATACGTACTCTTATCGAATTAGTTATTCACTTGTGTGTTGACTTCGTGAAATCTTAATTTAATCAAATCGTATCTTAACGAAAATAAGGAACGATGAAACAATATTGCATGCATGTGTAATTAAAGCATGATCAAGTTAATTAAATTAAGAATTTATGAAGCAATAATTTGTATGCATTATTACAAATTAAACAAGGAAATGAGATATAAAAACCCACTAATAAACATTGTTGCTTAAGGAAGTATAGAAAAAGAAAAGAAAAGAAATGTGTTTGCAACACGTGCAGAAACGCCCGTTAGCAGTTTCGATGCCTCCTGGCCATAATCCCAAATGGTGGGTGCTCCCAAGTGGGGCCATGACCTTCATTTTCTTGTTTTGAAGTTGGCTTATAAATAATCCAATGCTCCCACAACGCTCTTCACACAGAGAAACAAGGAGTAGAAAAGAGCTAGAGAGTGAGGTAGTGTGGGAGATTTTGCAACGATAATCAGTAGCTAAAGAAAGTGGTGGGAGAATTTTTATCACTTTCTCTTCTCTTTGTGTGTGTGTGTATATAATTTGTAAGCTTTTTTCCATTGTTGATTGATTGATCATTCATTTTGTTTCATTTGAGTTTTTTCTTGTTTGTTTGGTTAATATTGTTTCTTCAACATCTGGAGGAGAAGTGATATTTTGCGGCAACGCGAATCGAAAGTGATATTTCTAATTCCTTCGCTTGATCGATCATTTTGATGGAGGCCAGAGAAATGAATTGGTGTTATTTTCTGATTTGTATTTGCATGTTGTTGTTTTAATTGAAGCTTTTCTAATCAGTTTTAGTTGTTATTTATTTTCATTTATTCTTTTGCTTAGATTCACTTACTGGACCAGGTTTGGTCAAAGATCAATCGAATTCAAGAAGCCGTAAGTTAGTTTTTAGGTCCCTATATTACTCTTGTTTTTTTATTCACTTCTGATTGTCTCTCGTGTTGGAATGGTCTCACTCACCAATTCGAGTTTGGGATCATTGAATACTTGCGCTAAATTCTATGCGAATTTTCTGACTCACCAGGATAGTCCTCTCACCTTTTTATCTTCATGCGTTTTTATCAACATTTTGGATTAAAGTATTAAACTACTTTGATTGATGAAGTTTGTTCTGATATCTTTTCATATTGGTGATCAAAATGCAGAGTATATATATATATATATATATATATATATATATATATATATATATATATATATATATAAGTTGAGTGTATAGTGTGGGTGGACGAGTTTCTAGGCTTGACTAAAGCCACTCACTTTGGGTGGTGCTTTTATATTTGTTTATGTATTTGCATGCAAATCCCACTTAGGTTGTCGTAAAAACTAATTATCCCTACACAATGGGCGGTTCAATAATATATAAATAAATACAATACAAATCGGGTTTTGTATTAATTTAATAAACACATTAAATTAACCTAGTCAAAAATATCTTTTGTGTTTAATTCTAAATTAAACTTTACATCAATTCTCAATTTTATGTCTAGACTTTTTTTTGGTATTAATTTTATCTCCAATGTTTTGAATTAGTAACATCAATATAATTAATTTTGTCCTCAAAGTTTTAAATTTCGTTGTATACACTTAAAAATAATCTAAATTACTAATATTAAATAATGATATGATTTCACACATGTAATATTGATGTTAATCATCACTCAAAATGACATCATTTCTTCATAATCTTCTTCTTATAACCCCATTTTAATTTACGAGGGAGTTGGTATTAATATGAGAAAATAATACCATTATAAAATGAGTTAACATTAATATTACATGTGTATGATGTCATAACAATATTTTTCGTTAGTAATTTGGATGATATTAATTAGATGATGACGAAATTCAAAATTTAAGGATAAAATCGATTGTAATTCGAAATTTTTATGGGACAAGATTGACTAAAAAAACGTTTAGGAAAAAATTAAATATTAAATATTAATATAAAGTTTAGTGAGTGTTTTTGCCAATAACCTATCTAGTATCTACTACCATGAACCTACATCAATGAAGTAATGTTGATTATTTAATTAATAATATAAAAGAAAAATAAATTACCTATATAATAATCAAAATATGATATATATATATATATATATAAAAGAATAATGTACGTATTTGTTAGTATAATGAGCTCGTCCACGACGGATATATAAAATTAATGTATGGTTGATGGTAAAATTTCCTGTAAAAACAGTTATTATAGTTGGCCTTTCTTTTAATTAACTACTGCATACATATATTTATTTAATGAACATTAATAATGAAGGGTTTAATTTAATTATTTCTCTAATATATATAATATAAATAAAGTACGTGATGGATGCAAGTTGTAGTTTTCAAATTTTCATAAAATGCAAGTTGGTGATAAATATATATTTGCCATCGGTTGTTCTAAATCTGGGATTCCCCATATATAGATATTAGGGAGTTTCTAGAATTTGTTTTAATTCTAATTAATTATTATATATATCATAATTGCATGGAATGACTCACACATGGAGATATCCAATCTTTTCCCTCAGAATATGGTTTAATGTTATGCTTTAGAAAATTTTGGTGGCAAAAAGAAAATTGCATCAACGAACTCATCTTCATGGCTTGAAACACGAGTAATACTGTGAATGAAACAAAAGAACTTTCTGGCGAGGAGGCTGATCTATACGCTAGGAGCAATAAGAAAATCAAACCAGCTGGTGCCTGGTGGTAATGAAATAGAAAAGCCACATGTCGCATCATCTGATGTGGTGATGAATCAAGAAACACCGAAGGAAGGTATGGATCAAGCGAGATCTAACTGTCTCATATCGTTATAAGGTTGTTCGTTTTGCAGAAAGTACTGTTGAAGTCCCACATTGTTTAGTTAAATGGTTTATAAGTTGTATATTCTCCCCTTGAGAGCTGTGAGGTAGGCCTCTTAAGATGATATCAGAGCGAGGTTGGGTATGTGTGGATGGATGAGTCTTATTATGGGTTGCTCTGGGGATAACCCGTTGGCTTCACGCTCCTATGTCGGGCGTGAAGGGGGCGTGTTAAAGTCCCACATTACTTAGTTAAATGGCTCATAAGATGTATATATAGACTAAAGTAATCATCTCCCCTTAAGAGCTCATCGAATGAATTGAACCTGAATCTCATCCAGGACATCGATGATGATGAACTAGCAAATGGTGCAGAAGAGGATCCTACCAATCCAGTTATCTCTATAACTAAGGAGGAACGCATAGAATGGTCCAAACCTTGGAGATATTAATAATGGAATCAAGAAATGAAATTAATAATGGAGATATTATAAGGCAAGAAACCGTGATTCAAGCCCAAGGATCTCGTTTTGAAATTATTGCAAATATGGAGGAGGATGTGGTCAACGATATGCACAGACTAATCAAGCTAGGATGGATACACATGCAATAAATGACACACAATCTCAATTTGAGATTGTTGATATGAATTTGAAGGAGATAATCATGCAAAATAATGGGTCTTTTAATAAGGGAAAGAAGAAAAATAATGAAAATACCAAAAAAGGGCTTTAAAGCATTAAAAAATTGCAAACCAAGCAGGTGGGTGTGAAAATATAAGGAAGTCACACGTGGCCCTAGTACTGTCAAAACGGGCCGGTCTGGGCCACCTCGTTTATTTGGCGGGCTTGGGAAGTAATGCCCAAGCCCGCCCGTAATGGCCCGCGGGCCAATTTTTTTATTTTTTTAAAAAATTAATTATAAAATTATATATTTACTTAAAAATTATTAATTTTTTAACTTTAAATTAATATTTTATTAATTTTAATTATTATTTAAATTATTTATATACTTTATTAGAATACAATTATTATTTAACACATAAAATTATCTAAAATATATATATTTATACATATTTTAAACAAATATATATTAATTTTTTATTTTATTTTTTTTAATTTTTTGGCGGCCAGCCCACGGGCTTAAACGGGCCTATTTTTACTTGTCCAATCCCGCCCATTTAGCAGGCGAGCCGGACTAACCTACAAGCTCCGACCCGTTTTGACAGTACTACGTGGCCCTATCATTGAAAAAGCTATTAGTAGTGTGAATGAAAAAACAAAAAGGAAAAGGAGTGCATGTGGACCTAAGCCTTTCAACGGGTGACAAGCCCAATGCTTCAAATAAGGCCCACTTGAACACCAAAGTCACAAAAACTAGTGAGCCTGATCCTTCCCCTTCATGTGAAATTGGCAAAACCGATTTGGACCAAAGGAAGAAGCCACCTGACCATATGGAGGCCATTTATGCAATTAAAGCAAGTGAACAATGGGTTTCACAGGACCAAAATATACTTGGGAAAGGCAGGAAGTGAAAGAACGCTTGGATTGGGGCTTTGCCAATACGGATTGGCGAATATTTTTTCCTGATGTTTCTGTTTCCCACCTTCCTGAACTTAAATCTGACCATAAACCCATTCTTGTTAATTTTAAATGTGTTCATAATTCTGACTCTGCTTCACTACGTCCTTTTCGTTTTCAGGCTGCCTGGCTTACGGACGATACTTTTGCTACGATTATGGAGAAAGTTTGGCATGAAACGAAAACGTGGACGAGTAATGTCAAAGATTTTACGAACACAGTGAATGAGTGGAATAAGAATACTTTCGGTAACATTTTTCATAAAAAAAGAAGAATAAGGGATTGACAATTGCAGTCACCCTTCTAGCTCTCTTAAGAATTTAAAAAAGAAATTGTTTACTGAATATAACCTGATTTTAAGACAGGAGGAGATGCTTTGGTTTCAAAAGTCTCGCTGCAAATGGTTGAATCACGGGGACAAGAACACTCGTTTCTTCCACGCCTCTACCATTACTCGCAGAAGAAGGAATAAAATTTTTAAATTGATGAATAATGATGATGTTTGGGTTGAGGATGATACGAACTTAAAAAACATGGCTGTATCCTTTTTTAGAGATTTAATTATATACTAATGAGGATTTTATTGATCATCCCATTCCAACTACTAATGCTTTTCCCCAGATTGATCATTTTCAGTGGGAAAGTATTCACTCTCCAGTGTCGAATGAGGAGATCAAGAGAGCTATTTTCAGCATTGGAGCTTTCAAGGCCCCGGTCCGATGGCCTTCAAGCAATCTTCTTCCATAGTCAATGGTATATTGTGGGGGAATTGGTTTGCGCTTTAATAAAAAATATTTTTAGACAACCATTTATTGCTGACATTAACCAGGTTCTTTTGGTCTTAATTCCTAAGATAGAGAACCCTTGCTATCTCAGGCAATTTAAACCTATTAGTCTGTGTAATGTTATTTTTAAGGTTGTTACAAAAATAATTGCTTTACGTATGAAACCTATCATGCCATTTATCATCTCACCTTCTCAGTGCAGCTTTATTCCTAGCCGGCATAGTAGCGATAATATCATTATTGTCCAGGAGGCAATTCATACTATGCGCACTAAACAGAGTGGCAAAGGTTATATGGCAATCAAGGTGGATCTTGAAAAAGCCTATGACCGAATCAAATGGAGTTTCCTACATGACACACTAAAGGAGGTAGGTTTAAATGATATGTTTATAGAGCTCATCATGACTAGTGTTTCCTCTTGTAAAATGCAGGTTCTTTGGAATGGTGAGACCACGGAGGCTTTCTGTCCGTCTCGGGGCATCCGCCAAGGTGATTCGTTGTCCCCTTACTTGTTCGTGTTGTGCATTGAGAGGCTTTCCCACTACATCAATCAGGCAGTTAATACAGGAAGATGGAGACCGATGCAAATTTCTCGTGTGGTGGCCCTCGGATTTCGTACTTGTTCTTTGCTGATGATCTCATTCTCTTCGCTGAAGCTTCCAGAGATTAAGCTAGCACCATTGCAGATTGCTCGAATACTTTTTGCCTTAGCTCTGGCCAGAAGGTTAGTAGTGAGAAAACCAGAGTCTTCTTCTCCAAACATGTCAATCACCTCAGAGTTACATAAATCTGCTCAAACTTGGGTTTTTGTGCCATGCCGGACCTTGGGAAATATCAAGGGATCCCTATTCATCATAGCAGGGTTACTAGAAGTACTTATGGTCACATCCTTGAGAAAGTGGGGCAAAGATTAAGTTCTTGGAAAAGCCAAACTCTATCTCTTATTGGCAGAGTCACTTTAGTTCGCTCATTTGTTTATGCTATTCCCAATTACACTATGCAGACCACTATGCTTCCTAAGGTGGTTTGTAATGAGGTGGAACAAGCAAGCATAAATTTTCTTTGGAATTCAACCACTGACAGACATAGAGTTCACCTTGTCTCTTGGGAAAAGGTTTGCTCTCCTAAAGAGTGTGGTGGGTTAGGCCTCAGGAGAATGCACACTGCCAACCAAGCTTTTCTTATGAAGGTAGGTTGGGGATTAATAAACAAAAAAGATTATCTATGGGCTAAAGTTATTAGAGCCAAATACAATTGTGGTAGTGACTTGTTGCCAATCGTAAGGGCCAAGAACAACTCTTCTAATCTTTGGAAGGGTATAACTAGTACTTGGAATCATGTCTAGGATCATTTGGCTTGGAATCTTGGTGATGGTAAACAGATCTGTTACTGGCAAGATAAGTGGATCAAAGATATGGGCAAGTTGATTGATCACGTGCACACTCCTCCCCCTATGGAAGATAGGCTTAAGTGTGTTCATAACTTTATTACCCCGAGCGGTGGTTGGAATTGGCAGCTGATTTCACCTTATATCCCAAACTCGGTGAGGAAGAAAATAGCAGCACTCGTCCCTCCCAATCCTCAGCATAAAGATTGTATTAAATAGGATTGCTCTAAAGATGGTAACTTCACTGTCAAATATGCTTATAGGGCCTTGAGTGATCATACAGGGACTAATGCTAGAAATATTTGGAAGTAAGTGTGGTGATGGCCTATTCTTGAAAGAATACGCACTTTCCTTTGGCTTATGGCGCAAGGAAAAATTCTAACAAACAGTCATAGACGTCATCGTCAGCTCACTAATGACTCAACATGCCCCAGGTGCGGAAGGGACGAAGAAACAATTCTCCATGCTCTTCGTGATTGTGAGGACATTAATACTGTTTGGCTTCGCTTTGTTCATCCTAGTAAGTGGGACACCTTTTTCTCGCGTAACTTGCTTGATTGGATGGAATGGAATTTTACCTATGAAGCTGGTTTGTTGATGGATAAGAACTGGAAGGTGGCCTTTGGAGCTCTTTGTTGGCAAATATGGAAGAATCGGAATCTTATTGTCTTCAAGAATGGGGTTAGCAATTATGATGATTTGTTTTTCTCAGCTTGGTATTCTATTTTTGACATCATTAGCGCTGCAGAGGGTGAAAAGAATCAAACTTATACTCATCAACGAACCACTCGTATGACAAGGTGGTTTCCTCCTGATAGAGGACGTGTGAAATGTAACACGGATGGTTCAGTTATTGAGGTTCTCCAGGCTGCTGCGTGTGGAGGGGTTATTCGTGATAGCGCTAGGACTTTTATTGTGGGGTTTAACAGATCCTTGGGTACTTGTGATATTCTTTGGGTGGAATTACGCGGCATCCTCGAAGGATTGCAGATGCTCTAGATTCATGGATTTCGGAAAGTTGATGTTGAAACGGATTCCCAGAATGCTATTAACCTGATATCTCATGGTGTTATTCCCACCCACCCGTACACTTCTCTGGTGTCCGCCATCAAGGAGTTGAGGGCTCGTGACTGGGATATTCGGTTCATGCATGTGCATCGTGAGGCAAATTGTGTCACCGACAGTTTTGCTAAAATGGGTCACTCATGTCTTGAGGAAGGGCAAATTTTCATGGAGCCTCCTGCGAGTTGTGTAACTATCTTGCACATGATGTTGATGGATTAGAGATCTCTAGTTTGGTTGTTGCTTAGCCCCTGTGGCTTCCTTTGTACCAAAAAAAAAAGAATTTGTTTTAATTATAATTAATTATATATATATATATATATATATATATATATATATATATCATAATTGCATGGAATGATTCACACATGGAGAGTTGGAGACATCCAATCTTTTCCCTCAGAATATGGTGTCTACTGTGTATATATAATAATATATATAGAAAATATATTAATGATGCAATCAAAATGAACTTGCATATCTGCAATGAAATTGTATTTATTAATTACCGTCTGAATAGACAAGTTTAAAAAACTTAATTACTCACTAATGTTATACAAAAAATGTTATATATAAATGATTTAATAAAAATAAAAAATAATAATGTAACGTAAAATACAACACCTCACATGTCTATATATACTTTAATTATTAAATTCAGATTCACTCTCTTTGTAGTCTTTCAAACTATAAAGTTATTTATTTATGATTTGAGTGATAAGCGGTAGAGCTGTCAAAACGGGTCCAACTCAGTGGGTTGGCCCGTTTAACCCACCAATTTGGTGGGTTGGGTTGCAAAATCTCAACTCTTTTATTAAACGGGTTGGAGGAACCCGACCCACTTAACCCACCGGGTTAAGTGGGTTGGCTCGCGGGTTAGGTGGGTTGGCCCGTAACCCACCTAACTTAAAAAAAATTAAAAAAAAAATATAATTTCTAATCATGTTTCTTTCTTTTTGTGATATTTTCATTTTTCACCATATTTATAGGAGCCAAGAGGAAAAGAAATGAGTAATGTTGTGATATTTTGACCATGTTTCATACTTTCATTGTTTTATGTTTAACTATTTGTGAGTAACATGATGAATGATAAATCTTTTCTTTCATTTTATCATATTAAATTTCTTAGTTCATGAAAAAAATGTATAAAAGAAGTATAGATTTTTTTTAAAAAAAAATTAGAATTAAAAAAATAAAAAAAAAAAAGTTCAAAAAAAAAATAGGTGGGTTAGGTGGGTTGGCCCGACCCACCACCTTGGTGGGTCGGGTTGGAATTTCCAACCCGTTTAACATGGCCAACCCGAGTGGGCAACCCGTCACGGGTCCAACCCGTGGTGGGTCAACCCGTGTGGGTCGAGTTGGCCCACATTGACACCTCTAATAAGCAGATTGGTATTATTTAAATAAAATTTTGTATTTAAGATCTTGTGAATGTAAGTATCTTTGGTGAAAGATTCTTCTATCATAACTATGTGTTTGAAGTGGATCGAGTTTGAATTAGTTAGATAGTAGCTGAGAGACCGAAAAAAAAAAAACTATAAAGTCATCTTGAGATTCAAGCTAAGGGAAATTAAAAAAACTTATTTTCTTTTGAAATAATAATTAAGTAGGTAGGATACTTTTTTTTTTCTCTCCTTTTTAAATGTTAACAAAAAAAAAGATTCAGTTAAATAATAGGAGTTAGCATGTGAGGAATAACTAAATTAAGACATATATATAAATATTATATAAGCAACAAAAATAATTATGTATTTTATAACGTATTGTATTAAGATCATGGTACGTGAGTTAGACTCTGTTAGAGCCTTTTTCTTTTCTTCTTCATTTAAATTAAATATTTTTCCCATATAAAAGTTTATTCTCTTTAATTTATACTTTTTGTTCATGCAGTGTCTCGTTTGAAATAGGGTGGGCCAAAAATACTCTTGATTTTTCAAAATTTTAGGCATTGTTTGTTTTTAGGATTAAGGAGGGGAGGGAAGGGGAGATAAATCTAATCTCCTCCCCTTGTTTGGTAAAATAAAAAATTAGAGGACAGATAATGGAGGATTAAAATACTCCATTATCCTTATACTTCACAAATTTAAAATACTCCAATTTAAAATATTTTAAAGGATATATATGCACTAAGTGTCATTTTTAATTGTCTCCTTAAATTTTTAATTTATAAACAAAAATTTTGTATAAATAATTAATTGTATATATAAATGTGACTCTTTTTGTGACCTCTAATGTATATTGGATATGATGTCAAATCATATATTTTATAACATTATTTATATAGCCACAATATTATTATTGTGTTATTATAAAATATATGATATTATTATGACTAAATTAACGTAAACTCATAGCTAAGTTTTAGGTTGGCTTGACTGACTAAACTGACAGTTTATATAATTAGAGAGGTTAAATATTTTTTAGTTCTTGGATAGTCAGTCAAACTACTATTTAATCTCCGAATTTTGGAAAAAAATACTATTTAATCTTCAAATTGGCAACTCTGTCAACTATTTAGTCTCCTGAACATTACTTGTTAGATAACCAAGTGACACGACGTTAACTGCTAATGTGACTGGACTTCTCTCCTCGCTCCTCCTCCCGCGTTGTCAAAAACTAGGTCGATAACCCCCTTCTCCTTGTTCCTGAAACTAAGCTTTGCTTGATGTGCAGCTATGTCGGTCACATCATGCCTCGTCCTCTCAACAAAATTCTCTCATACGTCGGTGGAGACACCCGTATCATCGTCATTAACGGCGCCACGTCAGCAGTTAACGACCGCGTCACTCAATTATCTAACATGTAACGTCTAGGGGACTAAATAGTTGACATAGTTACAAATTTAAGGACTAAATAATAGTTTGACAAACAATTTAAGAACTAAAATGTAATTTGTCTCTATAATTATATATCAATGATAATAATGAATAAAGATGAGGCCTAAGAATTTAGTTATAAGTTGAGAGGGAAGAATAAAATGGCAATCTAGTTGTTTTCTTATTTTTCATATGGAGAATAGAAGAATTACAAGCCCATACTATTGATGGACTAGTAATGTGGAATGTCCATGAGCATTAGTACTGTAATAAGTAATAACATGAAGCCCAATAAAGCCCATTCTTCAAGATATCCTTTGTATTTTTTTTTTTTTACATATTGGGGGCCTCATCATTTTCAGCCACTACTGTTTTTGCTTAATACTTTTTATTTGGACCTTATCATCCTGATTATTATTTAATGTAAAGTTAGGCTTAAGCATAACATAGATTACTTAAAGGATTGGAAAAATTAAAAAAAAATTATAAGGATTGAAAAAATAAACGATGTTACTCAAAATGACTGATTTAGGACAAATTGCAAATATATAAATTAATAGGTCAAATATTTATCGTTTAAAAAATTTCATTCAATCTTCTATATTTTAAATTTGTTTTAAATCAGTTTTTTTGTGTAATATCATGTATTTTTTCATTAATGATGATATGATATGCTAAATTTTTTAAAAAAATTATATCATGTATTTTTATTTCAGTTCTAAGTGTAATATCATGTATTTTTATTTCAGTTCTAAGTGTATGAATCTATCGATATTCCAAGGTGTGTTTTGCCATGATCTTTATGTGGTTGGGAGCTTGCTTTCACAAGTGGGATTCAATCTTCCTATTCCAGTCAAGTATGAATAGGTTTCAGAGAATTCAATTAGGAAGTAATTACCATTTACTAGTGTGAATAACAATGATATTAATTGGCATTTTAGGATTAAATGCATTCCATGCATGTAGGACAAATCCATATAAATATATACATATTATATTTATGGTAGTACTTGAGTACCTGTGTTTTAGTGTCTTATATAATTAATAAGCATTAATTAATATTATTAATTGATCTGAGGAAAAAAATATATATATATTTTTTAAAATAAAAAAAATAAAAGAGACAGACAATGGTGGCGGTTGCTTTTTTGTTGTTTTATGATGCACTTATTATTATTTTTTGTTTAACCATGAGTGTCCTCCACCTATCCATTTTAACGGTCTAAATGAAGACTAATCTCATTCGGACTGGGACCGAACAGTTAAAGTCCTCCCAATAATATCGACTCTAGGGCTCGAACCTAGATCCCTCAACCTGGGATGCACCTATTATTGATTGAACTCACAATGTGGCTTTGTTTACGATATCTATCTCATATGTCTCTCAAAAGCATATAGTCCTTCTATTATTATTATTATTATTATTATTATTATTATTTTAATGTAGTATGCTGAAGTCCCATAATGGGAATAGAATTCCTCTAGCAGAAATTTTTTCAAATACAAGACTTGAACTTGAGACTTTGCTTAAGGGGAATGGAGTACCTACTACTCTAACTAATCACCCGTTAGCGTGCAATTAGATTTTAGGCCAAATTACTCTTTTGGTCCTCAACATTTGCACCAAGTTTAATATTGGTCCTCAACTTTTCAAAAAGTTATTTTAGGTCCTCAATGTTTTTTTTTTGTCAAAATTGGTCCTCCAGCGTAACTCCGTCTGTTTTTTTTTGTTAAATGCGGACGTGGAAGGCTTATGTGGCACACCCTCTCTCCTACGTGTCATATTTGGATGATATGACACCCTCTCTCACTCCAATTCAGCAAAACGACGCCGTTTTGCATCTCTTCTCTATCACTCCAACTCAACAAAACGGCGTCGTTCTGCTGAGTTGGAGTGAGAGAGGGTGTCATATCATCCAAATATGACATGTAGGAGAAAGGGTGTGCCACATAAGCCTTCCACGTCAGCATTTTTTTTTAAAAAAAAATAGAGGGAGTTACGTTGGAGGACCAATTTTGACAAAAAAAAACGTTGAGGACCTAAAATAACTTTTTGAAACGTTGAGGACCAATATTAAACTTGATGCAAACGTTGTGGACCAAAAGAGTAATTTGGCCTAGATTTTATGTATGTCTATTTTTTTTGAAATAGAAATATAAATTGGGAAGGTAATGATGTCATGTGGGTAAGCCAAAAGCCAAAAAAGGAAGTAGATATATTAATTAAACACTAAGTTACTGTAAAAGAAATGACTATAATTAAATCATAAAAGGGGAGGGTGAATGTGAGAGGGATCATATGAATTTAACACCAATAAAAAATATTATATTGATCTTTCCTAAAAAATTTCAAAATTAATTAAAAGGCCAATGAATTTATTTATAAAAGAAATAACTATAATTAAATTATAAAAGGGGAGGGTGAATGTGAGAGGGATCATATGAATTTAACACTAATAAAAAAATATATTGATCTTTCCTAAAAAAATTTCAAAATTAATTAAAAGGCCAATGAATTTACTATAGTAATTCATTCAACTCCAATGCAAGCTTCTCTCCATACTCCACTAAAAAAAATTTAGTATACAATTACAACAAACAAAATTATTTAGCTTGTAATAAACTAATAATACTATACGAGAAATCCATAATTAATTAAATAACTTATTCAAAATGCCATTGGGAGCTCTATCGTAATTTTTATCGATATATATATATATATATATATATATATATATATCGAGTGTGACAAAATCCTCCTACATATGTACTAGTTTCTAAATACAACAAAAAAACATTTAAGCATCTATTATAAAACCATGGTTTATGCACGGTATCTTTCAATATAAACGTGAGGCCTTAATTATATTGTCACCCTAGTTAATGTTGATGAGATCATACATATTTTGGAATTGGTATGGTTTTGTCACACCTTAACTTTTGCTATATTTTCTCCTTTCCAATTTTGCCCCCAATCCTTCGCATCACTTTCGAGTTGACGATCAGCTGGGAGAGAAAACCAAAGAGAACAAAAATGGAAGGAAATAAAAGAGGCGAACACAAATTTATGAGGTGCAACTAATTTCCTTCATTTTCAAGATTCCATTTTTTTTTTAAAGAAAATCATAGTGAATATATATGAGATCGATTTAAAATTTAGAATTAACTTTTACATAAAAAAGAAAGATCGATATAAAACCACCTTTTAATACTGTGGACACTATGAACCACACCATAATTTTGTACCACATTCGTTACATACAAAACTGCTTTCCCTTCTTCATCAATTCAAATACGGTAATAGTAATCATAATTTGTATTTAGGCGAACTAATAAATGAAATTACTAATAAATAATTAACGGCTTTATCGAACACGCACGTGCATTTTTTATGAATAGTACGAGGTTGTTTGACGGGTTATTATTTGTGTGACGTATGAACATACATATGTAATCTTATCGAATTAGGCATTCACGTGTGTGTTGGCTTCTTGAAACGTACGTAACCTTAATTAAATCAAAGCGTATCTTAACAAAATAACAAACGTCGAAAAAATATTGCATGCATGGGTAATTAAAAGCATGGTTAAGTTAATTAAATTAAAAATTAATGAAGCGGTAATTTGTATGTATATTATTACAAACTAAACAAGAATATGAGATAAAAAACCACTAGTAAAAACTGTTGCTTAAGGAAGTGTAGAAAAAAAAAAAGAAGGAAAAGAGAAGTGTTTGCAACATGTGCAAAAACAGTCGTCAGCAGTTTCGAAGCCTTCTAGCCGCAATCCCAAACGGTGAGTGCTCCCAAGTAGGTCCCACGACCTTCCTTTTCTTGTTTTGAAGTTGGCTTATAAATAAACCATTGCTTCCACAATGCTCTTCACACAGAGAAAGAAGAAGAGAGCTTGGGAGTGAGCTGTGGAAGATTTTGCAGGGAGAATCAATAGCTAGAGAAAGTGGTGAGAGAATTTTCAATATCGTTTAATTCTCTGCTCTGTGTGTGTGTGTGTGTGTATATATAATTTGTGAGCTTTTTCTTTGATTAATTATCATTTCTTTTGTTTTGTTTGAGTTTTCTCTTGTTTGCTTCGTTAATTATTTCTTCAACCTCGGGAGAAGTGATATTTTTAATCCCTTTGCTTGATTAACTGTGTTATATGGGTTTTTGGGTAATCATATTGATAATTTCAGAAAAATGTTGGAGGGTTCATCCAGTCTCTTTTCAAGGGAGTTGCCTAACTCATGTAACGAAGAAAAGCTATTGGCCTACGACACTCAAAGCGGGAGGGACCTATCAGGCAATAAGCACCCACGGGAAGAAGAAGGGGAAGGGGAAGAAGTGGTGAGAAAGTTATGCAAACTTGCTGATGATACTAAGGAAGAGGAGAAACAGATCGTGAAGGTCTCTGAAGACATTTCCCTTCCTGAGAACAAGATAAGGAATGTTGATGATCCATCCGATATCAATTTTCTTTTCACCAACATTGACAGGGACATGTCCCTACAATGTCTTATGCGGTGCACCAGGGCCGATCATCCCATAATTGCCTCATTGAATAGCGGTTTTCGGTCTCTCATTCGCAGTGGAGAATTGTATAAGGTCAGGAGGGAGGTCGGAATTGTGGAGTACTGGGTTTACATCTCCTGTGGCCTCAGTGAATGGGAGGCATACGATCCAAATGAAGGCCGTTGGGTGACATTGCCAATATTGCCTGCAAATCAATGCTTTCTGTGTTCAGACAAGGAGTCACAGGCTGTAGGTACTGATCTTCTTGTTTTTGGAAAGGATATCATAGCTTCTGTCATTTACAAATACAGCATTTTGACCAATTCTTGGTCACATGGCACAAGCATGAACTTTCCCAGATGCTTGTTCGCTTCTGGGAGTCTTGGAGAAATTGCAATAGTAGCTGGAGGTTGTGATGCAGTTGGCAATATTACAAATGCAGCTGAGCTTTACAACTCGGGAACTCAAACTTGGGAAATACTTCCAAGCATGAAATTTGCAAGGAAGATGTGTGCTGGTGCGTTTCTGGATGGCAAATTCTATGTTATTGGCGGCATTAGTAAAGTCAACACGCCGCAACTAACAAGTGGTGAGGAGTTCGATCTAAAGACAAGAACATGGCGCTGTATACCTGACATGTTCCCTCGAAATGGTAGATCTGTGGTGAATAGTGCTTCTGAGGCACCACCTCTTATTGCTGTTGTGGGTAATCAATTGTATGCTGCTGATTATGCAGAGGAGGTGGTAAGGAGATATGTCAAAGAACTTAACTCTTGGGTCTCAATTGGAGGACTTCCTAGGCGTGTGACTTCGACGAAAGGTTGGGGATTAGCCTTTCGGGCTTGTGGAGATCAGCTGATTGTTATCGGTGGCCCTAAGGTTCCTGAGGGAAGGTTTATTGAGGTTTATGGTTGTGTCCCAGGTGATGACGCACTGGAGTGGAACTTGCTTGCCCGTAGGCACTCGGGGCACTTTGTGTATAACTGTGCAGTGATGGGATGCTGAAGTGTTCATATGGGTTCTTCTGATGGAATCCGCAGTCTTTAATTTCCTTACCATAAGATGAAGTCTATCTAATGGGTAATTTCTACCCTTCTTTCTGGGAGCCATAGAATTATAGTTTTAGAAGATTCACATTTTAGCTTTAAGTTTATTTTACTTTTCTATGTAATTGCTTTGAGTTATGTTTTCCTTTAGGTTTTACTTGAAAGTTTTTCAATGTTGGAATCACTTAGACACAGGTTATTTATGTGAGCTCCTGTAAAATGTTGGGTCTCATTTCTCATCTTCTTTTGTTTTTTTCCTATTTTCTTTAAAGGTATTAAAACACCGATAACAGTATGATGAATGTCACGAACCCGAAATCTTGCTTAAGAGAAATAGAGTACCTATCACTCCAACCAACCATCTATTGATCATTGCTTCATGGTTTAACAAAGTGAATCAATAAGAATATTTTCAGTCTAATAAGGAATAACCATATAGGACCCGAAAATTATAGGGCATTTAACGGGTGTTTTATGACAGAGTGAAAATAGGTAGGGCATTTAACTTCTTCCCAGTATATGCCCAAAACTTTATAGCTAGGTACAAAGGGCTTCCAATTTAATGAATACACTATGGGGAAATTTATTTTAAATCATTTTCTTCTACTCTAATTAAGAGAAATACTATAGATATTTTGAATAATAATGAATGCTTACACATCAAAAGTAAATTTCAGAGAATTCAATTTAGGAAGTAATTATGAATAATTAGTGTGAATAACAATGGCATTAATTGGCCTTTTAGGAATAAATGTGTTCCATGCATGTAGGACAAATCCATATATATATATATATATATATATATATATATATAACATTTTAAAATAATAAAATAAAATAGACAGACAATGGTGGCGCTTGCTTTTTTTGTTGTTTTATGATGCACGTGTTATTGATTGTACTCACATGGCTTTGTTTACAATATCTATCTCATCTGAAAAACAAAGTCTAAACACTGTCTTTTTGTATTATTATTATTTCTTTAATTTTTTAATGTACTATGTTGAATTTGAGATTGTATTTAAAAATTATTAAATTTAGTCTCGTCCAATTAGATTTTATACATGTCTAATTATCTATGTCTTTTTTTATTGAAATAAAATATAAAATGTTCATAAAAAAATATAAAATGGGAAGGGAATGATGTCATGTGGGTAAGGCAAAAGCCAAAAGAGGAAGTAGATATATTAAACACTACTATAAAAGAAAGAACTATAATTAATTAAATCATAAAAGGGGAGGGTGAATGTGAGAGGGATCATATGAATTTAACACCAATAAAAAATATATTATAATTTCCTTTCCTAAACATTTCAAAATTAAAAGGCCAATGAATTTATTTAGATACACTTAATTTATCCTACTCCAATTCAAGAGTATCATTTTTTTTATTTCCATAAATAAATAATTTTTATTGCATGGGATAGCGCAACTAAAACAAACAAAATTATTTAGGTTGAAAAAACATAATACGAGAAATCGATAACTAATTAAACAACCTATTCAAAATGACATCGCGATCTTTATCAAGCTTTGAAATCTCTAGTCCTCTATTTCATACACTCGAAATAGCAACTCAATATTTATGGTATCGAAAATAAACTTTAACTCCAACACGAAGACACACAAAGGTAACAAACAAGAAAACAAGAACCTAAATTTTTGAACTGAGGAGGAAAATCTTTGGTTGTAATTTAAAGAGGAAAATCCTCCTACATATATGCTCTACGTTTCCAAACACAACGAAAAATATTTAAGCATCTATTATAAACCCATGGTTTGCGCACCGTATCCTTCACTATAAATGTGAGGCATTAATTGTCACCCATGTTATTGCTGAGATCATACATATTTTGGAATCAATCTGGTTTTGTCACACCTCAACTTTTGCTATATTTTCTCCTTTCCCATTTTGCCCCTGATCCTTCGCCTCACTTTTGAGTTGGCGATCAGGGAGAGAAAGTCAAAGAGGACAAAAATGGAAGGAAATAAAATAGGCCAACACAAATCTTATGAGGTGCAATTAATTTCGTCCCCTTGTTTAAGATTCCAAAAGTTTTAAAAAAAACATAGTGAATATATGAGATCGGATTAGGATTTAAGATTAACCTTGACATAAAAAAGATAAAACCACCCTTCAATATTGTGGACACTAACTATGAACCACACCACAATTTGTACCACATATGTCACACACAAAACCGCTTTCCCTTTCTTCATCAATTCAAATTAGGTAACATTAATCATAATTTGTATTTAGGTGAACTAATGATCGAAATTACTAATAAATAATTTACGACTCAATTGAACACGTGGGTTTAATGAATAGTACAAGGTTGTTTGACGGATATTATTCGTGTGACGTACATACGTACTCTTATCGAATCAGGTATTCACTTGTGTGTTGACTTCGTGAAATTTTAATCTAATCAAAGCGTATCTTAACAAAAATAAGGAACGTTGAAATAATATTGCATGTGTAATTAAAGCATGATTAAGTTAATTAAATTAAGAATTAATGAAGCAATAATTTGTATGCATTATTACAAATTAAACAAGGAAATGAGATATAAAAACCCACTAATAAACATTGTTGCTTAAGGAAGTGTAGAAAAAAAGAAAAGAGATGTGTTTGCAACACGTGCAGGAACGATTGTTAGCAGTTTCGACGCCTCCTGGCCGTAATCCCAAACGGTGGGTGCTCCCAAGTGGGGCCATGACCTTCATTTTCTTGTTTTGAAGTTGGCTTATAAATAATCCAATGCTCCCACAACGCTCTTCACACAGAGAAACAAGGAGCAGAAGAGAGCTAGAGAGTGAGGTTGTGTGGGAGATTTTGCAACGATAATCAGTAGCTAAAGAAAGTGGTGAGAGAATTTTTATCACTTTCTCTTCTCTTTGTGTGTGTGTGTGTATATATAATTTGTAAGCTTTTTTCCATTGTTGATTGATTGATCATTCATTTTGTTTCATTTGAGTTTTTTTTCTTCTTTGTTTGGTTAATTGTTTCTTCAACATCCGGAGGAGAAGTCACATTTTGCGGCAACGCAAATCGAAAGTGATATTTCTAATTCCTTCGCTTGATCGATCATTTTGATGGAGGCAAGAGAAATGAATTGGTGTTATTTTCTGATTTGTATTTGCATGTTGTAGTTTTAATTGAAGCTTTTCTAATCAGTTTTAGGTGTTATTTATTTTCATTTATTCTTTTGCTTAGATTCATTTACTGGACCGGGTTTGGTCAAAGACTCAAAGATCAATCGAATTCAAGAAGCCGTCAGTTAGTTTTTAGGTCCCTAACTACCTATATTACTCTGGTTTTTTTTATTCACTTCTGATTGTCTCTCGTGTTGGAATGGTCTCACTCGCCAATTTGAGTTTGGGATCATTGAATGCTTGTGCTTTAAATTCTATGCCAATTTCCTAACTCACCGGGATAGTGCTCTCACCTTTTTATCTTCATGCATTTTTATCAACATTTTGGATTAAAGTATTAAACTACTTTGATTGATGAATTTTGTTTTGATATCTTTTCATATGGGTGATCAAAATGCAGAGTATATATATATATAAGTTGAGTGTATAGTGTGGGTGGACGAGTTTCTACGCTTGACTAAAGCCACTCACTTTGGGTGGTGCTTTTATATTTGTTTATATATTTGCATGCAAATTCCACTTAGGTTGTCGTAAAAACTAATTATTCCTACACACAAACACAATGGGCGGTTCAATAGTATATAAACAAATACATGTATTAATTAAAGAAACACAATAAATTAACCTAGCCAAAATTATCTTTTTTTTTCTCTCCTTTTTTAAATTTTAACAAAAAAAAAGGTTCAGTTAAATTATAGGAGTTAGCCATGATTGATGTGAGGAATAACTAAATTAAGACATATATATAAATATTATATAAGCAACAAAAATAATTATGTGTTTTATAACGTATTGTATTAAGATCATAGCACGTGAGTGTTGTGTGTGTAATTCAAAGTCCCACATTGGTGGGGTGTGTGGAGTGAGTGGGTGAGGAGCTTATATAAATAGGTGTGAGTTATATAGGTTCCAACACACATAAGAATACTAGCCTATAACTATTTAGTGTATTAGGTTTTTGGTTATTTTATGTATTGAGGAGGGTTTGTAATTTTTCCATTCAAAAATTACAAGTAGTAAAGTTTGTCCCAGTGGCTCGTGGTAGTAGGTCTTGAGGCACCGAACCACGTTAAAATTTTTGTGTGTTCTTCTTTCTCTTTTCCTTATATTTTTGTGCGCGGCCCAACAGTGAGTTAGCATGTGTTAGAGCCTTTTTCTTTTCTTCTTCATTTAAATTAAATATTTTGCCCATATAAAAGTTTATTCTCTTTAATTTATACTTTTTGTTCATGCAGTGTTTCATTTGAAATAGGGTGGGCCAAAAATACTCTTGATTTTTCAAAATTTTAGGCATTATTTGTTTTTAGGATTAAGGAGGGGAGGGAAGGGGAGATAAATTTAATCTCCTCCCCTTGTTTGGTAAAATAAAAAATTAGAGGACAGATATTGGAGGATTAAAATACTCCATTAGCCTTATACTTCAGAAATTTAAAATACTCCAATTTAAAATATTTTGAAGGATATATATGCACTAAGTGTCATTTTTAATTGTCTCCTTAAATTTTTAATTTATAAACAAAAATTTTGTATAAATAATTAATTGAATATATAAATGTGACTCTTTTTGTGACCTCTAATGTATATTGGATATGATGTCAAATCATATATTTTATAATATTATTTATATAGCAACAATATTATTATTGTGTTATTATAAAATATATGATATTATTATGACTAAATTAACGTAAACTCATAGCTAAGTTTTAGGTTGGCCTGACTGACTAAACTGACAGTTTATATAATTATAGAGGTTAAATATTTTTTAGTTCTTGAATAGTCGGTCAAACTACTATTTAATCTTCAAATTGGCAACTCTTTCAATATTATTAGACGTTACTTGTTAGATAACTGAGTGACACGACGTTAACTACTAACGTGGCTGGACTCCTCTCCTCGCTCCTCCTCCCGCGTTGTCAAAAACTAGGTCGATGATCCCCTTCTCCTTGTTCTTGAAACTAAGCTTTGCTTGATGTGCAGCTATGGCGACCACATCATGCCTCATCCTCACAACAAAATTCTCTCCTACATTATTGGCGGAGACACCCGTATCATTGTCATTAACGGCGTCACGTCAGCAGTTAACGGCCACGTCACTCAATTATCTAACATGTAACGTCTAAGGGACTAAATAGTTGACATAATTACAAATTTGAGGACTAAATATTAGTTTGACTTACAATTTAGAGACTAAAATGTAATTTGTCTCTATAATTTATGTCAATGATAATAATGAATAAAGATGAGGCCTAAGAATTTAGTTATAAGTTGAGAGGGAAGAATAAAATGCCAATCTAGTTGTTTTCTTATTTTTCATATGGAGAATAGAAGAATTACAAGCCCATACTATTGATGGACTAGTAATGTGGAATGTCCATGAGCATTAGTACTGTAATAAGTAATAACATGAAGCCCAATAAAGCCCATTCTTCAAGATATCCTTTGTATTTTTTTTTTTTTACATATTGGGGGCCTCATCATTTTCAGCCACTACTGTTTTTGCTTAATACTTTTTATTTGGACCTTATCATCCTGATTATTATTTAATGTAAAGTTAGGCTTAAGCATAACATAGATTACTTAAAGGATTGGAAAAATTAAAAAAAAAATTATAAGGATTGAAAAAATAAACGATGTTACTCAAAATGACTGATTTAGGACAAATTGCAAATATATAAATTAATAGGTCAAATATTTATCGTTTAAAAATTTCATTCAATCTTCTATATTTTAAATTTGTTTTAAATCAGTTTTTTTGTGTAATATCATGTATTTTTTCATTAATGATGATATGATATGCTAAATTTTTTAAAAAAATTATATCATGTATTTTTATTTCAGTTCTAAGTGTAATATCATGTATTTTTATTTCAGTTCTAAGTGTATGAATCTATCGATATTCCAAGGTGTGTTTTGCCATGATCTTTATGTGGTTGGGAGCTTGCTTTCACAAGTGGGATTCAATCGTCCTATTCCAGTCAAGTATATGAATAGGTTTCAGAGAATTCAATTTAGGAAGTAATTACCATTTATTAGTGTGAATAACAATGATATTAATTGGCATTTTAGGATTAAATGCATTCCATGCATGTAGGACAAATCCATATAAATATATACATATTATATTTATGGGTAGTACTTGAGTACCTGTGTTGTGTTTTAGTGTCTTATATAATTAATCAGCATTAATTAATATTATTAATTGATCTGAGGAAAAAGAAATATATATTTTAAAATAATAAAATAAAAGAGACAGACAATAGTGGCGGTTGCTTTTTGTTGTTTTATGATGCACCTATTTTTTTTTTTTATAACCATGAGTGTTCTCCACCTATCCATTTTAACGGTCTAGATGAAGATTAATCTCATTTGGGCCGGGAACGAACAGTTAAAGCCCTCCCAACAATGTCGACTCCAGGGCTCGAACCTAGGTCCCTCAACCTGAGATGCACCTATTATTGATTGAATTCACAATGTGGCTTGGTTTACGGGATCTATCTCATATGTCTCTCAAAACTCAAAAGCATATAGTCCGTCTATTATTATTATTATTATTATTATTATTATTATTATTATTATTATTATTATTATTTTAATGTACTATGCTGAAGTCCCATAATGAGAATAGAATTCCTCTAGCAGAAATTTTTTCGTACACAAGACTCGAACTTGAGACTTTGCTTAAGGGGAATGGAGTACCTACCACTCTAACTAATCACCTGTTGGTGTGCAATTAGATTTTATGCATGTCTATGATTTTAGGAAATAAAATATATAAATTGGGAAGGTAATGATGTCATGTGGGTAAGCCAAAAGCTAAAAAGGAACTAGATATATTAATTAAACACTAAGTTACTATAAAAGAAATAACTATAATTAAATCATATAAGGGGAGGTTGAATGTGAGAGGGATCATATGAATTTAACACCAATAAAAAATATTATATTGATCTTTCTTAAAAAAAATTCAAAATTAATTAAAAGGCCAATGAATTTATTTATAAAAGAAATAACTATAATTAAATTATAAAAGGGGAGATGAATGTGAGAGGGATCATATGAATTTAACACCAATAAAAAAAATTATATTGATCTTTCCTAAAAAAATTTCAAAATTAATTAAAAGGCCAATGAATTTATTATAGTAATTCATTCAACTCCAATGCAAGCTTCTCTCCATACTCCACTAAAAAATTTTAGTATACAATTACAACAAAATTATTTAGCTTGTAATAAACTAATAATACTATACGAGAAATCCATAATTAATTAAATAACTTATTCAAAATGCCACTGCGAGCTCTATCGCAATTTTTATCGATATATATATATATATATATATATATATATTTCGAGTGTGCGAGATAGAAGAGGAGTTAATTAAAAAGAGAACAAAAATAAGAACCTTAATTTATGAGTAGAGGACAAAAAAAAACTAACCTTGGTTGTAATTTAAGGAGAAAAATCCTCCTACATATGTACTAGTTTCTAAATACAACAAAAAAACATTTAAGCATATGTTATAAACCCATGGTTAATACATTGTATCTTTCAATATAAACGTGAGGCCTTAATTATATTGTCACCCTAGTTAATGTTGATGAGATCATACATATTTTGGAATTGGTATGGTTTTGTCACACCTCAACTTTTGCTATATTTTCACCTTTCCCATTTTTCCCCCAATCCTTCGCCTCACTTTCGAGTTGGCGATCAGCTGGGAGAGAAGACCAAAGAGAAAAAAAAATGGAAGGAAATAAAAGAGGCGAACACAAATTTTTGAGGTGCAACTAATTTCCCTCACTTTCAAGATTCCAAATTTTTTTTAAAAAAAATCATGAATATATATATGAGATCGATTTAGGATTTAGAATTAACCTTTACATAAAAAAGAAAGATCGATATAAAACCACCTTTCAATACTGTGGACACTATGAACCACACCATAATTTTGTACCACATTCGTCACATACAAAACTGCTTTCCCTCCTTCATCAATTCAAAAAAGGTAATAGTAATCATAATTTGTATTTAAGCGAACTAATAAATGAAATTACCAATAAATCATTAACGGCTTTATCGAACACGCACGTGCATTTTTATGAATAGTACAAGGTTGTTTGACGGGTTATTATTTGTGAGACGTATGAACGTACATACATTTGTAATCTTATCGAATTAGGCATTCACGTGTGTGTTGGCTTCTTGAAACGTACGTAACCTTAATTAAATCAAAGCGTATCTTAACAAAATAACAAACGTCGAAAAAATATTGCATACATGGGTAATTAAAAGCATGGTTAAGTTAATTAAATTAAAAATTCATGAAGCGGTAATTTGTATGTATATTATTACAAATTAAACAAGAATATGAGATAAGAAAAACCACTAGTAAAAACTGTTGCTTAAGGAAGTGTAGAAAAAAAGAAGGAAAAGAGAAGTGTTTGCAACATGTGCAAAAACAGTCGTAAGCAGTTTCGAAGCCTTCTAGCCGCAATCCCAAACGGTGAGTGCTCCCAAGTAGGTCCCACGACCTTCCTTTTCTTGTTTTGAAGTTGGCTTATAAGTAAACCACTGCTTCCACAATGCTCTTCATACAGAGAAAGAAGAAGAGAGCTTGGGAGTGATTTGTGGAAGATTTTGCAGGGAGAATCAATAGCTAGAGAAAGTGGTGAGAGAGTTTTCAATATCGTTTAATTCTCTGCTCTTTGTGTGTGTGTGTGTATAATTTGTGAGCTTTTTCTATGATTGATTATCATTTCTTTTGTTTTGTTTGAGTTTTTTCTTGTTTGCTTCGTTAATTATTTCTTCAACCTCAGGAGAAGTGATATTTTGGAGCAATGCGAATTAGAAGTGATATTTTTAATCCTTTTGCTTGATTAACTGTGTTATATATGGATTTTTGGGTAATCATATTGATAATTTCAGAAAAATGTTGGAGGGTTCATCCAGTCTCGTTTCAAGGGAGTTGCCTAACTCATGTAACGAAGAAAAGCGATTGGCCTACGACACTCAAAGCGGGAGGGACCTATCAGGCAATAAGCACCCACGCGAAGAAGAAGGGGAAGGCGAAGAAGTGGTGAGAAAGTTATGCAAACTTGCCGATGATACTAAGGAAGAGGAAAAACAGATCGCGAAGGTCTCTTATGACATTTCCCTTTCTGAGAACAAGATAAGGAATGTTGATGATCCATCCGATATCAATTTGCTTTTCACCAACATTGACAGAGACATGTCACTCCAATGTCTTATACGGTGCACCAGGGCTGATCATCCCATAATTGCCTCATTGAATAGCGGTTTTCGGTCTGTCATTCGCAGTGGAGAACTCTATAAGCTCAGGAGGGAGGCTAGTATTGTGGAGTACTGGCTTTACATCTCCTGCGGCCTTAGTGAATGGGAGGCATATGCTCCAAATGAAGGCCGTTGGGTGACATTGCCAATATTGCCTGCAAGTGCATGCTTTCTGTGTTCAGACAAGGAGTCACAGGCTGTAGGTACTGATCTTCTTGTTTTTGGAAAGGATATCATGGCTTCTGTCATTTACAAATACAGCATTTTGACAAATTCTTGGTCACATGGCACAAGCATGAACTTTCCCAGATGCTTGTTCGCCTCTGGGAGTCTTGGAGAAATTGCAATAGTAGCTGGGGGTTGTGATGCACTTGGCAATATTACAAACGTAGCTGAGCTTTACAACTCAGGAACTCAAACTTGGGAAATACTTCCAAGCATGAAATTTACAAGGAAGATGTGTGCTGGTGCGTTTATGGATGGAAAATTCTATGTTATTGGCGGCATTAGTAAAGTCAACACGCCGCAACTAACAAGTGGTGAGGAGTTCGATCTAAATACAAGAACATGGCGCTGTATACCTGACATGTTCCCTCGAAATGGTGGATCTGTGGTGAATAGTACTTCTGAGGCACCACCTCTTATTGCTGTTGTGGATAATCAATTGTATGCTGCTGATTATGCAGAAGAGGTGGTAAGGAGATATATCAAAGAACTTAACTCTTGGGTCTCAATTGGAGGACTTCCTAGGCGTGTAACTTCGACGAAAGGTTGGGGATTAGCCTTTTGGGCTTGTGGAGATCAGCTGATTGTTATCGGTGGCCCTAAGGTTCATGAGGGAAGGTTTATTGAGGTTTATGGTTGTGTCCCAGGTGATGACGCACTGGAGTGGAATTTGCTTGCCCGTAGGCACTCAGGGAACTTTGTGTATAACTGTGCAGTGATGGGATGCTGAAGTGTTCATATGGGTTCTTCGGATGGAATCCGCAGTCTTTAATTTCCTTACAATAAGATAAAGTCTAGCTAATGGATTATTTCTACCCTTCTTTCTGGAGCCATAGAATTATAGTTTTAGAAGATTCACATTTTAGTTTTAAGTTTATTTTACCTTTCTATGTAATTGCTTTGAGTTATGTTTTCCTTTAGGTTTTACTTGAAAGTTTTTCAATGTTGGAATCACTTAGACACAGGTTATTTATGTGAGCTCCTGTAAAATGTTGGGTGGCAATGACCATTTTCATAAGTTTAATGTAATCAATGAAGAATCATATAAATATAGCTAGTGTCATTTCTCATCTTCTTTTGTTTTTTTCCCTATTTTCTTTAAAGGTATTAAAGCATCGATAGCAGTATGATGAATGTCATGAACCCGAAACCTTGCTTAAGAGAAATAAAGTACCTATCACTCTAACCAACCATCTATTGATCATTGCTTCATGGTTTAACAAAGTGACTCAATATGAATATTTTTAGTCTAATAAGGAATAACCATATAGGACTCGGAAATTATAGGGCATTTAACGGGTGTTTTATGACAGAGTGAAAATAGGTAGGGCATTTAACTTCTTCCCGGTATGTGCCTAAAACTTTATAGCTAGGTACAAAGGGCTTCCAATTTAATGAATACACTATGGGAAATTTATTTTAAATCATTTTCTTCTACTATAATTAAGAGAAATACTATAGATATTTTGAATAATAATGAATGCTGAAAAGTAAATTTCAGAGAATTCAATTTAGGAAGTAATTATCAATAATTAGTGTGAATAACAATGGCATTAATTGGCTTTTTAGGAAAAAATGCGTTCCATGCATGTAGGAGAAATCCACACACACACACACACACACACACACACACACATATATATATATATATATATATATATATATATATATATATATATATATTTCTGGGGAGTACTTAAGTACCTGTGTTTAGTGTCATATATAATTAATCAGCATGAATTATTATTAATTAATTGATCTAAGAAAATATATATATATATATATATATATATATATAACATTTTAAAATAATAAAATAAAATAGACAGACAATGGTGGCACTTGCTTTTTTGTTGTTTTATGGTGCACGTGTTATTGATTGTACTCACATGGCTTTGTTTACAGTATCTATCTCATCTGGAAGACAAAGTCCAAACACTGTCTTTTTGTATTATTATTATTTCTTTAATTTTTTAATGTACTATGTTAAATTTGAGATTGTATTTAAAAATTATTAAATTTAGTCTCGTCCAATTAGATTTTATACATGTCTAATTGTCTATGTCATTTTTATTGAAATAAAATATAAAATGGGAAGGGAATGATGTCATGTGGGTAAGGCAAAAGCCAAAAGAGGAAGTAGATATATTAAACACTACTATAAAAGAAAGAACTATAATTAAATCATAAAAGGGGAGGGTGAATGTGAGAGGGATTATATGAATTTAACACCAATAAAAAATATATTATAATTTCCTTTCCTAAACATTTCAAAATTAAAAGGCCAATGAATTTATTTACATACACTTAATTTATCCTACTCCAATTCAAGCTTTTCTTCTAATCCACTGAAAAAAAAAACTTTAGTATCATTTTTTTTATTTCCATAAATAAATAATTTTTATTGCATGTGATAGTGCAACTAAAACAAACAAAATTATTTAGGTTGAAAAAACATGATACGAGAAATCGATAACTAATTAAACAACCTATTCAAAATGACATCGTGATCTTTATCAAGCTTTGAAATCTCTAGTCCTCTATTTCATACACTCGAAATAGCAACTCAATATTTATGGTATCGAAAATAAACTCTAACTCCAACACGAAGACACACAAAAATAAAGGTAACAAACAAGAACCTAAATTTATGAACTGAGGAGGAAAATCTTTGGTTGTAATTTAATGAGGAAAATCCTCCTACATATGCACTATATTTCCAAATACAACAAAAAATGTTTAAGCATCTATTATAAACCCCATGGTTTACGCGATGTATCCTTCACTATAAATGTGAGGCATTAATTGTCACCCAAGTTATTGCTGAGATCATACATATTATGGAATCAATATGGTTTTGTCACACCTCAACTTTTGCTATATTTTCTCCTTTCCCATTTTGCCCCTTATCCTTCACCTCACTTTTGAGTTGGTGATCAGGGAGAGAAAGTCAAAGAGGACAAAAATGGAAGGAAATAAAAGAGGCCAACACAAAATCTTATAAGGTGCAATTAATTTCCTCCCCTTGTTCAAGATTCCAAAAGTTTAAAAAAAAAACATAGTGAATATATGAGATCGGATTAGGATTTAAGATCAACCTTGACATAAAAAAGATAAAACCACCCTTCAATACTGTGGACACTAACTATAACCACACCACAATATGTACCACATACGTCACACACAAAATCACTTTCCCTTTCTTCATCAATTCAAATTAGGTAACATTAATCATAATTTGTATTTAGGTCAACTAATGATCGAAATTACTAATAAATAATTTACGGCTCAATTGAACACGTGCGTTTAATGAATAGTACGAGGTTGTTTGACGGATATTATTCGTGTGACGTACATACGTACTCTTATCGAATTAGTTATTCACTTGTGTGTTGACTTCGTGAAATCTTAATTTAATCAAAGCGTATCTTAACGAAAATAAGGAACGTTGAAATAATATTGTATGCATGTGTACTTAAAGCATGATTAAGTTAATTAAATTAAGAATTAATGAAGCAATAATTTGTATGCATTATTACAAATTAAACAAGGAAATGAGATATAAAAACCCACTAATAAACATTGTTGCTTAAAGAAGTGTAGAAAGAAAAGAAAGAAAAGAGATGTGTTTGCAACACGTGCAGAAACGCCAGTTAGCAGTTTCGACGCCTCCTGGCCATAATCCCAAACGTAACGGTGGGTGCTCCCAAGTGGGGCCATGACCTTGGTTTTCTTGTTTTGAAGTTGGCTTATAAATAATCCAATGCTCCCAAAATGCTCTTCACACAGAGAAACAAGGAGCAGAAGAAAGCTAGAGAGTGAGGTAGTGTGGGAGATTTTGCAACGATAATCAGTAGCTAAAGAAAGTGGTGAGAGAATTTTTATCACTTTCTCTTCTCTTTATGTGTGTGTTTGTGTGTATATATAATTTGTAAGCTTTTTTCCATGATTGATTGATTGATCATTCATTTTGTTTCATTTGAGTTTTTTCTTATTTGTTTGGTTAATTGTTTCTTCAACCTCTGGAGGAGAAGTGATATTTTGCGGCAACACGAATCGTAAGTGATATTTCTAATTCCTTCGCTTGATCGATCATGCATTTTGACGGAGGCCAGAGAAATGAATTGGTGTTATTTTCTGATTTGTATTTGCATGTTGTTGTTTTAATAGAAGCTTTTCTAATCAGTTTTAGGTGTTATTGATTTTCATTTATTCTTTTGCTTAGATTCACTTACTGGACCGGGTTTGGTCAAAGATCAATCGAATTCAAGAAGCCGTCAGTTAGTTTTTAGTTCCCTATATTACTCTAGTTTTTTTTATTCACTTCTGATTGTCTCTCATGTTGGAATGGTCTCACTCGCCAATTCGAGTTTGGGATCATTGAATGCTTACGCTAAATTCTATGCCAATTTCCTGACTCATCGGGATAGTGCTCTCACCTTTTTATCTTATGTGTTTTTATCAACATTTTGGATTAAAGTATTAAACTACTTTGATTGATGAAGTTTGTTATGAGTTTCTTTTTTTTTCTGGGGTTTTCATTTCTTTAACTTGATATCACATTTTCATTGGTTAACTATGTTATGTGGATTTTTGGGTAATTGGATTGATAATTTTAGAAAAAATGTCGGAGGGTCCATCCTGTCTCGTTTCAAAGGAGTTGTCTTACTCATGTAATGAAGAAAACCAATTGGCGTACAACACTCAACGCGTGAGGGACCTCTCGGCCAATAAGCACCCACAGGAAGGTGAAGGCGAAGGCAGAAGTGAAGAAGAACTGTCGAGAAACTTATGCAAACTTGCTGATGATGCCGAGGAAGATGAGAAACAGATCAAGGATGTCTCTGATAATATTTCCCTTTCTAAGAACAAGAAAAGGCGTGTTGATGATTCGTCCCATATCAATTTGCTTTTCAATGAAATTAGCCAGGACATATCACTCCAATGTCTTATGCGGTGCACCAGAGCTGATCATCCCATAATTGCCTCATTGAATAGCGGTTTTCGGTCTGTCATTCGCAGTGGAGAACTCTATAAGCTCAGGAGGAAGGAAGGTATTGTGGAGTACTGGGTTTACATCTCCTGTGGCCTCAGTGAATGGGAGGCATATGATCCAAATGAAGGTCGTTGGGTGACATTGCCAATATTGCCTGCAAATCAATGCTTTCTGTGTTCAGACAAGGAGTCACAGGCTGTAGGTACTGATCTTCTTGTTTTTGGAAAGGAAATCATGGCTTCTGTCATTTACAAATACAGCATTTTGACCAATTCTTGGTCACATGGCACAAGCATGAACTTTCCCAGATGCTTATTTGCCTCTGGGAGTCTTGGAGAAATTGCAATAGTAGCTGGGGGTTGTGATGCAGTTGGAAATATTACGGACATAGCTGAGCTTTACAACTCGGAAACTCAAAGTTGGGAAATACTTCCAAGCATGAAAGTTGCAAGGAAGATGTGTGCTGGTGCATTTATGGATGGCAATTTCTATGTTATTGGCGGCATTAATAAAGTCAACACGCCTCAACTAACAAGTGGCGAGGAGTTCGATCTAAAGACAAGAACATGGCGTTGTATACCTGACATGTTCCCTCGAAATGGTGGATCTGTGTTGAATTTTGCTTCTGAAGCACCACCTCTTATTGCTGTTGTAGGTAATCAATTGTATGCTGCTGATTATGCAGAGGAGGTGGTAAGGAGATATATCAAAGAACTGAACTCTTGGGTCTCAATTGGAAGACTTCCTAAGCGCGTGAATTTGACGAAAGGTTGGGGTTTAGCCTTTCGGGCTTGTGGAGATCAGCTGATTGTTATCGGTGCCCCCAAGGTTCCTGAGGGACGGTTTATTGAGGTTTATGGTTGTGTCCCAGGTGATGACGCACTGGAGTGGAACTTGCTTGCCCGTAGACACTCAGGGAACTTTGTGTATAACTGTGCAGTGATGGAATGCTAAAGTGTTCTTTCGGGGGGTGAGTATGGGTTCTTTTGATGGAATCCACAGTCTTTTAATTTCCTTACAATAAGATGAAGTCCAGCTAATGGGTGATTTTTGCCCTTCTTTTTCGAAGCCATAGAATTACAATTTTAGAAGATTCACATATAGTTTTAAGTTTATTTTTCCTTTCTATGTAATTGCTTTGAGTTATGTTTTCCTTTTGGTTTTGCTTGAAAGTTTCTCAATGTTAGAATCAATTAGACACACAGGTTAATTATGTAAGCTCCTGTAAAATGTTGGGTGGTTTAATGTAATCAATATAGCTGGCCTCATTTCTCATCTTCTTTTCTTTATTTCCAATTTTCTTTATAGAAATTAATCGGCGCATTGTTTTATGGTTTAACAAAGTGATCCATGAGAATGTTTTCCGTCTAATAAGCAATAACCATAGGACCCAAACATAGGGGATTTAACTTCTTCCCATATGTGCCCAAAACTTTATAGTACAAAGGCCTTGCAAATTAATTAATGAATACAGGAAAATTTATTTTAAATCATTTTATTCTATTCTAATTAAGAAAAATTAAATATTATAGATATTTGAATAATGAATGCTTACACATTATTCTTTTCTAGTGGAGGAGTATATGTTCAGTGGTACGGTAGTACTGAACTTCAGTACATCCCTCCAATCAGTTGGTCCCTAAACCATTCAAGGTGGGCCCTAATTAATGTGAGTTTTTATTAATATTAACAAATGGCACTGCATGATTGGAGTCTTGGAGAGATGCACAGTTCAGTGGTACGGTACCATTGAACTTTTATCCCTAGTGGAGATGAATATATTTCATTTAGTATTTATTTAGTTGTATTTATAAGAGAAGATGCATTTAATCACATTTCAGAAGCTTGGACAGATATATATAGTATATATATATGACGGCCATAAAGAAAGGTACTTATGTTAATATTTTAATGTCTTAATGATGATATTATTATTATTATTATTATTATATACTTATATACTATTTACACTAGAATATTTTGTGGAATATGCAACATTTTGGAAGGCACCAGTTAAAAATCGATGTATTTCATAATGAAAATATAAATTAATAAAAAAAGCTGAAAAAAATAAAAAATTTAAATCCCTTGAGCTCACTCTTATTTGGCCTAAAACATATATCTATCTATTTGATCATTGGACTATAATTAATAAAAAGATATACTAGTACTGCATTTAGTCTAAAACAAAAAAGCTTTACGAATTGCCTTTCCTTGGGATTTATTTTTTGATTTCTCTCTCATTTGTTTTGAAGCATGCATCAGCAATATGAGACCTGAATGCTCTAGGGTTTTCCTTTTATATTTGTTTTCAAATGACAAAATTAAGGTACGTATTTTTATTATTTATCTAAGTATTATTTATTGTGGCTTTCTTCTGTTTTACCTATGTTACGTTTTGCTCTAATGTTTATCAATGGCCTAAGTTTTTTATAGGGTTTGATTTTAATACTTGTTATAGCAGTGGAACCAAGCATATCCATATTAATATGGCTTTTCAGATTTTTAATGTCACAAAAATAAAGTGTGAAACCAAAAAAAAAAATCTCCAATTTCATAAGTATATATATCTTTCCAATAAATAACTAAAAAAAAATTTTACAAATTTTTTGTGTCACTAAAGAAAAGTATGGTACTAAAAATTACTTTAATTTCCAAGCATAATTTTTCCATAAATAACTAATATATATATATATATAGTAATAACAATTTTATATTAAATTTTAAAAATTAAAAAAAAATAAATAACATGCACATATGTGAAACCTCTAGTATATATTATAATAATTTTTTGGTAGGGTGGACCGGAAAATAGTGTAATGGGTAATTTACATGCAGGACTTGTTTTGAAGCATATATATGTTAGTTTCAGATAAGGTTAATGCATGCTTTAATATATGCAAATTGTTTTTGTGGAACTGTTGTTTGGTAGAGAGAGAGAAAGATGAGTATGTACAATTCTTGGGCATGCATGTATGTATATATATATATATATATATATATAATATATATATATATATATATATATATATATATTGTGTTATGTTTTTAAAGCCATATATATAGGCTCATAATTATTAATCTTATGTATAATTTATAAAGGTTGGATATATATATTGGATGTGGATGGTGCCTCTTATCATACATATATATATATATATATATATATATATATATATATATACATGTTTTTTGACTATTATATTGCAGGTTTGCTTTTGAGTAGAATGCATTCTTCTATAAGCCAATTGTATGGGCAAATTAAAAGCAAATAGCAATAGCAATAGCTTATGTGGATTCTGTTGAAGTTTATATATATATAAGCTGGCTTTGTTCCTTCTGTAATTTAAAAATCTTGATATTGATATTTGATATATACTCTTTCTAGGAGTGACAAAGACACAGCCCTTCAAAGCACAAAAAAGAATATCCTAGCAACTTAGTGAGTGTGACAGTTCAGAATTTTTTTCTCTGTAGAAAATTACTTCCACTGTCAGATTTGATCTACTATTCTTCACATTTTTATTTTATGCAAAAAAAAAAAACTTTTTTGTTAAATTTTCTATCAAAAAATTTTAAAAAAAAAATTTTGTGTGGAAACCACTACTATATATATCTAGGAACCTACTAATATTTTATAATGGTAATAGTATTCCCTCATACTTAAATACAAGATCTTCCTTATAGAAAAAAAGAGTATGCTGTTGATTTAATTTCTATACAAAATTTTAATAAAATAGTAACGTTACATAAAATTTAAGGGTTTTTTTTTGTTTTAGATTAGAAAATTCATATCAGAGTAAGCCTAATGATTAATCTCTAAGTCTATAATTAGGAATGATTCTCCAATCAAATAAAGCTAAAAATTAATGAAGTTCTCCACCAATTTCCAGTTACTAATAATGGTTAATAGTTAAAGTTTTTTTTTTTGGTGTTTTGACTTTAAATTTAAGGTTTAATTTATTTAATCTTGGATAAAAAGAAGGGTTTTTGCATGAGATTAAAAAAAAAAAACTTGGAGTTACATAACATTGAGGGTGAAGGTGAAGCTTGTGCATGTTGTCGAAGGAGAAACAAACATGAGATAATGGGGGGATCGGAATTTGGTACGTTAAAGAGTAGTGCAGGGTTGGGTTTGGGTTGTGGGGTGAACGGTTTGTTATATGTGTCCGAATAATATAATCAACGGTTCAATTTAGTCTTTTATGTTTTATCTGGATTTTAAATTAGTTTATGTTTCAAAAATTTTTAATTGATCATTTATCTTTTCCAGAAGTTCTAAATTAGTCATTTCGTCCAAGTTCGTTGTCAATTTCTTAAGTTAACTGCTGACGTGATGTGCCGAGATGAACACATAATTCCTCCTACGTGTATCAGATAACTGACATGGCCTTAAACACCAAAAACACCCAAACGACTTCGTTTAAGCCAAAAATAAAATCATACTAAGATAACCAATATGAAACTCTAATGAAACATAAAAGGACTAAAATAAATCTTTAATGAAACATAAATGACCAATATATAGAACTTCAATGAAATATAAAGGACCAATATAGAACTTTAATGAAACTTAAAGGACAAATATAAAACTTTTGAATAAACTTTTGAAAAATAAAAGATTAATTTAAAACTTGAATAAATCATTGAATATCAAAATTAACATTTCACCTCTAATGAATAAATGTTTGGGAGGAGACAACGTGGAATGTACAAAAAAGGAAAAAAAAATATTATGAAAAAGAAAGGGAAAGATATGATGATGGGTGACCCACCAACACCAGAACATGTGCAAGAAGAGGCATCACAAAACGGTTGAGCGTTTCCTCCATGTCACGTGGGTTGTGCTATATCTGAGTCCAAATCTTTTGTAGATGGCTGTTAATGTTGTTCGATTAGTCACGATATAGTCATGATTATCATTGTGGGTAACGGATCAAAAAAATCATGGGTAACTTTTTTACCATGATTATTGATCGGTCATTATCGTGGTTAAATTCGGACAGTAGAGGATCTGAAGACACTATATGTATATGTTATGAGAAATTCTTAGTTGTATTTGTTGTGTCACCAGATAGAATCTTATGCTGTACAATAACAAAAAAAAACAAAAGAGGGAGAAAGATATAGTGTAGACGATACTACACGTAAATATCACTTGATATGAGATGTATTGGATGCCCCCAAAAAAAATTATTGGGTTACTCTTGTTTCTTTTTCTTTGATTGCATCACCTCATTTATGCATTGATCAATAATATTTATTTATTTATTTATTTTTATTTTATTTATCATGTGGACTCCGTAATTTAAAAAGTAAAGAGGAAAAATATTTTTTGGCTTTTGAATTATTGGTCAAATACTGCTATTAGTTCTTGAATTTTGAAAATATACTATTTGTTCTTGAATTTGCATATCTATCAACTATTTAGTTTCTAGGCTGTTATCAGTAACCTAATCAAGTGATGTAGCCGTTAAGGACTTACATGTCACTGTTAAATTGGCAACCGAGATGCTAAGTCACATGCCAAATAAATAAAAAAGCCACAAAATGCAAATGGACAAAATAAAGCGTGATTTACTTGAAAGATACAAATTGTTATATTCTTGTCGGAAGAAGATGAAGCTTTGATTTGAAATGGTGGAACAAATAATAATAGCTACTGAGTGTAGTTAGCTATCGGTTCTAATCTAAGCTTCGATATATTAATAGAAGCATCGATGACAAAGCTAAAAAATGAAAGACAAACTTGAAGAAGACGGTGTTAATTATATTCCTCTTGCCCTTGAACCAATCTAGATTCTAGCATACATACCCTTCAAGCTGAAATTTAAACCTCTGAACCCCTCTTTTGAACCTAAGTAATCATTCAAAAACTATTTTTTTGAACCCTAAGTGATACTTTGTAGACTCCTTTTTTTTGTTGTATCCATTTGAATTTGAATTTGCTTTTGTTTTTTAGTTTTTAAATTCACTCCTTAAATAATGTTGCACATGACTTGCATCTCAGTTGGCAACTTAACGGTGAGATGTAAACAGTTAATGACCACGTCGCTTTGATTAGGTAACAGGTAACAATCTGGGACTAAACAATAGGAATATGCAAATTCAATGATGAAATAGTTTATTTCCAAAGTTTAGGGACTAAATAGTAGTTGAGCCAATAATTTATGGACCAAATGCACCTTTCCTCAAAAGTCAATAAACATATTAATATTATTAGCAGGGGTGTGCAAATCCAATCCAACTACAATCGATCAAGTGAATGGATTGATTGAATTTTTTTTTTTTTTGGTAAACCGATTTGGTTCAATTTGATTATTGAATGAGAAGAAATTTTATCTGAACTGAATCGATATAGAAAATATTTTGGTTTATGATGTTGGATTATTTGATTTTATTGTGTTTCTTAATAAGGGTTATAAATACACATGAAATAACAGACAGGATAACAAGACAAATGTTCGAGTCAGATTAGATAGAACCTTTGTAAATCAATTGTGGATTGACCAATTACCAAATTTCAAAGTAACCCATTTAACTATTTATTTTTCAGATCATCTATCAATCCTGTTAGATACTACCCTTGCGAGAATTCGAATGCTACTCGATAGTTCTACGAATGGAATCTTTTGTTTCGTCCAAATGTGGACTAGACATGATGATTGTGTTAATAAGGCTAGAAGGACCCTTATGATACGTAATTAAAAGTCAACCCACGAATTCAACCCAAATCTCAACTTGCATAAGTATTAATTAACTAGGTTGGATTTTTTTTTTTGGAACATGTTAACTAGGTCGGATTGATTTGAGTTTTATGACAAACTTTATAAAACTCAACCCAACCCCTATATTATAATTGGGTTGGGTTACAAAAATTATTGAGCCCAAATAAATCCAACCTGACTCCAAACAAAGTTTTCAAAAAGCAAGATATAGAAGGAATGAAAACCAGTTAAAAAAAAAAGAAGAAGGAATGAAAACCAGTTAAAAAAAAAAGAAGAAGGAATGAAAACAAGTGTAAAAACTAGGGCCTCGTTTGGTTTGAGATTTTGGAGGGTGGGAAAGCGAGCGGGGGGTGAGTGGGAGATCTATTTTGTGTTTGGTTTGTTATTTCATGGCCCATTTAATTGGTTAAATTATTTTGAGGGAATGAAAATGAGAATAAAAATAAAATAGAAAAAAAGAATAAAAATTATATAAAATGATAATTATTTCTCTTTCTCTCTCTCACCCATAATTCCTCAAACCAAACAATTCCAAGAATTGAATGGGATGGTTTTTAAAATCGGACCGGGCATCGAATCGGTCGAAGCACTGGTTCACTGATTCAACCGTGGTCGAATCGCGGTTGAACTTGTGGTAATTAAATATATATATTTTAATTTAATATACTAAAATATATCATATTAAATATTAGTTACATACTTTATATGTGTCCATCTCCACCTAAATATAATTAACCACAACATTATACCATAATTAAAATACTAGAATTAGAACAAGTTGCACACTTAACTACAATATTTTATCAAACTCAAACCATAATATCGTATCAAAACTTATCTAAGAAGTCCAATGATCAACATACTACCTGGTACTCAACAATCAACACACGCAAAACTAGAATCAATATGTCCACATACTAAAAAACAAATTGACAATAAAATTCAATCATAATATTCGTTGACGTTAATTCCATTAAATGACACCAAGTTATGATCCAAAGAAGGATAATCGCCAATAGTGTCATTCTGAGATCCAAGTTCATCATCAACTTCCAATTTGCTCTTCTCTCGCGTGCGGCTACTCTTGTGCGATTACAATTTGCTCTTGTGCGGCTGCTGCTGCTTGTGTGATTACAGGGCAAGGGATTTTCATTTTTTTTAAATTTTAAACTTTTTCAAAAAATATATATATTTATAATTCTAAACAAAAATATATATCCATAAAAAAATACATGAAACGATGTCATTTTAAGTCAAAGAAAAAATTTTTAAAAAAATTCAGAACCGGGTGAACCGAGCAAACCGCCGGGCGATTTGTCCGGTTCACCACCGGTTCATTCAAAGAGCGATTTTATGATTGTTCCGGACTGATGTACCGACCGGTTCCCGATTCAATCGGTTGAACCGATCGGTCCGATTTTAATAACTATGCTTGTTATTATCCTCAACCAAATGTTTTTTTTATTGAAATCCTCGACCAAATGTTAAAAGGGAGAGTATCATGAGAGTAACCACCTTTTTGTTTTTATACATTTTAAAGTTGTAAAAAATAAAAATATTAGAGGATTATAAAATTAGTTTTATTTTTATTATTTCTCCCTTACTTTTTAAACTTTATAAATATGAAAAGATATTATATTTATCTCCTTTTCCATTTCCTTTCCCAATTTAACAAAAACTGCTAGGAAATATTCAATACATGGATTGACTTTTTATTCTTGAAAATATCAAAAAAATTAGGTCAAAATTTTAAATTGGTTCTTTATGTTTGCAAGAAGTTCCACATTGGTCATTCTGTCAATTTCTTAAGGTAAGTGCTGACGTGGCGTACTAACGTGTCCATCTAAGCTGATGTGTCATGCCACGTCATTGTCACATCACCTCCATGTCATCACATATGATGGTTGATGATGACGTGACGATGATGTGTCAATGACGTGGCATGATACGACAACTTAAATGGATACGTAGAAGAAATGATATGTCCACGTCAACATGTCACTTCAGCACTTAACTTAAGAAATTGACGGAATGACCAATTTGAAACTTCTTGCAAACACAAAGGACCAATTTAAACTTTTTGAAATATAAAGGACCAATATGAAACTTGATGACAACATAAGGGACTAATTTAGGATTTTACAAAAAAATTATTTGTTTCAACTTCCACATAGTTGAAAATAATTTCATTCAATGAAATTATAATCATATCACCTCTTAGGCAAAATTTTTAAAAAAAAAACATGAAATTACAAGTTTCTCACTTATTTTTAATCTGTACATCAAATGCAAGATTAAGAGATATCAAATCTCATAATTTTATGACTATTTAGTTTCGACCAAACGGGCCTCACAAGTGTAAACACCAACCATGCCTAAATGGCAAAAAATTAAAAAAAAAAACATCAAGCATCCTTCTTTGGATGATTGGATCCATGGCAACTTGATCAGGATCCGGGCCGACCCGAAACACGCCCAGATTCAATCGAATCATTCCCGAGACTGTACGGAGACTCGGAATCCGTTAACCCCCATACGGAAGCAAAGCAGCCTCGAGTCGAGTCTTCAACCTCGACCTCGCTCGCTCGCATCATATATTTGCAAAGCCCTAAAATACCCTCTTGCTCCTTTCGAATTTCCCACTTCTTCCACCAGACTGTAATGGCGTGAATGAAGACGACATGGACTCGGTCCAAATCCTTCCTCCACCCTCTGACCTCTCTCCCTCCGCACTTTCTTTCCTCAATGCCAAATTTCACACCAAAGACACTCTCGCCGAAGCGACGACTTTGGTCTCCGAGCTCCAAACTCAGTGCTCTGATTTAGATCAAGCTTTAATCCAATTGAATCGGAGACTAGGAGCGGGTCTTGTAGCTTATGCTTCCTTCTCTGGTCGAATCCATGATCTATTCGATGATGTCAATGCCAAATTGAACGCTCTTACGTCCACCTGCTCCTCTAGTATTATATCAGGTAGGTTCGATTGGCTTCTCATCTGCATCCATTCGTGCTTGTGTTCTTTGATTTTATGTTTTTTTTTTTGGAATTTGAGATTTTTATAATGTTGAACGAAGATGGAACAGGAGGAGAGAAGAATTTCAGAGAGGAGCTTCCGACCTTGGCGAAGGAAGTGGCGCGGTTGGAGACTGTTCGTGTCTATGCAGGTGAGTTTCTTCTATTAGTTTTGAGTTGTACTGTATAAACTGAAGAGTAGTTTGGTAAGTTTGTATTCTGTTTGTCATTGACAAATGAGACATAATTTTGTGATGGAATTTTGCATCTTAATGTGTGTCGTGAGAGAGACAGAGGGAGGAGGGAATGACCGAAGAAGAAAAACTTTAGTCAAGCCCTTTTCCAAGATTCCAAGGTCCATGAAGAAATTAGAGTGCTTAAATTATGTGGCTCTTTCCTTAGTTATTGATATTATTTATCTTTGATCAATAGTGTGCAACAATGAGAGTATGAATTTCATATTCTTTTGAATGATGGATATATTGCTATCTTTACATACTGGGTATTGTGTAGATGTAATCTGGTAAAACAAATTGACTTCAAAATAGTTATTGCATTTTCATACTCTAATTTGTTAGTGTTATCTATTTTAGTTGTTTTTCACTCATTGATATCTTTAGTGCCCCACCTTCTATCTTGCGCAACCAAGCCCATCTGCATACATATACAATTGATGGCAGGTTCTTAAGATTAATTAAGGCAATCACTTACCAAAAGTTTGTAGATTAGTGTGTTATTGGGAAACGATTTAGGGGTGTAATCTATATTATTGACCCGAACTGTCAGGTTCAATTCTGTCATAGATTTTGAATTCATAAATCATTGTGATTATGTGAGAAAGAGGGCCTAGGCAGGGGATTGGGAAATTGGTGCTGGTGTCTAGGGATTTTATGTGGCTTACATGGCCATATAGATCTTTTTTGTGGCACTAAAAATGCTTCAAATGACAGAGATCACATTTAGTAAATTGGTGGAATTTATAGAAAAAGAAGTATTATTAAGAGAGAAAGAAAGTACACATGGAGAGGACAAGAAGTCCTCTAATCACCATAACAAGAAAACAAAGAGAAAACCAGCAAAAGAAAACAAATACTTAGCTCAACAGAGCATTCCAATCCCTTTATAAATCTGTAATAGAAACCCCTCTAAACATTCCATACCCATAGTGACGCCAAGAAGGTGATGGAAAATTTACCCTTCAAATTGACGTTAAAGGATCTACAGTCTATACAAGCATCATCTACCACAGCAAACTGTTTGAACTTTGAAGTACTTTGAACCAATGAACTGCTCGAGTTCAATAATATTGCATTCCCCCTTAAGATCAAAGACAGGATAGAGAACCAGGGTTCTATATCTACGCTTTAATTTTTCTTAATATGAACATAATATGTTTCATGACATATTTGTTGGTATTGGGAAAATTAAATCATTTATCCAGTCATTTCAGGAAGATGGAAAATTTACCCTTCAAATTTTCCCAATAAAAAGATAATTTTTATGATAAATGTTCTTGTATAGGGAAAATAAAATAATTTATCTAGCCACGTCATGAAGATGGAACATCAGAGGCAGAAAAAGGATGGTGTGATTACTTATATTAGTTTATTGTCACTGGATGCCTTTTCAAGGCCCACTTTGGAATGACCTCAGTAAGAGAAAGACTATCAGTCTATCATTGATGGCTCTTGGAAGCACTGATGTTAATTCATTATTAGTTGAGATTATACTCAGTCAACTGTATAATTGCTTATTTTCTAACTTGTAAGAGAGAGACTCACTTCCATGGTTGTGATTTTCTACTAATGTGGTTAACAAATGAAATGGATGGATTCCTTTTCAGTTTCTTTCTCCCTTCTTATCGGGTTGGTTGTGTTCTTATTAATAACTGCAAGATTTTCCATGATATGTACTGCCATTGGTTTTGATTTCTTTTTGTACTACAGTTAATTTGCGCTCCTGGTTTCTTAATTTACTTTCTGTATCTTCCAGAGACGGCACTAAAACTTGATACTTTGGTTGGTGATCTTGAGGATGCTGTATCATATACTATGAACAAAAACCTAAGGAAGAACTCTTCTACAAAGAATTCAGAAGTGAGATTTCTTTAATATTCAGAACAGGTGATATTGCTAGTCATACCTACGCTATGTTCCTTATTTTTTCCTCAATTGTTGCAGGAAATGCGTCTGCTTGCTATCAAAACACTTAAAATGACAGAAGAAATAGTGACTGCGATTACAAAGAAGCACCCTCAGTGGAAGCATCTGGTATCAGCAGTTGATCATAGAGTAGATAGAGCTCTAGCCATTTTAAGACCTCAGGCAATTGCTGACCATAGGGCCCTTCTTGCTTCCCTTGGATGGCCCCCACCTCTTTCTTCTTTGACCTCAGATGCAAGGAGTGCAAATAAAGTCTTGAATCCTCTGTTGAGTATGCAAGCAGATCTCAAACTCAAGTACTCCGATAATTTTCTTGCCTTGTGCAGTCTACAGGAGTTGCAAAGACAAAGGAAAGTTAGGCAGCTTGAGGGTCATGATCGGGAAGTTGCTCTGCACCAACCACTTTGGGCAATTGAAGAGCTTGTGAACCCCATTTCATTGGTGTCCCAACAGCATTTCTCAAAATGGGTTAATAAGCCAGAGTTTATATTCACTCTTGCATATAAGATCTCAAGGGATTATGTTGACTCTATGGATGAATTATTGCAGCCATTGGTTGATGAAGCAAAGCTAGTTGGGTATAGTTGCAGAGAAGAATGGATCTCAGGAATGGTAACGTCCTTATCAACATACTTGGCAAAAGAAATATTCCCCGTTTATGTTAACCAACTAGATGAGGAGAGTGCTACAGGTACACAATCAACTGCTAGGATTTCATGGTTGCATCTTATTGACTTGATGATATCTTTCGATAAAAAGATAAAGTCTTTGGTAGAGCATTCTGGGATCTTGTTGTCCTTTGAAGAGGATGGGATGCTGCAAAAAATTTCTTCTCTATCTGTATTTTGTGATCGGCCAGATTGGCTTGATCTATGGGCAGAAATAGAGCTCAATGATGCCCTAGATAAGTTAAAATCTGACACAGATGACGAGAAAAACTGGAGAAAGAAAGTCGAAGGTGTAGTTCTGTCATCATGTACTGATGATCACAAATCTCCTCTGGTTTCCAATACCTATCTTCGGCATCTAGCATCTGTAATAGATCGCTCTAGATCATTGCCTAGTGTAATTTTGAGGTCAAGATTTCTCAGATTAGCAGCTGTGCCTATTATAAGAAAATTTTTTGATTGCATACTTATTCGATGCCAGGAAGCTGAAGGATTAACTGCCTTAGCTGATGATGATGCTTTAATCAAAGTGGCAATTTCCATCAATGCTGCTCAATTCTTTGAATCTGTTTTAAAGGAATGGTGTGAGGATGTCTTTTTCCTTGAGATGGGGATGGATCAGGATGATAAAGTGGAATTGTCAATTAATTCAAATAGAGACAGTGAAGAATTGTCAGAGAGTCCTCAGATGGGCATCTTTGACGAGGACATAAAAAGGTTGGAGGAGTTTAGAATAGAGTGGGTTGAAAAGATATCTGTAGTTATTATGAGAGGATTTGATGCTCGTTCTCGGGATTATTTGAAGAACCGAAGGCAATGGCAAAACAATGAAGATGGCTGGACTATATCTAAGACTCTAATTGAGGCCCTGGATTATCTGCAAGCTAAAATGTCAGTGGTAGAAAAAAGTTTGAATAGTAGGGATTTTGTTGGGGTCTGGAGAAGTTTGGCCGCTGGAATAGATCGATTAATTTTTACCGGTATACTTGTTAGCAATGTCAAATTTCACAATGGTGGTGTTGAAAGGTTTGGTAATGATTTGAATGTTCTATTTGGTGTATTTGGGGCATGGTGTTTGAGGCCAGAAGGCTTCTTCCCAAAAACGAGTGAAGGTCTTAAGTTGTTAAAGATGGATGAAAGCAAAGTGGAAGAATGTTCAGGAGGGGGGAAGAGTTGGTTGAGGGAGAATGGGATTAGGCATTTGAGTGTAATTGAGGCAGAAAAGATCATGAAGAGCAGAGTGTTCACGAGTTGAAGCTTTTGGTAAATATCCCTTGCGTTTGGATTCACTTGGCATAACCACACAAGGACACTGATGATACATGAAGATTTGGAGGGAGTGTTGTTTCATGGTGTACATGACTGTGGACCTGCAGAACTAACTCAAATTATTTTGGAAATCTGCAATAAAACTTGTTTTCCTTGAGAATATTCTCAGCCATTGCATTGTTCAAATCTGGGGCAAGATTGATTTGTACTATTGTACTACGTTTGAATGTTAATAACACTGTAAATGTACATTGAAGAAAACCCTTTTGGCTTTTCATAGAATTATCATATACAATTCTGGCATTGGAATTGAAAAAGATTTAATCACAGCTTAAGAGTTGTCCTACTGGATGAATGAATGTTTGTCTTTCTCCTATGTCCCGAGCAGAAGTGTCAAAATGAGTCAAATCCTACAGGCTGAACTGCGCCGGACTAACCTGTTTTAACACCTCTAGTCCCCGAGCCATTTATAGCCATAGTATTAAGTTAGGAATTATTTGTTAATGTTATCAACAATTTATGCATCAAAGTTGGTGAATGGGATGGAACCATACAGCTATTTCCATTCTGTATTATAACCTAGATGTATCTGTATTATACAGATGAAGAATAAGAGTAGTTTCGACTTTGTTCTAGTACGAATATGAAGCTAGAATTTTCCTGTCTGTTTGTCTCCTTCTGACTTATTCTTCGGTCGAAATGGCCGTTAAATTTGCGAGACTTGTGTCGGTCACATGCTGATATAGATATAATCAACCACTGTTTTTCTTTATAGATTGATGTAGAGTTACTGAGAAAGACACTTGAGAAATAAAAACTGATTATTCTATGAGCACCGACTTTTCTGAAATTTTGTGCTCCTCTATTTTTCCAAGACCAAATCAATCCCAAAACATAAAACACATCAAAATGTCTGTACTTTGTAAACTGTTAGAAATAGGTAGACTTGTCATCACCAGTCACCTATTGTAAAGAATTTTCATTCATACTTGTATTGCGGAGACTCTCTCTGATGGATCTAGATCCAGTAAAGTGCATGATTCAGATTGTCGAGATTCGTGTCTGAATTGTGACAGTTTCATTCAATGACTCAAAGTGTGCAATTTATACATTTTACGAGATCTGCACTTTAACACATCCGAATCGTCCTCTTCTCTAGTTTGTGTATGAAAGTTACAGTTCACTATTTGTTATCATGCTCTGCCTTTCTCTTACTATTTACTGTCACGCAGAGAGTGGGAACATGTGAAGAAGGCAAAAGGAAACTGCCATAACGGATTGCTTCAGAGCTTGAAAGATCAACCATAGATCCCCTGTAGGGCCATGTATTCCACAAGGTATTAGGGGCAGAGAAGTGAAGAAGAAAAACAAAGAAAGCAGTTTTAGGGGAATACTACAATGTTGTGGGGTGCCTACTGCCTACTTCCCCGACAAATACAATATAACGTTGATGAGAAAGTTCATAGGCATAGGCATAGGCATCAGTTCTAGTCTTAGATTGGGATGTCATGGATGTGGATCTGCTAAAGTGTATGAATTGTACAAAATTTGAATCGTTGGATTAGAATGTTACAGTGCAGGTACGAATCTCAATTTTTATTTGACGGTCTGAATCGTGCACTTGATATTTACTGGATCTAAATCCGGGGCGTGCTTGGTTCTGCTCCTGCACTCACAATCACAAACACAAACACTGTAGTAATTGATAATTCGATCCTGGCCTTCACATCAACTCCCACACTAAATTCATTGATTGCTTGCTAGATGACTCTATGTAGATTGACTGACTTTTGTGTGTGAAATAAGGGATTACTTACAGTAATCTATTTCAAAACCCCTTTATAACAAAAGTTACTAGTTACTGGAAAAAAAAAAAGTTACTAGTTATATTCAATTCCGTCCCACCTCATAATGTCATCCAAATTATTAATAGAAAATGATGATATGACACTACACATGTAACATGAATAACTCAACATCACTCTTAACGGTGTTATTTCTTCTACTTCTTAATATAAAGAAGCAACGTTGTTTTAAGTAATGAAGTAATATCCATATAAAAAATTAACGTCGTTTTGAATGATGAATTAATATTAATATTACATGTATGATGACACGTCATCATTTAATTGATAATATTAGTTATTAGGACAAAATCCATTACAATTCAAAACTTTTATACAAAATTGACTACATAAAAAGTTTAGGGATAAAAATTAAAATTAATGTAAAATTTAAAAACATAAAAAATAATTTTGGCATTATATTATTATACCAAGTGACATATTCCAGTGCAGTGCAATAATTCGGACCAAATCTATGCCTTTACCTAAATTTTGACCTTAAGTTCAGTTATATATGCATTGAATTACGGACTTGGATTCGCTAAAGTGTGATACACATAAAGTGCACGAAGTGTAAGTTTTAGACTATCAGATGAGAATTGAGATCCGTCTTTACACTTCAACACTCCCATTCGACGGTTCAGATCATGCACTTTATAAATTTGAAATTAAACTTATTCAAATCCCTAAATCACTCACCGAAAGAGGGAGTGGTGAAACTGAAAACTAGAAGGTCTCCTTTGGAGAGAGAAAGTGTCTAAAAATCAAAAGACAAATCAAAGAGCCATATGATTGAATAACATTCCAGCAGTATGGAAAGAGAGAGAGAGATAAACACAAATTCTATTTGACTGGTGGGTCCCTTAATTTTATTCTGTGTCAATTTCTCTCTCACCCACGACACTGTCAATCTGTCATGTTATTCTCTCACATGATAGGGTCCTATGACATAAGCCAACCTTTGGCCCATGATCAATCATGAGAGGCCACGCATGAGTAGTGAAATACTGTTGTAGCTGTGTCGTTTATAGCAAACAAAGACAGTTTGGTGGTTGCTAGCTAGCGTGAAGTTAGGGGATGGATAAATTAGGAAGGAAAGGAAAGGAAAGAGGTTTGGTAAATAAAGCCAAACCTTCAATTATTGCTATTCTCTCTGCCATTATCACTATTTCTTTTACATATCCCTTAGCAATTCATGGTCTTCTTGTGCTTTGGTTATCTTGAACTTGCAGAAGCAGAGCTTAGGTAGGCTTAAGAACAGCATGTTAAATTTATTTAAATAAATAAGGTATCGAATTCGAGTGTTGTGCATAAAAAGCTCCTTAATAAGAGAGTTATGAATTTATATTCGCTAAAGTACAAGTGCATAAAGTGTTGCAGTACGGACAAGGATCTCGAATTTTATTTTGACGGTTGAAATCGTACACTTTATGCACTTCATGTAAAATACACTTTAGTGAATTCAAGTTCGTAAAAAACTCGACCCTGTTATAAAATCTTAGTTAATTTGAACCAAATTAATCAAACAAAATAATTTATAGACTTTGCTATAACCTAGAAAAATGACTGAAATAGCCTACTTGTCTGGTTTGTTAACCTAAGGCACATATAGCCAATAGGTCAAGCAAGCACCAACAACCCAGCACTTCAAAAAAAAAAAACAATTATGGGTATATTGGTCAATTAATCCATGTTCAATAATCAAAACCAAACAGCAAGTGAGTTAAGAATATTGATGAATCTCCAAATGCCTCTTGATCGTTCCAGGTACTGCACAGTAATTCAAGGCGGGGATGTTTTTCGGATTGGACTCCGACGCCCAAGTCAGACAGACAGAGGATGTATAGGTGATAATAGGATGGAATCAGTAGTCATACATGGGGTAGACCTTGAGTATTTATAGGCATCTGCCAAGGATAGTTTGGTCATTTCAGGACGAGAGGCTGGCCCACTCGTAACGGTATTTGATGTTGACAGCTATGGCGGACCGACCGAGCTGGGGATGGCTCGCTCATGCTGACAGCTCAGTCGTGCCGATGGAAATCCCTCGATCGTATCGATAGAAATCCCTCGATTAGTATAACCATATCGTATCAAATATAATACTCCACGCAGATAATCTACCTAGGTGTCTATCTAACACAATTCATTACAACTCCATTTGGTACGTTGTAATTGGGGCAATGTAATTGTAATTGTATAGATTCTAACACATTACAATATTGTTTGGTATGTATTTGGTAATGGTAATCTGAATTGCATGAAATATAAGTTTATCTTCTTTCTATATTGTATTTAGTCTCGATTACTTCAAGGTGTGGATGAAAAGACTCTTTCTCAATATAATTGAAATATTTTGACTAAAATACTCCTACCACCACTTTATAGATATTATCGTTATTTTAGACATTAAACTCGTTTTACTTTCTAACTTTTACAAAATCATTACTGGATACCAAACAAACGTTTCTTAGTCCTAAAATTTGGATATTGCATCAAAACCAAACAGCTAGCCAGTGACAGTGAGTTAAGAATTTGAATAAGGCCAACATATTAATCAAGTAATCTAAAGTAATATATATATATATATAGAAAGGTTCTTGATGTTCCTATATTTAACACAGCATACGTCTGTGAACAGTGAACCAACAATGGACATTTCATAATTTATGTGAAGGAATAGGAATATTGGGCAGACAATCAAAACCTTAATTTTCTCGCCAAACAAACAAGTAGGTATGTAACAAAGCGTTTGGTGCCCTGTTAACATCTGCAATATTAAGTTTTTCAGGTTTAATCCAAACCCACTAAATATTAAAACTTTTTTTCAGGGTTTATGCATCAGAAATAAAATAAGGTGAAGAAGATGGCTAGGGATAATCATAATTAGGGTTTGACTAGGGTACTATATTGTATATTCTCCGGACCTGAACTTAGACTTGAGCAGGTATCAAAATCAATCCTCATCCTCGACCCTACGCATAGTCAAATCCCCATACTCGGACGTAGACCCACACAAATTTTAAATAAATTATTATTTTATTAATATAAAATTTATTTTTATCAATTTTTTAATCTATAATCACAAAAAATTAAAAAAAAATTAAATCATAAATATAAATATACTATTAAATTACTTTAATATCTATAAAATATTTAATATTTTTTCTTAGAATTATATATTTTCTCAACACAAAATAATTTAAAAATATTACTTTTTATATATAAAAATAAATAATTACTATTGTGGGTGGGATACGGATAGAGTACCTCCTTACCAAACCTGTTAATTTTGTACCGGACCCATACCCAGACCCACGGAATAAAATTTCAGGGTATCCATTAGGTATGGGTATTTTGATTGTCCCTAAATATGACATTACACTCATATATTTTCTATAGGATAAATTATTATTTTGATCTCTGAAAGAGGTAATTTGTATCATTTTAGTCCCTAAAAATGAAAATATTAAATTTAGTCCTTAAAAAATATTATTTGACTCAATCTAGTCCATGGAAATTTTTTTGTCATTTATGTTAACGGAGATTCTCAGGGACTAAATTGAGACAAATTATATTTGTAGGGCCCAGAGGTCAAGAATCCACAGTAAGAGTGGGACCATATGTTCTGCAGAAAAAATTTGGACAAGAGGGCCCTCATATTATAATAACAATCCAACATAATCAAAATCTGTCTTGTTTCAACATTCAACTACTAATTAGTGTCTTCTTCAAGAAAAACCAATTAATTAGTAGTAGGAGGAAAAATGTGGTATAATTTCTGTTTCCCTCATGATCTCTATATATATAAGCTGCATCTTTAATTGTCCCACTCAGTAGTGCAACTTCCCAGAGAAAAAAAGAAAAAGAAAAAAGGAATCCAAGCAAAAAGGTATTATAACACTAACACCTTTCTTTCAGTGATCATCAATCATGTCTAGTAGAAGAAGAAGCTCCATAGCTTCAAAACTCACAGAGGATGAGATCAATGAGCTTGTTTCAAGGTTAAAAGCAGTGCTTCCACAGCTCAACCAAACAACCAACTCAAAGGTATGAATATGATACATACATATATATATATATACACTAACTATGAAGTTTGAAGTGAGTTAGTATATAATTAATTATTGGTTTTTTGTGTTAATAATGTTGGGTGTAGGTATCAATATCAAAGATGTTGAAAGAAAGTTGCTGTCACATAAAGAGGCTTCAGAAAGAGGTGGAAGAGCTTAGTGAGAGGCTATCAGGGCTTATGGAATCAGTGAACATTAGTGAGATTGACGAACAAAGTCTTAGAAACTTATTACAACAATAATAAGACTAATATAATACTCCTGTCCTATATATATATATATATATTTATATGCCTATCACACCACCCAATTCCTTTCTAGTCTAGGGCTAGATAGACCATCACTTCTTGTGTTACATATGTAAAAAAGTAAAAGTGCCCTATTTTAGCTAAAATACTAGTTTGCATATTTATACGTGTATATATATATACACACTTACGGTTAAGTGGAAGAGACTCATCGTTCATCCTTAACCAAGTGTCAAAGGTTTGATCTTTAGCTCTGAGTATAGAGAAGCTTTAAATCTTTAGGCCAGTTGTCCCACCCTTCAAAATGCCTACAATTCAGCGAGGAGATTAGTTATTGTATTCGGCGGTGGATACCCTGGTCTAGACAAAAAAAATATACCGCTATGCATGTTCTCACACATATATTTTGTGTGTGCGCATGTCTATTTATATAAATAGTTATACATGTATGTGTACAAATGAGTTTATAATATGTCCCACATTTGTTAAATTAAGTGCAGGTGTGGGTTTATAAATCTTTGGGCTCCCTCTCCTTTTGAGCTAGCTTTTGGGATGAGTTCTATCAAAGGTTTATAATAAATATATTTTGTTTTTATTTGTGTGTGTATATATATATATATATATTATTATGTATATACATATAGTCATATACAATAAATATATGTTTCTCAGTGTATATGTTGTGGATGAGTGCATATTATATATCAAAACGTGGCTAAGCATATTGTCAACTCAAACTTAAATGAAATCATATATATGTACATACTGGTAGATAAGTTTTTTTTTTCCTGGTAAAAAATTATATATGCAGTTGTTATTATTTTTGGACATCACACACACACACTATATAGTAATTTGTGTGTAAATAATTGGAAGTGTTGTTCATAAATCATAAATATATTGAGATAGCGGGCCTCTTCAATATCTACAAATTCATAATTGAATCGTTGACCAAATCCAACTTGCATGTTGAGTCGAAATAGTTGAGTTTACAAACATTATAAAATTGACCCAAAAAAAAAAACAAGATTATAAGATAATTAAATATTAGCGGTTATATATATTAAGGGATTTAGATTTAGAGTCAATATTTTGAACACCAACTAAAATCATTTCACGGTTGGCTTTAGTGTCTTCAATCCCGTCCAATCCAACGAATTGGGTTATTGTAGAATTTTCACACTTTTAAGGAAATTTATTGGCAGAAAATAAATTAGAACAGAAATTTTTTAAGATGTTATATAAAACATTAAAAAAAAAATTCAGTGTAAACTTTAAAATAAAATAATATGTATCAAATATCATTTGACATAATTTCTAAAAAAGTATGGGCAATTTGTTTAAAATTATTCAAGCAGCATTTTATAGCAAAGTATCATGAGGCAGATGGAAAATAGAATAGAAATAGAGTGGCTGAGAAGGTTTTGAATGAAAGTGAGATCAAGAATCCATTTTGGGAGTGAAATTGAACTTTGAAGCAAAACCAGCTTCAAAAAGCCCAAGGACAAAGTAGCCCACAGATTAAATTACTTCACTATTTTTTTTTTTCAAGGTATTCCCCAACCCGATAGATCAAGGACTAATCTTTCGCGGATCTGAGCTCCATTTAAGGGTTTGCCGCAGACCAATTGGTTGCTGCATACACAAGGTGGGATTCGAACTCCCAACACTTGCTTAAGCGACCTAGTGAGCTAACCACTAGACCAGCCAAGCTTGGTTAACTTACTTAGTATTTATTAACGTATCATTTTTTTTTACAAAAAAAAAAGATACTTTTGCTCTTATGTACTTTAATATGTTTAGGGAAGATTAGGGTATGGGTATGGTACTATAATCCCCAGATTCGGACTCGAACTTGAACGGGTATCAAAATTAATTTCCCATACTCGGACCCAGACCCATAAAAATTTAAAATAAATTATTATTTTATTAATATAAAATTTATTTTTATCAATATAAAAATTAAATCATAAATATAAATGTACAATTAAATTAATTTAATATCTATAAGATATTTAATATTTTTTCTTAGAATTATATTTTCTCAACACAAAAAAATTTTAAAATAATACTTTATATATATATATAAATAAATAATTACTATTGCGGGTATGGTACGGGTAGGGTACCTTTTTACCCGGACCTGAACCAGTTGACTTTATACCCGAACCCATACCCAGACTCCAGGGTAAATTTTCAGAGTACCCATTCGGTATGAGTATTTTGATCATCCCTAAATATATTAGACTATTTTTTTTATCATTTTTTTTTTTACTTTTTTTCTTAATTTTGAGTCCTTTAATTTTGAAAATTGGTACATTTTTATCTAAAGTACGAGAGATAGATAAAAAAAATTAAAATCCCCACAAACGGATTGGGGACTAAAAGGCTAATTTCTAAACTATTCAGGATGATTTCAATGTGTGAAAATTTTAGTTTATGTCTATATCTCTCATTTTTTTAGAAACATACAATTTAAAATTATTCTTTTGGTCCTCAACGTTTGCACGAAGTTTAATATTGATTCTCAACGTTTTAAAAAGTTATTTTAAGTCCTCAACGTTTCAAAAAGTTATTTTAGATTCTCGACTTTTTTTTTGTCAAAATTGGTCCTCTAGCGTAACATCCGTCTGATTTTGCCATTAAATACTGACGTGGAAGGCTTATGTGGTACACCCTCTCTCCTACGTGTCATATTTAAATGGCATGACACCCTCTCTCACTCAAACATAGCAAAACAACGTCGTTTTGCCATTTAAACTCAACAAGACTTGAATCAAAACAACGTCATTTTGCTGAGTTGGAGTGAGAGAGGATGCCATGTCATTTAAATATGACACGTACGAGAGAGGGTGTACTATATAAGCCTTCCACGTCAGCATTTAATGGCGAAATCAGACGGATGTACGCTAGAGGACCAATTTTGACAAAAAGAAAAACGTTGTGAACCTAAAATAATTTTTTCAAACGTTAAGGACCAATATTAAAGTTCGTGCAAACGTTAAGGACCAAAAAAATTAATTTGGCCTAAAATTTAAGTAAAAAAATGAAAAATCGATGCAAAAAAGAGAACTAAAACTAAAATACAAAAGAATTTAGCATGGGATCCGCTCTCTTTTCTACCACGATGATGTTTAGAACCCCTTATTAAAACTGTTTTGAATGGAGCGGCTAATGAATAGAACAGTGAATTAATGGTAGAGAATTTTCTCATTGTTATTATTCACCCCTTGTAATAAGTTTGATCTAATAAAAAGTAAATATAAGCTCAAAAGTAAATATTTTGTTGTGTATTTTAAGTTCAAAAGCTGATGATATAAAGTTACACAATATATTTTAATTTCTAATATTTCAAATTTGTAAGTTATAAATATTGTATTACAATTAAAATTTAAATGAATTAAGTATGCACAAAATAATCCAAACGTTTTATGATAAAACCTAAACCCTAACTAAATATCCAACAAGAATTTGACTGCCAAAATCAATAATCTCAAGTCTCAACATTCTTTGTTACGGACAATTGTTCTATTGTTCTGAAGTACTCCATTCATTTTTTTGTCATTTGTCAGTATAAATAAAAATTAAGACCATAATCAATTTAGGATGGGTTCTATTTTAATTCTTATTACTTTGTAATAAAAAATTAATACTCCCATAGAACTAAACTTGCTTACACGGAAAGAGAGAAAGGTCCTCAACCATTGGAGGCAAATTAATGTAATTTGAAATCACACAAGTGGAGACTCCAAAAAGGCATGACATAGCCTTATGGTTGAGACTAAAGATTCACATAAAATATGGTCCTCATAAACAAATATGATAGTATTCCACAAACACGAAGATTATAAGATTTAAACTAAAACTATGCCTTATTTAGTGGGGATGCTAATGCCATTGGGGAGATCAGTGACTACCCTCAGGTTTGGAGCAAAACTTAACACTTTAGATTTCAAAAGAGTTTAAGGTTTCAAAACAACATAGCTCAGGCAAAGCTTTCATCAAATGCGAAACAAGGCTTGTAAAGTATGACACTGAAGCATGCAAGAAAACTAAATACTAACGGCACAATAAAGATGATGCAAAACATCTAAGAATACTAGCAAAAGGAATAAATCCATAGCTTAATCCTCATCCTCCTCATCTCCATCACCACCAGCAGCCTTCTTAGCAGCAGCTCTTTGGTTCCTTCTCTTCACTCTTCCAGGACGTCCGCCACCGAGTGGACTTGTAAGTGAGAAGTCAATGTGCTTCTGGGAATCAACCCTCACCATGAAAGATGGGATGTTGACCACCTGCCTTCCAACCCTGGCAAGCCCAAAGAGATAAAAATCAGTTCCCTAAAGAAAACATCGCGAAATAAAAGATTGTGACCTCTTTACACAACCGAATGTAAATAGGGAAAAGGAAAATCATTCTTTTCCAATGGTAGCAAAAAAATAATGGCAGATCTGAGAGTAGAGCTAACTAGTCCTGTTTGGACAAGGACATTAGTCTAAAGTATGAGGATATAAACTATCCCCATATACATAAAGGAGGCAGAAAGATACAAGGTAAACATTCCTGAAGAGGAAGATGAAACCTATGCTATACAGAGCTGAAACACCAAGTCATCTTAAAACTCCTACTATATAAAACACACTAAACATTCCTAACATAATGCTTTTAGTGTTTTAGTGTAGGAAAAATGATACCGATGCAAACTACAAAACATTTTCTTTCCAAATTATAAGTTATTTAAACAAATGATGCCACAAATTAGGGGTCAATCAGATGCAAATTTCATGAAGCAGCACAGGTGTTTCAATTTCACAGTATGTAAAAATCTCCAACTATTACCATAGTGTGTAGCATCACTTAATTAATTACTCCATCGGGGAAGCATGGCACACATTTTAGATAGCTATCAAATTGTCTATTCAATTTATTTTTCCTCATTTCCATTAAAAAAAGAGAGACAGAACAAAAAAGATAACCTGATATGCCTCTGCCTGATGAGCACCCTAGCATGATGAATTGACTTGGCCATTCCTGATTTGAAGACGAGTGTCTGAAGACGACGCTCAAGAAAGTTCTCCACAGTCAAAGCCAAGACATAATCGAGCTTGTTCTGACTCTCATCCAAGAGCCCATAACGGAACATCCTTCTTAGAAGAGCTTCGCCCTCGAAGATCCGACGTGGGTTCTTCTCGTCAAGGGTCAAAAGCATCCTTGCATTGTTACGGATACGGCTCAGAGCATACTGCACCCTCCATAGCTCCCTCTTGCAGCGAAGTCCATACTCTCCCACCAGCTTCAACTCAGCATCCAACCGTTCCTTCTCATAAGGACGGCGAGGCTTCTTAAAGGTTTTCCCATCTATTAATCAATCCAACATATTACGCTACAAATCAATCACTAACACCAAAGCTTCCCAGATTGTTCACAGATGCATAATTAGATTCAAACGTCACACACACACACACACATACAAGGATAAAAAGAATGTAACTTTTCACGAAAACTTCACCTCATCAGTCTTCAGATTCAAACATATACCAACATTGATCATAGAAGAAATCAATTAACATAGTTCAATTTCACAACATCGTCATACGAAACAAAGTGATGAATCTGAGATAGACTTACAGTTGCGGTAGAATGAAACGTGCACCATGGCTCTTTCTACGTCGGAGCCGTCAGGTCACGTTCTGGAGCTTCTTCTCTTCTAGCGCCCTAGGTTTCCTGCAGAGAAATGAGAAGTATTTTTCTGCACCGTTTTGCCCTTTTAAGGGACCCGAAGGCAAAAACCCTAATTTCCTCAGAGAGAGGTTTGGGTTTAAGGCCCACCAGGAGGGAGGAAGTCCATGTCATAAGAATTAGGCCCAATAACTTCAACTAAACTGAATGGAAACGTATCTATTGGCCCAAATAACTATCAAATATTGGTTTTTTGTGATCTCTATAATTTTGCTATGGCCAAATTACTCTTTTGGTCCTCAACGTTTGCACCAAGTTTAATATTGGTCCTCAACGTTTCAAAAAGTTATTTTAGGTCCTCAATATTTTTTTTGGGCTCAAAATTTGTCCTCCAGCGTAACTCAGTTTGGTTTTTTTTGTTATATGCTGACGTGGAAGGCTTATGTGGCACACCCTATCTCTTACGTGTCATATTTGGATGATATGACACCCTCTCTCACTCCAACTCAGCAAAACGACGTCGTTTTGCTGAGTTGGAGTAAGAGAGAAGTGATGCAAAACGACGTCGTTTTGCTGAATTGGAGTGAGAGAGTGTGTCATATCATTCAAATATGACATATAGGAGAGAGAGTGTGCCTCATAAGCCTTCCACGTTAGCATATAACAAAAAAAAACCTGACGTAGTTACGCTGGAGGACCAATTTTGACAAAAAAAAACGTTGAGGACCTAAAATAACTTTTTGAAACGTTGAGGACCAATATTAAACTTAGTGCAAACGTTGAGGACCAAAAGAGTAATTTGGCCTTTTGCTAAAATCATAAGTTATGTGCAAATAATAACCCCTCAATTATAAAAAGGAAGTTCTCAAAAAAAATTATAAAAAGAAAAAATTAAGGTAAAGTTGTTTAATTGCTTGCTATAAAGTTCTCCAATCATAAATATTATTTATATTATCTCTCATATTTGATTGGTTATGTAATTTATTACTTTTTATTTTCTTTTTCTACCATGATTAGTTATACAACAATTTTTTGCCACGTGTTTTAATTATATTAGTGAACTTTATAACAACCACCTAAGTAACTTTACCTTAGTTTAATCCTTATAAAAATTGACATAAAATACTCTCAAATTTTATAATATGTGAAAAAAAATTTTATTAACTTTTTCATCTAGAACTCTAATGAATAATAGAAACGTCAAATTATTTAAAAAGTTCTATTGTATGAGACTTGAAGTTCATAAGAAATTTTTTACAAGTATTAAAGTTTATAAAATTTACTTGTATTTTAGTATAACTTAATTGTTACTTTTGTGTCATTGTTCCGTCAGCTAAATCTCGTGTGTGTGTGTTTATATATCGCTTAAGCAAGGTCCCGGGTTTGAGATCTTGTTAATGTAAATATCCCCGTTGGGAGACTCTCTTACCATAACCAAGTGCGCGACACAGGTCCAATTCGGATTAGTCGAGCAAAACCTCGAGGACCGGACGGGCAACCAAAAAAATAATGTTATTTATTAATTTGATTGATATAATTGACGTTAAAATACCCTCGACACAATATTTAGCGTTAGTTGAGGAAATGATGCTAATCTCTCACTTAACTAACAATCTTTAAGCTCTGTGTTGGCATTATTGCCCGTGAACGTTGGTTGCTTGAAAATTTAATCGGATAAAACTGTTTATCATCTTGTTAATTTGTTCTTTGTTCAGTTCTTTATTATATTCTGTTTTGCAGGTTAGTGATCTCAAACTCTCTGTGGATCTCCTGGAGAAAGAAAGAGACTTTTAATTTGGAGAATCTCCCTGTAAGATTTCTCATGTCTAACCTTTTTAGCACTTTGTTTCCCGTCACTTTTGTCCTTAAATTTTCAATTTGTAAGTAATTTTGATTTAAATTTCGTATAAATAATTAACAGCATAGCAAATGTGATTCTCTTTATAGCCTCTAATATTAATTGTAATGTCAAATCATATATATAGCAATGTTGTTTAGTCAATTTTAGCCACGATTATCACTGTGTCATAACAAAATAAAATGTGTTATCGTGGCTAAATGGATGAAAAGCTGTAGCTAAATATATAATTTGACGTCACAATCAGCATTGAAAGCCTAGAGGATAGTCACATTTGTTGGAGAATTTGACTCTTTGAAGAATAGAATAAGAAGAAATGAAGAAGAAGAAAGGAAAGTGATGCACAATGTCCTCAAGGCGTGGACAACACTTTCCTTTAGGCTTAATTTGCCCCCACCTATTCCTATTTTATATAGGGTGCTAGTTGGGTAGACCGGCAAATTTCTTTTAGGATACAATGAAGACCCTTGAGTATGGATAGCACTTCCAATACTCAAGCCAAGACAACAATAGTATTTACAAAGTGATAGTTTGTCTTTATGTTTGTGTGCACTCAAAGACAAAGGCAATGAATTTGATATTTTGAATTATGAAATGGTGAGGGGTTTATATAGACCATGAAGTGATGTCTTTGAAGAAATATCTTTTGGTATAATATCTCTTCAATCAAGAGTCACAACTATTAATTTAAATGAAGAGTCTTGTGTTTTAAATTTGTAACTCCCTACACACCTTTTCATATAAATTAATTAATTTATAATACAACTCTTCAAATAAATACATGACTCTTCAATTAACACATTTCTTCATTTAAAAATATTCCAACAATCCTCCACCATTTTTAAAATGAACCCAAACTCTTATCACTTCGGAAATCTCATGTTTTTAGTAGAGGTATCTCAAGGATTTGAATTATTACCTAAGTAAGCCATGTTTTCACCCATCCGAAATAATATGGTAGACTATGCTTTGAACCAACTATTTCATATGAACAGGCGTGCATGACTTACGCATGAGATCTTGGACCATTGTATGCCACTTAAATGACACATTTATGGCATTGTGTCCATATCCTTTTCATGAGAGTTTTCAGAGTCAAGCCCTTAGACTCCTAGAAGCGGCCCCACTTTATTCTCATATAGGTAGACTCTGTCAAGAGCATCACCATGATTAATGCTCCAGCAAATATATACTAACAGGTCTATTAAGAGCCAAATTAAAGCTCAACCTTCCCCATTTAATCTCATGGTTACCAAGTACTTTTCAACTTTGGAATGTATAAATGTCAAATACTTGCAATTACTCTAATAGTATACTTTCACCATTGAACTCAAGACTTGATATGATGGTCAAATGTGAGTTGGGTTTCCACTATTGGTAATCAAGGTTTTTATCCCCTTTGATGTTTTGAACACCATATCCCTTGTCAGACCTTTCGTCAAAGGATCTGCAATATTTAATTAAGACCTTATATAACTTATGGATATTAGTCCATTTATTATCAAATCCTTTACTAAACTATGTCTTAATCCAATATGTCAAGACTTTCCATTTTAAACTTGGCTATAAGCTCTTGAAAGAGTAGATTGACTATCACAATTGATAGATATGGGTGCCATTGGCTTGGGCCATATAGGAATTCCAAGTAACAAGTTTTTAAGCCACTCTGCTTCCTTGCTACATGCAGCCAATGCTATAAACTCAGAGTTGGTGGTTGAGTCTGAAATACAAGTCTGTTTCTTAGATCCCAAGAAACAGCACCCCCACCAAGAGTGTAGACCCATCCACTTGTAGAAGCATGATCCTCTGAGTAACTTATCCAACTGGCATATGTGTATCCTTGCAAAATTGAAGGATTACCACTATAGGTCAAACTATAGTTAATTGTTCCTTTCAAGTACCTAAGTACTCTATCCACAGCATGCCAGTGATTTTGACTTAGATTGCTTGTGTAATGAGATTGGGAAAGACCAAGACAGTTATTATCTCTAGTAATCTTGATACCTAGTATAACATCTCATTTTCCCATATCTTTCATATCAAAATTTTCACACAAGAATTTCTTTGCTTTATTTCTCATATTAAATAAAATTTATTATTTTTAATAGAAAAAATATAAACAACTTTTATATTTAAAAGCAAGAATTATTAATAAGTATATTAATAATTCAATCATGGCATAATCATCTATACCAAACATTTTGCACAAAAAATTGAGAATGAAACTCCATTCATCAATATATGTATAATATATATATATATATATATATATATATATATATATATATATATATATATATATACTTGATCCAAAGAATAAAACGATGAAACCCGTACAGAGACGCCACAAAAAAAAACTTGTATTATATATATATCATGAAACCCAATTTCAAGCAAAACCATAAATCAAATTGATTTATTATATATATATATCAACGCATCTGCTTCTTGATTTCATTGGTTCACACATATATATACAATCAAAAGTATGAAATCATTTTCCAAGATCCCACGAGATCTTCATATATAAAATCGAAACTAGAAATATATATGTACATACCAAACGACCGAAATTGATTTATATATATATATATATATATGAAATAGTGGATCTCGTAACAGAAAATCGAAAAAATTCAATAACACGTCTATCATCCAGAAAAATTCAATATGTTTCATGATTCGATCGCTTTGAAAATTTCTAATAAATTTGAAGTTAATCTTTGTAAAATAACTGGCTTCATGATAAATCTTTTATCAATCATCTTATAATTATTAAAACGAGTAACAAGAAATTTCTTACTTGTTGCATCCTCTTGCATGTACCTTTACCATGTTAGAAAATTGTCTCCTTCAAATCTTTCCAACTTCACAAAATTTGTAGTCAACTCCTTCAAAAAAGCCATTTGTCCTTGCAAAAATTAAGCCTAAAGATTGTTGGAGAATTTGACTCTTTGAAGAATAGAATAAGAAGAAATGAAGAAGAAGAAAGGAAAGTGATGCACAATGTCCTCAAGGCGTGGACAACACTTTCCTTTAGGCTTAATTTGCCCCCACCTGTTCCTATTTTATATAGGGTGCAAGTTGGGTAGACCGGAAAATTTTTTTTAGGATACAATGAAGACCCTTGAGTATGGATAGCACTTCCAATACTCAAGCCAAGACAACAATAGTATTTACAAAGTGATAGTTTGTCTTTATCTTTGTGTGCACTCAAAGACAAAGGCAATGAATTTGATATTTTGAATTATGGAATGGTGAGGGGTTTATATAGACCGGCAAATTTCTTTTAGGATACAATGAAGACCCTTGAGTATGGATAGCACTTCCAATACTCAAGCCAAGACAACAATAGTATTTACAAAGTGATAGTTTGTCTTTATCTTTGTGTGCACTCAAAGACAAAGGCAATGAATTTGATATTTTGAATTATGGAATGGTGAGAGGTTTATATAGACCATGAAGTGATGCCTTTGAAGAGATACCTTTTGGTATAATATCTCTTCAATTAAGAGTCACAACTATTAATTTAAATGAAGAGTCTTGTCTTTTAAATTTGTAACTCCCTACACACCTTTTCATATAAATTAATTAATTTATAATACAACTTTTCAAATAAATAAACATAAATACATTGACTCTTCAATTATCACATCTCTTCAATTTAAAAATATTCCAACAACATTTGCATCTGTCGTTAATTATTTGGGTACGCTTGATATAAATGCGCAGATGTAAAGTACTGTAAAGAAAGTACTGTAGAATAAAGGAAAGTACTATAAAAAAAAAATAAGGAGAGAGATAGAGAGAAAAAATATGATAAAAAGTGTGTTCGGTATGTATAAAATATGATGTGAAATTTTTTTTGAGAATCGTGATATTACATGTAATGTACTGTTTGGTATTCATACCAAACATGCCCTTAATATGAAACTTGGACGGAGGACAAAATTTGTTGCAATTGAAAAGTTTATGACACAATTGACCGCAAATAAAGATTGCGAGCATAATAGTAAGAGAGAGACCCAAAGTTTATGGGTATCAAAGATAATTTTGCCAAATAAAAACCAAACAAAACTTTAGACAAGTGAAATAATTGTAGCCCATTGTTCATGTGTTCAATGCAGATGTGTGTAGCAATAAAGAAGGTTTTGTATGCTGCTGATGCGAAGGAATCTGCATTAGATGAAGCTCTCAGGATTATCTTAACCATACTTTGAATGCTGATAAAGCCGAAGCTGAAATTGAAGCTTGATCTTCCAGGCTTTGTTTAACAACCCTAATGCTGTTTTCCCTTGTACATTCTCACCATCCATTCCTTCTTCTTCTTCTTCTTCTTCTATTAGTGAATAAGATTATTATAAGAACGTCTCTAACAATTGTCCCTTGAGAAATGGAAGTGGTTATAGGTTTGGAGTTGCCTAAATTTACTGTTGACTCCAGCGAGGGAAATTCGCTATGAGAGACCAGCAAATTTGTGCCATTTCTTAGGTTCCTGAATTTGCTATTAGCTCCATCGAAATTAAGTATTTAACGACTACAGAGCTGCAAAATCCGGCCTTAAATTCCCCGAAGAGAGTAACTAAGTTAAAGACTCTAAATTCCCTAGACCCAAGGGCAAATTGAGGGTCCTAAATTCACTAGTGCTTCCTGTGAATTTGTTGCTAGTCTAAAATTTTATACAATTCACTTGTACTGTTTGCAAATTGTGGTCAGGATCTTCCCTCAACAGTAAAAATAATATAATAAAATCAGTATGTTTTCGTACAAAAAACCAGGGTAACCAAGAGATTAGATCCTCTGCATTAGAATCAATGCTTAAACCAGAGGGTACTCAAGCCAACTTTTGTACCTGCTTTATCTTTATACTTACGTGTCATGGCCATGATATTGTACGTAGATGATCAAGCCTGTATTAATTACACGCTAACAAAAATACCGTATAAGATAAATAATACAAGACACTAGATAAAAAAAACTCAGCTATACCTTCCAAGAAGAAAAAAAATACATCAGAACCTTAAGATTGCATTGTACATGACTGAAGGTTCAGGGCTCAGTATCCATAGCTCTGATCCTCATACCTTGTAGTATAGCCACCATTCCTCCTTGATTTATCAGCCTGCACAGAGGTGGCATCGCATTGTATTAATACCACAAATCATATATACAGAAGATAGCATCTATTTGCGATAACAAAGTAGTAAAAATGGGATATACCCTGTTGATCATATTCTCAAATGCTTCCGTTCCATTCTCTTGAATGTACTTCTCTGCAGCAGTTAGAATGTCATCTGGCTTACTAAAGTGGTCCTTTTTTCTTGGGACATACCAGATGTTGACAATAGTCTGTGGATTGACGAAGAGAGGTCTCACATAGTGCTCATAAACATAGGCAGCACCATTAAAGTAGGGGAGTACCAACCAGCAGGTTAGGATCAGCTTTGCATAAGACCATATAGGAATCCTGTAATAAAAAGGTTAACTTTTTTTTATTCTAACAATCTAGTTTTGAGAGAAATCAGAAAACTGATTAAATGCAGAATTGCAGATATTGTAACAACGGTCCATGTAAAGTATACTTCCATTGAACCAAAATCATACACTACTTTAAAATCTTTATGTGAATGTACGACAGCATTATAGAAAACTAGCAATCACAAGGATAAGGCATTACATCTGCAACTTAAATGATTGGTGAACCAAAGTATAATTGACCTAGTACTAGTATTATTGAGTTTCACTAGTTTCCTTAAAATAAATTAGCATGATGTATAAATCCAAATGGCCACTACAAATATACATGTTTTTAAGTGCATGTCCAAAAAGATTCCAAATGAAACAAAACATCATTTAATAAATGAATCTTCAGATGACGACAACAAACAAAGCCTTTTCCCACCAAGTAGTGGGTCTTAGCTCATTTCTATAGTTAGGTTGCCAAAGCTTAGCATAGGCAGAGTTTTAATGAATCTTCCACACATGATTGGAAACTTGCTTTTCCTAAGACAATTGTGTGTTAAATATAAACTACTGTTGGCAACAATCAACCAATTATTATGGGGCCAAAATCCAAAGGACATGCCAAAAACATTAAAACATAAAATGATAAAAACGATTCAAAGCCATAGGCACCAAACTTACTTACCATTCAAGAACTTTGTAAAAGGTAAGCTCAAATAGGGTGATCATGGAATAGAGAATCCAATAGGTGAGCCATTGCTGATCATCGACAGGAGACTTGCTCTCAATCGCCTTAATTGAGGCATATCTATCATTAAACAAAGAACCCCACAAGACAAACAAAAAAATGCAAACAGAATATTAAACTAGGATTCCAAGAGATTTTCCCAGGCCAAAAAAAGAAAGATTAAACACGGTAGTACAGTACTTACAGAGGATACACAAGACTAATCACAGGGCTGCAAGATAACCACAGAACCCGAAAATCTAAAAGTTAGAAATGAAATAACAACGGTATTGATCTCAAAATTAAAATCCCAAAGACGAGAGTACCAAAACGTTAGAGAAAAATTACAAATTGCAAATTGCGTTGGATTAGTTGATCCAGTAAGTAAGAGAGAGGAGAAAGAGATGAGTACCCAGCAAGAACATCGAAGTTGGTGAGAAGCACCTTGAGGAAATTTCTAGCGGCCCCAGATCCCATATCTAGGTCGTGATCTCTCAAGTGAAGCTGTAATTTTTAGGGTTTGGATGAGAGAAACGAAGTGAATGCGGTGTGTGTTGTTGTGAGCTCTGAAAAGAGAGTGTTGTGGTGGGGTGTGTGGGAGGTGCCGGTGCGGGAGTGAACTGTGAAGACTGAAGAGTGAGAGGTAGATATCGGGTGCATCCGGGTGTAGACTTCAATGTGGAATCACACCGTAGGATCGGATCCAGTGTAATTTCCTTCCGTGCAATTTTGGTGCAATTCCTTCAAAATGTATATTTTTACTTCATTTTTAAAACACTAATACGAACTTACTCAAAAAATAACCCCTTATGAATGGATTAGGGACGAAATTATTATCAATTTTGACAAATATCATCACTAAATAGCCTTGTGAGACTATTTTTTAATATCAATAACAATTTGGTCCATAATTCATTTAAGGTTATATTTGCCAATATTAATAATAACTTGGTCTCTAATTTATTCATGGTGGATTATTGTTAGTATAAGCTCATATTAGTACTTCAAAAATAAAATAAAAATGTGTATTTTATAAAAATTACACCAGAATTATACGAAAGAGAATTACACCAAATCCAATATCGTACACTCTCTAACAGTATTCGTTTTGAACACTCTTCCGAATTTCTCGTTAATAACACGCTTCCGACTTTACCAGCTGGCACCTCACGACTTTCTCTCTGTCCTTTTTTTCTTTTTTCTTTTTTTTTTTATAAAATATCATTTTTTCTAAACTTGTAATATTTATTTTTGTCCTTAAATTTTTTTGGTTTATACCTATTTCCAAACATTTAATTTTATTCAAGTTTGACATTTTTGCTAACACCGTTAATATATTTGACGAAATTTATTGACGTGTATAATGCATATGTATAATTTTATCATCTCATTTTCGACTTCATATTTAACTTTTTATTTTTATTAAAAAATTAACCTAATTCAAATTAAAATACCAAACTTGCATGAGGTTAATAAAAATGAATTATGATAAAAGTTTGGTATTTTTATTTGGATTATGCTAATTTTTTTAATAAAATAATTTTAAATGTGAGGTGGCAAAATTATTCACATTCATTGTCTGCATCAGCAAATTTCGTTAAGCATGTTAACAGTGTTAGCAAAAAGGACAGACATAAATAAAATTAAAAGTTTGGAGATATACATGAACCAAAAAAATTTGAGAATAAGAATAAATATTACAATAAAATTTGAGGACAAGAGTATTTTATTTATTTATTTTCTTTGTTCATTTTCTTTTTTCGTCTTTTCTTTTTGCACTTTCATTTTACATGTCTACCACTCTACCTTTATGTCCTTATCCGCTATTTGCCTCGCTTTCTGTTTCCACTTATAATCCCTCGTTGATTCAGATCACAGATTAAATTTATTTATGCCTCTCAAAATTTAAGTAAGTTCAAGAATATCAATCGTTTTAAAAAACAAAACATGTATCAATTTGACTCGTTAAGGTGCTGGTGCTGAGTTCAGATTCACTCATTTAACTCGCTTAATTTTTTTTTAATTTTAAATTATTTATTTTAAAGTAATTTCTTAAAATTTGATAATATATTGATATTATATTGCATCCAAAACAAAACTAATAATATATACTAAATTAAATAAAATAACAAATGGAATTGCATTTCAAAAGATTTAAGTGGATGTTGTATGTGTAATAAGTATTCGAAGAAGTCTAAATTTTTTCAAGTGATTTAAAAAATAAACGGGTCAGCTCACATAACTCATGAATTAATTTGTGTGTTAAATGAGTCAGATTATTTTTAATTCATTTACAAATGTGTCTAAATTTTTTCAATCCAATTCACCTAATAGATAGGTTAAACAAGCCTATGAACTAAATTGATCTATTTTCACAGAACTGATCCATATTATACTCCGCGTAATTGCATAGAGGGCAATTAAGAAAGAAATCACCATATAAACAGTGGACTTTGCTGATCAATATTCTGGTTTATTATTATATGTCATTGATTAATAATTTTTTATTTTTATAAATTTTAATTATTAAATCTTCTAATATTTTTTTTAGTTTCCCAAGGTATCCCCAACCCGACAAGTTAAGGACTAATCCTCCGCGGATCTGAGCTCCATTTAAGGGTTTGCCGCTGGCCAATTGGTTGCTGCATACACAAGGTGAGATTCGAACCCCCAACACTTGCTTAAGCGACCTAGTGAGCTAACCACTAGACCAACCAAACTTGGTCTAAAATCTTCTAATCTAAGTATTACTTTTTAATTTTCTGTTATGGCATGACATTTTATTGTTTAAGAGCGATGTTCTTATAACTTCGAGTACACATAAATCTCAAATAAATTTACTATGCACTTTGAGTTTGATGGTGAAAAAAAAATTGTTGGAGCAATCATAATTAACAGTTATAAGAAATTGAATTATATTAAATTATTTTTTATACCATCTTATTTTTAATTTATATGGACAGAACATTTTTCATTTTCCAGATCAATTTATTTTAAAAAGGGTTTAAGATATTTTCCAATCTGTTTTGCATAATAATAGAGCAAGCAGATTTTAGATGGAAAGTTTTCATCAGTTCTCGAGTTTTATTTTGTATTGAAATTTATCTTAACTAAAAAAAATTATAAAAATACTTTGATTTTTTAAATGAGAAAAATATTAAATGTAATTAAACAAACTTCTTGTAACTTACCCTAAATTAAACATTTTCGGATTCAAAGAAAACATTCCACCTGGTACTTATGCTATAACCTACTTGGCCCCATAAATTAGCATTTACCAAAACTTAATCAAGTTCTCAGCCAGTTTTCAGTGAAAGTTGACAATTGCATAAAGTAGACCCATGACAATTATTTATGGATTATTAGTAAATCCTCTGTAAGTGCTTTCTAAGCTTGAAAACCTACCTTAATACTGCACTAGTGCGTCATTCCATTTCATAGAATATTCCAGAAAGCTCATAGATCATCAAATATATAATTTATGTACCAACTTTTAGGAGCGCCATTACTATTTGCTATTAAGAGATGAACTCTGCAGTTACAGCTAACAACTACAGAAACAAAAAAACTCTACAAGTTGGAGAATTTTTTAACCAGAAGTTGGTTGCTCTCCAAGCAGTTTTGATGGCCACGAATCTGCAGGGGTGGGATACCTAGCGTGTGGTTTACTGATGACTGAGGTAGGTTTGGAGTTGAGCTCGGCACCATTAGAAGTTGGAAAAGCAGGTTGAAGATGATGAGGACGAAAGGGAACAACTAAGACAGTGGGAGGTCCTTGCTGCATTGTAGGATCAACAGTAGGCAAATGGACACATTCTCCAGGAAAATTTGATGTTTGTACTGGCGGCTCCATTTCCAAAGGAAGAGGTACATTAAGGTCAGGTTTAGATTGTGCTACTCTTGCTTCTATCTCACCTTGGAGTTTCTCAATTTGAACCTCTAGAGCAGAGTTTTCCTCTTCCAGCTCATTTTTCTCCATGCTCACCTGACCAATGAATGCAAATTATCAGTTCGACATCTAAAATTTAAATTATCGGTTTTCAAAGTATACTTAAAAGTGAAGGAGTTTTCAAACCACTGCATCCAATTCTCCGAACTTTCAATTTTGGTCACAAAACCCCCTTCATTAAGAATTTTGTCCATTTTTTAAAAGAGTATTTTTTTTTAACTAATTAAAGGGCATTTCAATCATTTCGATGCTAATTGGAAGTTTAAGAGTAATTTACTCTTTTTCATGCCAATTCGAACTCTTGCCTCGATGATTTGAAGTGGAGCACTCCAACCACCAAACCAATAGTCTTTTTGGCCATTTCGATGCTAATTGAATGAACCAAAAAGTGATTTTGATAGGAGTTTTTTGTGGGATGACTGAAATGCCCTTCAATTAGCTAAAAATTGCTAATGTGACGGAATTCTATTAGAAAATAGACAGAATTATGCTAAAAAATGAACAGAATTCTTCATGGAGGGGGTCTTGTGCCCAAAATTGAAAGTTCAAGAGGTTTGAGTGCAATGATTGAAAACTCAGAGGTGTTATGTGCCCATGGCCTAAAACTGGGTGTTCTCTGCATTTTAGCCTAAAATGAAGGGAAAGGGGTAGAGTCGAAGTGTGTGTGACCATTTCTTACATAACGTGATTCAGACAGCAGAGACACATTCTCCTTCTTAAGGGACTCAATCTGACCAAGCAGGTCCTTTAGCAGCCTAGTGGCTTCGTTTAATATGGACGCCTTTCCATTGTTTTGCTGATTTAGTTCTGTTCAAAACAACCCCATCCACAATCAGAAAAAAGAAAGAAACACTGATATCATATATTGCAACATATTCCAAAAGTATTTCTAAGGTTAAATGGCAAGATCAAGATTTAAGATTGTGGCACAAGAAATTACCAATAGCGTTGGCTAGATCAAGAAAGAGATCATTCAAATGCTCGCGCTTCATTTTCTCCCTTTCAGCCTTGTGAATTCTTTTAGGAACTTTTGCTTGGTTCTTTTTACCACGACAAGATCTGAAGCGCAAAAAGATTTCATTTCAGCAGTTCAATCCAGAAAATTGACCAACTTATTCCACATAACCTATTCATTTAGAGCCACTGCTGTGACAACTTCTCAAAGAAGTAGTTCTGTTTAAATTTAAGCATTAAACACACAAAACTGATGAAATTGATTCTTGTATTAGTCTGCTATGCCAATAAATCAAAATCTTTTTAAAACCCAAATCAGATAATTATAATGGTTTCCCACAGGTATACTCCATTAGAGTCAATTTTGCACTGTAAGAGAAAACAAAGGGGTCAAATGATATCCTAGAAAGACAATTCAGTATTCCATGGACATGAAATGCTTCTCAAACAGAAGCAGTAAAAGCCAAAAGTGAAGGCACTAGAATGACTAACCTGTTTTTTGACGTTTCTTCTAACCTATCGACTTCCTGAACCATCGCAGCCGGATCCTCTGATCCCATAGAAGATATAACAAATCCAGCAATAACTTTACAACAATCCTTCCAGTATACAAATTCCTAAAGCAGAGACAAAAAATAATACTATCATTTTTCATGTACGACCAGAAATGTTATCCAACCTATACAACAAATACAGCACTGGATCTCATATTCGCCAAATTTCATTTCCAAAACCTCATATGTCATAGAAGTTTATTAGCGAACAACCAAACAGGGCACCGAGAAATTCCTTGGATCAAACTCGAAAGGGAACAGTGAAAAGTACCACAAATCGCAAGCATATAGAAGAAGAAGAAGAAGAGGAAAAGAAGTGATTACCGGTTCCTCCTCGCAACCGAATAGAGGCGATTCAGAGAGGAAGGGCAAAATTGAGAATTAGGGGAGGGATAGAATAGAAGCAGAGGAGTTGGCAGTGGAAGGGGATTAGGGCGAGAGAGAGAGAGAGAGAGAGAGTAAAGGAAGAAAGAGAAAAGAGAGAGAGAGAGAGGATTTGTAGGCGCAGAGAGAGAGAGAGAGTGTGTGTGGAGTGAGAGGGAAGGCGCGTGGAGAGGGCATGGCTTTTTGGTGGCACCAATGAGTTTCCCACGTGATACGTACGTTTGTCTTTTTTTTTTGGTGAGGGGAGAAAAACAAAGGCGTAAACTACGAGAGTGGATGTAATTCTCTATATTTTTTTGTGGAGTTGTGAAAGAGATAGAGAGAAGAAAAATTGGTTGAAAAAATCAACAAAAAAAATATTTTTTATCTTTATCTCTCTCATAACTCCACCAAAAAATATAAAAAATTACTTTAAAGAATCTTATCTCTTGTTTTTAATTTAGAGATTAAAGTGAGGGAATGAAAATCGAAATGTGAAAAATTAATTTTATTTTTTAAATATTAATAATTTTTAAATAAAAGATACATTTATTTTAAATAAAAAACAAAATTAACTTTAAAAATTCTATCTAATTCTAATTTCCATTCTCTTTTCCTGGTTCATATTTCTAAAGTCGTTGTGTTATAACACCTACCCATTATACTTAGCCAATGAGCCTTCACACGTCATCTTTTTCTACCACTATCTTCGGTAAAAAAATTGTTTATCTAAAAAATGCTCCATTGTTAAAAAATATTTTATTGGTGGAGAGCAAATATAATAGTTTAAAATTAGTAAAAAATAATATAAATAAATAAATAAATCTTTAAGCAATATTTTCAGGACATTTGTTAACAAAACACAACAAAATATTTAAAAACCAGGTTGAGTGTAACTTAATGATTTTCTTACTTGATCCTTTAATCAAGTCATAGGTTCCAATCTCACCTTTGGTCTATTGGGCATGGATATTTTTTGTTTTTTGTGATTATGGATAATACTCTATGATCAATCGTTTTAAGGGTGGATGAGTTTCCCAACGAAAAAATTTACAAAGTCACTTACCACTTGAACTAATTTCTAATTTTGTTATAGTAGATGAGTTTTTCAACAACAAAAAATTACATTAACGAGATTTCAAACTCAAAATCTTATTTAAATAATATAAAATTACTTATCACTTGAACTAATCCTTTGTTGATACTCTCTATTTTATTTTATACTAAAATAATTAAAATTTTTACTTTCATTTTTCTTGGCTACACTAGAAAAAAGTTGTTTTTTTTTTCCTAATATTTTTGTGTATTTTGTAAGAAAATGAAGTGGGAAACATATAAAAAAGAGAAAGCGTGTGGCATGCACGGTGACGCATGGGGAAGCTTACGATTGAGTGGCCTTTTGCACGTATCAATGGGACACGCTGCTGTTGCTTTCACTTCCTTAAATTTTCCTAAGCGCGTGGCATCCACAAATCCATTATCAATCTCCATATTTCTCTTCTCTCTCTTTCTTCTCCGCCGCCTCATACACTCCATATTTTCACTTTCACTACACAATTTTCTTTGAATGGAAAAAGGATGGAAGATAAATGGGAAGATTTTTGGTATTTTTAATTGACATTCATAATTAATTAATTCTAAATATATTGTTAAAAAAAGTAATATATATATATTAAATGTCAAACTTTCTAGTACTTCAATCAGTTCTCTAATTCATTCAAGATTTATTCTTATTAATATAAATTTCTATTAATATTAATAAATATCACAATATGATTGGAGATATGTACCGAAATTCGATAATATCGTAGTACTAAAATTTTATCCTACGCTATTCTATTTCTACCCTTTACTTGTTTTTGGTTTTAAGATTAGACTGGTATAAAAGAATGTCTCTAATGAAATTGGAATTAGATCAGAATTTTATTACTTTGTGTGTTTAATTGGCCAATAGAATTCCATTTTTAAATTCGATTGGAATTGCATTTTATTTCAAATGACAGAATATATACTCCATCCTTCAAATTATGGAATTTGGACGAATTTTATAAAATTACATTTTTTTTAGGTCAAAACTCCAAATTGGTCCTTTATGTTTGCACGAAGTTTCATATTGGTCCTTTATGTTTCAAAAAGTCCAAATTGGTCCTTTATGTTTGCAAGAAGTTTCAAATTGGTCCTTCCGTCCACTTCCGTCAATTTTTTAAGTTAAGTGCTGACGTGGCATGCTGACGTGTTCATCTAAGCTGACGTGTCATGCCACGTCAGGACCACGTCACTGCCACATCATCACATATGATATTGGATGATGACATGGCAGTGACGTGGTGATGACGTGGCATGCCACGTCAGCACTTAACTTAAAAAATAAACGGACTTGTACGGAAGGACCAATTTGGAACTTCTTGCAAACAAAAAGGACCAATTTGGACTTTTTGAAACATAAAGGACCAATATGAAACTTCGTGCAAACATAAAGGACCAATTTGAGGTTTTGACTTTTTTTTTTTATATATAAAATCGCCATTCCTAAACCATTACTTTAGACATTAACCGCAATTTAAGCATTAAACTAGTTTTACTTTTACACCAATTTTCAAGATAATAGATTGTTCAGAGAAAGATTGAAATAAAATCTTATTATGCTATTTTCATCTCCATCTAAAATCAATTTCCACAGAGCTTTAAGCTGCTGAAGTTCAAACCAAAACTCAATCATCTGCTATTTCTCCATGTAACCCCATAGTTATCAATTATCTACTTCACATGAACTAAATTGAGAATAAAAATGCGAGGCACCAATTATGAAACTCCTATTTATGAAGAACCAAAATGAAATTTGAGTCCAAACAAAAGTACAAACTATCAAAAGACAAAAGGGGAAAAAAAAGACCATGCAATAACCACATTGACGATTGATCTCTATAATTATCCAAAGTCAGTCCAGACACCCGTGTAAATTTTACTCAATATTTACCCAGAAAAGAAAAGAAAACATGCTAATCACACTTTCCTTTTCTGGGGGTACTCAGTGATCCTCGTAGCAAAATATTCAAGTGTATCCAGCTAGCAATATTAAATTTATTATTTATTAACATTCATCTATATCTATTATGATTTTAATTTTAACTTCAAGATCTTGAGCAGCCTAGTTTGAACTTGCGTGTGTTCATTCTTCCATTCAGTGCAAGGGCAAGCACATCGTGTTCCTCCACGTACCACAGTTCAGACACCATTGCCTGCACACGTGGTTGCAGGAAATGCCACAGTAAGTAAAATAAAGCTCAGGGAGGCTTATAGAAGATGACTAGATTAAACATTACGAAAATGTATAATATATATATAAGCTCTGATTCTAATTTCTAATCCTAAATTACAATTCTAAAACTAACTGCTCTAGCGTCCTCCAAACGGATTAAACATAAGGCCTACTTTGCTAGATACTTGATCAAAAACCAAAAAAAAAACTAACTGCTCTAGAAATGATATAACCACAAACCTTGTATCCACGGAGCTCTGTGTTAAGTCGATTAACTAGCTCATGGAAGAATTGGAGTTCATCAGAGGTCTTATGCAGCTCCTGTATGTGACAATAATAGATGGGTAATTAAGTAGTAATAATCAGGATGCAGTAAAAAATGGTATTAACATACTTTTAAATTTCTAGACGAGAAATCAGATATATTTGTTGAACAAAAGATGGGGAAAATAAAATGCAAAGCTATGCTGGAGTAAGAGAGCCCTAATTGCAGCATTATAAAGGTGATTCACTACCACATCCCATTTCAAGTTTTGTTATTCCACAGAATCTGTAATCTTCATTTTTTTAAAGGAAAAAAATTAAAGTTGTTTATATCTTTGCCTTAAAGTTCCTCAAATTATAGACTTTATTTATATTCTCTCTACCATGATTGGTCATGCAAAAACTTTTTGCCACATGTCTTATTTGTATTGGAGAATCTTATAACAAATATATAAGAAACCTTACCTAAGTTTAGTCTTTTTTAAAATCTTATTTACCAGTTGGACACTTCACCATCCCTACAATATACTACCATACAAATATTTCTAAACTTTATACAAAGCTAGCACTTGAATGAATTAAACTTGTTCAACTTTAACGAGCATGCTAAATACTATTGCTGCTTACTACAGATAACAGACAAATTTGTTAAATGTCCAAACTAGTTTTGAAAAAGAAATTTAAAAAGGGAATTTATGTCAATCAGCAGCTTTTTTTATAACAACAATTTTAAAAAGGAATACTGAAGAAGCACATTACCGTAGGCAATGTTTTAGGTGGGCCTAAAAGCCTTGCAAATGATGTGTGAAGAATTGCCGCATCATACTGCAGAAAGAATAATTGCAGATCAGGAAGCACTAAAGAACCAAAAGTTAAGTAAAGTCAGTGTCATAAATGATTTTGTCAGGATTCAGGAAAAGTTCAACTCTTAAAGAGAAGTCATCCAATATAAACCAATCAAATATCATATGTAGTGTTTAGCTGATATAGCATACTACAAAGATGGTGCCAAGAATCCAATAGCTTCATTCTTTTCTCCACCACGAGTATTCCCACACTCTTTGGTGACTAAATAATTTCATTCAGGGTATAGTTTGTGGCTGCCCCATCCCACAAGTGTTTTTCGATGGGACTCAACTCCTGACATTGCAGAGAACTCTCAACTACTGAGATGGAAGCATAGAATCTAACAGCTTTGACTTCTGAGTAGAATAACTACATTTAGCCTCATTCTTTTTTTCTTCCGGTAATGCTATGGAGAGTTCAACGTCTCATAAGGTTGAGCTCCTCTACCTTTGGATCTTTTTGACACATGCAAAATACTTTTTATTACTACATACAAGGTCTCAAAGTAACCCTGCCTATGTTTCATAACTAATCCCAAGCCTGGATAAAAGATGAGGGTTGCATTAGGTAGTAGTCGGCAGCCAACATATACAAGGTCTCAAAGTAATCTAAAAGTGGAAAGACTTGACATAATTATGCTCTCCATGTCAAAAACCTTTTTTCTAACTAACAGGAAGCAGCATAAGGGAACCACAATTAGGTCATTAGGTGGAAAGTGAGAATGGGAAAATATGCATGGTAGGGTAGGCTCTATCAGGATGTCTCTGATTAATAGACATTTCAAATTCATGCACTGCCATGGCCCCCACCTCATTCCCCACAAGCTTCTGAATCTTGCATATATGGAAAAAGAAAAATTCTTATTAATCTTGAAACTATACATGGTACTGATGTCTCAAGGGATGGCAAATAAATCTCATTTACAGTGATGATATGATAAAGCTGAATATTCAAATGGTTCTTACAAGTTGCTTCTCTGGTGCATGTGGAAGAACATTCCTCAACTTAGCACGAATGGTAATTGGATCTGTCCCGGAGGAGACCTGCATGGTAAGCATAAAAATAATTGGTCTAGCGTTGGTCAATGCTGTTTGAAATCTGAAGAGATACATTTCAATGCAATGACTCATAAAAATGGTTTCAGAGTTTTTACAAAATTGGTGAATGGACTGAAAGTTCTGGCAAATTTTTTCTATCCTTTGATTGTGACAGTAAAAGAATGACTGACAAATAAATAAACAAAAGGCTTGACTTGCAAGTGAATGACAGATAAAGGTTTGATATTGCCTTCTAAAGGTGAAATAGTAATGCCAAAAGTTACCACCATTTGTAGAGCTTAAAAGACAGAATAACTATATGTTAAAAGACATATAAATCGCTAATTCTGTCATTAATAAAAGTCAATCTCCGAAGTTTAACCACTTAAGATCACATACTTTATATTTTTCTGTGCTAGTCGAGGTTCACAATTCTTATTTCAGACTTGACAGCATTCACTATATCTCACTGGGAGAAGGGAAGGAGAGAAGAACATCAAAGGATTATATTATGTATACCGTATGTGCATCTCATACCCTATGCTGGATGCATTCAGAGAGTAAAGAGAGAAGATAAGAGAGCCTTAAGACGATAGAAAGTAACCTGCCAACAACCCAGAAGCACTCCAGTTGATGTAAGAACCACCCTATCCAAAACAATATTCAAAGGGCAGAATGTTCCAGCAACTGCTTGCACGGCAGATGCTTCAACATCTATCTGAAAATAAAATATAATCATGAGTTAGGTTAATGCATTGCCAAGAAGAAATTAAGATATCCAAAATGAAAAGTTTACCTCTTCTTTCGTGGCAGGTACAGGTGTAATATGATGGGAGGCATGAAACATGCTGAAGTGGTATAGACTAGAGTTCTGAAACCAGATTGCTAATCGATACATGTGAAAGAATGCCAATGAAATGAAAGAAGATAAAGAAAAGGTAGAAGCTAGTCGAGTATTTTAAAACATAATGACTGATGAACAAACCCAAATTATGTTATTGTCAAGCAATAGGATGATAGCTTACCTTTATCAAAGTATGGATTGAAAATATTCTTTACAGCCCTCCTGTGTCATATAAGCCATGCACATTTAAATAAATATTAAAATTTTCTAGGAAACAGGAAGTAAGAAAATTCAAAATAGAAGACAATGGTAAGGGAGGATCAGCAAAGGTGAAGATACAATGAGAATCATAATTTTTAAAGTTGTATGTTATGTCCCTTTTTCTGGAAAACAAAAAGGAAACAAAGATCAAAACGTGCAAAAGAAGACAAATGCATCCATAACATCACAAACGATGATAGCATTGTCCTCATAAAATATTGAAAGAGCATTTGCTGGAAATATCATGCGGAGCAATCATTAACAAGGTAGCAACAGAAAAGTGAGTCTTATTGTGATAATAGAAACAACAACAACAATAACTACAATCAAAGCCTTTTCCCACTTACAGGTGGGGTCAGCTATATGGATCAAGAGGCGGCAACATGTTTTATCTTTACTCACTTGTATGGTTGAGTTATTAATAATTAAATCCATCATAATAGAAAATTAATAATGAATAATAAGATTGATAATATTTTTCCAGAGTAATTATAGTTTCCACCAGCCTATCTCTTGTCGAAGTCTTGGAAAGAAAGATGATGTGTAACACCATAAATGTATCTTTAAACTATATAGTATATTCAGTATCCTTTTAGTTCGGAATCTTGTAGAAAATTCAAAACCTCATTTCCTTTGATGTTTCACACAAGTAGGAACCTCTCACCTTCCCTTTTTGAAATGCACTTGCATGATCAAAGTTTTTCCTACATATGAACTCTGAAAGATGTTCTCTTATTAAAGAAGTACCAAGTCACCAACCAAAGCTTTCGGATTTCTATAGAAAATGACTCATGTTCCCATTAACAGCTAAACTACTATACTATGCATCCAGAGTTAGACAATGGTCTACGTTGTGAAAGTTCCAAATATATCAAAATTAATGAATTTTCTGGAGATGACTGGATAGTGCGCCTTATATCAGATAAAGAAGACATCATTTTTAAAATGACGATAAACAACAACAACAACAAACAAAGCCTTTTCCCACTAAGTGGGGTCGGCTAATGACTATGATATCAAAATATGATCATCCAATGACAAGCTTAAGAAGTTGCTAAGACGCATAAGCATGACTATAAATAAATGACCAGTATAAAAATAATAATGCTTACGCTATGTGAGTAGAGAATTCAGTGCTCAAATACAACACATTAGCTCGTACAGGAGGATTTGCTTGCTGCACAAAGGAAAGTAGCCATCAATTGCAGGTCAAATTATCAATGGAAAAACTGATTAAATTATTTTATGTTACCTTTAGTACAGGCGTTACAGATCCATCCTTTATGGTGAAAATATCGGAAAGAGACAATGACTGAGATGTTTCGCCATGCTTTAGGAAAGCAGCTCCATGCTCATCCAAATCTTTTTCCATCTTCTCATATAATTTTGATCTTCTTTCCGTGTTTGAAATTGTTGAATCTGATTCAGGCCCTTGAAAACTCAGTTTGAATTCACACTCTAACCCTCTCTTAGACACAAGCAAAGACATGCAAAGTACACATACAAATATCTCCACCAAAATCAAAATTGAATTAAAAACTTAGTTAAAAGACATCGTGAAGGAAACTTCTGTTGACATCTTGCTACAGGATTAGTAAGTTAAACATTATAGTGAAATTTTTCAATTCACTTATGATTCCCTTAGATCCAGCAATTCAAGGCTTCTTTAAGAGACTCTATCTAATAAGTAATAACATACAAGCTATTACTTCAGTCATATATAATAAGACCAAAATTTATTACTCACACATGAATATTAATTATTCGGACCCTTAGATTGTTTTTTTCCTGGAAGCTGGGAAGTAGAGGGGTGATAGATTTACGGAATTAATTGATGCTTTATAGCAGCAATCATTTAGAGGGGAATCCTGCTAAATCAAGAACCGGTTTGCTTCAAGATCTCATTAATTAGTCAAGAAACACCCAATTCAACCTCATCTGAATTATTGCATCTTCACGAAACCTTACACGGATTCATCAGATAAATGGTGAGGGAGAGAAAACGATACCTGAGGAAGACGAGTATACGGCAACGGAAGAATTATGTACGGCCATACGAAACAAGAAGAAGAACAAGAATGCAGAGAGAAGCCAGATTAAGGCAACCGTCTTGGAGTGGGTCCACCAGCTCACAGTCCTACCCGTCATTTCGATGCACGGCGCGAAGGATCGAAGAAGAGTGAGTAGTAGTGAGTAGCGATGAAGCTATTAGCATCACAATCACCCATTCATTTGCCGATTCCTTCTCAGAGTTGGTGATGAATTGATGATAGAGCGTTCACACACAATTCTCATGTTCTTCTGCTCCCAACCTCACTCGTGAGGTGTTCAATGGGTTGGTTCAGTTCAAGCCGTACAGTTTTGGTGGGTCCGGTTGGTTGGGTTTTATTTTTGGTTTACCATAATTATATTTTGATTGACGAGAAGAAATTTGGATCTTTTGCTATCAAAGTTCATATTATCTCAGTTAATTATGAACTAACCGAAATAACTGTAGCAAAAGTTTAGCTATTTATTTGATTGGCATCATTGTTGTTAACAACATAAACTTAGACACCAAAGAATTTAGATCTTTATTGGTGTATTTAGATCTTCTGTTATCCAGATTCATATAATCTCAATTAGGGTTTGATGCTAATTATAATTTTTTTTAGCAAAAATTCAAACACAAATTTATTACGTCCTAAATTATTAGTCCCTTTCATTAAACTTAATCTCGCTGAATTGGTTGGGTTTCATTGGAAGTGAATGACTTGACTCGAGAAAATACTTGCTAGAAAAAAGATTGAACGTGAATGGACTTAACTAAAGAAAATATTTACTATACGATTATAAAATATTAAAAACATGTCTATTAGGAGTAGATGTTCAGTGATACGGTAGTACTGAACTTCAGTACATCCCTCCAATCAGTTGGTCCCTAAACCATTCAAGGTGAGCCCTAATTAATGTGAGTTTTTATTAATATTAACAAATGGCACTACATAATTGGAGGGATGCAATGAAGTTCAGTGGTACGGTACCATTGAACTTTTATCCGTCTATTAGATATAACATGATTTTAATGTGTTCAAGTTCAAATTTCTTCGTAAATCTTATTTTAAACATGTAATGCAATTTGGACCCAAACTAACCCTTAAAAGTGTAGGTAATCTACTTAAGTACTTGACTAATCAAACATTCTATACCAAGACTCGTGGAACTAGTATCGGTCAATATTCATCACACTAATCTATTTGAGATTAAAAGTTTATTTAAATATTCTTAATATTTTTAAAAATAGTCATGAAGTTAATGGAGGTGGGATATGAAGTACTTTGACAAAAAATTTAGGGCCTATATATACCTATTGAAGAAATCAAGTTCATGTAATTCGAGGATTTTTTATATATATATATCTATAGAAGGAGTCTCTATAGCCTTTGAGACATGATTCATGCAAAAATATTAACAAAATTCTATGCAAAAACCTACAACAACCAAAAAGGAGATAAGTGGAGAGAATGCCAAAAATGCAAACCGAAGATGGGAAACGTTAAGAACTTATAAAACAAAGACGAACAATGAATAAAGAGTCCGAGCAAGAGGCTTTGGTCCTCAAACTCATTAGCATAAGGAAATGTTAAAAAAGTTTTTGTTGGGGCAACAACCTGAAAATAAGAATAAACACAAAAAAAAGATATGTAAATTGTTAGAGAAATAATAATACGCGTGGTACCGGACTGAGGCACGGATATCTCGTTATCTTTAAGGTAATTCACGCCTCCCACGGGTTAATTTTGCTATATCACCCGGTGCAGGGGTACTTAGACGCGTTACCTCCAGGATACAACAGCCCAGTATTCGCCTGTATGTCTACAACCTCTGCACGTAAGATGTAGACAGAACTCTGTCTCCCACACCTTTCTCAACCCAAATGACACATATATTTTATATATATGTTTTTAGTGTTCTTCACTCACATTGTTCTTCTCTTCTCCTGAGAATTTCTTGTTTGTTTCTTCTTTCTCTCTGTTCATTCTCTCTATATTCCTTAACCAAAGCTCATATTTATAAGTAATATTTTGAGAGACGTTGCCAAGGCATTGTTGAAATATTATTATATATTCATTGATAACTCTCCAATCCATTGAATTTCATTAAAAACCATTCAAGTACATGGATGCAACGTATCCTATAATGATTTGTATTTTAACTGATTTAATTTTGCTTAATTTTATAATAATATTCCAACAATCCCCACTTATTATTATAAATTAACACACATATTTGACATTTAATCTTTGGGTAGAGACAGACTATTATGCATAATATAGATAGCTAAATTGCCTTGAATCTATATTTAGCAAAAATATATATCTTGATCCAGAGCCATGGTGGTATTCGCCTTGAACCATAACTGCTTAAGGGAGACAAGACATAGACCTTGCACATAATAATCCAGGTGCAATATATGAGCCCTAGCCCGCACATTATGCGACCGTGTGCGCACCCTGTTTCTTGAATGTGTTTCAAGAATATATGCCCTTCTATATTCTCATAGGAGCGGCCCCACTCCGTCACATTCAAATAAGTGAATTCTATCAAGAGTGTTCCTGCAATTAAAACACCCCACTCTTATAGAGCTACAGACTTCATTAAGAGTTTTTGAAAACTCAACCTCACATATCATTGCAGGAAAATGCACTTACACCATAGGGATAAATTAAGAGTTGAAACTCTTTTCAATGTGCATTTCAACAGCCACTCTATGAATTCGTTCGTCCCTTTGAACCAAGTTCTTAGGATCTCTAATCACAAGGTAGGGTATCCTCATAGGTTGCTTTTAATCCATACGGGCTTTAAATATTTATCCCCCTCGATGTACACACACCAGATTCTTTGACTATAGCTATAGTTTCAGAAAAACACATAATTCAAAGAATCTAGTAATGACGGTATTCATCACAATAAGTGATCACATATTATTGGCTCAAAAAAAACTCAATTTTATTATTGGCAGGTATCCAAAATTCATAAAATATATTTTTCAATATATTCTTCCACCAAATAATAATATTAGCCAATAAAATAAAACATTAATCCATTTAAGGAACTTTTCAAAGTCAATAATGTGACCACAAATTAATTATTATTGTACCTCTTTGTACAATAAAAAATATTTAATTAGCACCAAGTACTTATTAAATTAAATTAAGCACATCATCATCTCTAATTTGAGATGGTATCATCAATTTAATAAATTGACCACCAATAAACATATGCTTAATCTCACAATATAATTTGGGTCACATATTCACAACTTAGTTCCAAAAAATGAATTATGTAATTCATATTATAAATTGCATAGCAATTTTTAATAAAAACAATATACCGTCAAAATTAAGGTGAACTCATTTTAGATATCCACAAAATAAATATATACCCCACTATTGATGGGTTTTGTGCATTCTCACAAGAATTTTACAATTTCTTTGTTCACCCAAAAAATAATATTCTTGTGGACACTTATAAAACATCACATTTGAAATCACAAATTTTATATGTGAAAATTTTTACAAAAACCACAATTAAGTGAAAATTGATTTTTCACAATTATATATGTGTGCACACTTATTCACTATAAAGTGAATTCTCATTGTTTGAAAATATTTTCTCAAAATATTTCACCAAATTTATTTGGAAATTTTTCAAAATTTGACAAATTCATTTGTCACATATGACTTTAAAAGTCCACATGAGATATTGAAAATCTCACAAAACATAGAATATAACATTCTATAAAAACACCTTTAGCATTTTTCATGCTTCATCATATATAAGCTTATAAAAGCTTTTCACATGGCATTATCATTTTAACAAAAAATTATGAAATTTATCACATCTCTTAAATTCCATAAAATATTCATTAACTCATAATAGGCTTTATAAAATAATGGCTTAAAACCATTTCCATAAAATGAAAAACCAGAATATTCTCATTTCATTGTCCATAAAAAATTTAATTTTTATGACAATATATCCCAATAGATAATAGAATCATTTTCTAATCTCACGTGAGCTTAAAATCACTTCACATGACATTTAAATAATGTCAAAATATATGACCACCAAAATACATGCCAAAAAACCTTGTCATAAAATTATAATATTTTATGATCTTTATTTGGCCTCAAATCAATATAAATTTTGGTTCAGCACAAACTTATTAATTAACCAAAATTATATATTTACAAAAAGGCATAGAGGTGGTAACTCAAACACATTTTTTCATAGTAATTCACAAATAAAACTATATATTAAAATGTGCCACCCACTGTCAATAAAAGATTTATTTTTAAATGAATAAATATAACAGTGAGTGTTAAATATCTCCAGAAAAGGATAAAAAATATCTTTTCAAAATTTCTCATGTGAGCAACAATTTGATTGAAAGTCACATATCACAGATCTTAAAAGCTCACAAAATTTTATGAGTAATATTCATAAAAAATATGAAATATTATCATAAAATTAATTAAGTAATTTGATTGCATATTAGTGATATTTAAGATATCAACCATTTTCCCAATAAAATATTTGTATCACACAATGCTTTCATTCATTCTAATAACACGCATATATTCACACCAATTGTACAGACAAAGCATATAGCAAACTATCTTAAATAGTTCAACGTGCTTCTTGTACATTGAATATTTTAGTCATCATACTCTTCATTCTCAATTTATTGAATATCTCAGAGAATTCACATAAAATAAATTTTATATTTGTTCTGAGTAGATATTCAATATTTTCATAAGTATATGAAATATACTTTGGTATATCATAGTCCCTTCCAAAACTAAATTTTAAATTTTATGAGTCATCACCAAATAAAATATAAATATATTAATATTCACATGCTCACAAAAATTTAATCAAAATATACCAAAAACGTATGAATATATTTTTTGAGTTATTTTATGAAATAGAACTCAAATTTAATTTCTCACTATTCTTATTTTTCATTTGCTGCATTATGGGATTAACCATGAATTACCTTAAACTTGTTGGGGCAACAACCTGAAAATAAGAATAAACACAAAAAAAGGATATGTAAATTGTTAGAGAAATAATAATACGCGTGGTACCGGACTGAGGCACGGATATCTCGTTATCTTTAAGGTAATTCATGCCTCCCACGGGTTAATTTTGCTATATCACCTGGTGCAGGGGTACTCAGACGCGTTACCTCCAGGATACAACAGTCCAGTACTCGCCTGTATGTCTACAACCTCTGCACGTAGGATGTAGACAGGACTCTGTCTCCCACACCTTTCTCAACCCAAATGACACATATATTTTATATATATGTTTTTAGTGTTCTTTATTCACATTGTTCTTCTCTTCTCGTGAGAATTTCTTGTTTGTTTCTTCTTTCTCTCTGTTCATTCTCTCTGTATTCCTTAACCAAAGCTCATATTTATAAGTAATATTTTGAGAGACGTTGCCAAGGCATTGATGAAATATTATTATATATTCATTGATAACTCTCCAATCCATTGAATTTCATTAAAAATCATTCAAGTACATGGATGCAACGTATCCTATAATAATTTGTATTTTAATTGATTTAATTTTGTTTAATTTTATAATAATATTCCAACAGTTTTCCAATATCCTTTAGCTAGATTCGGAATTATTGTGATGTATGAAATATTAAAGAGAGAGTGAATGAGTCATACCTAGAACGTCCCGAATAAGAGTGACTAGGTCTTCCTCACTCTTTTCATGAAATCTCTCATTAAAAGATCAAGAGTTTTCAAATTCAAAAAAAGAAATCTACAAAAGAGGCGCCAAATTAAAATAATGCACAAGAATTACCATCCTGCCCTTCGAGCAATGACCCAACCAGTCACATCTCCCTGCAACCCCGCACGAGTTGATATGGACAGCCAAATCTTAAACGTGATGACACCTCTGTCAAAAACGACTAGATCTTAATAATCAGGAAATTAAATGATTAAAACAAAGAGTAAATTACACTGCCATCTCCTGAGAGATGCTGAAATTACAGTGCCCTCCCCTCTCATTTGAAAAATAACACTCCCCTTCCCTCACACATGATAATGGTCTACAATTCAGTCCAAAGTATATTTTTGGTTGACTTTTACATCCAAATTTATTGATTTATGTGCAGATCATTAATTCAACTTTTTTTTTACCATTTTGCCCTCACTTTGTGATTGAAATATTATGCTTACTTAAATGCCCTTTAGTGAACTCTCCAACATAATTTGGCTTCCTATTTGTGATTAAATATTTTTTTGGCCAGAAATTTGTGATTAAATATGATCAATTTGTTAATATTATTATTTTTTATTGTATTTTACAATTATTATTATTATTTTATTTCATTAAATTTTATGATAATTCTATATTAACTAACTAATTAGTTAGTCATTTTTTTATAATACTGTCTATTATTATTTTATTAAATATATTTTTTAATTTTTTATAAAAACGGTTAAAAGGGAATTTTTGTAATTAGTCAGTAATTTTTTATAATTTTATAACGTGTAATTATTTTTACAAATTTGATAACAAGTAATTTCTGTAATTAGTAATTTTTTTGTAAATTGTTTTCTTACAACTAGTATACTTTATAAAATTATTAACATTAATTTATGTAATTAATAAATAGTTTTTTTAAAAAATTTTAACTTGTATTGTTTTAGGAATTTCTTATAACAAAAAATTTACGTATTTAAAATTTTCATAAATTTATAATTTTATAAAAAAATTATAACTTTAATTTTTAAAAAACTTTTAACAAGTTATTTCTATAGTTATTTTTTATTTATAACGAAATTATAGCTTGTAACTTTAAAAAAATTGTTAACAAGTAAATTTGTAACTATTAATTTTTTTTATAATTTTGTGTTTTTTGTTAAAAAATTATTTTTACAAATTTGATAACAAGTCATTTCTTTAATTAATAGTTCTTTTGTAAAATTATTTTGATAACTTGTATTTTTGTACAAAACTATTAACGAGTAATTAGGCATATTTTGGTTAACAAGTACATGTATTTTTTTTCATTAAGGGGCATCTAACTTTAAGTAAGCATAATATTTTCATCACAAAGTGAGGGCAAAATAGTAAAAAATAAGTTAAATTGATGATATGCACATAAATCAATAATTTTTTTATGAAAAAGTCAACCAAAAGTGCACTTTGGACTCAATTGTAGACCATTATCATGTGTGAGGGGAGGGGACTGTAATTTTTCAAATGAGAGGGGAGGGCAGTGTGATTTCAGCATCTCTCAGGGGAGGGCAGTGTAATTTACTCTAAAACAAAAGAGCTGACCGACCTTGAATAATAATTCTTTAATTTTCTCTTATAAATCCAATATTTTTAAGCTTATGGTACTTAAGATATTTCAAGGATCATGCTCTCACATTACTCCATTGCCTTCTCTTGCTCCCAAGTTATTCTTTTATTTGTCTTTTTTTAAGTTCCCCAACCGGGCATCATTATCTTCAATCTTCTTCCATCATGTTTTCGACTCCTTACTCATTTTCAGTAAGGTGGCGTTTGGTATTCGGTGAGTATTTTAGTGGGAAGTGAAAGTGGAAATGGAAGTAGAAGTAGAAGTAGAAGTAAGTGATAAAAATATGTTTGGTATGCAAGGAAATAGAAGTGAAATATAAAAGTAATATTGTTTGGTATGGTGAGAAGAAGATAAAAGTATAAAATACCTTTTTTGCCCTTATTTTTTTGAAAGCCACAAATTTTTTAAGGGCATTTTAGTCTTTAAGCATCACCCCACCACAACTTCCCTCCTCACACACAAGCAACCTTACTCACCTCTCATCAAGGAAGTTGTTTCCCTTTCCCACTCATCATCTCACCACCTACCAAACATATCAAAACCTCACCTCACCTCACCTCACCTCACCTCACATATACTCACTCCCTACCAAACATGCCATTAACATTAAAAACATTATTATGTGACTTGATTTTATAAAGAAAAGAATAAATTATAATGTGTGTTAAAATATAAATAGATATGATATGGAGAATTTTAATTTAAACTCCTAAAGTAGACATGAGAGAATAATTATAGAGTGGGATGTGACAGTGAGTCCATTATATATACAACCTGGATTTTTGTCTTTTAACATTTTATTACATTTTCTGCATTTAATTTACTGCTACTTCAATAAAAATGCCTTGATATCAATTATAATGATTTAATTTGACCCATTTGACAAATATATATATATATATATATATATATATATGACTTGATTATTAAATGAGTGTGCCTTATATATGAGACTTAAGTAATTATTATAATGGTTTTTGGACATATCTGAATGTGAAATTCAAGTAGTCACGTTTAATTTGGTCATAGTAACAGACTCAGATTATAATACACAATAAAGGCACAATATAGTGAGATAAACAAAGAGAAGGAATGAAAGAGCATTTTGGTGGTCTCATGTACTGAATAATTCATCAGTTTTTCTCACTCCCCCACATATTTTAAATATCTCCGAATAACTATTCCCACCAATATGTAATTTAAACTAAAAGAGAATATTATACATTGTGATCCTAAATTTATATTATTTGCACAAAGACCCAAATTCAAATGGACTTGGGTCGAATCCACCAAGATCAGAGTGGACTGATCCATTTTCCTTCATATCAGTTTTGTGTAGATATTATTGCAATTATGTATATTCGGTAACCAGCAAAAATTGTAGGCTAAACGCCAGTAAGGAGGCACATGCCGTTGCTGTCTAGTTCGCCATATTTGATTTTCAAACATACTAAAATGAGGTAAATTCTGTAATTGTTATTAGTCTAAAATAATATTTTTAATAATTTTTTATAATTGAAATTTTTAAATGCCTCAAAATATATTTGTGATAAACAATTTTTCAAGTCTAGATTCCCTAAATTTGAAAAATGATAAATTTCTCTAATTTAAAAGATAGATAGAAATAAATATGTGGTATGGTAGATCCCCATTATTAATGTTGCGTATTTATTTAATATTTTATTTACATCTCTCTCATATTTTTGAGAAATGATAAATTTTAAGCATCTAAAACTTTTAATTATAAATAAAAAACTGTTAAAAAGCATTATTTAAACTAATGGCAGATAATGACCAAAAAAATGATAGATTATCCACTTTCTATTAAAATATTATTATATATACTACCTGGGACTATATGTCATGTTTGGTTGATAGAAAAACAAGGGAATGATCTTCTCCCTCTATATTCTTTCTACTAAATAAACTCTATTTTTTGTAATGTGAAAAAATTATATTTTTGTCTTTACTTTTTTACCCACTTTTATTTCATCCCACTTTTAATGTAAGAGTAAAATTGTCATTTTACCCACTTTTATTCCAATTATATTACATTATATTGACATGACATTTCCATTCCCTCCAACATTCTCATTCCCATTCTCATTCTCTAATTCATTCTATTTACCAAACACACCCATAATCTATAGGACTAAGATTTTATATGGGGTTAATATCAGGTTATTTTATAGAAAATGCTATATGAAAATTTAATTTTTACATTTCATTATTTTACATATAGAGTTAATATTAAGAAAAAAATTATATTTTTATTTTTTATTAAAAAATTAATAATAATTAAAGATATAAGTAGTTAATTACTATATATACTTATGAATTTGGCTGATAGTGTGCCCAAATTGATTGTGTCTAGACGTAATTCAACTCATTGTGATTAATAATTAATGGTGAAATGTTTATTTTGGTCCTCTATGTTTCACTCAAGTTTTAAATTGGTCCTTTATCTTTTAAAAGTTTTATATTGGTCCTTTATGTTTCCCAAACGTTTTATATTTGTCCTTCATATTTTATTAAAGTTATATATTGGTCCTTTATGTTTCATTCAAGTTTTATATTGGTCCTTTATGTTTCATTCAAATTCTATATTGGTCCTTTATGTTTCATTGAAATTTTATATTAGTCCTTTATGTTTCATTAGAGTTTCATATTGGTCCTCTCAGCATGATTTTATTATTGGCTTAAATGACGCTGTTTGGGTATTTTTGGTATGTCTAAGGCCACGTCAGCTATTTGATAAATGTAAGGGAGATTATGTGTCCACCTCGACACGTCACGTCAGCAGTTAACTTAAGAAATTGATGGATTTGGACGAAAGGACCAATTTAGAACTTTTGGGAAACATAAAGGACTAATTTAAAACTTGAGTGAAACATAGATGACCAAAATGAACCTTTAACCATAATTAATTAGTCTCATACGATCTAATTTTAAATCCTCTAAATTGTATGAAGTGTATTATCTGCATTGCCAAATGTTACGACACATATACGAATTTTAATTTTTGTTCAATGACCTGAATTATACACTTTGTATACTTGCACTTTAATCCATTCGGAAACACACTGATTAGTACCCACCATTTTCTTACACACTATATTCAATGGTGTTTTTAATCTGCTTGATTAATGAATGACAAGTTAATCATGTAGTATCACACAAATTATTAAGCAAAGTTTTCTATTTTTTCGGTATATAATGGACAAATATGCGATCTGAATGATCTGTGTAGGCATCTATCTTCCGATCCACTAGAGGTAGAATTCAATTTCATTGCTTGCCGCCTCTCTGCTTTAAAATGGACAGTGCTTATTTAAAATCGTATCCTCAATGGAAATGTATATAAACTAAAAGAAAGAATTTAATTTGCTAAAATATAAATTAAATCATGGATATACTTATTATTTTATCTGCATTTTCTTATATTTTTTGGTTGCACCACCATTATCCAAATTCTATTATGAGAAATCAGCTAATTCGATTTGGGTTTAGCTACCGTTAATGCTTATCACCCCTCCCTTGTTTGGAGGTCAAATTCGGGAGCTTTTTTCATATACTCAATAATACGAGGTCTTTAGCTCGGGATCGAAGAATCACACCCTCAAAAATTATAACCGTTGAAGTTGGAAAGTCCAAAATCTTACGGGTATATTTAGGAATTAAGAGAGAAGGGAATGTTAATTAACCTCCCTTATGTTCTTATCTTGTTTGGATGTTGTTAACTCCTTCAAAATACCTCAATTTAATTCGAAGTATCTTAAATAATGGAGAATTAAGGATTAATCTGTTATTATTTTTTCCTCCAATTTTCAACTTCCCAAACAAGGGGGAGATATATACGTTGAGGAAAAAACTAAGGTAAAGTTCATTAGGTGCTTGCTATAAAGTTCACCAATCATAAATTGTATTTTTACACTCTCTCTTCTTTTATTGGTTGTATAATTTATTGTCTTCTATATTCTCTCTTTATAATGATTGGTTATACAAAATTTTTTTGCCACATGTGTACTTTTTATTGGAGAACTTGATAGCAAGCACCTAATGAACTTTACCTTAGTTTAGTCCATATGTTGATCTCCTTTTCTCCCCTTCCCGTCTCCTCTTTAATTCTCAATCCAAACATGTTTTATAAATTTCTTCCTTGAAGATAACATTTCCCATGCATGACTCGTAGCATTATCTCTCCCTTCGAAAGTCAACGTCTATAGCGGCCCAACTCTATCCACATTAGTCTAATATTCAATATATTGTGCACTACATCTTAATTTGAAGCCCATGCCTTTTAATCTAGTCTATAAGTCACTTTTTTCATGATGGATGACTCTTATAAAACATTAATTGATACAAGCACAAGTTTTAATTTTAATCATATCCCTAATTTTATAGACAAAAATGTTGAATAGCATGTATGTGTGTATATATATATATATCACCTAAGTTGTAACTTGAAAGGAGTACTGCCTTTTTCCTTTACATTTTATCCCAAATTATATGTTTAGAAAATTGCAAAAATCATCCAAAAATCAAGGAAGATATTTATTATATATTCATAACATCTTTTTGAATTTTTTGCTATTTCCATATATATTCACACATACACACTGTAAACGTTCTAATTTTACACACGCTTGCTTGACGCATGCACTTATTCACCTAACTCCAAATCATGACCCATTTAATTAAAGAAGAACCCTATATATATATATAATATCATTCTATAACTATTTACTAATGAACATCTTTATTCCCTAATTTGCTTGTTCAAAAATACTGAAGACTTCATCTCAGCTGGTATATATATATATACTTAAATCTTATATTGCTTATATATATATATATATATATATATATATATATATATATATATTGTTTCTTATTTGTGCTATATATATATATATATATATATATATGGCTAATTCAAATCTGCTTTTTCAGCTGTAGTGCCCCATATATATAAAATTGCAACGTACCTTATTCCAATATTGACTATATATATATATATTTATATTCTCATCAAGTAATTATACAGATTATATTAATCCTATGTGGGCTTTGATTATGATTATTGATCAATAACCATATATATATATATATATATATATATATATATATATATATTCATGGCTGCTGCTTTGTAGTCATATCAATGTATAATATATAAAGAAAGTTAGCTTTGATGAATCATATTGCGGGGAAGAACAATCATAGTGGTGGGAATATCCTAGACTGCTTTTTCCCTTCCCTACTCATTTTGAATTGTATCAATCATAATAAATCTTCCTTAATATATATATATATATATATATATATATATATATATATACTTTAATTAGGAGGGAGGAAGAGAACATATATGTTTATATAGATATATTTAGATTCCCAAACCTAGCTAGATAGTGATATATAATATAAAGCAAATTTTACCAACTTCCTTCCTTAAATTTGATTAAATTATATATTCTCAACCATTCAATTTTTAAAATTATACTTATTTGTCTCTTAATTCATTTTATGCCAATAAAAAAACTTCTCAATACTATAATTTATTTTTAACATGATACTCTCAATTAAATAATGTTATTGTTAAATGGAGCTCAGATCCGCGGAGGATTAGTCCTTGGCCTGTCGGGCTGGGGGATACCTTGGGAAACCAAAAAATAATATTATTGTATCTATAATATTAAGGTTTGTAAGGGTATATTTGATAATTATGATGAAAAGTGAGGGAAAGATATTGTGAGAGAGGGAAAGCGAAAGAGAGAGAGAATCTCCTCTTTCTCTCCTCATTTAAATAACATAAATTGGGATATTTTAATATTGTAAATGATAAAGATAATAAAAAATAAAAAATTAATCCTTAATTATCTCTTTCTCTTAATGAACTTTTAAGTTTCTGAAATAGGGAGAGATGTAATATGCTTCTCTCCCCTTCTCATTAAACTCAATTAGGAGGGGAGAGATTGAAAGGGAGATTAAGGGAATGGGATGTTAAATAATGAATTATCTTATTCTTCTTAATTGGATCATTCAAAATTCTTTTTATTTGGAGTAATTCAAATTTGAAAATTGAAGGAGCGTTAACATAAAACCCCCTAATCCCTTTTCAAGAAAATATACATTGATGTACAATATTAAAAAGTAGAGGAGAGAGAGACACAAGGGTAGGTCTCACATGATCTAGTGATGTGTGAGATCCACCCCTGTGTCCATCTCTTTCTTTATTATACTTTTTAATGTTGTACAATATCGAATTTATTCTCATCCCTTTCCCTATAAAAGTTTAAAAACCAAACAAGGAGAATGTTATTAAATCATCTTCTATCCCCCTCCTTAATACCTAATCCAAATCTTGAAATCAAGATGGGAAGAGATTGAAAGGATGAGAGATTAATCTCTTCTTTCTCTCTTCCTCAACATTTGGATACCCAAAATTAGGATATTTTAAAATTATAAAGATATAATTGATGACTACAAATTAACCTTTCATTATTTCGCCATTGAATTTCTAATTTCAAATGGTATATGTTTGGATTGGATATTAAAGAGTGGACATAAAGCGATCTTCCCCTTGAATGGGAAGTTAGAAATTCAAGAGAAGATAATAGAGCATTAAAGTACAATCTCTCATCCCCCTTCCTCCTCCTTCTAAATACCAAACTTACCCTTAGAGCACGTTTGGTATGCAGGAAAGGATATAAAGTGAAGATATGTAAAATTAAAAAAAAGGTAAAGTAATTTTAAAAATGAAAAGTGTGTTGAGAATGTAAAAAATATAATGAAAGTGTGTTTGATAGATAAAAAAATATTATGTAAAGCTTATTGAAATTCGTAATTTTACATTACATTACACTTTGTCTCACCAAACATGGCCTAAAGGATATAGATGTTTTAAGGTACGTTTGGCAATTAAGAGGGGGAAGAAAGGGGAGAAATTGGAAGGGGTTAAGAAGAGAGATGGGAGGTTAAATCATAGGTTATCATCTTTTTGTTTGAATCTTTTGAAATTTCTTAATTTGTAGTAAATATAAATGAAAGAAGTTTAAAGAGGGTTAACACCAAATCTTCTAATATCTTTCTCTATAAAATTTTAAATGCCAAACAAGAGAATGGTCACTAAAATACTCTTTCTTTCTCTCTCCTTCTCCTCCTTAATTCTCTCTTTCTTCGTACTCAATTCAAACATACTATAATTAAAAATAAATTGAAAGAGATATTTATATAATATTATATCAAGATATAGAATATAATTTTAAAATTAAATGAGTGATAATATAAATTAATTTTCAGAGATACTAGTATAATTAATTATTCTAAAAATCTAAGAAAAATATGGGGGGGGGGGGGGGGGAAGGGAAAAAGAAGCCCCATTGAGCCTTGGCCAAGTAGTAAAGAAGGGATCAAGGTATGTGGGCATAGCCATACCATACCCATATGTTTATGATTATGAAACTTCATATTTTGCAGAGAAACCAATCATTCAACGAGACCATTCAAAAGGATGATGCCCCCACCAAATGAACGGTCCTGATTGATTGATTGGGATGGTTGGTGGGCCCCAATCAAAGTAGGGTCATTTTATCATTTAACATTTAAAATATAACACTCACCGTGGATCCTTTATTGCTGCTATATATATGCTATGCCATTGCCAGCATAGCTAGCAACTGCTTCCTTCATGACGACGAGAGAAAAGAGAAAATGAAAAATCATTTTATTATTTTTTTTCTTTTTAATTAAAAAAAATTAAAAATTGAAAGGTAAAAAAAAAGATGAGGAGGAATGATCCACCTGTTTGTCAGTGAAATTGTACATTGGTTTAGGCAATAAGCAGCATCCGGGGCCCACCACCTGAGGCAACACCTGGAACCGATAAGGCCCTGACCCCACCGTACAATTACCCCTCCATCCTCACAAAAAATCTTAATCATTGACGCAGTAAATTAATAAAAAGTAAAAACCTCCAACTTCATCGCACACACATTTTACGATCACAAAGAAAGTATTTCAGAATCATCCAAAAGCAACCACTGTAATTTCTAAATTCACTGTGACTACTGTTTCATCACTTTCTTTTCGTGGGGGAAAAAAATGGTAAACATATCTCAACCTTACTGTTTCATCACTTCACTGTACATTTAAATACACTAAGACAGATTTTTTTAATTAATTAAATAATTATTCTGAAATGCCTGTTAGGTGGAAACTAACCAAAGCGTGGAAAAAAAAAAGGGAAGGAAAGTGAGTCGTTTTCTTCTGTTGAACATAAAAAGCATAAAATTACAAAGTAAAAGGAAAATTGCACAAACAATGATGGTAAGATCGATATCGTGTAGTGAAATAATTCAAAAGGGAACATTTTTTTTTTAAAAAAAAGCCAGCCAAATAATAATACCCCATTGTTAAATTAAAATAGTGTCATCTCTCTCCCAAACCCTAAAAAAAACCCTCTCCTCCAAAATATTAATCACACCAGAAAAAATTTAATTAAACTCAAGTTTTAAGAGCAATCAAACCTCACGTGTGTGAATACATCATCAAACCACTACACATACATGTGTAGGTATAGAAACCACATGATGAATAATCATGATCATCATCGATCATCTATGAGTGGTGGCTGGTGGTGTCGTGCCGATCATCGCCGCCGCCGCCACCACCGTGATGGGATTGGGACCCACTTGCCTGGGACTCGGACAACCCGATGACCGGGCGGTACGGTGCGGTCAGCCCGGCCAGCATACTCAAATGCCCTTCGTTGACGTTATTATTACCGGAAGACCCAAGTTGTTGTTGCTGCTGACTAGGCATCAAGGCCATAGGGGTAGGGAAGTTCATGAAATGCAAGGCGCTAGACATGCCGCTTCTGTACAATCCACTATTATTCACTTGCGGTGGGAATGTCCACACCGGATCCCCGCTCATCACTTGGTTATTTGAATTCGTCGATAGCATCCAGAAATTCGCCGCCGGACTCGCCGCCGGGATCGCGCCGGCGCTCGACTGCAACAAATAGCTTCCCAATTGATGATGATGATGCGGCGACGACGACGTCGTCAAGTCCTGCTGCTCCGTGATCGGCCGCCGTTTTCTCCCCGGCATACCGCCGACGTCTTCTGTCGCGGCCGACTCCGACAAGTCCAACGCCGTCGTCGTCGCCGCTCCTTCCTGCTTGGCTTGGAGGAGCGTGGTGGTCAGGTTGTTGGATTGGAAATTGAGGAGCGTCGACGTGGCGGAGTTGTCGGAGGACAAGCCGATTCCGGCGGGGAACAAGGAGCGGCGGTGTTGCTGGAGGGAGAAGTTAGGGTTGAAATAGGAGGATCTAAGCTGGGAGGGGACGGACATGGTGGAGCCGGAGCTACGGAGTGAAATATTGAGCGAAGTGAAATTAGCGGGGATGGTGCCGGTGCCGGTGGCGGCGATGACGGCGGGCTCGGCCTGCTGTAGGAGCCACTCGATGGTCTCGCCGTCGGACTTGTGTCCCAGCTCGCGCGTGAGTTGGAAGACACGCGCGGCGCAGAGTGCCGGCATTCGAATGCGGCGACCGCGGCCGTCGACCTTGGTGTGGCGGTCCTTCGTAGAGGTTCGCTTCGGCGGCGGCTTCTTCGGCGGGTCCACAGCGGAGGAGATCAGATTATTGTGGTTGGATCGGTTTGAATTATTGGAATTATTATTGGAAGGAGGCGTGGGTTCGGCGGAGATAGCCAAGGAAGGGTAAGGGGATGAGGTGGAGCAAGAAGCAGCAGCTTCTTGATTAATATCTTCCTTCTTCTCTAAGAGCTGGAAGGGAAAGGTTGGACGGTGGTGATGATGATGATGGTGGTGGTGGTGGAGATCATCACCTCCTTCCATTAATAAAGTAGAGTGTGAGTGTGAGTGCTTATTATGGGTATAGGTATAGTGATAGTATTAGAGACTAGAGAGTGTGTGTGTATGTGTGTGTGTGTGTGATAAGTGACCTCAGTGAGATGACCCTATATAGTTTAATGTCTATATGGTGGGTCTATCTCTATATTTAGGGAACAAGAGTGTGTGCGTGTGGGTGTATTATTTGGTTTCCCTCTTTGTACAAGCGAAGGAGCAGGTTGATGTAAAGAGTAAAAGAGAGAAGGGATAAGGGAGGAAGAAGATGTTTAAACAAGAGAAAAGATAATGAGTGGGAATTATACATGGATGAGCTAGCTGAGCGTGGATATCCTCTTTATGTTTATGTTATTTTGGTAATTGGTCACAAACTCACAATTGATTATACTCTAACTAAATAGTTTGCTTTAAAAATCATGTTTTTTTTTCTTTGGAGAAAAAGAAATTGGTTTGTTCTTGTTGTTAGTTTTACAGAAGGAGGAGGAGGAGTTGGGGTTTTTATGGTGGTTGGAATGGACAGCTTCTTTGGTTCAGAGTCCACGTGAGGGTGGTAGCTCTTTTAATTTTAATTTTGTTTTAATTTAGAGGATTGATGAATGAATGAATAAAGAGTAAAGAGAATGGAGGGAGGGAGGGAGGGAGGGGGAGGGTGGGACCCAATCCCAAGTCAAAAAATAAGGGGAGAGACCTGGAAAGCAGAGATTATGAGAGGGGGGAGGGAGAGTGGGTCCCCATCTCATTCAAGTAATCATTTCGTTTTGCCCTTTGCCCTTTGCCTTTTTCCTCTGCACCTTTGCTGCCAAACTTTGGGATCCCTCAATAGAAAAAATTTATGTCCATTTCCTTATGGTTATTTCATTTAATTTTTTAATATAATTATGACACGTGGCAAAAAGTATTTAAATGATCAATCACAGAGAGAGAATATAGAAGACCACCTTTTATATGATCAATCATAGAAGAAAGAGAGTGTAAATACAATATATGATTGGTGGAATTGGAGGAAATGGACATAAGTTTTTTCCTTCCTCAATTCCCCCTTTCCTCCTCAATATAAATTATGATTATGAGTATGCTTCCCTCTTCATTTTAACCATAACACTACCTTCCTTTCGGATCCGAATCTGTTAAAGTGTAGATTCAGTAAAGTGTGTGAAATGCATACTTCATGATCATTGAATAAAACTATTACAATACGAATACGAATATCAATTTTTATTTAACAATCTGAATGATACACTTCATACACTTTATAATTTCTGCACTTCACTAAATCCAAGTTCCGTCCTTTCAAGTTCCATCATATATAATTCTTCCATCCCTACCCTTTCCAAACATCTTACATAAATTAGACAATTCAAAGAACTCATATATATATATATATATATATATATATATATATATATATATATATAAATACTATTATTGATTCTCTATATATCTTTCAACTTTTATTTTTCATAATTATCTTTTTCACTTTCAAGACCACTACCTTTTTTCACTACCATATATAGCCATATTTAATTGCCTATCATCAACTGCCTAAACAACCATGCATGTCTACTTGTTTCATATATCAACACATGCCATTTTTTTCTCAATCAAAGTAATTACCAAGATTCTTGTAAAAATTCAGACTTTTATTTTTTATTTTGGTTCACACTGTTCTCTTTTGGCTCAAGCATGTGAAGAAACTATATGGATTATTTCTCAATTTCCTTTTCTTTGCATTTATGAATATATATATATATAGGTAATCTAATTTTTCTTTCATACTATGTATCGAACCTGACCTCCACCACACAAGAAAATAATAAAAGAAATTTTAAAAAACTAAATCAAAGTGAGAGAATTTAATTCGTGACACTTTTTCATTGTATTTAATTCTCATGACAGTGAACGATCATGTCATCTTGAGCTATAGTCTCTCGTCTTTAATTCAATTAATTTTAATTTCTCATCCTACATATAATATCCTTTTCACACTTATTAATTTCTACTAACTGTAAAATTAAATCAGATATATAATAGGAGTAAAAAATTGAATTAAGTTAATTAGTGGAGTGTAGAGTAGCTTCAGTCATACATATCATCATCACACATGCAAGAAGAAATCAGCAAGCTAAGGCCATTAATTAATAATGATCATATTTCTCAATCAAGCAATGTTTTAGATTCTTCATTTATCCTAATTATTAATTATAAGCAAGCCTTAATATTATTAATGTGGGTACGTGCCGTGATTTGTTATCCGTTTAGAACTAGAAGCATGCATTGCATCCTATTGAATAGCGATTTGGTATTCCTCAAATAAGATGTTAAATTTGAAACCTCTGTGATACAGACCAAATTTAAATTAATCGAAACAAAGTATCGAAGATCAGGTGCAACCAGCAAAAAAAAATTAATGACGATTGACCGGAGTGCATATATAACAATATATTCATAATGTTTTTTTTTCAATATATATTAATATTGTCTGTTTCTTAATTAATTAATTAGAATAGAATTTGAGAAATAATAGTTGGGGAGACAATGAAAAGTGAGGACATGAGAATCCCCAGCTTTTTACACCATATCTTGTCGCCAAATTAAATTGCAATGCTAAGAAATGCAAAGACTTATAAACGTATACCCACAAGTTGACAAAATTTGGACGATTTCTTTTGATATTTTGATAGCGACTCTATCCTTAACTATATCTTGCTCATCCAAATCAAACTTATTATTAGTATGTTTTAATTCAACAAGTATTATATATATATGTAGTTTATCGCTTTAATTTATTATCTTAATTGATTAATTTAGTTAAAATTAAAAAATTACAAATATATCATAAAAATTTAAATAATTGGCACAGTATAAATTAAAGCATATCTGTAAAAGGTCAAAACTCTAAATTAGTCCCTTATATTTGCACGAAGTTTTATATTGGTCCTTTATGTTTCAAAAAGTTTAAATGGGTCCTTTATGTTTGCAAGAAGTTTCAAATTGGTCCTTCCGTCCACTTCCGTCAATTTCTTAAGTTAACTCCTGACGTGGCGTAACCGAGGTGGACACATAATCTCTCATACGTGTATCGGATAGCTGATGTGGCCTTAGATACACTAAAAACACTCAAACGACGTCGTTTAAGCTAAAAATAAAATCATGCTGAGAGGTCTAATATGAAACTTTAATGAAACATAAAGGACTAATATAGAACTTCAATGAAACATAAAGGATCAATATAGAACTTCAATGAAACATAAAGGACCAATATAGAACTTCAACGAAACCTAAAGGACAAATATAAAACTTTTGGGAAACATAAAGGACCAATATAAAACTTTTGAAAGATAAAGGACCAATTTAAAACTTGTGTGAAACATAAAGAACCAAAATGGGCATTTGACCTCTGTAAAATAAAAAAAAATAGTTGGCATTAAATTAAATCATCTTACTTACCCTTTCATAAAGTACTATATATATATATATATATATATATATATATATATATATATATATATATATATATTTATATGGCTGTGGATCCTTCCTGTCAACGGTCTCTTAAAATAAATATTTATTAATTTATTAAATACAAAAAAAAAATGATGGGAGGATGTGGGAGTGGGAGTGGGAGGGAGAGAGAAAGTAAACATGATGGGTAGTTAGTGTTGAAACAAATAACTTCCTATAATTTAATTTATTATTTTAAAATATAATAATAATTATTTTAGTTTATAAATTTAAAAATTATCAAATATTTAATATTTTATATTTTAAAATATAATAATAATTTTATATTATATTTTTTTAAAAATAAATTACATGCACGGTACGTGCATGCGAAGCCTCTAGTATATATAATGAGAGTTTGATTTGAAATAAAAAATTATAAACTAAAAAAAAAAAGTTGTCTCAAAAGGGGATCGATTTATACTTCTTTAACCATATTGATCAATGACGACAGTAGGAGGTATAGTTAATTATTTATAACCCTTAGCTTAACTTCAATCTTAGAGCACAGGAGATAATGGGATTGGGTCTAATATTCTTCTCATCATGCGATGATGAAATTATATGGTTTAAAATTGAGTTTAGAGGAAGTAATATTTAATTAATTTGGCTTAAATAAAAGTGTCTATAATAAAAAGAACAAATTAAATTACTATATCAAATTAATCCAAGGGTGTGGTTGTCAAGGATTCACCTAGGGTATGGAGCAACTTTTGAAGTGTCTACAAATCGGCGAAAGAATTTATTATTATGCTCGATGGTGAATTCCCTGATTTAAAAATCAAAATAATGACTCCATCAAATTTAATTTTTCTAAGATGGAAATTATCAATTTTATCTTCTTCCAATTAATTTACTTCCTACTTTAAGTACATGTATAGATAGTAGATGTTTTACTGAACATGTTGGCTGTAGGTTGTTGTAATGCTATTTGACTATTCTTGGTGTTGTATATATGTAGTTTGGGCCTCTATGTAATTAATGTATATACGAACTAATTTAATTGCACGGAGAGAACGTATAGTTCAATGGTATCGTATTATTGAACTTCAGTACATTCTTTCAATCATGTAGTGTTATTTGTTAATATTAATAAAAACTCATATTAATTAGAGCTCACCTTGAATGGTTTATGGACCAACTGATTGAAGAGATGTACTGAAGTTCAGTACTACCGTACCACTGAACATCTACTCAGAGAGAACAACATTTTCAAGGAACAAAAAGTTTAGAATTTTAATCTTTGATTTTGAAAGATGATATATATATATATATATATATGCAATAGTTAATTTACTCTTTTAATTAAGAGTAAATTATTATTTTAGTTCCTGAAAGATAAAATTTGTCTTAATTTAATCACCGAAAGATAGAATTGTCTAATTTAATCCCTAAAAATTGCAATTGATCTCAATTTAATTCTTAAAATATTCTCTGTCATTTATGTTAAAGGATATTCTCGAAGACTAATTAAACTGAGACAAATTATATTTTTTAGTGTCTAAATTGAAACCATCATTTATATTTTTTTATATATTAAATTTGACATTTTCATTTTCACGAAAAGTATATTTGATATGCGGGGAAATGTTGGGCCCCACAAAAAAGAGAAAGAAGAACACACAAAAATTTTAATGTGGTTCGGTGCCTCAAGACCTACTACCACGACCCCCACTGGGACAAATTTTACTACTTGTAATTTTTGAACGAAAAAATTACAAACCCTCCTCAATACATAAAAATAACCAAAACCCAATACACCAAATCGTTATATTCTAGTATTCTTATGTGTGTTGGAACCTATATAACTCACACCTATTTATATAAGCTCCTCACTCACTCACTCCACACACCCCACCAATGTGGGACTTTGAATTACACACACAACAGGAAATTGAAGTGAAATGTAAAAGTAATATTGTTTGGTATGGTGGGAAGAAGATAGAGAAATAGAAGATAAGAGTATGAAATACCTTTTTTGGCTTTACTTTTTTAAAAGCAAAAAAAATTTTAAGAACATTTTGGTCTTTAAGTCTCATCTCACATTCCCTCAATTTCCATCTTCAACATGAGGGAAGGAAGCTTCACTCTACGGAGGAAAGCTTAACCTCACTTTCCCTCTGTATTGCTGTACCAAATGTGCAAAGTGTTGGCATAAACCTCACATAATCACCTTCCTTACTGGTTTGTTCTGCCAAACGAGGGCTATAAAATGATAATTCATTCCATAATTGAGTAAATTTAAAGATGTAAGTGGAAAACATAATTAAGTATTTAAGGTAGTGGTAATGAGTACCTAGGCATGGAATAGAAAAATTGTAGGATGAAATGGGATAGAAATGGCCAAAACAAATGTCACGATTGGTTAAAACTCAAAAATTAATTCTATAAGAATGATAGTTTGAACTCTCTGATCAATGTGAGGCTATTATTTTAAAAAAATTTGAAAAGTCTCCTTTTTATCTTAATAAAATATCAATAGTTACCCTACTTAAATTTTATTTTGGTAAAGAAAATAATAATAAGAGAAGGCACTCCCAAGTACTACCGGACAAGGTGTCAGTGGCATGTTGGGGAGATCAACAGAGGTCCAACCCAAAGGATTAGTGCACAGGCCTAAACCGCAAACAGTTTTATCCAATCACAACTATTCAACTAGTCCTTGGGTGCCAGAGGATCTCCCTGAGGAGGGATACCTACCAAAGCAGGATTTTGGTTGACTTTAGGGGGACGAACCTCACCCATAGGTGAGGCGAGAACTTTCATCCGAATCCTTGAACATCTGTGTCAACCCACTTTGGCCCAATTAAAATTTTTTGTACCAAAGAAAATGGGAGGGAGTAGTGAAATTAAAATGGGTATGTCCTGTCCACGAGGGCATATAGTGGGCCTGCATTTGCAGAGAGAGAGAGAGAGAGAGAAGAAGTGGACCAGAGAGAGATATTAACCATTGCTGCCTTTTCTGAGACCACATGCCTTGCTACTTATGTATGTCATATTGAACAAGACAGCTTACCTTACAATATCTTCTCTCTACTACATCTACATTACTTTTCCTAACACTCATTAAGAATTCATTTCAGACTTATACAAAATTTATAAAATTATTTTTATAATTTTTTTTCTAAATTCAATCCATATAATAGTTAAGTTGAAGGGCCTCATCGAATTTTAATTAATTGTCAGAGGTTCGATCACTGATTTTGAGAATAGAACAGTTATAAATCTTCTGATCAACTGTCTTATTCTTCAAAGTACTTATAAGTCAGCGAGAGAATCAATTATCATATTAGACTGTAATTAAAAAAATTATAAATATCCCTCTCTTCAACTCTAAGGTGGCGTTTGGTAGCCGTTGAGTGTTTTAGTGAGAAGTGAAAGTGGAAGTAAGTGATAAAAAGTATGTTTGGTATACAAGGAAATAGAAGTATAATGTAAAAGTAATATTGTTTGGTATGGTGGGAAGAAGATAGAGAAATAGAAGATAAAAGTATGAAATACCTTTTTTACCTTACTTTTTTAAAAGACACAAATTTTTAATGTATTTTGGTCTTTAAACTTTACCTCACATCACATTCCCTCTACTTCCCTCCCTCCACATCAGGAGGGAAGGAATGTTCCCTCTGTAGAGGAAATCTTCATTTCACCTTCTCTGTATTGAAAATATACCAAACGTACAGCAATTCACCTTCATCTCACTTTTTTTTATGGGAATTGAGAAAGGCATACCAAACATGTTCTAACTTCCTATTTAATTGGACATGGTAGCAACCCAACAAGAACATCGATCTCTCTCTCTCTTCTTAGTCAATACATAATGTTTGGTCCCACTCGTGTAGATAACTACTTACCACAACGCTAGTTGTCATATGAAAGCGATCTCTTTTACCTAGCTACACCTAATTTTGTGTTTTTTTTTCATCCCTTTATTAATTACAACCTTCATTTACCTTTTTTTTCTAAATTGAATTTATAATTTCCCACCATACACTATTCGATAGTGAGACTTCCTGAGATCTGACACTAAAAATTAGTAGGAGAGATTGGAATTGGTGGGTTGGTGTTATCGTCACATAAATAGAAAGAGATGATGACCACAGTTACTCTTATTTTTTTTTTTTAAAGTAAAATCTCCTGTTCAAATTTGTGTATAAAAAAATTTTACTGAGAGAATTTTATTTACATAATTATATTATAGATCTCAACTATATTATCAATTCATCAAATTCAATATAACCCGACGCATTGGATTGATTCGATTGGAGTTGACGATTTAGTTCGAGTTTATCAACTCGAACCATAACGGTTTTATTGATGAGTTTGTGTTTATTAATATTAATCCACCTTCTTCTTCTTTGTTGCTATGTTTTGTTTTCTCTTTTTTCTGTGGAGGTTTTCTCTTCTATTAGGGAAGATTTTTTCCTTCCATATTAGAGAAGATTTTCTCCCTTTTATGGGAGTTTTTTCTCTAATTATAGAGATATTTTAAAGATATACAATATTTGGATTTATGTTCCGGCATGAAGAAAACGACTAGAAAGATGGTTCCCTCAGAGAGGGAAAAGGGGTGTGTTGCCTCTTCTTTATATCTTCAAGTTTTTTTCTCAGCTTGTAAGGAATTTTGTAGATCTGTAAAAATGTTGTATGCCTTTTGATTTGGATTTGGATTTAGATTTTAGTCTTGTTAGGTATGTTACCTAAGATTAATTATATCCTCTAATGGGTATCTTTTTAGGAGTGCTAGACTGTATTAATATTGTTAAATGTTTGCCTTGCTTTATCTCCTATGATGTATGGCTTTGTACCAATTTTTTATGAATGAATGAAGTTTTTTTGACAAAAAGAAAAAAAGAACCCCAAACCCAAATCCACTATTTTATTATTTTCTTAAAAAAATATTATATTCACTTAAATTTACGATGATCTTCTCATATTGTTTGTCTTTTTTTCTATTTTTTTTTGCAAAGCGCTGTAATAATATGATTAATTATTTAAATTGATTATAGGACAATTATAATAAAAATATTTTTTAAAAAATATTATTCCATTATAATTTATTTTGAATTTCAAATAATTATTTTATTAAGAGGAATGTAATTGGCTCTTAATTTTTTATATTGAAATTAATGTGAGTGTCGCCTGAGTGAAACATTTAAATATACATTTAGTTATATATCAGAAAATAATTTGTTTATTTAGAAAAAAATATATTTTCATTTATATTTGAATTCATGTTTGTTCATATAAATTTTAATATACAGGATAAAGTTTCTTTCTTTTTTTAAAAAAAAATTTAGAAGGTTGGTTATTTTTGGACATGGGAGGCTCATTGGATTTTGGATGATATGATAATACACTTGATATTTTAAGAATTGAATGTCTTATTTATTTTTGAAAACTAATTTTGTTTGTAAAAGATTATTCTTATTCACCATAAGCTTCTTTTTTTTTTAATTTTAAAAATATACATTTCCATTTAAACTTTGAATTCAAGTTATAAGTTTGATTTGCCTGGTATCAATATTAATTAAATGATTAACTTGTTTTGAAGATTTTATTTGGCTGATTATTCATTTTCTTTAAAATTATTTAATTTTTGGAGAAGTCAAGTTTTTTTTTTTGAGAATATGTAGAAATAATTAAATTTGAATTCAATACAAGTTTGATTTTCAGTTAGTTGTTGTTGATCAATTTCAACTTAGGATAAACATGTTTTGAATATATTTTTTTTAATAATTTATTTTCTTTAAAATTAATTTTTTAGGAGTAATGATTTATCAAAATGCAACACTTGTCAGTGGCTCCTTTAATTTATTCACATTAAGATCTTGTTAGCCTATAATCAAGTACTCTACTTTTATTTTCTTTAAAGATATTTTATTTTTGAAGTAGTTATGATTGTTAAGAAGGCGACATACCAACATTATTTTGTTTTTGGAAGGGTTAGATTCAGTTGAAGGTGTGACACTTGTAAAGATCTTCTTTAGTATACTCTTTTTTTTTCATTTTTCTTAAATTATTTATTATTGAAGGAGTTAGGATTCACCAAGAAACAAATATTTGTGAGCAGTTATTTTATTTTTGGAAGAGTTAAATTAACTATTTTAAATAATAATGACTTAAAAGATAATCATCTATTAATTATTATATATATATATAAAGTAGAGTTGGTGAGCATTTTAAATATTTTTTTGTTGGAATATTTAAAAAAATATATGAAATTAAAAGAAAAAACATATGCCTTTCAATATTTTAAGATTGAATTAAATTTGATTTTAATATTTTACCTTAATTTTAAAATAATTTTTAATGATTTATATCATTTTAAAAAAAATTATTTATTTTTGCAAAAAAATTATATTTATTAAATTATAAAAAAAAAATTCTAAAGAGTCACTTGTTTTAATTCTAGATTGGTAGAATTACTTGTGAAAAAAAGAAACTAAAGTACCACTTGTCACAATTTCAAATTTATCAAAATTGCTTATATATATAATGATTAAAAGTTTCAATTCAAATACGGTATATAGAATCAAAATGGAATAATGATTTTCACATAATTCTCTCATCACTAATTTTAACCTTCTCCACGTGAGAAAAACAGATTTAAGAGAAATAAGAGATTAAGTTGTTCTTATACTTATTGAAAGTTTACTTAATTTGTAATTGAGTGCCTAGAGTTTAAAAATGTACAATTAACATTTTATTTTTTTTCAAAAAATAACAATTTAGTTATTATTTTATGCACTCAAAGCCATTACAAAAATGACAATGACACAATGTCATAGAAAAAATTAACCGTGGCATGTGTACATGATGTAGGATGAGCAACATTAGTGGACATGTGAAGCAGTGGTGAAAATGGGTGAATATCTCATTGATTTAGACGGTTGGAATCTTTGTGAACATAAAGACTTGAAGGTTTGAAGGAGGGTTTGACTTACAATCATATTTGATTATAATTTTGACATCTTATCATAATTTAATAATTTACCTTAGAGAAAATAGTTTAGAATTTCCATGTAATAAACCAAAAAAATATACTGTTGTTATTACAGCACTTGTTAGCTAGGTTTCGTTTTTATTTTTTTGAAAACTTTATCTTACAGAATTCTTAGAGATGTCACATGTTACTATTGTTTAATTTTTGATGTATTTATATACACATTATTAATAAAAAATACTTAAAGTGGAAAAATAGATAACATGGTTGCATGCATTAATATGGAGATCGATTCTATTCTTCTGACAAATAATGTTTCATTATGCTAGTCTTACACAAATTAAAACGGTTGGACCAAAAAGAAATTTGGTTTGAATAAACAATTTTTTTTTTATCTTTGAAAGATGAACAATAATAAATTTAGTTCTTGAAAGATTATAATTATATTTACTTTTTAATAGATCATGTTTGTAATTTATATTTGAACCGTTAACTATAACGGCTTAAGTGATGTTGTTTGTTAAATATTGACGTAATAGCATTAAATATTTTGTTAGACATCCAATTAATTAAATCGATAATTACGTGAAAAAATAACTTATCCAATGTTATATGAACTTGAATAATGTATAATAGTCAACATTTTACATTTTTTTCTGGCTATAATTGAAGTCTATATGGTGTTGAATAAGCTTCTTTTGTACCTAAAATAGTTGATAAATTCAATAAAATGCTTAATAGGTCACATCCTCTCCGTCATTAATTAACAATAAACGATTTATATATAGAAAGATACGCGTGAAAAAAAATTTCAATTCGGGGAGTTCTATTTTAATTATGAGGACCTCAACTAATTCAAATAAAATTACTTTTAATAAAAAAATACTTGTAACAAAAAAAAGTTCATAGGTTGAACAAGGAGGAATTCACTAACTTGTGGTTGTTTCCTCTTTTCACTTCCATTAGCCCAATACAATTTCAATCCTTCAAAACACAAGATACTTAGAGTGTGTTTGGTTAGTGGGTAATATTGGATTTGGATATAATTTAATATTACATCAAACATTCTTCTTATTAAATATATCTTACTTTTTGTAATGCGATAAAATTATGTTTTTGTCCTTGCTTTTTTACCCACTTTTAATTTAAGGGTAAAATAGTCATTTTACCAACTTTTATTCCATTCGCATTACATCACATTGACATGGCATTTCCATTCCCTCTAATATTTCCATTCTCATTCCCTCACTCATTCCACCTACCAAATACATGCTAAGGGTGTGTTTCGTTAGTGGGGTGGAGTACATCCAACATTCTTCCTACCAAATATACCTTACTTTTTGTAATGTGATGAAGTTATGTTTTTAGTATTACTTTTTTATTCACTTTTATAAGTTTATTACATTATCACTTTTAATTTAAGGATAAAATGATACTTTTATTTCACTCACATCATATCACATTAACATGACATGTCCATTGTCTACAACATTCTCATTTCCATTCTCTTACTCATTCCACCTACCAAACACAATTACATTTATTTAAATGGATGGCAAATTTTATTAAGGGAGAAAATTTTATTTGTATAAATGTACAGTAAACACTCAACTGAGTTTATATTACTTTCCAGTTTTCGCAATCTTCTCAATACTTTTTTTTTTCCAGTATGTAACTGATCATAAAAAATGTTATGTGAGATCAATCGTTTGTGTTTAATTTTTTTGATTGAAAATAATAATTAATATAGTAGTATTGAAAAGCAATATGTATTTAGGTGATTTGTAAAAAAAAAAACTTTTTACTATCAACTATCAAGTTACCAAAAGACCATGTATATATTTTATGGGTTGGTCTATTTTATAGATAAATTAATAGTTGTAAAAATTAATTTATTATTGTTAAATAGTATTACTTTTAATTAATAAAATATTTTTAAAAGTGATAAATATAGAATTTTAATACAAATATTTTTGTTTTAAAAATATTTAAATTTTAACATTTACTTTTGACTAAAAACATAAGTTATAATTTTTAGTTTATGTTCTAAAATTTAAAAATTGTTGAATTTACTACCATATAAAACACTTCTAATAATTTTCACAAATCACCTTAAACTTTTAGACTACGAGAAAAAAAAGGTTAAAGTATTATTTTGGTCCTCAATGTTTGTATGAAATTTAATGTTGGTCCTCAAAATTTTTTTGGGTCGATTTTGGTCATCGAGCGTAATACTATTAACTTTTATCGTTAAATGATGACGTGGCATGCTTACGTGGCATACCCTTTCTCCTACGTGTCATATTTTAATGACGTGGCACGCCACATCATGACGATGATGAAGAAGAAGATGATGATAATGATGTGGTCATGGTGGAGTGACGTGGTATGCCAAGTCATTAAAATATGACACGTAGGAGAGTGGGTGTGCCACATAAACATGCCACGTCATTATTTAACGGCAAAAGTTAACGGTGTTAGGCTCGATGACCAAAATGGACCAAAAAAAACGTTGAGGACCAACATTAAACTTTTGAAACATTGAGGACCAACATTAAACTTTATGCAAATATTGAGGACCAAAATAATACTTTAACAAAAAAAATTTAGCTCATGCCAATAGATTTTCCAAACAAGTTCATTAGCCACAAAAACTTAATTTAAGATTTTAATGATAATTTGAATTTAAAGATATGTTGAGAACTATAAAGACACCTTATACGAGTATTTGAGAAAATCACACTTCAAAACTAGTTATTGAAGTAGGAGAGCTTAAAGCCTTATTATAAGGCAATTCCTTAAAGGCAAACTTCCCAAATGTAAGACTTGTATCATTACCACTCCCTTTGAAAGTCGACATCCCGATGGTTGCACACTGCGACACTTCACTCGGTGGCGCTCAATTGATCATGGTTATCCCCTCCACTGGTAGTCCTTTTCGGTTGCCCGGCTCTCAATGAAAGCATCAATTGGTTCTCACAAATACTTGTGCTTGTATCAATTGGTGCTTTCATTGAGAAAATCATACCTTAAAAAATTAGCTATTGGAGTAGGAGAACCCAAAATTTTATAAAACTATTTTTTTTTATAAAGCTATTATTTAAAGGTCACCAAATTTGTATCGACTAGATAACACATGAAACGAAGTATAAACCTTAAACCAAAAATAAATATATTGTAAATAGAATTTTTTTTAAAAGGGATAAATTAAAAAAAAAAAAAAGAAATGGTGGGGAAAGTGGCATCACATCAAATCACTTTGTTCATTAGCTTTTTGCCTGCCGCTATTGGAGACTTTCATGAAAAGTAGAGCCCAATCAACCAAAGAAATTAAATAACTGAAATGAAAGGATAATTTTATAGAACAATTATAAACTCGCTATTTATTAATTATTGAATTTTTTTAGAGATTTATGATAAAATATTTCTTTTAAAACATAATATAATACATATTTAAAATAAATTCAACAATTTGTAATGAATGAATTTAAGGTAACAATAACTCCAAATTCCTACCCTAACTCAAAATATAAGAGGTAAATATTAGTAAATTTTGCATGTTTATTTAATTCCACAAATTTGGTATCCGTCTAGCTATTTTCTCATATATATAATAACTTTTTTACTTAAATTAGAAAGTTAAATGTCGGTTTAAAAAAAGTTAAATTTCAGTAACTCACCATCCATTTAATTCAAATAAATAGATTAAATGTATAAAATTAAGCTATATATATATATGTACACAATAAAATTTATTTTAGACAAAGTTACATTTTATGTTCCTAAACTTTATATTAATTTTAAATTTTATTTTTAGACTTCTTTTGGTTAATTTATTTTAAATATTTTAAATTGTAATTGATTTCGTCTCAAAATTTTTGAATATTATCCTAACATGTAACGTCAACCAAATTACTAAAGACAAATAATAGCATGAACTCACACGTATAATAATATTAATTTTAACTCAACACTCAAAATGGTATAATTTATTCATATTTTTTATTCTTAATATGAAGAAGAGACGTCATTTTAATGATGATATTTTGGCATTAATATAAAGAAATAATATCGTTTTGAGTGATGAATTATTATTAATATTATATGTATGGTAATATGTTATTATTTGTCATTAGTAATTTTGACGAAACATATGTTATGATGAAATTTGAAACTGTAAGGACAAAATTAATTATAATTCAAATTAAAACCTTTGAAATAAACTTAATTATAAAAAATTATAGATAAAATTAAAAATTAGTATAAATTTTAAAGGTTATAAAATATGCTTTTGTTTTATTATACTAATAATATTTAAGCATTTATTTTAAAACATACCATTATAGTATGTTCCCAATGAATTGAAAATTTGTAATTTTTAGGGATGATCAAAATACTTATATCTAATGAGTATTTTAAAATTTTATCTTGTAGATCTGGATATGAGTTCGGGTACAAAGTCAACAGATCTGGGTGAGGAGGTACCCTACCCGTTCACTACCGCAATAGTAATTATTTATTTTATATATAAAAAGTAACATTTTAAAACTTTTTTGTGTTGAGAAAATATATAATTCTAAAAAATATGTTAAATATTGTATAGATATTAAAGTAATTTAATAGTATATTTATATTTATGATTTAATTATTTTTTCTTTTTTTTGATTATAGATAAAAAATTGATAAAAATATGGGGATGTGACTATTCGTGAGTTTGGATCCTTTAAAGTTAGAATTGTATGAAGTTCCTAAAGTTGATTCAATACTCCTTTTTTATTGATCCAAAGTTTAAGAAATACAAAAATTAAAAACTAAAAAGAAAATATGGAAGAAACAACTTAAGGAAGTTTCAACTTTAGAAGATATGCTCTTGACTATTCGTAGGGTTTGAGGATGGAAATTGATTTTGATATTCGCTCAAATCCGAGTCTGAGAAATATAGTACCCAACCCAAACTCTACCCATAAAATTTTGGACTTGTTAGTACACGTACATGTGAGAGCTGATGATAATAATTAATTAATTACAGCAATAAATTAAACTATTTTAGACTTTAGATTGATTTTGTTTTGGTCTGAGTGTAGATTGATTTATAATAGGATTTTGATAACAATTCCCTTATAATATTATTTAGAGTAAATTACACTACCCTCCCTTGAGAGATGCTGAAATTACACTGCCCTCCTCTCTCGTTTGCAAAATTACACTGCCCTCCCTTGAGAGATCAAAAGTCATTACACTTTGGTCCAAAACACCATTCTCCAATAAAAAAAAAGTCTAAAATGTCAAATTTTTTCAACTTCCAATACAAAAAATATTCATGACTAAATTACCCCTCACAAAAGAATAAAACTCTATAAAATGTGACCTATACATACTTTCATCCTCTTATAATAACATTGTTTCATTTTTTATTGTCTTTTATTATTTTATTAGTATTTATAGTAATTATTATTGTTAACAAAATAAAATTCTAAAAAAAAATTCTGTAACTTAAAATAGTTTATAGATTTTTATATTAATAATGTAATGTAATATAAAACATCTATTATTTTACTTAATTTTCGATAATTAAGTTTAATATATATATATATATAAAATAATAAAATATATCAAAAAAATTTGGTTAGGTGTACTAGAATTCAGTTTTATAAATTTTTTTTTGGTAAAGATTCAGTTTTATAAATTTCGATGAAGCATAACGTTTAAACATTTTTTATCTTGTGTGAGGGTCAATTTAGTCATGAATATATATTAGTCATTAATATTTATTATATTGACTTTTTAAACCTTTTTTTTAGTGGGAGAATAGTGTTTTGGATCAAAGTGTAATGACTTTTGATCTCTCAAGGGAGGGCAGTGTAATTTCAGCATCTCTCAGGGGAGGGCAGTGTAATTTACTCTATTATTTAAAGATTCATTTCAAGCAATACAACAACTCAAAAAATTATTTCTATTGATATGATAGTAGAGCTATTAAAACGGGTTCAACTCGCGGATTATGCCTATTTACCTGCAAATTCAGACGGGTTAGACTGATGAAAAATGGCTCACGAGTAAATGAATTCGGTCCGTTTGACCCGTTTAGAATATGAGTTTAACCGGATCACCCGCGGGTAACCCGTTTTTTTTAATAATTAACTAATAATTAATAAATATGGGAAGAGACCAAAGACTGAAGACATAAGACCCCAAATTATCTAATTCTAATCCTAGTCTAATGTCTATTGAGATTTGAGACTATTTTGATTTATTATTGTGTTTGGATGTATTGACTTTATTTAATTTATATTATCTATTTTTATGATTTTTTTTTTGTCTGCCAACTTCAACTTTACTTTACCTCAGCACAACACTCACAAACTTTGATTCTTGAGAATTCAAAGAATCAAATAAATATTATATCCTTCTTTGCTAAGCTATTATTCTTTTTTTTTCTTTTTTTTTTTGTATTTTTCATTTTCAAGCACAACTCCAAAATACGACCCGTTTAACCTATTTAACCCACAAATCGCACATATACGAATTGAATTGGTATTTTAGTTTTCCAACCAGTGAAAATCTTAACCCGTGCGGGTTGGCCCATGAAAACAATGTGTGTTTGGGCTTAAGCTAGAATTTTAAAAATTATAAACATTATGCTTATGCATGCATGGTGGAATAATTAGTTAAACAAAACAAATCATCATAGTGATCTACGCACACTGATCTTGTCCCAATTAATCCTAATTATCCATACATCCATCGTTATCCATCGCTTCTTTCATCCATCACTCATATTCAATATATTTTCTAATTTCTTCTTATAGAATATAATCGTCATGCTTTTAAAAAAAAATGTAATCATCATGCAAAATTGCAAATTAATTATTAATTCCAGAGATGAATAAGCGAATTATTATTCTCTTAGGTTTAGCTAATGAGATTGAATTAATTAATAGAAAAGGTTAATCTCTCATAGCATAATATTCTAAAAAAACATTTCCACATTTAGGACAAGTTTATTAGGTAGAAAGAAAATGGGAATGAAAACGAAAATAGAAACAGAATGCATATGGTGTGTTTAGTTGTAAAAGTTTGGTAATAGAAATAGAATGTTATAATATGAGAATGTATTAAAATGACTATTTTATCCCTTATAATAAAATAATAAAAAGAAAAGAATGTTATAATAATTGTGTCAAATCAAATGAGCATAATAAATATTTTGTATTTTTTTTTTAAAGTTGATGGAAATGAAAAAGTGAAAAAATAAGTGCAACCCAGTGGGCTCCACTTACTTTTTGGTTTCCATAGAATTGGTTTTTTTGTTAGTGAACATGCCCTTGTTGGGAGAACTCTATCTCAGGTTCAAGTCTTAAGTAAACAGAAACTTTTGCTGAGAGAACTCTATCTCTACTATAAAATATTAACTAATTCAAATAAAATTACTTTCAATAAAAAAAAATACATGAAGTTGATTAGCAGAGGAGGCACGTGTTTGGTGGTAAAAGAATTGACAGGATGCCTTAGAGTTACAACCTAAAGTACACACACATTGTATGCCATTGCTCTGTTCCAATTTTGTTTGTGCCCTCTGAAAAAGCTGCCATTACCAATTCTAAAAATCCTCAAAAAAATCTGATTATAATATTATATATATAAATATATATAAAATTCTTTATATTTTATGTTGGAATTGAAAAAGAGTGATATATACGCTAGAAATCAAATCAATGCTGTGTGAGTTGGTTGGAATTGGATAGATATTTAGAAGTGAAATAAATGGGTGGCTATATATAAAGCACACCTCTTTTTCACTTTTTTACGTTCAATTGCCTTATCCTCAACTCAACTTATTTTATTATTTTCTATGAAAAAAAAACTTATTTTATTATTATTATTACCATTTTGTGTAATTTTTATGAAGTTAAAGTGTGTTAAAAATAACTTATTTTGAAATTTCTCACATTTTTTTTTTGAGAAGCCAATTAGTGGGCTGATTATAAAATGAAGATAAAATTTCTTACCTCTTTCGTTTCTTTTTTATTTGAGAGAATCCGCTCCCATATATATTTTTTAACTTTACTTGCAGACATTATGTTTGTTAGGCTTTGCTTCATTTTGGCTTTTATGGTGGATTTGATCTTCTCGTAAAAAAAAGTGTTTATTTTATATATTAATTAGTTAACCGATTAATATGTAAAACAATAATTTATTTTTTAAGTATAAAAACAACATACTTAGCTTCTTTCATAGAATTTGCATTACAAAACATCCATTCTTGATTCTCCTTTTACATATATACGTCTTTAGATACGACTTAGGGGCCGTTTAATTACCGGAGAAAATACTATAATTTGTGATATAATCTAATGTTTCTTTTAATATTCATCCTATTAAACATACTTTACTTTTTATAATTTGATAAAATTATGTTTTTGCTCTTATTTTTTACCTACTTTTATTTCATTTTCAATTTTAATATAAGGGTAAAATAGTCATTTTACTCACTTTTATTCAATTAACATTACATTACATCATATTGACATGACATTTCTATTCCCTCCAGTATTTTCTTTCTTATTCCCATTCTCATTCCTTCAAACATTCCACTAACCAAATATACATTTATTGTTGTAGGTGCGGTTTAATTTGTTTGGTTGTTGTAATATTCTTTGAGCATCCATATAATAATGTATATAGTCTAAATTGTTTGGAAAATATTATTTGATGAGAAAATAAAATAAAAATATTCTTTCAAAATTAAATTAAAATATAAAGTGTATTATTATTTACTATGACTATTAATTAATATAATTAGTGGTTGATTAGGAAAGATGAAGCTGTATTAAGTAGCAACAAAGTTATATTAATTTGAGACATAGTGAAACATATTAGGTAGGTTGTGTCCTTTTTATAGCATTGATGGATGGAAGTTGACAGCTCCATTTCATTTGGAATCCAATTTTCAATATTCTTTGAAAACTCCATTCCTCCATCTTCAATTCCATATATATATATATATATATCCATCTCATTTTCATCATGCATCCATGTTTTTAGATATATATACCTCTTTCAATTTCACACATCATTATATATACTATTCATGAATTATTTATAAGAAATATATAACTTAGCTTCCATATATAATATGGAGGTCTTCAAATAGTTTTTTTTTTCTTGAAGAAAAACAGGGCTGATTTAAAAATATTTCTTCAATGACATACATACATACATGCATCCCTTTCTCAGCCACATATTCATATTCATATCAATCAATTTTTTATACCTATATGTTTAATCAATTAATAATTTAATACATACTTTGATATATATATCAATATATGTAGGTAGATTAAGAGTTTAGTTGTGTGGGAGATACTCATTTATTCTTAATAAAGTGTCAAGAATTCAATTCTTGACTTTGAGTATAGAGTAACTAACAAATATCTTAATTTAAACAAAAAATATAATATATATATATATATATATATATATATATATATATATAAAATTAATAATTACCTAATTAATGATAATGCTTAAGGATGATTAAAAGTAAGGAAAAAACTTATGTCCATTTCCTTATGTCCATTTCATCCAATTCCCCAATATAATTATGACACGTGGCAAAAAGTGTTTAAATGACCAATCACAGTAGAGAGAGCATATAGAAGACCACCTTTTATATGACCAATCATAGAAGAAAGAGAGTGTAAATACAATATATGATTGGTGGAATTGGAGGAAATGGACATAAGGAAATGGACATAAGTTTTTTCCTAAAAGTAATACCCATATTCTACAGGTATATGTAAAACTAAATTTATCCGTTGGGTTTAAGTCTGAACATTAAATGAGTGGATCTGAGTTTGAAAATAAAGATAGTGATATATAAATTATTTAAAGAATATTTTTATATTATATTATATTGTATCCTATTGAAACAAATATATTGTAAGTTATTATATTATTTGTTTTGATTGCATCAATAAGATAGTTTAACTTTAATATTAATCTATAAATTATTTATTTGATAATTTTATAAAGATAAATTTACTAAGAACTAATTAAATACATAAGTTTCATTATGATTAACAAATGAATTAATCAGTGGTCAATTGATAACAAGCATTAATTAAACACAATGAAGAGTACTTAAATTTTTTTTTTTGGGTCCAAATGAAGAGTACTTAACTAGATTAATGCTATGTGCCTTCAGGGCTTCTTTAATAATTTGTTGGTCTATCATGTAAGTTGTAAGCCCAATTATACTCTTGTACTTATTCTGGCTTTGGCCCACTTTTCTTTATCATATAATAAAGAGTAAATCATCATTTTGATTTATGGAATAAGTAATTTGTCACAATTTTATCCTTAAAAAATATCAAATTTAATCTATAAAAATATAATTTGTCTTAATTTAATACTTGAAATATGGATGTATCAATTTTAATTCTTGAAAGATACAGTTTGTCTCAATTTAGTCACTGGGATATCTCCATTAACACAAGTAGCTGATAAAAAATTTTACACAAACTAAATTGAGACAAATTTAATCTTTCAGAGATTAAATTTGATATTTCTAATTTTAAAGACTAAATCGAAATAAATTGCATCTTTCATAGACTTATCGATTTACTCTATGATAAATAATAAACACTCCTTCATCATTCTTCTTATATATATATATAGGAGGAAGTCTGAATTTTCACCTCTGTCAACTATTTAATTACTGGAACATTAACTGTTATCTAATTGGGTAACATAGCCATTAAATGCTAACGTGCTACCGTTAACTTGCCACTTGTACTGCCATGTTACATTGTTACGTCATTTTGATGAGAAAAATTTATATTTAATCCCAATTTAAAAATGATGTTTTAATTTGTCCAATTTGTATTTTGCTTCTTTTTTTTCCCCAAATTTTTCTCCTCAAAATGGCAATGTGACATGGGTGATAAGTTAACAATGACATGTCAGCATTTAACGGTCACGTTACCCAGTTAGATAACAGATAACGACATTCTATGAATTAAATAGTTGACAGTGATAAAAATTTAAGGACCAAATAGCTAGTCTATTTTCATTATTCAGGAATTAAATAATAAATCGACCAACAATTCAAAAACGAAAAAAATAAATTTCCCATATATATATACACTCCCCATGCCTCAATTAATCTAAGTATCTAACTATTTTAATAACTAATAAAAAATGATGAAAACATAAATTTAATGATCAACAAACAAGCGTTTTGTAATATATTTTTATTGCAAATGAAAATAAAAAATGCACGGAAGTTTAATATTATTGTAGTAGTTAATATATTCTCATAAGTAAAATATCTTGTTAGAGTGCTTTTTGAAGTTTGTTTTTGGTTGAAAAAAAGTTTGTCTAGAATTTAATAAAACGCGAAGAAAAATAATTTTATAGTCTTTTTTATGAGTTGAAACACTTGAAAGGAATTCTTAACCATTAAAATAGTAATTAGTAAAAACCCATCTTTTTAAGGAACAAGAAAACAAATAAATTACAAGAGAATTATCATTAAGCAAGAATGCTGAATTATTATGGTTTGTTTGGGAATTAAGAGGGGAAGGGAAGGGAGGAGAAGGGAAGATTAACCTTTTATACGTCTTCCAAACATATTGATATCTCTTCCAAAATATCTCAATTTAAAATAATGAATTTGTGAAGAGGAAGGATAATGGAGGTTCAAGGATTGGCATTCCATTATTTTCTCCTCCAATTTTCATCTTTTCAAACAAGGAAAAAAATATCTTAAATCTCTACCCTTCCCTTCTCTTCTCCTCCTTAATCCTCAATCCAAACATAGAAAAAAAAGGGAAATGGGAGAGAACATAGTTAAGAATTGATGGCATAATGAGTAATATGAATGACATCCTGAGGGCGAGAAGGAGGATGTGTCTTGTTTCTGAGACGAAGTTGCTGGTAATCCTTAAACAAGAATCCTCTGTATTTGGGAGTCTCTCCAATGTCTTTGGTAAAGTGTGGCAAAGGTTCGATCCATTTGTCTCCATGAAGATTATAAAAGAAGACATAAGAATATCGACTTTTCCCTTTTGTTCTCACAACTCTGTGTGTTCCACTCTTGAATTTGTTGTTGCTCAACACCTAAGTACGTACGTACAAGGTACACCATCATGAATTCATAATTAATTTCATTACACTTATAAAATTTCATTTGGGATAAAGATGCCATTTTTTTTAAAAAAATTTAGTCTTTCACAAAAGTAATTGTTGGTCTTCTGTTTTGCTATTTAAATAATGGAAAAAGTAGTTCTGGTGCCAATAAATTTTAGAGTCTCTGTCAATTATATATGTCTTCAAACTTTCATCATGTTCGGTTCATGAAAACCACAATGGAATGGAAAAAATAAAGTGTGGTAGGCCAAGTGGGCCCTACCACTTTTACTTTATTTTTTTCATTGACAGAAAAGTAGTTCTGATGCCAATAAACTTTAGAGTCTCTATCAATTATATATGCCTTCAAACTTTTTTGTTGTCAATTAAATGTAACTCACATCATGGCTTCTAGGGTGTGTTTAAATTAGAGATTAAAGAGGAGAATGGAAGGGAAGGGCGAGAGAATCAAGATATCTTCTCCTTGTTTGAGAAGATGAAAATTGGAGGGAAAAATAATAGAAGATTAATTCTTAATCCTTCATGATCTTTTCCCTTCACAAATTCAACAAAGGGAGAACATATGGAAGGTTTCTTCTTTTGTAATAACTTCCCTCCCCCTCTTAATTCTCAAACAAACCCCTAATGCTAACTATGATGTTAAATTATATATTTAGCTAGAATTTTTCTTCAATTTAGTCCTTCACAAAACGAATCTTCATCAATTTGGTCGGTCTATTTTGCTACTATTTAAACAATGACAAAAATAATTTGGATGCTCATAAATTTGAGGGTATTTGCCAATTATGCTCCCAAACTTTCTTTGCTGTCAATTGTGCATATATACTTTTAATTTTTAAGTAATTTTGTCCTTCATCTAAATTTTATGTAAATAATTAAGGACATATGCAGATTCGTGACCTCTAATACTGACTATAATATCAAATCATATGTTTAGGTATAGATTGAAAGTTTAAGAGCACAATTGACAGCAAAAGTTTAAGGCATAATTAACAGAAACCGTAAAATTTAGGGACATCATAGATACCCTTGCTTTAAATAATTAACAGAAGCTTTTAAATTTTACTCAATCAACACCAAATTAAATATTCTATCTCATTAGATTCGTTAATTATTTAAATGACTGCCAAATAGAAAGACTAATCGATAACAATTGGTTTCATGAGAGAGCAAATTAAGAATGTTAATAGGGACCAAAGATTTCAAATTAAATAAATGTATATATATATATATTATACCTGAATGACATCGGCAATGTTGACAACAATGGTGTCTTGAGCAGGAACCACAGGAATCCACTGACCATTGTGACGAACTTGAAGGCCTCCAACATCATCTTGTATCACAAAAGTTATGGAGTTTCCATCTTCATGCTCTGTGATTCCATTCTTCTCTGTGTCTGAAGCTGGGAAGTAACGCAAGGCTGCCATGAAATCCCAGTTTCTGTCATCGTTGAATTGTTTCAGGAAATTGGGAGGAAGACCCAAACAATCATTTATTATGCTCTCTAGTAGCATACCCAATTTCCTCAACTTCTCAAATATTTCTTCTATTGCTTCCCTGCAAAAAATTATCACCTATTAACTTGTAAGCTATGAAACACAGACACTGACATATCAAACCTTACACACACAGATACAAGCACAGGTCTTTATAAGGTGCTTTCTTAAAGTTAAAGATAACCTTCTAAATGTATGACTCCTAACAGCTAACATTACCACTCCCTTTGAAACACTGAAACACTTCATTCTATCACATTTAGTACTTTCAAGTTTCACCGATTAGAATCCTTCGTAGATAACTCTTTTTTATCAACTGACAGTCAATGAAAGCACCTTTTAATATGAGCAAGAACCACACCCCATAAGTTAATTGTTGAAGACCTTTGGATTCAATGTTGTACAACAAAGAGAGATAAATATAAGGGGTGGGCCCTGCTTGACATGGGATCCACTCCATGTCTAGTTTTTTTTTTTTAATTTTCTGGTGTTGTAGAACATTGGATCTCTTCTCTCATAAAAGTTGGAGAGCCAATGACCTTATCCGAAAAGTAAGGTTAACATATACATTATACTAGTAAAAGAAAAATAAGTGGTATTATTACCATGAAAATGAAGATGAAAAGAAGTTGAAAATTCACCTGAATTGAGGAGGGTTTTGAGGGTAGACATTGAAGTTGGAGTGTGGAGGGAAGACTAGCAAGTACTCACTTTTATCAGGTGAGTGTGGAGGTTGCTTGTTGTAGCCAGCAGGAAGTGGGGCATCCAAATTAGGGCTAATCTTTTGCTTTTCTTCTTCTGGGTAATCAAAAAATGTCTTTGATAGGTCAAGGCATCGTTTCATCAAGTCCAAAGGCACCCCATGATTTGCAATTTGGAAGAAACCATACTCAGAACAAGCTTTTGTGATCTCTTCCATGGCTGTCCTTTTACCATCTTCATCATCATCCTCTTCTCTGAGGAAAGCAGAGAGATCAATAGTGGGAATAATATTACAGGCCTCATTCATCTCCATCTCTCTCTGGCTTCCTTGATACTTTTGGATCACTTCAACAGATTATAATTAAGAACAATTTGGCAGGTTGTAAATTGTTATGTGGGCTATTTCCAACAAATATTTTATTGCTTGAAATTAATGAAATATTGTCTTGTGTTCTGTAGCACAAGCCACTTGTCTACGCTATAATATGCTTATTGAATTGACGAAGGTGAGTTGTCAAACGCTGAATTTTGAGTTCTATAAGAAGGGTGAGTCTATGATACAACTTGTTGCATCATGTAATGTATAACTTCACGAATAACTTGCAAAATTTTATTTCAAGAGTACCAAATTGTTGCAAACTAAGACAACACTAAAACCAACTCAATTTCTTATAAGGGAGAGTCTGTTGCATATGGATTATGACGTAATTTGGAGTTTACCAATTATTGTGTCCCTTGCTTATATCAAATAATTTGGAGTTTTTCGTAGTGATGCAAAGTTGCAAACCCACTCCATCCATTTGAATATTTTATTTTAATAGTAAAATCTTATCTCCAAATTTATTAATACTAATGGATAATGAAATTAATAAAGCAGTTTATTTTAACAACGTGAGGACACTGCACGCAAGCACCCATTTTCCCTCTTTCAAGTTCTTTTTTTTTTGGAGGAAAAAGTGGTAACAAGGAAAACCTCATCCCATATTACCGAAAAACAGACCCAATCCAAAAGATTATTATACATTTCAACTAGTTCTTGAATATCAAAGAATCTCCTTGAGAGAGATGCCTTCCAACAAGAATTTTGGATGACTTCAACAAAATTAGAATCCTCATCCATAAGTAGAATAATTAAAACATTTTCCCACTAGTATCACATCCCAAAAGATTCCTGTTGGAATCTAGTAAGGCATAACACCTGAAAATGAGATCAGATGATGCATTGACGGATATAGTGACTACTGACTAGTAGGAATTAGGAAAGACTTCTCATGTAATTGAAGTCAGAAAGGTAACAAAAAATACGCTAGGCACAGATTTTAACTTAATCATTGCTTACATGCATTTCCAACTCTTCTTAATAGAAGATTGATTAGGAAGTTTCATTCTGACGAATTGTCTGTGATAGATAGGAAAAGAACATGAGAAAAACAGAAGGGATTGCCTTGAAATGGCTTCCAATGTTAGAACCTCGAATACTAAGACATAACACCTATACACTGGTTACTGTAAATATTAAGTCCTGTAAGTTCCAAATAAAGAAAGAAGAAACGGAGCTAATATACCACTAAAAACTGGAAAAGTGCATCAGGGATAAGACCGGTTGATGATAGCCTCACAGGATAAGAAAATAAATAAAATATGGTCACAACCACTAACTGGGCCTTGGTAGCTACACCTGCTGACATGAGTAAATACCCAGAACAGTTGTTGGCCATGGTCACCATCCCCTAAACTCACTTTACATACTCTAACCAGAGAAAAGCAAAAAGGCAACACCAAAATGATGCATTTTCTCACTTGCCATCATCTTCCTCACCCTCGTCATCATCATCCTCTTGGTCATCATCATCTTCAGAGTCATCTTCATCCTTTCCCTGCAAGAGAGAGAAATTTATAGTGTATGATAATATTTATACCTCCTATTTAAAATGTTTCATCGTATAATTCAAATGCAAAGCCTGAAACTAGACTTGGATCCATTGAGGAAAACATAATGTAGGATGTTTAGCTTATAAAGCTTTCTTAGCAAAAGCAATTTCTTGTTTCAGGTTTCAAGGGCATGTTAATGACTGCATCAAAGATGTTTCCAACGTTTGCCTAACTTATTCTCATTTAAGCATCAGCATCTCAGAAGATAATTTGAAGCAAAAATTGACATGCTAGAAGAATTATAATTTTATACCAAAAAACAGACGTAAATGAGGTAAGAACAAAAGATATCAAAACAGCATCAATGGCACTCATTAGTAGTCATCTAATTTATGCAACATTGACTAAGGAGGGGGGGGGGGGGGGGGGGAGGAAAGAGGAAAAATATGTCAAAAGATCACATGTTCCAAACAAAGGAAAAAGCAGCCGCAATGGCTAATATAACCAAATAAGACTAACTTCATAGTTCAAGATTGACAGCCTGTCTGATCAATATATGTTCAAACATGAAATCTCAAATTGCATTATATTTTGTCCTGATAGAAAATCTCCTTCACATAAATAACTTAGTTACTTTTTGAAATTCACATCAAATGTCACAATCCTATGGAATATGGATTTATCTGCTTGTGCACAATGAAGAAGAAATCACATGTTTGGGGAGAGGAAAGAGGAAAAATATGTCAAAAGATCACATGTTCCAAACAAAGGAAAAAGCAGCCGCAATGGCTAATATAACCAAATAAGACTAACTTCATAGTTCAAGATTGACTGAAATGACAAGTAGCCTGTCTGATCAAATATATGTTCAAACATGAAATCTCAAATTGCATTATATTTTGTACTGATAGAAAATCTCCTTCACATAAATAACTAAGTTACTTTTTGAAATTCACATCAAATGTCACAATCCTATGGAATATGGATTTATCTGCTTGTGCACAATGAAGAAGAAATCACTGCTGTTCAAATTACAGAGGGAACTTGAAGGCTCAAGGGGCAGGCCAATGAAATGAAGGGGTTTTGTGTTTGGAATGATGGGCTTTTGTTAAAATTATATGCTGAGATGTAGGATAAAGATTGACTATTGAGCTGATCAGAAATAGAGGAAAATAGCTCCAGTTGGTGGTTAAACTCGGTAAAGTCGGTTCCAAACTCACGATGTTCCTGAGTTTGGCAACCATGTCATATCCCTTAGCAATTAACTACTATATATTTCAAAAAGACTGAAACAAAATTCTAACAAACTCATTTGAGTTTGAATAACATCAACAGAAGGCTCATATATATATATATATATATATATAAATTTAAGACCGACTAATGCAGTCAATAACTTTTGTCCCTTTCCATTATGTTGCAAGTAGACTACACAGCACTATTATATGGCATATATTCAAGCAATATTCCAGTGATTATATTGCACCGGTCTATAAAATTAAGACTATACATTATTTGCAATCATCCAAGTTATTTTTTTCTCTGAAAGAAAAAACTCCAATTACCTCATCATCACCCTCTTCCTCATCAACATCCTCTTCATCAGGCTCCTCCTGTTCCATTATAGCATCAAATACTATTAGAAAATTGAGGAAAGACATAATAGAGGAGAGTAAAATGAATGACAGAAAGATCTAAAAATATAATACTAAACAGAAGAGGGAAAGACAAAAACTTAAGGGTATGTTTGGATTGGGGGTTAAGGAGGAGAAGGGGAGGGAAGGGGAGACTTTCAAGATATCTTCCCCTTGTTTGGAAAGATGAAAATTGAAGGAGAAGATAATGGAGGATCAAGCCTTAATCCTCCATTATCCTTCTCCTTCACAAATTCAAGATACCCAAAATTGGGGTATTTTGGAGGAGGTATCAAGTATCAACACCCAAACAAGGAGAGGACATATGGAAGGTTAACCTTGCCTTCCCCTCCCCTCCCTTCTCCTCTAATCTCTCCCCTTCCCTTCCCCTCTTAATTCCCAAACAGACCCTAAAAGTGAGCTTACATTGTTAAAATACGTAAGCGGATTTGGCCACAAATCATCCTTGATTAATTCTGCGACCTGCTATTTAAATAAAACGTTACACCAGATACAATGAGAAGCAGAAAAAGAAACAAGTAAAATAGAATGTTTGTAGCAGAGATACAGAATATCTGTGACAGGAGTGCCCAACTCCTTAAAGAATTTTACAAGACCAGAAAAGTGTTTACCTCATCGTGCATGTCATCCATCTCATCTTTCTGCTCAGTGTCACTAAACCAACTAAAGAAACTGCATTCAAATTTATAAAACCAAGTAAGGTTCATGAAGGAAATGCTAACTATTTGTTGCATAAAATGGGCAGAGACAGAGCTTTGGCTGTATCTGATCCACAAATAAAACTATAAGTAATATTCTATATCTTTCCCCTGATATATTTAGTAAAAAGCAAGATGTGTAAAAGAAAGAGATAAAAACAATCAAGAAGTATAAAGCAAGGAAGAATGAAACATAAGTAAATCATCTAGAGACTACACAGATTCCCTTTTTTTAGTTTTTTTTTAATTAATAAAAGAAAAACAAATCACAGTACATAAGAACACAACTATTCAAAGCGCGAAGTCTAAAATTTTCCAAGAGATATAAGGGTATGAGATGTGTGAGAACTATTTAATACAGATAAAGATGAATTTAGTGTCATACTCTGTACAAGACTCGTTAATCTGTCACCCTTCATGATGTGCTAATTGACCAACTAAATTATGACTCATGGTAAACTAAATGTGGATAATAAAAGATTTGGCCAAGTACAAGTTTGGAGGCCTACCAAACTTTAAATACTTGTCAAAGTTTTAAAATAATCAACTTTCTAATTAAATATGTAAGCACAAACATTGCTTCCTTTGTTTTCAAGATTTCTGCCTGACAAAACATAAGAAATTTTAGGCACCAACCTGATATCAGTAGGAGCCCGCTTGTTCCCTTTTTTCTCATGGACTCCATTAGGTATGCCCTTCATATTTAGAACAGTTTGTTTTTTATAAATAAGGGTTATTTCAAGCACCATAAATTGTTCAGGAGCTGAAAGAAGAAAAAAGAAAAGTCAAAGTCAAAGCCTTACCTTGCCCTCTTTCCATTTTATAGGTGTAGCAGTGATCTTTGTTGTTCCTTCTTCAAGGAAGGTATAAGTCTTTGTAAGCTTTGTATCCTCGAAATAGGGATTGGGATTGAAATTCTGAACAAGAAAGATTTAAAAATAAGTCAATAGACCATAAAAATTCAGGGCCTTCAAAAGCATATGATCAATCTTAAGAAGAAGAAGACACCAACAAAATCGGGTAGGTAAGAGAGCAGCAACTTACAAATGTAATTGAGTAGCCTGATTTGACATCCTTAAAATCTTCAACCTCCAAAGAACTCAAATACTTAAATATCTATTAAATAAGAAAATAGAAGTTACCAAGCAGGGATCTGTAATCAATCAATCAAATAAACAAACAAACAATATGGGGTATGTATGCTGTTTCCATGGGAACCCACAAACATTGTAGCATAGGACACCAGATGGCATATATGTATGTGTGCTTATGTACATTATAATTAGAATTGTAATTAAAAATTAGAGACAATAGACAATTAAAAATTACTAGGAGAAGATACTCAAGGGCTTGGTTGGGAGTTTTGAAGTGAGTAAAGTAGAGTGGTTATTAATAGAGTGGTGCGGAGAAGATTAAACAAACAAATCCATTGATTGGGAGTTTAAAAAAAAAAAAAGAAGGTGGTAAACCACTTCACATTATTTGGATGTTATTATATTATTAAAGGGGTGTAGTTTGAATGGAAAATTTTCAATAATATCCACATAATGAAAACTCCTTTAAAATTTTAATATAAATTATTTTAATCGACCAAACTTAGTTTATATATCTTTTCTCAATTTCTATATTTCATGTCATGTTTATTTTCTATCCACTTCTTTATTGATATAACTATTTAATATAAAAACATAAAAATAGTAATCTAAATAACAAAACAATCGTTGTAAAATCAGGAATAAACAAATATACAGAATAAAGTCATACAAAAAAGTTTAGGGTTAAAATATATTTTAAAGCCACTTTTTTTTTTATTGCATCACTCATACATCCTGTTTATACATGTTATTTCGCTATATAAAACAAATGAAAATAAGGAGTTGTGAGCAAACATGAAATTTGCGGAAGTTTAATAGGAGTTGGAATAAGAAATTGTGTTTTTGAAATGATTAGAGTAGAAAAAATAGCTATGTATGAAATAAACAAATAAAAAGAATAAATAGAAGTATGAAATGAAACTAAAAATTTTAAACAATTTAAACCATCTCAAACCCTTTGATTTGGAGGGGTTTGAAAATTGAGATGTTTGATGGTTTAGAATTTAGATGAATTTCCAAATCATCATAAACCATCTCAACCCATTAGTCTTTTAAACATTTAACCAAGAGTTTATAAACTCAAACCATCCTAATCCACTCTCAAACTACCTTCCAACAAGCCCTGAAGATTTACAATATGAACGGAGGAAAAAAGAGAGTGGGGAAAAACGAGATTAGGTATTGGCTTCAAAGAGTTGCATGTTTTCTGCCTTTTCGCATTTTTTTAATTTCAAATAATTTAACAAGACAAACACATTTTTGTCACATTGGGTGTTATTCTTCTTGAAATTTTTAGAATTGTTGTGTCCTAGGCTCCTAGCTGTGTCTAGGCTGAGTTCCAGCCATGTCAAGTGCATATCAGAGCCAAGAAATCTTTTTTATTCAGACAAATTCAAAGTTTCAAGCCTATGTCAGACAGGTGTGGTCAGCATGTTGTGGCTGTGTCCATGTCCGACGACAGGTTCATGCTTTCTAGACGAAAGCATACGAATAAAATGCATGAAAGTGGAGAATAATTTCGGTTTGCAAAATTCAAATTTTAACCAAACCTTTTGATCTTCCTCATTCAGAAGCTCCCCAAGAGCAGGATGACTCAGAAACTGCACAAAGGAGAACAACTTAACAAAACCCTCCAAACTCCATGGTGCCAATAAAGTTCATTTTCGTCACATGAAATAATTGACAAGAAAATAGATTACTAACAGCTGTTGTCCAGAAGTCAGGAATAGATTTGATGATCTCATTTCTCTTGTCGTACACAGGCTTCCGTATCTCATTGTACTTCTGCTCTACTTCGAGAACTTCATCACTAGCCTCCTCATTAATCTACATTCTCCATCAAAAGGAAACAGAACGAATATTCATTACAGAATAGACAAGGTTTATATAGAGTATAGACTACAAACCAAAGCTAGACCTAGATCTTATCACATCCTGAAACAAAATTTACTTTGGGATCATGAAACTGAGAGACCCCATAACAGAAGCCCGCATCCCACCACAAAGTTATAAAATCATAGTATTGTATCCTAAACCGCGGGCTAAAATTAAGAAATTGCGTTATGATTTTGAAACATCCACAAGGAAACCCAATACCAATTAGGCACGAAAGTCCAGAACAGAACCTCCAATTCCGCAGTTCCCAAAACCACATAACCGAAACATAACTAAAAAGACATCGGGTGATGAAACATGAGAACCCACTATTGGGCTGGGTACCTTTTCGAGCTCATCCTGGATCTCCTGCAGCTTTTCAATGGAGAGGACAAGCTCTCCGTCAATTTCCTCCACGTTCTCACCCTTGTCCGCAACTTTCAACTTCTTGCTCTTGTCGGCCACCATATTGGTCTTTCTACCTCTCTTCTGATTCAATCTCTATCTCTCTCTGGCTCACCAACTCCTCTTGGATTGCCTAAAACCCTAGCGCTGTCTCCTTCAAAACGTGAGAGCAGAGTGGGAGGGAGGGAGTGAGGTGAGAGATAGAGAAGGGAAGGAAGGGTTAGGGTTTTGGGGGTTTATATCTAGTCTTGCCGGAATGTGCGGCTTTAGAGTGTGGATCAACCACCACATGACACGTGTCCTTTCCGGGGGGCACATTCGTCATTTCATGATTGGTGAATGAATTGCACGTTTTCGAGATACTATATTAGTCTATAGGCAGCTCTGATTAAAATAACGTGTTATCGCATTTATGTTCCAAACTCTCAAAGTCAAAAAAACGGTTGCCCAATGTTTGAGGTTGCATATTAAGTTGTTTGGAGTGGTACGTAATTTATTCTTTTTAAATAAAATTTTGAGTTTAAGTTGAAAGAATTCTACTTATGTTTTGAGATTTTAGTTAACTTAAAGAGGATTACCTTCAATAAAATAATACTTGTGAAAAACAGAAAAAAATTTGAGGTTGAAATTTTTACCTTGATATAGTACAACTTTAAATTTTTATATCAATTTTTTTTTTTTTGGTCTGAATATCAATTGTTTTATTCATTGACATTTTTATAACTCAATGAGAAAATTAATTTTTGTAGTGGATTATGAATTCTTTGATTTAAAAATAAAACTAAAGTAAAGATTGTATTTTTTATGGAGTTCTTCAATTATAAATTTTATTTATATTTTTTCTTGATTGATTATACAAAATTTTTTAATATATATTTTATTTATATTAAAAAATTTCATAACAAATACTTAAAAAAAATTTATTTTAATCTAATTAAAAAACGGTTCAACCCCAATAAAGTCCACCAAGTCATGAATCTCATTTAAATAAAAAATAATATTTGTATGATTAAAATTAATAATTAATAATAATAATAAATTATCAAACTATTCTTTTTGTGAATAAACTAAATTTTTTAAATCATATTATTTTGTAGGCTTATATATATTTTTATTGATAGGAGTAGGCTTAAATATATTTGTGTTCCCTTTAGTTTTTTTTTTCTTGGAAATGTTCCCTTTAGTTTTATTTCTTTATAGTTTGTACAAATTATAATTTGGTTTCTTTTGTTTAGAAATAAACAATGTGATTCTTATTTTGTAAAATAATTTAACTTTGTCCCCTTATTTATAGTTGATGATCTAAAATTTAATATTAAATCTGACGATTTATTAAATGAATTGTTATTTATTTATAAGAATTATTGACTTACATTCAACATTTAGCATTTAATCCATTTGTTAATTTGACCCCATTGAATAATAATATAATAGAAATGATAAATTTTACTTATTTTGTAAAATAGAAATATTATTGTCTATATTTAGGAGGACCAATACAAATTTCAATAAAATTAAAAGGAAATTCCCATTTTTTTCATTAGATTATGATTTTATAATAAATTCGTGCATCGCCTTTTTTTTTGTGAAAGGAAAAAAGGTATTACTCACATAAATGGAATCATGATTCTAGATAATTAATTTTAAAATATAATAAAATTTATTTAATTTATGTAACTTCTCAGTAGTTGAAACTAACCTCATGGTGAAAACCGATTGTTTACAAGCAAATAACTTATTAAAGTGCAATAATGCTTCTTTAACTCACCATCTCTTGCTTTTAATAAATGAGTGCAGGTTGTTCCTATCTCAATTCGTTCACTCCAAGATTAGTCACGTTCATCGTGAAAAGAATATATGTGCTGATCTTTTAGCAAGAAATGATGTTACTCCCAGGAGAACTTTTGGAATTTTTAATATTGTTCCAACTGATCTCTTCCTTGTTTTTTGGGTTGATCTCATAGGGATTAAGCATATTCGTAAGGTGGTGTTTGGTATCCAGTGAGTGTTTAGTGAGAAGTGGAAGTGGAAGTGGATGTGGAAGTGAAAGATTTATGTGTGTTTGGTATGTAAGGAAAGTAAAATGGAAATAAGAATTAAATTGTTTGGTATGATAGGAATGAGATAGAGAAATGAGAGTTAAAAAGTGTAAAAGACTATTTTATCCTCTAAGCTTATGCCCTCACATGGGAAAGGAAGGGCAAAATAGTACTTTCAAGTCTACTTCCTTCCCTCAACCTCACATTCCCTCTAAATTGAGAGGGAAACCAAATATACAACACATTCACTTTTCCACTCACCTTCTCTTCTCAAACTATACCAAAAGAGGGACTCATGATCCTGGTTAATTTGTTTGTTGCTTGGAGCCGGGGGTTTTCTGTCTTGGCTCACTAGTTGTACTCTCTTTGTTTTGGATTGTTCCGGTTTGTTGTTTTATATAATTACCACTTCTTAGAAAAACAAAAACTAACTTCATTTTTAAACTGAAATATCAAAAAAAAAAAAAAAGAGTAACCAGCAATCAAATTTAACCTAAGAATATGCACCCAAAAAATTTTTTTTGGCTAAAATGCACAGAACCCCCTGAACTATAGGGTGTTTGCACATAACCTCCCTGAACTTCAAAAAGTTGCATAGCACCTCCCTAAACTTTTCAACTTTTGCACATAAAGGATTTTGTTAACTTTTCCATCCAATTTTTAACACTCAATGCCACATCAACTTCCACATTACATTTTAATTTCATGTCAGCTGGGCAAATAAGTAATTTCTCTACCATTAATTATTTTTATGAAAAAAATTAATTAATTAATTAAAATATAGACTGTAGAGAAATTAATTTTCATAAAAATAATTAATTTTTTTCATAAAAATAATTAATGGTAGAGAAATTACTTATTTGCCCAGCTGACATGAAATTAAAATGTGATGTGGAAGCTGATGTGGCATTGAGTATTAAAAATTAGATGAAAAAGTTAACAAAATCCTTTATGTGCAAAAGTTGAAAAGTTTAGAGAGGTGCTATGCAACTTTTTGAAGTTCAGAAAAGTTATGTGCAAATACCCTATAGTTCAGGGAGGTTCTGTGCATTTTAGCTAAAAATTTTCAAACTAAGAATAATTTGTTTCTTTTCCCAACAAGCTTGCGATTTTGTCCACATCTCCCAATTCTGCGCTTTTTTTTTGGATAAAGACAATTATGTACTTATGGCGTTGTATAGATTAGATTCTCTAAAAGTTGAAATTTTTTAAAATTTAAACCAATTAAAAATCAGTATTGAATCAACTTAAGAATTTTATGAAATTTTAACTTTAGTGTTGTAGACAATTAGAGATGGCGCATCCTCAAATCATCTTTTTAAATAAGATTGAGAGTCAAGAATTTTGTCTTATTTCCAAAATATATTTTAAGGTTTATACTTTATACACCATTTTTTATAAAAAAAAAATTATACTCTCATCAACCTATAATTAAAATTAGTAAAAATATTAAATTATAAAACTAAATTTTTTTGACAAATAAACTAAAAATTTTAAATTATGTTATTTTGTAGGCTTAAATATATTTTTGTTCCCTTTAGTTTTATTTCCATTCATAAACGAGAAGAAGACAGTAACTAACAAAAGAAAAAAGAAGCAGAAAGTGAAATACCAAATAGTTCAAGACTGTGATTACCAAAAAAAAATTATAGTTCAAGACTCTGCTATATCTACACCTATATTTTCTATTTTTAGATTAAATAGACATGGGATTCAAAATCTAAACATTTAGATTGAAGATTTCTAAGGGATTTAAGAGAGAGAGGGGGAGACAATAATTGGCCTATTGAAGAAATCTGATGACTATGATTAAGATCTTTGAACCCTAAAGAATTGGGTATACCTATCAATTCTACATTTAACGAAGCTGCACATATATATACTAACCAATGGTAGACAAAGGACAGATTCTGTGTAAGAATTTGGTCAATTGTAGAAGAAATCTTGCAGTTTCCCTCCTTCAACTTGAGCTATCAACGTGAGCCTGTAAAGTTATCACCTGCAACCCAATATTTCTTGACAGCAAATAATATTTTATCTGAAACAAGAGGACCATCCTCATGATCTACTATCTTGGTATTCCATCTCATTCCTCTCACAATTCTTTTCAGCTGCATTAGCACATCCACTTGATCTCGGATTATTACTGCTCCTTCAGGCCGTAAGATACGGTCCATCTCCAATAAGATGTCTTCTGGATTACACCTGTATTGATAATCTGAGTCAGAAAAAATCTGAAGTAGTTTCCCAGTACTATGTGCTATATGAACAAATGTATGAATAATTCAATATGTTAGGCATATTTTCCATTGAGACCCACCTCCAAGATGTTTACATGTATCAAATCTATCTAAGAATCTCTATTGAAATACAGGATGTTTGCTAATTTGTACTTTTCTTACTGGTTACAAAACTTCACTGAGTCTCTCCATTTGCTTAAGATAAAATGACTAGTCATGAGAAAACAATTCCCTGAGAGTGTTAAAATTTCAAAAAGGAACAAGAGAATGAAAACAACTTACTTATCCTTGTACAAGCTGAAAACACCGTTTGCATGAATCAGATCATATGTCCTTGGATATGTAGAGAAGGCTTCACACCTGGTACAATACCCCAAAAAAAATTAATAAAGGAAGAAAAGCTCTTTCTTATCGCTCTTTTACACAGAATGAGAAGGCAACAATATGTAAGTTTCAGAGGAGAGACTAATGAGAAAAAGATGTCACAGAAGTTACCAGTCATGATAAATGCCAATCAATCCACGCTCATATATAACACCTAAGGTATCTTTCTCAGCAATTGTAGGCATAACGTTCATAACCCACAATTTGGGAGATTCCAAGGCAGCGGCAAAACTTCCTAGACCAGCATTCATGTCCATGATGTTGCGATATCTGCCTGAGTCAATAATTTTGTTTATCCGCTTATAAGCACTCAAGTGCTTCTTCCATAATCGGTTGTCTTTCTCATATAGCTCCACAGATACACCAGGAATGGATCCACTGGATATTCTAGAAGGGATATCATTAAGTCTCTTTGGGAAAGGCTTCCATGAATTACTAGCTTCAGGAGAAGGAGTTACACACTTTTCCATCTTCTTGTACCTAGACAAGAGTCAAACCTTTCAGATAAATGCTGATGAAATTAATAAAATCCAAAAGATGGGGATTATACTAGAATTTTACATCATAAGGACTAAAAATATCTAGTCTCCTAGATACCATTTTCCCAGCAATAAATATGATTTTTAATAAAGCATATAAAATGAATACCAAGTCCCAACTTCCTCTTGTTTTCCCTTAATAACAGAGCTAAAAGATTTATCCACAGAAGAGAGGAAAGTATTGTCAATTTATTAAGAGATTTCAAATTTTGTGATCTATAGACAAAAATACAGAGAATTTAAGCAGTAATTAAAATTGAAACAGTCTAAGCTTCCAAGTTGCAGAACACATAATTTAGTGCAAGGAAAACCGGAAATATCTGACTTTCTTAACACTGATTATTAGCTTGGGCAATAAGTGAACGATGAATTGAAAGAAATAAGGAAAAGGAGACAGAGAAGTGAAAGTGAGACAATTTACCAGACATCATCTGCATTTGTGGATTCACATATTGCAGGCTGAGTTTCTTGATCAGCGCATTCGTCATTGTTTAATCTTTTTCTCCAGATAGCAATTTCACCTTTCTCATGTTTCTTTTCCCAGCAGAGAAGTTTAGCAATATCTTCAATCTTCCTTTGCTCCTCCTCAAGTTCCCACTCAGGTCGCTGCCATGCTTGGTAGTTATTCTTCCAATTTATAGGAGGACCAGAAAGTATCCAGTAACCACCAGGTCTAAGAACTCGGTCCACTTCCATCATGTACATTCCACCTATGACAACGATTACAGACTTACAGGTTAAAAACTTTTTCGAGCTCAGTAGAAGAAAATACAGCTTAGCTGGACCAGGCTTTGAGTCTATTATATATGTATGCATATCATTAAGTTCATTTAGTTTACATTCATAAACTCTCTTGTCTAAATGAAGCGATCCAGAACAAATTTCTCAAATGAATATTTTTATAGCATGATGTAGGACACATCAGAGTCATTCTCACCATTTGAACCCCATGGAATTAAACAGCGAGAACAATGTGCCATGTCAAAAGATCCAGCAGGGAAAGGCAGCTTTACGGTTCCGAGAACGCCAATGATCGCTGGAACACCTCTTTCCAAGGCAAATTGGACTTGCGCTTCATGAGAATCCCTTGGTGCAATTGACATAGTTAAGACCTTCTTTTTAAACAGGTATGCACCCCAACTAGCAACCTGAGCACCATCAACGAGAATAGAATGACTACAACAAAAATAAATCAAAGCTAGATGCACAAATAATGGTTCAAAAATAAGAAAATGATGTCACATTATTGGCATAAACGCTAGCATAAAAATGTCATATAGCTGAACAATAAAGCAGATTCAACCAAAACAAAGATGTCTACTTATGGTTTGACTCACCCCACAGCCAGTATCTAAAGCAGTTCTAACAATCCCGTTGTCCAAAGGGATAACAGATGCTAATTCATCAATATAAGCATCAGCTCCTTGGGGAAACTGCGTTCCTCCACCAGGGAACCTGAAAACATTTCCTTCAAACTGAATCCAATTCTGTACAGCCTTCTCTACAGTCAAACTCTTATAAGGTGCATTTGCATATGGTACATAATCCCGACTCTTGGGCCACGGAAATGGTGTTGCATATCCTCTGGGTGCAGGTATGAGACAATGCAGCTTTTCTTCTTCAGGAGGACAGTGCCTTTCTCTATAAATCATACTCTCTCTAGGGAATGTCATCGCTCGCATTTGATCATGACAGGGAGTGTAATCAATGTAGCGATCTTCGCATGGCTTAAATTCCTTGACTTGTGCTTCTTCAGAGTCATCAGTCAATCCATCAAAATCATGGTGGGTTTCATAATTTAAATTAGAGAGAATGCTGCAATCTGTCTGTTTAGTAACCTGCCAGGCTATGCTGTCTCCCTTCCCAAAACCACTCCGTTTCCAAGCACCCAATATATAGAAAAAACCACACAAACCAACCACAATGAAAACTGACATTGAACCCCTATTTCTATTGTCTCCTCCTGGGTTTCCTTTTGTTGCCATGATGAACTCCTATTTTCTATCAACTGTACAGAGTATCTGCACATTTGAAGAGGAATATGTTAATGCATAAACATGAACAGATGGCATAATGACACAAGATAAACAAAAGTATATTGTTTTTGCGTATGCAAAATGGGAACAAAAAAGGTCAGAGGATGACTCTTGATAAAACTGTCTACATAAATCCCCGCTTTTGAAAAATCAAACATACACCTTCAAAACATTTAAACTTAAAGAAAAAAAAAGTATACCTACTTTTTGGTACCTGAAAAATCAACAATCTAACGATTTAGTCCCTGAAAGATCATAGTATACTTTTTGGCCTGGAAGGTCACGAAAGTCAACTCGTTAGTCCCTTAACCATTAGGGTTAACAGAGCTGGTGACGTGGCTCGCTAAATGATGATGTGGTGCCATTTAGTACTTTATTGGACACCAAATAAGTTTGTTGTTTGCCTATTTGAAAGAAATGTCATCGCATTCTCATCATGCCACCTCATAAATCTATCTTAGGTTGATGTCAAATAAAGAACTTAACATGACAAGGAAATGGATTTATGAGGTGGAGGCACAATTAATTTTCATACAGGCAAGCTTATTTGGCATCTAACATAGCACTTAGAAACACTACGTCATCATTTAACGAGTCACATAATTTAGGACTAACTATTTGATTTTTGGATAAAAGTTTAATACTAGAGTACTACTGAACTTCGATATATCCCTCCAATCATGTAGTGTTATTTGTTAGTATTAATAAAAATCCACACTGATAAGAACCCACCTCGAATGGATTAGGTACCAAATTGGCAAATTGTGTTCTCTCAGGAGTCCGGACTAAATAGTTATATAGCTAATATTACAGGAACCAAATATAGGTTTACTGAAAAAAACAATTAACCATTACAAAAATCATTAACGGTATGCAATATGCTTGTCTAACTAAGCCCATCTCTCAGCTGAGCGCAACGAATTATCAATAGTGACCTTTTTTTTTAATCAATCAAAATAGTGAACTTAAGTACGCTGATCAAGGAACAAACAATACTATCAACTCTACTGTTTCCCCTTGTTTTTGTCTAATTGATAAAATAGAGTGAATAAACCCACAATACTAAAAATTGCAGTAACACCAAAACAGGAACAGGTACGAATATGGGGTTTGAAGCAATTCCGATTATGAAAAAGCCTGTGAAACGAAAAAGGAAAAATTCAAATAGTTGAATGAGGAAGGAAGAATTCATACTGATCTCAGAAGAACAATGTGAGAATGGGCGCATTCAATTCAAAAACACATGCTCGTCTCGTCTCTGTGCTTTCGTTGCGACAATTCCGAGGAGGAAAAGTCTCAGTGCTGCTGCTAATGTTATTACTGCCGTTTCAGCGTTTTCGTTTCGTTTGCGTTGGTGGTTAACCTGATTCCTTTATACCAAAGATGACGTTTCAGTGTTATCCAATCACAACCCTCCACATCATAATGGTGGTAGCCGCCCGTTAACAAGAAGAAACGACTAGGTCCAAAAAATGAAAAAAATTCAAGCGACTTTTCAAAATCTTTATCAATTAATTTTAATTATTTAAACAAGTGCTTTAATAATTTAAAAAAAAATAAGTAAAGTTGGAGGTATTTACATATTTTTAACAATATGTTTAAAAATCCGTGCATTGCACGGATTTTTGTTAAAAGTTACTTGTCATAAAGTTCAATCATAAGTTCCAATTATACTATACTATCTTCGTTTTATGATTAAGTTATAAAATTTGATCTTTTATATTTTCTTATTGTAATTGATCATACAAAATTTTTTTTTGTTAAATGTTGCTTTATATTAAGAAACCTTATAAAAAAATTTTTATCAAAATTTAATCCTTAGAATATTTAGAGCCTTAAATACCTTTAGATTTTTAAGCATTTCATTATTCAATCTGTGTAACAAAGTTTGTTGTTTTTTCGTCTGAAAAATATTTGTTATACGTTTTATTTTAAAAATAATTACTAGGTAATACATTTTTTTGACATTGAAAATGTGATCTTTACTTGTTGGGATATTTAGAAAATTACCATATAGTCTCATTATTGACTTGTTCAAAAATGATTTTATATAATTTGAAATTAATCAATCCATATGGATGGAATAAAAATCCATCAAAACTAAAAAAATTCACAAAATCGATAAGTTTATTTGTTCTATAAATCAAATTTCAACTACATTAAACCTTTTTGTCCAATAAAACTACATTAAACATTTAATTATTATTGTTGTTCTTAATTTGTTTCTCATAAAGTGAAACGTGAAATAACAAATATGAGTCCTGCAAGAAATTGACTCTTAAACTTGATCTCATTCTTGTTGGTCATGACTTAAATATTTTATATTGTATATGAGTATTGTTTTTATCAACTTTACATCTAATAAAGAGGGTTTTGTTCGAAAAAAATCAAATGAAGTGCAAAATGTGTGAAGTGTATCAAGTGCGTCGTACAGATCGTTAAATAAAAATTGAGATTTATGTCCGTACTGTAATAATTTCATCCAACGGTTCATATTATGTACTTTAGTTTGTTCATCTCAGATTATTAATTACAACATGCACTGCTCATTAGCCCTGTCAAAACGGGCCGGAGCCCGTGGGCTAGCCCGGCCCGCCCGCTAAATGGGCGAGCTTGGGCAAGCAAAAATAGGCCCATTTTTAAACGGGCTAGCCCGCGGGTCCCGCGTGCCGGCCCGCCAAAATATTAAAAAATCAATATATATTTGTTTAAAATATGTATAAATATACATATTTTAAATAATTTTATGTGTTAAATAATAATTTTATTCTAATAATATATATAAATGATTTATATAATAATTAAAATTAATAAAATATTAATTTAAAATTAAAAAATTACTAATTTTTAAGTAAATATACAATTTTATAATTAATTTTTTAAAAAAATATATTTTAAAAAAATAAAAAAATTGGCCCGCGGGCCATTACGGGCGGGCTTGAGCATTACTTCTCAAGCCCGCCAAATAAACGGGCCGGCCCGTTTAACGCCGGCCCGGGCCATTTTGACAGTGCTACTGCTCATACTCATTGATTCATGTGAAAAAAAAGGAGGGGAAGTAAAAAAAAAAGATGCTGAATATTCTAAACTTCATATACTTGCAAAAATAACACTGAACAATAGTTTCACGTTTTAGACACACAAGTTATCATTTTTCTTTTCGTTTTTGCACAAAAGGGGAGGAGGAAAAAAGTCAAAAGGTTACCAGACCCTGGACGATGATGGATGCTATAGTTTTACTCATAATCCAGTGAACACTCTCCATCATCTCCAACGCGCAGAGCACCATTTACAGAAGGTACTTGCCAAGAGTTCCCATTTGAAGCCTTGGCCAATTGGCTTTCCATCATCAAGTATTTCAAGTCATTGCTATCATGCTGCACCCTCCCTGTGATCTCCAAGCATAAACCCTTACTCAGGCCTTTGCTTGGTTGTCTCTCTTTGCCAGACTTGCTACTCAATCCTGGGTCCACAAAAACTGGCTGAATCTTAAGATTTGGACTTGGTTTGATGCGGTTCACTTCCCTTTCGTCCACCGGACGTAATATTCTATTGTCAGACTGTAATTCTGAAACTCCATCTTCATTCAGAAGCACCTGCAAGATTTTTTTATTAGAATCCAAATGAAATAAAGACAGGTGTAGGACTGGGTTTGCTGTAAATTAAACAAGCATGCAAAGGGTGCTATATAAGCAATATTAGAGGGAGAGATGAAGAATGAAATGAATCAAATACTTCCTAGCATAAAATATAACTCTCAAAACTAAACGCAGGTATCTCTAACCCTAAGAAGCCTTCTGCAATCTGCAATCTGCAATCTGCATTCTGCTGTAGGTGTTCCGCCATTAAGTAAAAACCACAATATGTAAAACCATTAAAAGTTTAAAACAAAGAAGCAAATTAACTTGAGATAGACCCATAGATACTTGGAAAAATTTTGAAGCAATCATAAAAGATATGTTTGTTTCCAATCATACTCATAAATAATTCGTGCTGCTGAAAATCCAACCAATAACTTAGAAAATATTATGGTAAACAAATAAACCTTGCGGCCAACTAGATCGAAAGTCACAACAACTCTATTTCGTTTGGCTCGTTCAGCTTCTTCCATCTCCTTTTGTTTCTTCTTCAATAGTTCTTTTTCCTGAAAACAACAAAGGATAAATTCAGTCACAGCTAAGTGTGACATACTAATATTCAGTTCAAACAAATTACAAATTTCTAACAAAGTAAATTACCTCCTTCGACAACCAACTGTTTCCATCAATCTCATAGTAGTCACTTTGGTCATCAATAACTGTTGTACGAGCAGCAGAGTTTCGGTCATAATCAACAAGCCTCTTTGCATAAGCTTCAGCAGCAGCTTCAGCATCTGACAGGGGAGGCAAACTTTCTTCCAGACCAGCATATGTGCTCCCCTCTCTCAACACAAGGGAACCACAGAAATTGCAAGGTCCCTCTCCTTCCTGTTCACAAACTATTTTGCCACAAGATAAACAATTGCTGACTAGTCTATGACGACGTGCTTGACAAGAGCATGGTCTTCCCTGCTGAAATACAATTGACCCTTTGGCAGCTTCAGCAAGTGAAACAGATTTCCCTGCTTTCTTCTTTTTAGAATTCACTTGGTTTCCTTTATTTGATGTCTTCGAGTCGCTACCCACAGCTGGTATCTTATTTTCCTGATTACTGGCAACTGCATTTTGTTTGGTTTCCACATGATGGCTGGGGACTGTCACTGCTTTGGGTGCTCTCAATGCCTTCTTAGTTCCGCTAGCAGATGCATCAACTGAACGTGGCTTGACATAGGCATGTAAATTTGATGTAGGAACATCTGACTTGCTGATGAATTCTGACTGACTTCTCCGTCGCAAGTATTCTTCAATCACAGTTTTGCCTGCTTCCTGGCCAATAATATTCTGCAAAGAAAATATAGAGACTAAACTATTTGGACAAGGATTTGCAAGTCTAGATCCAAATAATGAACGGGACAACATAATCAAATTTCATTCACTGATCATCAGTTATAAAGCAAGGCCCACAACAAATATTCATCTGAGCATTGTCTATAACCATGTATGTAATAGTAAAATATTAAAAGCTAACATCTACAAAAAATACATTCAAATGTCATATTGCAAAAACATGTTTATGGCGAGTACATTATTAAGTTGAGTAAAGACAAATGTAGCTGAATTTAACAAAGGCGGCATTTTTATTAAGGGCGGTCCAGTGCACGAGACCAAATGGAGTTTGAGGAGAGTCAGAAATACGCAGCCTTACCCTTGCAAGCAGAGAGGCTGTTTCCAAGATTTGAACTCATAACCTTCAGGTCACATGGTAGCAACCTTACCATTGCTCCAAGCAGACAGGTGGCATTTTTATTATGGAAATTAAATGTTAGGCACACCAGTGATATTTCGAGCATTGATCGACAGGCCATATAGCAACTGTCCTGAGGTAACAATGCCCAACAATCTTAAAACCAATTAATTGATGCTACATATAACTGTACTGGTAAAGGCATAGAGGTTCTCATATCTAGATCTGACACAAGGTGCATGGTGCCTTACTTCAGGAATCAGGATTGTAAAGGTTTACCAACTAGAAATATGTAAACGATAAGTGAATACTAATATTGTCTCCAGGATTATATATTATAATATTATTGTATCGTGTCTTATGCTATAATTTTAAGAATCTGCTGTGTCTTCATGTGTAATTGCTTTATAGCCTACAGCCCAAAACTATAAAAACAGGACCCATTAGAAAATTCTCTAACATCAACTGGTTCAATGACTTCCAATCCGGAATTCATTGTCCAATTACAGACATAAATAAACATTCTGAAACTCTTATATTCTCTTACAGTCTATTTCCTTTCCAATTCAGTTCCACCCCAATCCAAGTGTCTGTAAACCCCAGGCTTTCAATTATCCTTGGTAAAATTATAAAACTATTGATAGCTGTTAGAACTAAATTAAGATTCGTCACTGAAATACTTCACAAACTCAATTCGACAGAATCACATGCATACAGGAATTAAAAGATTTCAGCCAAAATCAATACATTGTTTTGCCATAGAATAGCCACTATGCAGAAGGAAAAAAATATAAACACCGAAAGAATCAAAGAGAGAAAGAGAAGGGTTACGTCAAGGTACTCCTTAGCATCACGGGGATCAGCAAGCTCGCAGTAGGAAACGAGGCCGGTAATGATCTCCTTATCGAGACCTAAACTCAAACCCGTTTCTATCTTTTGGCACAGATCAAACAACGCCTTCTCCAACCACTCTCCTGGCGATTCCATCTTTCTCTCGCTCGCTCTCGCACCTTCCTGCGCAGCGGCTCAGACTGCAGCGACGGAAAACTGATAGTATGTGTTTCTATTAGATTAATTTTTTTTTGGTTTAGAAAATATTTTGATTTAAAATACTATTTAGTTCTTAAATTATTAGTCAAATTATTATTTAGTCCCTAAATTTATAATTTTCTTAACTCTTTAGTCTCTAAATTTGCAACTCTATCAACTATTTTGTCTCTAAATTTGACAAAAATACTATTTAATCCCCGAATTTATAACTCTGTCAACTATTTGTTCCCTGACAGTTATCCGTTAGATAACCCAAGCATAATTAATGTGGCACCGTTAAGTGCCTAGGCACATGTCACATCAACATTTAACGGTCACGTCAGTTGGTTATCTAATGGTAACAGTCAAGAGACTAAATTGTTGACACAGTTGTAAATTCGAGGACTAAATAGTAATTTTTGCCAAGTTCGGGGACTAAATAGTTGACAAAATTGAAAATTCTGGAACGAAATAGTATTTTTGCCAAATTCAAAAATTAAATAGTTGACAGAGTTAAAATTTAGAGAGTAAATAGTATTTTTATCAAATTCAAAGACTAAATAAAAGTTTAACTACCAATTCAAAAACTAGTATTTTGCCTCAAATATTTTTTGTCAAAACCCCAAATTGGTCCTTTATGTTTGCACAAAGTTTCATATTAGTCCTTTATGTTTCAAAAAGTCTAAATTGGTCCTTTATGTTTGCAAGAAGTTCCAAATTGGTCCTTCCGTCCACTTCCGTCAATTTTTTAAGTTAAGTGCTGATATGGCGTGCTGACGTGTCCATCTAAGCTGACGTGTCATGCCACGTTAGCATCACATCACTGCAACGTCAGCGCCACGTAATCACATATGAAATTGGATGATGACGTGGCATGCCACGTCAGTTTCAATTGACACGTAGGAGAGATAGTGTGTCCACGTCAGCACTTAACTTAAAAAATAAACGGACTTGGACCAATTTGGAACTTGCAAACACAAAGGACCAATTTGAACTTTTTGAAACATAAAGAACTAATATGAAACTTCGTGCAAACATAAAGGACCAATTTGGAGTTTTGACCAATATTTTTCATCTCCCCTTATGTCCCTTCACATAAATTAATTGACCCCCAAAAATTATTTATTTCAAATTTTATTTTTATGAAATCATACATAAAGTAAATATATTTATTATTACAATATTATACAAATTCTAAAATACAATCAAATCCTACAAGTTACAACTCATGTTATAATATAAAATTTGAATATACGATTAAAGTTAAATTTTAACAAATTCAGTCTTAAACAAATATACTTAAGCAATTAATATATATATATATATATATATATATATATATATATATATATATATGTATATATGTATAAGAATTAGATTTTTTTATGAATAAATTAAAAAAATTAATTAATATATTTATTATATGGGCTTTTAAACATAAATATACCATATAAAAAACATATACACAAATTCAACCACCTTTAAAAATTATCTACAGATATATACCACTTTTACTGTGCACATTGAAAAATGCCCTCGTAATTTTTTATAAGAAAAACGCCCTCAATGAGGGCGTTTATAGGGTTAAATGGTCAACCCTATAAACGCCCTCACTTAGGGGTGACAATGAATACGGCTATTTTGGATATCCGCGAGTACCCGTCTGAAAAAATATCCGATATCCATCGGATATCGGATATTTAAAATACCCATCGGATATTGGTCGGATTAGGATATTAGCCTCGGATACCCTATATCCGTCCGATTGATTGGTCGGATAGGGTATCCGATATTCGTTTTTATATAATATATTAATTAAATATAATATTTTATATATATTGATAATTATATATATATATATATATATATATATATATATACTAGAGGTTTCGCATGCACGTACCGTGCATGTAATTTTTTTTTTCGTAAAAAAATATATAAGATAAAATTATTATTATTATGATTTAAAATAATAAAATATTAAATAATATTTGATAATTTTTAAAATTTCAAAATATAATATAATAATTATATTTTAAATAATATATTAAATCATGGGAAGTTATTTATTGAGAAGTTATTTTTAGTGGGGAAGTTATTTTTTTGGTGCCACACTTTGGTTGTGTGACCAAAAACTCCAAAGCCATATATATATAGATAAATATAAAATAATATATATATATATATATATTAAATATTAAATAAAATATATTTTATTAAATAAAATTTTATGGTTCAATTAATAAAATTAGTATCGTTAATTTTAATTTATAAAAATTATCTTTGTTTTTTAAAAAAATTAACTTTTTTATAGTAATTTATTTAGTGGATGGATATTGGGTATTGGATATCGGATATTGGGTAATGGATATCGGATTCGGATAGTGAAAAAATGAGCAGGTACTCGCCCATTGCCACCCCTACGGCCTCACTGAGAGCGTTTTTTACACTAATATTTATATGAAAAAAAAGTGTGATAAAATTTTTCTTGTTAAAAATTACGAAAAACGCCAATGTGCACAGTAAAAGTGGTATATATATTTGTTAGCTTTTTAAGGTGGCTGAATTTGTGTATATATTTTTTATTTAGTATATTTATGTTCAAAAGCCTTGTTATATGAATATTTTTTATTTTATATATATATATATATATATATATATATATATATATATTAAAATAAAATAAATATTTTTATATAACAAATATGCAATGACCAACCGGAGTTAAGCTTGATAGAAGAATTACTATCTCACAACGTTTGATGAACTTTAATTCAAATTTTCGTTGGGAGAGGTACTCATATTTAATGCTAATATTACCTCAAACAAAATTACCTCTAATAAAAAAATACCCGTAAAAAACAAAAAAATAACCTATACCCATTTTTTTAGTATACGTACTTTTTTTTTTGTACAAAGAGACAAAGCACAAGGCTAAATCACACAAAACTTGGGGGAAGAGACTCCCGTCATATCTTCACGAGGGATAAATACTTAGAACATCTCTGTTCCTATGTACAAGTCTTTGATAGACACATTAATTTGACATGTTAAATTCTATAGTCAATTGTTAATGCAAACAATGTGTTTGTTCAACATTCAACAACTAACATGTATTACTTTTATTTTTCACATCATCATCATGTTTACAAATTCTTTTCAAAATTGACAAACGAAACTATCCAATCAGCTCTGAGCAGATGCTAATATGCTATGAAGTCCTATCCCTTGCCAGGATCATCACCGCTATGACAAACAAGACTTGCATATTACATGTCCAATACCAAAATATTCCTATGTCTCATTGGCTTTTGCTGATACATCTACGAGTTTACTTACTCTTCTTTACTCTGAAATACCTGTTTGCAGAACTCCATTCTGTACCATGAACACTACAAGCTCAGTTACTTTCATGAATATCAAATTCTCAAGAAGGCGCAGATAGGTTTTCAAGAAACTCTCACAAATTTCCTTACGATGAGATTGAGGAGGTTCAGAACAAGTTTTATGCACCAACCCGGAGAGATAGGTCTAGAGAGAATGGTCACTCCAGTGGACCAAAACCTGAAGAAATGAGATATAACCAAAGTGCAAACTATTAATTAGAGGTTGGCTTAACCATAGGAAGAAGCAAGAGGCAAAAGATAACATATATATATATTCTGTAATATAAAACCTCCTTTGAACTGCAACAAACTAACCAAGACTCCAATAGCAATTCTTATAGAAGAAATCTATGAAAAATCTCATTCTATTCAATAATCAATAGGTCTACATTTGGAGTTCAAAAATTAAAAAAAACTTATCCAGTAGTTCAATGCTGAGACACAATAGATTAGAAAGACTAAAGTAAATACAATCTGTCCTTAACCTCAAATTATATACATATATTTTCCTTGTGAATTTGGAGTATGCAAGGCATGCAGAGCAGAAAGATAAGAATATTCTTTCACAGGTAAAGTCCCACAATGAAAACACAATATCAGTAAGGATAGTCTAATCTTTAGATTTCAATTAATTCTTTTACCGTTCATTTATGCAAGGGAATCCAAGAGATGAAATAGAAGCTATTTAGACTCATCCATTACCTCATAAGCCTCACACAAAGCTCCAACCAGGTTCTTTATTTGTCCCAGATCCTTTCATCAGTCCTCGAATCCTCACAACTTCTTCCCACTGTCCTAAGTCTGCACACATGTTTGAGAAGGAGACATAAGCTGCAGCATCCGATGGACTCAATTCCATTACCTTTTTGGCCGCTAACTTCCCAAGCTCAAAATCACCATGGACCTTGCAAGCAGCAAGCAGTGTTCCCCATATTAAAGCATCAGGCTCAATTGGCATACTGTTGATGAAACTTTCAGCCTCTCTTAATCTACCGGATCGACCAAGAAGATCAACGATACAGGCATAATGACGATGACCAGGCTTAATGTTGAAGTCTTTGACCATTGCATTAAAATAGGAGAAGGCTTCTTCAACCAACCCACTGTGACTACAAGCCAAAAGCACACCAACCAAAGTTACTTCATCAGGTTGAATGCCTTCTCTTCTCATAAGTTCATAAGCAGCTAAGGCTTCTAAACCTTTACCATGTTGAGCATAGCTCACTATGATAGCAGTCCAACCTATCAAATCAGGCTTCTCAATATGGTCAAATGCTTTACGGCAATCCTCTAAACTTCCACATTGCGAGTACATTGTCACTAGTGAACTACCAACAGATACATTTGATTGTAAGCCCAATTTTTCAATGTAGGCATGCAGTTGAGTCCCAATTGGTGATCTATTTAAGAGTGCAATAGCCCTGAGAACAGATGAAATTGTGAAGGTATCAACTGCTAGATCAGTCCTGATCATATCATGGAATAACAAAAGTGCCTCTTCAACAAAGCCATTTTGCGCATATCCTGAGACTAAGGAAGAACAAGCAACAACATCCTTTTGGGGCAGCATTTCGAACACCTTCCTTGCCAACTCCAAGCTACGACATTTTGAGTACATGGACACAAGTGCACCACCAACAACTTTGTTTGTTCCCATTCCTAAACGAAAAGCATAACCGTGAATTTCTTTACCTATTTGTAGAAAACCAGCAGCACATGCAGTTAGTGTTGCAGTCAAGGTCAAGTAATCAGGTAAAATCTCATGGGATAGCATTTCTTTGAATAGCTGTAAAGCCTTGTCTGGGCAGCCATGTTCTACAAAACCAGAAATCATTGATGCCCATGAGACATTGTCTTTCTCAGGAACTTCCTCAAAAACTCTATGAGATTCTTCTAAACAACCACACTTTGAGTAAATTGTGAAAAGAGAACTGCCTACAGTGACATCAGTGACTAGTCCAGACTTCAGAGTGTAACTATGCATCTGTCTCACTAGATTTAAGCAGCTTATAATACTTAACACACTAGAAATACAATAGTTATCGGGTCTCACACCTTCTTGTAACATAATCTGAAATAACTCAACTGCCTTTGCAGAATTTTGGTTGTGAGCACAAGAAGACACCATTGCTGCCAGTATGCATGGATCTTTCATATTATCCATCTTGCCGAAGGCTAACTCAGATAGTTCAACTTCTCCTATTTTTGTATACATGTTGATTAAAGCAGCCTGGACTTTTGCATCCAAACTTGGAGGTAATTTCAATATCAAGGAATGAATTTGGCCCGCCTCTTTTAACATCCCAGGCTTGGCACATGCAGAAAGCACACTAGTAACTGTATAGGTATTTATGTCCTCCCCTGTGTCTCTCATATCTTTGAAAAACTTTAGAGCATTAATAGAATCATCTGCTTGCACGAACCCAGAAATTATCGCAGTCCAGGAGACCACATTATGGATGGGCATCTGCAAGAATTTCATAGCAGCTTCATTCATGCGCCCACACTTAACATATAAATCAACAATAGCAGTCTCCACAAAAATATCTGTTGCAACACATTTGATTACCCACCCATGAATTACTTCTCCAATCTGCAATTCTCTAAGCGTACAACAAGCTGTTAAAATGCTTGAAAATGTATAACTATTTGGCTTTAGCGATCCATGACACATCTGGCGAAAAAGATTCAAAGCTGCCCGGTACTCTCCATTTCTAACTGCCCCAGAAATAATAGCATTCCAACTTACCACATTATCACATGAAACATCAAAGAAGACCTTTTGAGCCTCCTGAAAGCTACAATTTTTGGAAAAAAATTCTATCATTCCTGTCCTAACGTAACCATTGGAAATGAACCCATTTTTCATTACAAGTGAATAAACCTGCTCACCAAATACCGGAGCTTGCAAGGCAGTACAGGCCGAGAGAACACTCCCGTAAGTAAACTCATTGAGCTCCACACCAAGCAAATGCATCCTACAAAATATCTCCCATGATTTCCCAAACAATGAGTTATCATTATAACCAGATATCATGATATTCCAGGAGTAAACATTTGGAAGGGGAATTTTATCGAACAGCTTGCGGGCAACAACCATGGCAGAAGATTTACAGTACCAACTGAGCAAAGAGTTCGTGAAAAAGATATTGGATTGCAATACATCAGTTCTAAGCAAATGGGCGTGCAACATTTTTGCGTTTCTAAGGTTGGGCAGTGTTGACGTATGGCGATCATTGAAGAACTTAAAAGGGTCGAAAGGAGTGTAGTTTTCATCATCATATTCGGCAGAAACAGAAGTAGCGAACGAATTTTCAGCCAAAGCGAGCGAGGATGTGAATCTGCGAGCAAGGTGTGAAGTTTTAGATTTTAAGCATTGATTGATCATAAGAGAATTCATAAGGACCAAAGCAAGCGAGGATGTCTGGATGTGATTCTCCGGTTTTAATAACTTGTTCTGAAGAAAGCGGGAACTCTACAAGGGCATGGGTTCAATCCCATTCTTGACATCTGGTGATAGAGATGCTTGACACACCTTGTGTTCGCTCATCATGGTTAAGCACCATGACCATTTGCAGGGAGACACTGGAAGAAGGTGGGAGATTCGACCCAATACATTCCTTCTGCGTTAGTATGCTTAAGTTAACTTTTTTTTATAATTTTTTTTCACTTTTTTTTATTTAAATATGTAAAATTATAAACTTTTTCTAAAGAATAAGAGTTATAAATACACAAAAAATAAAAAATTTTACATAAATAAGGATCTATTGTGAATGATTTAGGGATCACCTAATAAGACTAAAAAATTAGTCCCTAATTCATTCACAGTAAATCTCGATTTATGTGGAGTTTTTAATTTTTTTGTATCTATATCTTTTATACTTTAGATATTGGAGAAAGTACATTTTACCCCCCTCAACTATGCTTATATAACACATTACCCCCTCAACTTTAGTTTGTAACAAATGACCCCCTAAATTTAAGAAAAAGTTGAAATTGTTAAATTTGAAGTTCAATTTAACAGATTAAGATTATGTGCATTGTACATGTTTATTATTATAATTTTTTATGTCCTTTATACGGATAAGCGCTCTCCAACCCTAAGAACAAAGCAAAAAAGAATAAAATCGATTAAATGTGAACGACCAAAAAGATCTAAGACCCAATCAAATGGGAGATATGAAAATGAAAATGAGGGAAACAATAGTGATAATGATGTGGAGCCAATTTTAATTATAGAGCCTTGGATGCTTGAGGGGTTATAAGGCCCTCAGGATGATGATATTTTTGTCAAGAAGATACAAAGAGTAGCACTTGATGGAGAGGAACACAACAAGAAATAACAAATAACTAGAGAAGAAGAAACAGTGAATGACAATTCAACCACATTTGATTGGGTCTTAGATCTTTTTGATCGTTCATATCTAATCAATTTTATTTCTTTTTGTTTTGTTCTTGAGTTCCAGAGCGCTTATCCTTATAAGGGGCAGAACAAAAATTATAATAATAAACATGTGCATTGCACATAATCTTAATCTGTTAAATTTAACTTCAAATTTAACAATTTCAACTTTTTCTTAAGTTTACGGGGGTAATTTGTTACAAACTAAAGTTGAGGGTGGTAATGTGTTATATAGGCATAGTTGAGGGGGGTAAAATGTACTTTCCCCTTAGATATTCTTTAGAAAAAGTTTATAATTTCTCAAATTTAAATAAAAAAGTGAAGAAAATTATAAAAAAAAAGTCGGCCTAACATACTAATGCATAGAAGAACCAAGCAGGGAATCCATTCTGAAGTTCAACCATATCAACTTTGGGTTCGAATCCCATTCTTGGCATCGGTTTGCTCTTGTGTGGAGTGTCTTTGTCTCAGCGCCCTTGTTCTTTAAACACGATTTGAAGTAAAATTATACTTTTTAATGTTTTTTTACAATAAAAATTTTAAATGTTTCAAATTATATTTGAAATGAATAAATTTTAGAGTTCAAATTGTTTAAATTTGAGAAATGATAAATTTCTTTAAAATATAAGATATATACAAATAAAAGAGTGGTCCATAATCTATTAATACGGTTGGTCCCCATTAATGTATGCTATTCAATTTTTTTATTTATATATCTCTCTCATACTTTTAAGAAATGATAAATTTAAGGTACTTAAAACTTTTAATTGTTAAAAAATTATTAAAATATAATATTTTATACTAATAACAAAGAATGATGATAAAAAATAATAATAACAAAGGATCCATTATCAAAATAATGGTATTTGACCCATGGGTTTTTTTTTAAATGCTATTTTTAGTTAAATCACATTGTTTTCATTTTTTACAGGGACTTCACGTGGGTATAAAACATTGAGTGCACCATTAAATATATAAAAAAAAAAATTTTGGTTTGTTGTTTATCCTTAAAATGGAAAACCCGAAAATTGAGTTGATAAAATTTAAAAATAATATGATTTCAAAAATAATTTAATCTAATTTAATTTACTTTATAACTATCAATTTTAATTAAATGTGTATTTTTATCTTTTGAACTCTTTTTCTTAGAACATCTTTAAAACTTTTAGGCTATGTTTGGGAGTTTTATGGAGGATGGAACGGATGGGTAATTAATCGAAAGGAGTGGAGAAATGAGGAGTGGAATGGAATGGTATGGATAAAAATCTTGTTTAAAAGTTTTAATGAAAAAATGGATTGAAGGGAATAGAATGAGTAGAATATTATTTAAATGTTTATAATAAAATAGATGGAGGGGAGTGGTTAATTATTTATTTTTTTCAAATCTTACCCCTTATACATTATAAATATTGATTCCTCATATTGTGTTAAAATCAAATTTATTTTATTTTAATTTAAAAGAATATTATTTTATATTCTTCTAGTTATATTATATATTATATAAGTAGTAACTAGTAAGTATAAAATATTTTAAAATTCAAACAAGTAGGTAAATAAAGAGACAACAATTCATTTTTGAAAACTAAAATAATAACTTAAATACAATATAGAAGCTATATGTTCCAAATTTATGCATTGTGACGTGAATGATTTGCCTTAATGATAGACGTGAAGGAAGAAGCCTGTTGTTGTCTAGTAATAGTAATGGAGATGGAGTTCTAGATATATGAGATGGAATAAATTATCTATGGTGTCTTTCGGTGAAAAAAGAAGAAGGAATGGGAATGAAAATGGGAAAAAGAATGAGAAAATAATGAAAGAATAGAAATGTCATATTGATGTGATGTGAATGGAATAAAAGTGGATGAAATGATTATTTTGCCCTTACGTTAAAAGTGAGAATGGAATAAAAGTGGGTAATAAAGTAAGGGCAAAAACATAATTTTATCACATTGCATAAAGTGGAGTTTGTTTGTTAGGAAGAAAAGAGGAGGGAGAAGACTTCTGCCTCTCCTTTTCCCTAAACAAATCTTGCTAAAGAATATGGCCTATGTCTTTTTATAATGTATAGGATTTATAATTTTAGGGTTCGTTCTTTACGCGGAAAGGGAAAGGGAAAGGGAATGAGAATGGGAAAGGGAATGTATTTATTGTGTTTGTTAGTAAAAGTTAAGAATAAAAATGGGATGGGAATATATTAAAATAATAAAAAGAAGGCTAAAATGCACAGAACCCCCCTGAACTATAGGGTGTTTGCACATAACCTTCCTGAACTTCAAAAAGTTGCATAGCACCTCCCTAAACTTTTCAATTTTTGCACATAAAGGATTCTGGTAACTTTTTCATCCAATTTTTAACATTCAATGCATATCAGCTTCCACATCACATTTTAATTTCATGTCAGCTGGGCAAATAAGTAATTTCATGTCAACACTAACTACCCACCATGTTTACTTTCTCTCTCTCCCACTCCCACTCCCACATCCTCCCATCATTTTTTTTATTTAATAAATTAATAAATATTTATTTTAGGAGACCGTTGACGGGAAGATCCCACAGTCATATTAATATAGATATAATGTCCCTTCTTCTTGTTAAGATAAAGAATATAAAGAAATATCGTTATTTTAAATAATAAATTAATATTAATATTATATATATAATATTATATTATTATTTATTTATAATAATTTAGACAATTTTAACCCTTATCATGAAATTTTCATTCACTGATTTCACGCACTGTAACCGAGTGCACACTCGGAACGGGCGGCAAAGCCTCAAAAAAGTAGGCGGTGAACCGGAAAAAAAAAAAAGTGGGAGGCACAGACCAATTTGAGTAAATGGCGGTCAATCTTCAACGTTGTGATTTCCAACGCGCACTCCAAGTTCTTTTGCTTCCTTTAAATTAATCTCCGATCTCCCGATCTGTCGTGGAAGACGGCCTGAACTCCATCACCAACCGAAGCGAGAGTGAAAACAAAGAACAGAGCACCGATTTTTAGAACCCAAAACCCTAGCGGCTACCGGCAGTAAGTTTTCTCTCTTTATGGCTCGTACTGATGCGCATAGGGAAATTCGAAATTTCTGTTTCTTCTGTTTTTCTCAACTTGGAGATTATGTCTTGTTAACAAAAAATTTCGCATATCGTGTTCAAAAATGTTGAGGGTGTATTTAATTCTGATCTTTATTTTATCTTTTGATTTGAGGGAAACTCATTCCACATATTAGTTTGACTAAATTGTCATTTTAGTCTCCTACAGATGTAATCTATAAAGATGAAAATATCAAATATATAGACTTAAAAAATGCAACTTGTCTTAATTTGTCTCGAGCTATATGTTAATAGAGATTCTCAAAACTAAATTGAAACAAATTGTAATTAAACTTGTCATTTCTATCCTTCATTGCTTAAATTTGACATTTTTACTGAGAGAGACTGCATCAGGGGCAAAAATGTAATTTGCTCTCTTAATTTTGATATGGGACACCATTGGCAATTGTTTACTAGTGAGCACCAAGACATTTGCTCCCTTGGGCACTAAGCAATTGACTTTCCATTGTCAATGAGCTCATCATGATTTTTTTTTTTATGGCTTTGATATGAGAACGGGCCAAATCAGTAGCTTGGGGAGCAAGCTCAGATTAATTTGGGATCTATATAATGATTTGCTCAGTACAAACAGGAAAACTTCAACTAGATGGAAGGGCAAGGGCAAGACAAGGTGATCCTACACGGAATGTGGGCTAGCCCTTTTGTGAAGAGGGTGGAATTGGCCCTAAAACTCAAGGGCATCCCTTTTGATTATGTAGAAGAAGATTTGGCCAACAAGAGCGAGTTGCTTCTCAAGTACAATCCAGTGCACAAGAAGGTTCCTGTACTTGTCCACAATGGAAAACCCATTTCTGAATCAATTGTCATTATTGAGTACATTGATGAAACCTGGAAAGATGGCCATAAATTGTTGCCTCATGACCCCTATAAAAGAGCCCAAGTGCGCTTCTGGTCCAACTTCCTTCAGGAACAGGTAATTTAAATTTTAAAGTAATCCTTTCATTAATTATATTATTCTAATCTGCCACTCTTTGTTATATTTTCACATGTGTCAGTGTTCTCTGTTCATAGCTCAAAATATCTTCTTAATCTTACCTCATAAATAATTTACTGACATGGGCTGCATTTTTATCATAAGATTTACTTGCACTTCTTATTGAGATGTCAAGGTCAGTAAACAGCAGCTTATAAATGAAGAAATGAAGCTATTCCAAGGGGGTTAGCCTAATGGTAAAAGCAAACTTGTGATGATGTGTAATTAGGCATATTATATTCTAGTTTTGCTAATTTATTGGGTTAAATAGCTAAAAATTAGTTATCTTTTAACTGTGTATGAATGGCTTGCTATAAAACACAAACACGTCTATCTTTAGGCGTGTTACATATTTGTCAAAATTAAAAATAAAAAAGAGTTTTCAGCTCAGCCATGCACCAAATGCAAGTAGGATGCATGCCAGACATGGCTCATAGCTTATAGGATGACCCGAAGAAGAAAATACCATAAAATGAGTGAACGAAAATCTAGAGAATTCGTTTAACATAGATTATTAAAGTTCCTTTTTAATTATTTTTATAGTCTATGAGATTTAGTAAATTTGATGTAGAAAAAGAAAATAACAGTGTAAATTGCTTAGAATATAGAATAATATGAGTATACCACTAAAAGAAAACTTAAAAAATATATATGTCGTGTTATGTCATATTCTATATTTTTTTGAAGTCGGTGTTAGTGTTAGTGTATGTGCTTGATAGATGCCTTGTTTTTTAGACTAAATTTAACAAAAAATTAAGTTGCTTCAACTAGCTAAAAAATTGCTTATATCAGTTAGAGTTATTCACTGGAAAAGAACTGACAAAGTTCAATAAAGATAAAGAAAATCTCATTCAGCTAAGCAAGAGTCAAAGTATTTGATCTAATTTTTTTCTTTTTTTCTTTTTGGGATGCAGCTATTTCAAGCCATGATTGCAGTTTTCAAAACTGAAGGAGAAGCCCAAGAAAAGGCCATAAATGACATGTACGAGAAACTGACTCTGCTTGAAAATGGGATGAAAGACTATTTCCCAGATGGCAAACCATGTGTTGATGACAACAACGCAGGACTCTTGGACATCATCTTTTGTACGGTGTTTGGGCCTTACAAGGTGCATGAAGAGGTTGTTGGTATGCAGTTCATAGACTCAGACAAGTTTCCTGTGTTGTTCTCTTGGCTAATGGCTGTGGTTGAGCTCCAAGTGGCGAAAGAGTTGTCCCCTCCACATGAAAAAGTGGTGCAACTTCTTCAGTTTATTAGGCACTCTGCTCTTAAATCTGCTTCAGCTTGATGATGATGAGATGGAAAACAACGCACTTCAGAGGATCCGAACTCGTACCAATTCCTGCAAGAATGTTTTACTCGTATCAATTCACTAGTGTGGTGTTCTAAAGTTTTCCCCTTTTGTATGTTGGTGTTGTCTTGTAAGTTCCCAATAAAATCAGGATCTTGGATAGGATCGGAAGAAGTGCAAGATACATATAAATAAAAATACATATAATAATATTAATAAAAAGTTTCATTTGCAATTATAAAATTATCAAAAAGTTATTATATATTCTTTCATAAAATATGTCATAATATATTGAAAGATTTATATTAAAACAATTTTTATTATTGCCTATGATATTTGAATTATTTCTTAAAATTACAAGTTTCTAATATGAGATCGGATTGTAGAATATATAACATGTTAGATTGTAAGATCAGAAATATAAAATTAAGATCTTATTGTTATATTAGTAGATTTTTATTTTATCTAAGATTGAAATGAATTTTTATAAATAAGATCATAGATGGAGATCTTATTGTTATACACGTATATGAGACATTTTATAGATACCAAAGTTGTTTGTTTGTTTGTTTTTTTTTAAAACCAAAGTTGTCAAATGTCTATACATTAGGGGGGTTCATAACCGAACAAAACCGTCGCACTTGAACCAAACCAAACCGAATTTGCACAAATTGAACCAAACCGATCAATGTTTGGTTTGGTATGTCGAAAAACCGAACCAAATCGCATATACATACATGTATATATATATACATATTATGTTAAAATTTCTAAATAATAAAGTATATAAAATTTGTTTTTAGAAGATTATATTAAATTTAGTCAATCTAAAATTTTAATTTTAGAACTAATTAAGTTGATTGTATATTGTATATTGTAAGTAAATGAAATATTACTATACTTTTTTATTATTTATATTGAATAAAATTATATTTTTTATTAATAAATTTAAATATGTAAGTTTGATGACATAAAAATTCTAAACCGCCAAACCGAACCGCTCAAAACCGCTCGTTTATGGTTTGGTTTGGTTTCACGCTATCAACTTAAACCGATAGATGCACTAAAATTTCATTAAAAACTGCCCAAACCACCCGCCGAATACCCCTACTATACATTGTTATTGGTGGGCCAAAAAAGAGGCCTAGACGACATTAGTCCTTATTGCAGCAAAAAATAGTTCTAGTGAAGAACAGACCACAGATTATCTAATCATGGAAGCACACATTGAATCAAACTTGTTAGGATATCAATGTTTTCAGATAGGATTTTATGATCTTATTCATAAGAATTTATTTTGCGCTTAGATGAAATTAAATTTATTAGAATTGTAATATGATCTCCATTTTGTAAATTTGATTTTATAATCTAACGTACTATATATCTTACAATTTTAAATAAAAAAAATTCAAATATTATACTAGTAGTACACATTAATTACCACAAACTATTAAATATATTATGACCTAATTTATAAAAGTATAATGACTTATGTGTATTTTATAAAAATTCTTGCAATTTGATCTATGTTATAACTTATACCTCTTTTGATCCTATAAAAAATTATCAATCTTAACATTACTTTAAACTATAATATCCAAGTATGGGATAAAAGTTTAGTACTACCATACTACTGAATTTCAGTACATCCCTCCAATCATATAGTATCATTTGTTAATATTAATAAAAACTCACATTAATTAGGACCCACCTTGAATGGATTAGGGAACAACTGATTGGAGAAATGTATTAGAGTTCAGTACTACCGTACTACTGAACATCTACTCCCAAGTATGACAAAATGGATTTCAGTATATGTTTATGATATAAATGTTAGAGTATATTATACTCTCCCTCCTTGAAAGATGTCAAAATAATACTCCTCTTTCCTCTATTTTAAAAACATGCACTACTCTCTCTTGAGAAATTAAGAAAATCTACAGTTTCACTCTTTTGAACTAATTAAATACCCTTAATATATTATTAATTTTCTAAAATAATTATAATTGAGGAGTGTAATTTAAAATCTCTTAGGAGAGAAAAGTATAATTTACTCAAAATATTAATTAGCTTTGGATGCTAGTTGGTACCTTCCATGGAACCCTAGCTATGGGCGGTAACAAATTAACAATAGACAGAAGTATGGTAGATCTCTTATAGTGTGTGTGTATTTTTTTTTTGGGTATAATGTGTTTATATTGAGGAAAATGGTGGAAAATGAAAAAAAGTTTAAATTTTAAAATTGATATTTTCTTTAATTTAAATTTAAATATAATATTTTTTAACTTATGAAATGTGTTTGAATTGATAAAAATAAATGATATGATGAGAAGAAAAAAAAATAATCTAAATCAAAGTAAATAACAAAATAAAAATATTATTTTACTTCACTTTCTTTCTCCTGCTTTATCGTTTAATCTAAAACACTACTTAAAATAGAGATGAATAATGCATTTCCTTTTCCCTCATACTACTTTTCCACATGGTTCATGCATATTTATTCCTAGAGATGAATGCATATTTATCACTTCTCAATAATGTACATTATTCTTATAAAAAAATTAATAATAATAATAATAATGTACATTATTTTCCCCATTTATGCTAGCTGCAAAATTATAGTTTCTGTCTTTTTTTTTTCGTAAACAGTAGAAATATATTATAAGCAACAGAGTAGCGATTACAGCAAAGAACACAACACAGAGAAACAACAACCAGGGGCACCACAAAAGAACTAGCAGGGAACACTACCCCGAACCAGTAATCTCCAGACCACGCTTACTTCTACCAAACTTGATACCAAGAAAATCAGCTAGGAAAGCATTAGAAATACAGGAAGGAGAGTATCAAAATACACTAAATCAGAATTAGTAGTAATTGCTAGCTTGGCCAAAATATCAGCACACGCATTGCCTTCCCTATGGATATGCACCACCTTCGCTTCAGAGAAACCCAAAAGGATAGCTCTGCAAATAGACACAAGAGTACTGAACCGATGAGATTTACCACATTCAACAGCATTAATTAAATTCACTGCAGAAAGAGAGTCAGATTCCACAATCAATTTATCACAATGGAGGTGTTTAGCCAGATTTACACCCTCCACAATAGCCCAAAGCTCAGCCAACAAGCAATCACCTTCACCTAAAAATTTTTTGAAGCCATGAATCCAATTCCCATTAGCATCCCGAATGATGCCACCTCCGCCAATGAGATTATTCTGACAAGAGCCATCTGTGTTGAGTTTCCACCATCCCAAGGGAGGGGGTTGCCAGCCTATGAACACAGTCTCAACAGCTCTCTCTGGAGAATATTTAGAATTTAAATAGACAAACTCTACAGCTTTGCAAACAGCTCTTCTACCCACACGGAGGCAATCAAATTTTTTGTTCTAAAAAACCAAAGCGTTCCTACCAAGCCAGATCTCCCAAACCCCAAAAATAAAAAGGACACCATGAGTAATACCCATATATTTAATCTCACTCACACCAGCATTGAGTTTAAGCCATTTTTGAAAACAGCTACCTGAATCCAGGATGGTGGGATTAACATTCATCACCTCCCAAACTTTCCTAGTCTCAAAGCAGCTTGCAAATAAGTGATCAAGGGACTCCACACCCACAGAGCAAACAGGACACACAATATTTAACATAATCCCTTTGGAACATAAAATAGTTTTACAAGGGAGAGCATTTCGCATACATTGCCAAATAAACATCATGATTTTGGGGTAGCACTTAAGCTTCCAAACCCAACTAAGATCTTTAGACTTGTTAGTTCTCAGAGGATCAGATTTGTAAGCCCCACAGGCCAAATCATAAGCTGATCTAAGAGTGAAAGTACCCGATGAAGTGTACTTCCAAATTTTTTTATCACACTCATAAGCATCCTTACAGCAAGCCACAGATTGCATTGCTCTTAAAACCTGCATAGGGAGATCAAAGGAGACTAGATCCAAATTCCAGGCACCCAAATCCCTTGCCATAGTATTCACTGAGAGTTTCTCTTCCCCTTTATTAAAGGGTCCTATTATTAAGCTCCGAATAGGACCAATGGCCAACCAATCATCACCCCAGAAATTAGTTTCCCTCCCAGAGTAAATATTGGTCCTCAAGCCCACGTTCAACAAATTAAGGCCGACCCTTAAACCTTTTCCCAACGGAGAGCCATTCCTCCTACCACCCTCACTCTCAAGATAGTGAGACATGATATCAACCCACATTGATTTGTGTTCATGTTTGATGCGCCAACAAAGCTTTGCAAGAAATGCAATGTTTCTTTCTTTGCTTCTGAAGATACCTAGACCGCCCTCCTTTTTGGTTTTACAAATTGTATCCCACCCAACCAAGTGCAGTTTCCATACCCCGAGCGCCAGAAAAAATCTCTAAGGATTTTATCAATAGAATTGCACACCTTAGTGGGGAAAACTGTGCATTGCATGAAGTAAGAGACCAGAGGAGAGCACACTGAGTTTATTAAGGTGGTCTTACCTGCCTTAGACAAATACTTAGCTTTCCAACTTTCAACTTTATCCAAAACTTTATCCACAAAAGGCTTAAAGTCACTGATCCTTTTACTGATGCCTAACGGGAGACCCAAGTATTTACCCGGTTTGGGAGACTCCCCAAACCCCAGAATCTGGGTAGCATTCTCCTTATCTCTAACCGGCGTGTTAGGGGAGAACCAGATGGAAGATTTCTCATTATTAACAGATAATCCCGAACTAGATAGGAAGCTTTCAAGAACATGCTTAACTGCCTGAATCGATTTAGCATCAGTCCTGGCAAACATAAGGACATCATCCGCGAAAAGTAAATGAGAGACGGAAGACCCTCTTATCCGCACAGGAGTCCAATTATTTTCCCGAACCTTATCCAGGATGAGCCTAGACAAAACCTCCATACAAATAATAAACAGATAAGGTGACATCGGATCACCTTGGCGAATCCCTCGAGAAGGATTTACACTACTTGTGAGGCCACCATTAACCAGAATAAAGTGCTTAACCGAGGTGATGCAGTTCTTAATGAGGTTAATTAGATTAGGGTGAAGATTTAATTGACTCAGAGTGTGGACTATAAACATCCAGTCAATCTTATCATACGCCTTTTCTAAATCTAGTTTCACCATCATCCAACCCCTCTTACCTCTCCTCTTTCTCTTTAAAGCATGGATCACCTCTTGAGCAATAATGACATTGTCCCCCGCCTTCCTACCTGGAACAAAAGCCCCTTGATTTATAGAAATAATCTCAGGGATTAGAGGCTTAAGGCGATTAACTATGATCTTTGTGACAATTTTGTACACAGTTGTACAGAGACTAATCGGCCGGAAGTTTTTAATTTCTGAGGGGTTTAAAATTTTTGGTATCAAACAAATCATAGATTGATTCCACTCACAAGGGATATCTGAGGACCGGAATATGGATTTAATCTCAGTACAAACACTATCTCCCACAAATTTCCAGCAACTTTGAAAAAACCCCGGCTGAAACCCATCAATGCCCGCAGCCTTAAAAGGCTTTAAATTCCATAATGCAGCTTTAATCTCTTCATTGGACGGAACCCCACCAAGACTTTCTCTTTGCTGATCACTCAACCTTGGGAAGTTAAGCTCAGACGGATAAGAGCTAACCGGAATGGCTTTAAAACAGTTGGTAAAAAACGAAGCAATAATCTGCTTAATTTCCTCTAAACCATATACCCAATTACCCATATTATCCTTAAGAGCTGAGATTTTATTCGATCTTCTACGCATTACCACCGACGCATGGAAGAAAGAGGTGTTCGAGTCCCCCAGATTCAACCAGTCAAGCCTAGCCTTGGAGGCCCAAAGCTCCTCCTCTTGGTTTAACACATTTTGATATTCAATTGCCAGTTCTTGTTCCAACCTAACCAACTGTGGATTCGGACATTGGCACATTGCTCTATTAATACCCTCTAATCTACGCATAAGCTTGTTCTTACGTTGGAAAATGTTGCCAAAATGGGTCCTATTTCATTCTAGAGCCCTTCCTCGAATTAGGTTTAGGCCCTGTGAAGCGGAGCTATACTCCTTCCAAGCCACCTCTGCAAGGTTGAGGAAGCCAGGTTCTTTCAACCAAACCCTTTCGCATCTGAAAGGTCTAGTCGAAGGAGACACACTTTGAGGACTAGTGACAAGTAAGAGGGGAATGTGATCAGATTTTATCCTAGGAAGGTGGAAGTTAAGTGCATTCGGGAAGAGCTGGATCCATTCAGAGTTTGCCAAAAACCTATCTATTCTTTCAAATATCATCGCTCCATCCCCTCTTTTATTATACCAGGTAAACTTCTGACCTGTAAACCCTAAGTCTGCAATGTATTGCACACTTGTAGCATAAAAATGGATTATCTTTTCTTTTCTTTTCTTTTTTTAAATACATGAAGTACGCGGTATATATGAGGGTTAATGAATAAAACACACTCAAGTATATTATTTCATACTATAAAGGATATGTTCTCCACACTTTGACTTTATATATATATGTCATTTACTAATTTGAACTTTGCTACTTAAATGGAGTTTAAAATTGTCATGGTGGGATTTGGATTCCCTAAATAGCAAAAATTGGTGAAACTGTGAAGTGCAACAAGAGAAAAAAAATCTTGATCTTAACAATAATATTGCTTTAAACCATAATATATATATCCAAGTATGACAAAATAGATTTTAGAATATGATTTCTATAAATGTAAGAGTAAGTTATAGTCTCATCCCTTCTATATTGAAAATCTACAGTAAAAAAAACTTACAGTTTTATCCATTTAGATTAAAATATCTTTAATAGTATTATTATAATTTTATAAAATCATTATAAAATATTTTTAAAAAAATTATTTATTTTGAATTAAAAATAATTATTTTATTTTAAAGTTAAAAAATAATTATTTATATTAGTCAAATACATATTTAACGTAACTGTATAAATAATAAACATAAAGATATTTTGATCAAAATAGATCAAATTGTAGGTTTTCTTATAAGAGATTAATATAATTTTTCAAATAGATTGATCTCTTAAGAGAGAAAAATATAATTTACTTTAAATATTATTGTTTGAGAATATTTACTTTAAACATTATTAATCAACTTTGGATGCTATTTGGTATAGTACCCTTGATTGAACCCTAGCTATGGTTGGTAGAAAACTAACAAATAACAATCTAATGGTGGAAATCTTAGTTGCGGTTCTTTAGCAGCTAGAAAATGAGGAAAGAATGGGTGGTTCACTGGATTTTATTTATTTATTTATTTTTTATTTTTATCAATTTAAAAAAAATACAAAATAACTATTATACTCTTTGATTTGACATAATCACAACATTCTTTTTTTTATTATTTTAATATAAAGAATAAAGTAGTAATTTTAATACATTTCCATTCAATTTCCATTCCCAAACATTTACTAACAAATACAGTAAATACATTCAATTTCCGTTTCCCTTTTCGTTTCTGTTTCTGCGTAAAGAACGTGCCCTTAAAATAAGTTTGGATCCGAAAAAATGAAAAAAAAAACAAAGTTTAAATTTTAAACATGACATTTTCTTTAATTTAAATTTAAATATAATATTTTTTTAACTTGTAAAATGTGTTTATATATATATATATATATATATAATCTAAATAAAAGTAAATATAAAATAAAAAATTCATTTTATTTCACTTCCTCTCTCCTCCCTTCTTGAATAATCCAAACACTCCTAAAAGTAGAGTTTAATGTATCACTTCTCAATGTACATTTTTTCCATTTATGCTCGCTGCAAATTGGCCCATGCCTTTTAAGTTTTAATTATAGTTTATGTCTTCTCCTTTTACTCCTTCATTGTAAATTTGGATTGTACACTAGTAGCACGACAACGAACCTTCTTTTTAGTAAAAAAATTGGTGAAGTAGTAAAGTATAGCGAAAGAACCAACAAAATTTTATGTGAACTCTAATTCATTGAGAGTAGGTTCTCAATTTATCTGTTTTTCTTTTCTTTTCTTTCTTTTCTCTCTCTATACTTCACCATTTCATCTCGAGAATAAATTTAGTATTGTATAACAAACACCGAAAAGTAAAAGGAGAGAGATAGACACAGAGCTAGACGATGGGTCTTACATGTGAGCTTCACTTTATTACTCTCTCATCTATTTTTCAGTGTTATACAACACTGGATCCTTTTTCCTTTCATCTCCATCCTCTCTTGTACGTGTTTCATGTGAGCATTTCCAACATTATTTTGAGAGGGAGAATAGTACTTTTGAGATTTGAGAAGTCATATATAAGGTTAAGGGGGGCAATTATATTAATTGCATTAATTAAGTGGGGATTTTGATGGTAGGTGAGATGTACAATGTTGTCTAATGTCACTCATCAAGACATTATAATTTATATGGTAACATCATGTACGGGTCTCTTCAAGAGGACTTGCCTCTTTTGTGCTAGTTCTACTCACTCACCCTTCAACTACATTTATGAAATTTGTCAAATAAGAGATAAGGGACACCAAGCTAATACTATTTATTTTAGAGTGAATTATATACTAATTAAAAAAATTACATTTTTTTTAATCTTGAAATAGGAAGATAAGATCTACTAGATTGACATTAATTTCTTGTCATGTAAGTTTCATCTTATTCTTCACCTATTTTTTTATTAAATTATTTTTAGATTTAGTATTTATATATACAAAATAACAGAGATATTGATTAGAAATATATGTGACCAATTCAAGATATATAGTTAACACAAAATAAATAGCATTAAAATAAAAATTATTAAATATGCTATTTTTTAATAAATAAATTAATATTATTTTAGAGGGTATTTGAATTATTTTCTAGTTTCAAAAGGGCTTTTTTGTATTCTTTTTTTTTTTTTGAAAAAAGGGGGAAATGTGTAATTTAAATACTTCTTAAAAGAGAAGGGTCAACCAAAACCAATTTATGTATAGAAAAAGAAAATTAACGTTTCTAGTATATGTTGAAAATTACGAAATGGGTAGTGTAATTATTTCATTTCATTTGACTTGTATTTCACATGAAATCTGAGTTCAAAAATACGTGCAATAATTATATTGTTTGGTAGCAATATTAAATTTTTTATAAAATGGAATTAAAGAACCATCTCGGGTCATGGCCATTAATATTTTACTACAATGCAGAAGTTGGTTGGCTTTACATTCTAAAATAAAATAATTTATTAACTGAGAGTCTCTCATAACTTAAATATTATTTTATCTCTTCAATTTTATTAGATGTGAAATATAAAAGTTATATTCATCCCAAACTCGATCAAGGCAGAAAAAATTCCATGCCGACAATCATTTTCATTTGAATTCCATCAACAAAGCCTCTTATTAATTAGTTGATGACATTATCCGGCCATTTAATGAATGAAAGAAAGTTAAAATAATAGCAACTTATTCATTAATTCACAATTTAATTATAAAGAGTAGTAGCAAGTGGAGACACCACACAGTTACTTCATCCCTAATTTAGAGGATTATCGTACATGTTTAAATTCTAAATAACTTTATTTAGTCACAACTATTATTCAAGAAATTGTTAACTATTTGTACGTGCTAATCTCTATTAATATTAATTAACAAAATAGACTATTCCTTATATATATATGATAGCTTTTCTAATTTTTTTTATTACATGTTTTAAATTAGTTTTAAGTCTCATGCATAACGGGATAAAACTTTAATGATAAAGATCTTTTTATGCATAAAATTTAAATTTGATATCTTATTTAAAGGTTATAGAGAGTACCTAGCTACCACTATAATCAATAATTGTTAATTATATTTTAATCTTTCCATTCACAAATTTTGTAGGGAAGCATCTCTAGCAATTTATTTAGTTTGAACTTAGAAACATACAAACTTTGAAGCGTAATACTCTACAATATTATATTCTCAGTAATTCTAAAAATTATAAATGTTCCAATTCAGTTTAAACTATAAAAGTTTTAAAAATTAAGAATTTGATTGAATTACAATTTCAAAATTGGGCCAAGAGAAAACAGGAGAAGATGATAAAGATATAAATAGTATTAATTAATGCTGATTTGTTTATATATATTACTTCCGATTCATATGTTGAGCAAACATGTGATTTCATCTGATTTTTACTTTGAGGCTGCGTTTGAATATGTGATAATTAATATAAATTAGTTTGATAAAACACTTTTTTAATAGAAAAGTTTACTCGCGGGCCAAAATACACCATCTTGAGTTTATAAATATTGACTCATTCACTAAAATTGATCCGCCCCATATCCCGCTTATTAGTTGACCCCGGTACGGATCGAATGAAGTTAGAGAAGTGATAAAGTTATGAAATTGTTTTTAATCTCACCTGTTCATTAGTTTCAATCAATGTTGTAAGAATCGGACCGGACTGGACGGTCCGATCGGTTCAACCGCCAACCAAATATAAAGGCGAGTCGGTTGGACCAAAAAACCGTTTTTGCAGTTGGACCGGATTTAACCGGAGTTGGACCGGTCAACCGGTGGTCCAACCGGTCCAATTTTATTTTTTTTTAAAAAATTAAAAAATTAAAAAATAAAAAGGAAAAATAACATTAAAAAAAAAGAAATTAGAGAAATCTTAAAAATTAAAATTAGAAAAGTCTTAAAAATTAAAATTTAAAAGTTATGATTATCAATAATTTAATATTTGGTTTGATTAAGTTCTTTCAAAGCTTGACAAGTCTTAAAAATTAAAATTTTGAGAAGTTATGTAATTTAAAACTTCAAAATTATGTATATTGAAACCTAAAATTTGAGTGATGTCATTTTATATATTAAGAATATTTATTATTTATTATTTATTGCATCATCCGGTTCGACCGACGGTTCGACCGGTTAAACCGATCAAACCATGAACCGAACACTTGTCCGAGTCTTTGTCCGGTTCGGTTCTTACAACATTGGTTTCAATCATTGTTCTCAGAATCGGACCGGCCGGTCGGACCAAAAAATTGGTAAACCGACTGTCAGTCCGGTCCGAAATAACCAAAGAACCGGTCAGATATAAAACCGGTCAATAACCGAAAAAATCGGTCAATAACCGTCCAAACCGGTAGTTTAGACGATTTGACCGATTTTTCTTTTTTTAAAAAAAAAAAAATTTTTGTTGTTGTTTATTATTTAGTATTTATTGATAATTTGTTGTGACTTGTAGTTGTAAGGATTGTTCTATTTCAATATTTATTGTTTGGTTTGTAATAAGACTTGAGACTTAATTATGTTGATCCTTGAACTTATTTGAAGAGTTTAATATGATATTGTGGTAATTTGAAACTTGTTCTATTTCTTATCATGTTTAGATCGAGATGAAAACATATAATTATGAAGTATATAATTTTTTATGATATATTTTAGTATATTTAATTAAAAATATATATTTTAAATGCCACCGGTTCGACCACGATTAAACCATTAAATCGTGAACCAGTACCTCGACCGGTTGAATAACCGGTCCGATTTTAAAAACATTGGCTTCAATGCCTCAGAAGTTGCCACATCATCATTTAGATTTGTTTTTTTTCTTCCTCCTCAATTTCACCTCAAACACTTCAGACTCCAAACCATATTCATTGTTCACAGTGCAACGCCATTCTCCATCACCACTTGCCTCCATCGCAGCCTTTGTCACCGTCGCCACAACCTCCATTGTCCATCAAAATAAATTGTCAAAAAAAAAAAAACAAATAATAATAATATTTTTGATAATTAATAATTATCGATAATAATTTTTTCAACAATTTACTTTTAACGATCATTGTCAAAAACGCCATTCTAAATTAAAAATAATATTATCAATAACTATTAACTATAAAAAAAATATTATCATGAACCTTTTTAATAATCTATTTTGATGATTAAAATTTAGTTATTGAATAGAATATTTTTTTAACAAGTGATCATTGAAATATAAGTTGTTACTATTATAACTATTCTTTTTCTTTTCTTTGTTGATAAATTTTCTTTTAATTGTATAATTTGCCAAAAGAAAAAAGGTTGACAAGAGTCAACAAACCAAAAAGTTAACCATATATATATATATATATATTCTTAGATATTTAATCATTAAAAAGTGGGCAAAATACTATTTAGTTTTCGAATTGTTGGTCAAACAATTATTTAGTCTCTGAATTTATCAAAAATACTATTTAGTCCCCGAAATTTTTAACTATGTCAACTATTTAGTCCCTAAATTTGACAAAATACTATTTAGTCCCCGAAATTTTTAACTATGTCAAGTATTTAGTCTCCAAATTTGACAAAATACTATTTAGTCTCCGAATTCGTAACTATGTCAACTATTTAGTACCTAAGCTTAGCAAAAAATACTATTTAATCATCGAATTTGCAACGCTGTTAACTATTTAGTCTCTTGACTGTTACCCGTTATAGTTAACAGAGTTACAAATTCAATGATTAAATAGTATTTTTGCCAAGTTTGGAGATTAAATAGTTGACATAGTTACAAATTCAGGGACTAAATAGTTGACATAGTTACAAATTCAGGAACTAAATAGTTGATATAGTTAAACATTTCGGAAACTAAATAGTTTGACCAACAATTCAGGAACTAAATAGTATTTTATTTTTTTTTATTATATTTTTTAAAGAAAGTTTTAATTTTTAAATCACAGCTCCCACAATATTGATTCTCCTGTCGGACAGTGGGCCCCATTAGAAGCGTACTTGTGAATATCTCACTTCTTGGTGACTATACAGTATACACTCCACCAGCTACTGCCACCTGGCACTCACCCCTCCCTCATCACACACACGACCAAACCTCTCTTTCATGCCATACTGCCCTATTTTGCTCGTCCGAGCCCGGGCTCGGCCCGGGTCTGGGCCCATTAGTAGGCCCACTTATAGTGAGAGCATGATCACGCCGTGGGCTCCACATGTACACCTAATAAACAACCATAAAATGAAGGGTAGGTGCTCTTAGTGGTCTCCTCGCCATTGCCTCTTTTCCATTCTTGGCCATCGCATAAGAAGCTTAAAGTTGAACAAGGGAAAATTAAGGACTCGTTTGGTATGGAATGCACACAGTGTATTTTATATAATCTCATGATTTTAAAAAAAAATTTACATCATATTTTTTATTTACCAAATATATTTTTTATCATATTTTTTCTCTCTCATATTTTTTCTCTCTATCTCTCTCCTCACTTTTTTCTACAGTACTTTCTTTTATTTTATAGTACTTTATATTCATGCATTTATACCAAGCGTACCCTAATTATTTGATGCTTATAATTTTATTATATTCTTATTTTTATAATTTATAATTACTTTTTTTTTAATATGGATTTTAAACTTTTTATTGGTTTTATATATCCTAACGTCTCAAATCTCAATTGGCACTTTGGTACCAAGAAGTGATGGTTTCATTTCGTCCTTAATTTAATACCAAGTATAACAATTCTGTGTGGTAATTATCTTTCACATCTTCACACCCAAATTCTCGGTTTCATCATCGTATCATTAATGTGTTTCAACGTGCACCTTAATTAATTAATTAATTACTAGTAACCACAAATACAAATTAAATCAGAGTTAGTCTAAGTGATAAGTTATTTGGTATGGTTTAGATAAAATTTTGAGTTCGATACTTTATAAATGCAACTATCACCGATAAAAAACTCTCTCACTATAATTAAGTGTGTGACACAAATCGATTTTAGATTAGTCAGGGTAAAACCTCATAGACCGAATGAACAATATAAAAGGCCACAAATAAGTTTATATATATATACACACACGTGTGTGAAAAATAAATCTAATAATATTTAGTCAAACTAAATACATCAAAATCGACCTTTAATGAATACTTTTTTTTAGTAAAACCAGTCTAGTAGTTTAATTGTTAAATGTTTACTTTGATAATCTAATAATTAATCGAAACAACCTGCTTTTTAAAAAAAACAAGAATTTTTTTTTTCTCATTCTATCAACTATTTTTCAATCCTTTTCATGAATGAAAATTGAATTTATTTTTTGTCAGAAAGAATTTAGTTATTAAAAATTGATAATGTATTAGTTTTCTACATGTATTCTCCTATTAGGAGCAATTCTATTTGAGCTAGCAAAGGTCCCAATGAAAGTAAAGCTCTCTTAGCAGAGATTTTTTCATACACAAATTTTGAACCCAGAACCTTGCTTAATTTTATTATATTTATATTAGATTATCTCAGTTATTGTTCAACTTAATTGAATTACAATTTGTTAGATTTTGTTAAATTGCCTCATTCAAACACAATTAATTATTAATTCAGTTTCAATTTGATCAAAGAGTACTTAATTATATATATTATATACCATTTGCACTTCCAATTTAGCATTAAAGTTAGAATTATAATATTTGAACTTTGAATTTGCACTACCCAAATAATGTTTCTTTCTTTTTCCAAGTTCAACTCCTTCGAATAAAATTTCAGTACTACCGTACTACTAAACTTTAGTGCATCCCTCCAATCATGTGGTGTCACTTGTTAATATTAATAAAAACTCACATTAATTAAGGTCCACCTTGAATGGATTAGGGACCAACTGATTGAAAAGATCTACTGAAGTTCAGTACTACCCCGTATCAGTGAACATCTAATTCTTCCTTTCATCTCGTCTTCATTGTTCAGCTCGTTAAATATGTGGTCATGGTAATTAATTAATTAATTAAATGGTAATGCTAGGGAATTAAATTTTTCGCACATAAATAAAGATAATTAAATGATATATTGTGGAGTAAGAAGAGCGAATCGTACGTTCAAATTCCCTCTATTTTAATTCACTACATCCCTAGCTCATTCTTTATAACAATGCTCAACTACCAATAATTAAGTGCAAGGAAATTAATTAGAATTATATAAACACATGCAATAGCTTTCATTATCTCCTAATAATTAATTTAAAGTATATCGTCCTTAGTGTTCGAAATTCTAGATGTAGCTTTCCTTACATAGATAAAAAAGAATAAGGTCCATGAAGATTTCAAACATTAACTTAATTTTCTTATATGTTGCTTTCAACTTAATTATTGCGTTAGGTTTAATGTGTGTATATAGAGAAGCTTCTGGATTCAACGCACTAAAGTATGTTGTCCCACCTTGCATTGCAACTTGAGTAGGTTTCCTAGCTATTATAGATTCTAAGTTTGTGTTTGTTTTTAAATTGTCCCTTACTAGGGCAAACCAATTAGAGATCGATAGAGTCCATGAATTAAAATAACAGCAATAAATTTATCGTTTCGGTCTCTCTCAACGAAGAGATATATATATATTTCAGTCTCTCAATTTAATCTCTAAAAAATTTAAATTATATCAAATTGGTTTTTTAAAGAAGTAGTTATTGAGAACTTTAATCTCTAAGTATGTTAGTTATACATGGAAATTGGATTCAGTACAATTCGCTTCCGTGCAATTTCGGTGCAGTTCCTTCAAAATGTACAATTTTACTTCATTTTTAAAGCACCAATACGGACTTACTCTAACAATAACCCACTATGAATGGATTATGGATGAAATTATTATCAATTTTGACAAATATCATTATCTTAAATGAATTAGGGACCAAATTGTCATTGAAAAAAATCTAATATATAGGATATATTAATGGTAGATTATGTGGCTATTAAATGTCTTTGTTGTTTCCTCTCGAGTCTCTAACTCTATGTCTCGAGGCTACATTAAAAATTCCGTTAGAAGGACATGAGTGAAATGGTTAACATTAAGTTTTAACTTGGTCAAATTAATTTATTGGTTCATATAGTTTACTCTAATTTTCATTTATAGGTCCCTATAGTTTTGTTTTTTGTAATTATGCCCTATACTTCATTACTTTTACGATTTGTAATGAAGTCCGTAGCTGTACCATTATAACTTGAAATTAAATGTGGTTTAATTTATGTTTTATATGATTGAAGACTGATGATTAAGCTCCTAATCATACACCACTATATGCATGCATGACACTTGTACAAGTGCTCAAAATTTTCTCAAATTATGATTCAACAATAATAAGGGAAACAAAAAGCAATATAATAGAACTAATTAAATTTTCAACCCACTTATTTTCTATGCAGTTAGACAACAGGTGCAATTTATAACTTTCAGTAGTTCACGTGTTTTTTATTTTTTAAATATTAGAATTAACAATTGGTTAATTTTATTTCCGAAAAAAAAACAAAATGCATGTAATTGAAGAGGATTTTTATTTTTTTTAATTTAACGATTCTTAATGCTATAATCCATAGCTAAGATTTCCATAATATCATCTTTGGATTAATTGTGTGAGTACAAGATGAAAATATTAATATAGGCATGGGATATTTTCGAAAAATGGTCGGTAGACAAAAATATGATGAGAGAGCTTTCGAAGCGAAGTTGAGAGAGGAGAGACTCGAACATAATTAGATGTGTTTTTTAGAGTCTATGTACCAAAGAATGTAATCGGAACATAGTTTGTTTGGTATGCCTACATGTTGTAAAAAATTGAAAGAGTACAATAAGTGCCCTTGGGTATGTGCAAATGTGTAAGGGGTTCTTTGATAGTGGGTTTTGGAGTCTTCTACAAACACTTAAGATCTCTTTTTTCTTGAGTATGATTACACTCCTACAAAATGGATAACGTATTATGAGATGTCGATAAGACTGGAGTCGAGTCTTTTAGGTGGTGTTTAGTATTCGGTAACTGTTTTAGTGAGAAGTGGAAGTAGAAATAAGGGATAAAAAGTATGTTTTGTATGCAAGGAAATAGAAGTGGAATTTAAAAGTAATATCGTTTGGTATAGTGAGAAGAAGATAGGAAAATAGAAGATAAAAGTATTAAATACTTTTTTTGCCCTTACTTTTTTAAAAGTCGCAATTTTTAATGATATTTTGGTCTTTAAACTTCACCTCGCATAATTCCCTTCACTACATCATGAGAGAAATGAAACTTCTTTCTGCAAAAAGAACCTTAACCTCACTTTAACTGATGACATCACTTCACCTTGCTTACTGATAAGGCATATATATACCAAAATGGCCATTATTAGGCGGTCAGCCCATTCTTAGAATTATTTCATCATGCAATCAAATAACTAAAGTTAATTCATACCCACACCTGCACCACGTACACATTGAGGAGGAGATTCCTATTTCAGTTGTTAATATTTCTTTAATATATATATATATATATATATTTCAGTATTATCTTTGGAGAAGACGAAGCCAAATCCACGTAGCAAGGTATAGCTCTCATGACAAATGCACCTTTCTATAATTAATCACAGAAACGTCAACGGTGGGCACCATCAACTTATTTATTGTAAGAATCCGATTTTTATATATATATATATATAATTAATTAGTGGCTTTGACAGAGACTTGTATTAAACGGAATATTATTTTTTTGTTATATTTTAATATAAAATAATATATATAAGTTTAACTAGTTTATGGATATATAGTTCAATTCTCAGACTTTTAAAACTAATTAATTAATAACAATTAAGTTTATAAAATTTTAAATTTTAATTAACAAATATGGTTTTATTTTTTTAAAAAAATTTCAACTTCATTAGGTTCTCCATATATACCAATTAAAAGATCAATATAGTGCAGTGGAAAGTATAAGTGAGAGATACTCATTCATTCTACTATAGGTACGTAAAAAGTGTATAGTAAAATGATAAATAAGTTAGGACACAACCCTAATTATGAATTTTAAAAGTTCAAGAAGTTATTTCTTATATGTAAGTGGTTCAAAGTTTAAAGAATGTTTTCAGTATATTTTTTTCAAATTTTTATAAGAATTTAATTTAGTGGATTTTAAGATTAAAAAGTCTTATATTATAGACATGAATCTATATTATAATGGCTCTAAAGTGTTCTGATATATATGTTGTTTCCAAATTAAATATATACCTATTTTAATTTATAATATAAAGTAAAAAATAAAATATATGATTTAAGAAGAATGAAAAAAATAAAGATATAGTAAGAGTTAAATAATCTATATATTATATATTTTTAATATTTTATTATTTTGAAATAATAATTAGTTTAAGCTAGCTAGATTATAAAATTAAACGAAAGAAAAAATTAAACGAATGGAAGCCCTAGCTAGTTGATATGGTATGGCTATATATATATATCGATCAAGGGATTCCCATCAACACGATTGAGGAATTCCTATCGGCACGACCGAGCCATCCCCAGCTCGGTCGATCTGTTGTAGCTGTCAACATCAATTACCGTTATGCAAGTGATCCAGCCTCACCTCAAATGACCATACTACCCCTAAGGAAAACCTATAAATACTCAATCAAACCTCCCAGGTAAACTAATGAATCTATATTGAATTTCCCTTATACTCCATACGACCCATAATGACTTGAGCGTCGGAGTCCGAATCGAGGGCCTTCCCCGCCGTGATTCTTACTTGCAGGTCATCGAAGCAGCCTAGAGGATTCGGAGATTGTATATGAACAAGAAAATTGTTTGGGCAGCAATTGCAGAAAAAGTTGGACAGCATAGTAATATACAAAGTAAAATTTCAAATGATTTCACGAATTTTCGAATCCTTGTACATAAATGAAATACATTTTTAAAAAAAAAAAAATCTTTAAATATTTGTGTAAACTCAAATGAACTAAAATAAAGATTTTTGTTTGGTAGTGAAATGAAGATTTGGACGGAGGTGTCGGTTGTGACGACGTCGTCAAGCATCCTCATCCGCCCTATTAATGAATGGCTGCTATACACAATTTCTTTGTCAAGAATTTAAGTGTGTACATAATAAAGAGTCCAACACTTAATAATTAAATAAAACCATTTAAATTTATTTTTCTTATTAACCCAACGTTAATTACAGAAATTAAGATATGCATTATCAACGCCCACAAAATGAACAGTAGAAAGAAAAGGATTGATGATTACAAACACAGACTTTATCACTTTCTTGTATATATATAGTTAACTTTTTGCTTGCTAATTAATTACGAATAATACATAAAATAATATTGCAACAATATTTATTGGGTTAGCTAGCACTTAGCAACTTAGTATTAAGTAACTATATCTATATTAATTAATCTTTTTAATTTTTCTGTCGCCTTCACAAAACTTTTAATATGCTTCATTAATCTAGGGTAGAGATAATTAACAAAATGATGCAAGTTTAGGAAGTACTACTGTATCACTGAACTTCGGTGCATCTTTTCAATTATGTAGTGTTATTTGTTAATATTAATAAAAATTTACATTAATAAATACCCATCTTAAATATATTAGGCACCAATTAATTAGAATAATGTATTAAAATTCAATACTATTAACTACTGAACATCTGCTCCAAGTTTTGATCAGAGTTTGAAAAACGCACTAAAGACAAGAATTTTACTTCTCATCAGTGTTTTTAATATGTTGAATAATAAACTTGTTTTTATAAAATCATCAGCTTCTAATATGCGTGGCAAAAAATTCTCCTTGAAGATATGAAAAGTTATATTAATAGTATATATAATCCCTTTGAATTTTTTGCTTTTTTGTCTTATTAATTAATTACATCACTAATCAGTGTTTTTTTTAAAGAAAACATATATTATTAAATTATAGAACAACCCAACAGTACTTATAATAGATCAGACAATTTCATTTTAATAATACTAAAGAAAAAAAATTAAAAGCGCCCATAGTTCCAATTGTAAGGATAAATATGTGATAAAAAACTTCATTATTCTTGATGCTACCAACAAATATTTTACTTTTATACCTCCATCATATCAAACTTGAAATGATCTTCACGATTGAACTAAAGTGTCATAGGATCTTTTGTTTGTCAAATAAACTCCACTGTAGAGAAACGATAAACATAAAATAACAACAGCAAACAAACTCTAGTTATTAGATCTAAACTAATCTAATAGTTAGAGACTAAACACATTAACCATAAATAAACCCGAAAGAAAACCACTATAAATGGGGGACGAAAAAGATATAAAAAATCTATTTATTTTTAAGACTAAATAACAACAAAAATTATGAATAAGGAGAGGATGTCAAACTTCCCAACAACCCTTCCCCCGGAGGAAATCAAAGGCGGCATTCACCATTAATTAGAGTTAGATGCTGAATAAAGGAGGAAAAAAATTTTGAGGAACAAAATTGTAAAACCTTATAACAAATATATAAATAATTTTACTTAAGTTTAGTCCAATAAAAGAACACTACAGGGTATAGGCTTTGCATATATATATACACGTGCATGTCATTTTTCCTTAATTTTTAAAATGTAAAGTTATTAATTTTTAAAACAATGAATTAAAAGTTAGGAAGTTGTTTTCTTTTTGGTTATTTTGATGTTATTATCCCCTTTCAAAATAAAAATAAACTACTATTATCTTATTTTCTTTCTCTCATTATTTTCTCACATCATATATTTTTATATTTTTATTATTTAAATAGTTATGTGTTGGAATATTATTGATTAGAAGACCCAACAATCATATTAATATACTAAAGACTTCGCATGCACATACGTGTATGTAATTTTTTTTAATCTTTAAAAAATATAATATAAAATAAAAAAATTTATATTTTAAAATAATAATTTTATAAATTTTGAAAAATTTACGTGCAAGTAAAACTTCTAGTACATTATATTATCTTTCTCTCACATGCTTTCACGAACTTTCCACCCATTATTTTTCTTATTTCACTACAAGAAAAAACAGGATTAGTTAGGGAAAAATCCGTAGCTAATCCGATTAGCTACGGTTTTTTTCCTAAATTAGCTACGGATTAGCTACAGATTTTTCCCTAGCTAATATTTGGACGCTAATTGTTAGGGATTTTTTTCGTAGCTAATCCCTAACTAATCCGTAGCCAATCCCTAGCTAAAACTCTCTAGCTAAACCGTAGTCAAGGTTGTCAAAATCGCGATTTAAATCGTAAAATTGTACGATTTTACGATTCTACCTACTAAAATCGAGTTGAATCGTAGGTAAAATCGTGCTGGAGTAAAATCGTGGTGGAACGGGTAGAATCGGGTGGAATCGGTGGAATCAACGATTTTACCTCCGATTTTACGATTTTACCTCAGCCCAAAAAAAAAGCCTGTTTGATGTTAAAAAAAATAATATACAGCCCATGCCCCAGCCCAATCACAAACTCTACCCATTTTTTGATATCATTACCATAACAATTGGATGTCATTATGTCAAAGTATCAGCTTTTTGCCCTTTGGGAATTCCACTCTAGACGTTACTATTGTTGCTCAAGTATATTAATTACTTACATTATACTACTAATTTAATTTATTCATTCTACAATAAATGAATTGTTTTAAGTTTTAACTAACATGCATATATATGTTGCAAATGAACAAGGAGTATTACATGGCGGCATCACTATATTTCATATTTAATTTTGTATGTGATTTACTATATTAATTAGGTACTTATGTTATATATATATATATATATATATATATATATATATATATATATATATAACATAAAAAATTCTTATGATTTTATCCTAGGTAAAATCTTACGATTCTACGATACGATTTTACACCCCCCTCTACGATTTTACTTAAAATCTAGACTTTGACAACCTTGACCGTAGCTATTCCCTAGCTAATTCACCCCTTCCGAAAATTGTCGTCGGCGACCTCCTCCACCGGCCTCTGGTGGCCCCATCGGCAACGGCCTCCGGCGACAGGCGACAGCAACCCCCTCCGGCGACGGCCGCCGGCAACCCCCTCCGACGATGGCCGCCGGTGACCTCCTCCACTGCCGACCGGCGACCTCCTCCGGCGACCACTTTATATTTCTGAAAAATGGTCATAAGAGGCCTCGAAGACGGAACATCATGGATGGTAACATTTAGACCAACCACTAGGCCATTTGTCACTTGTTGATTTATTAATGTAAAACATTTTATATATACACATATAATAAATTAGCTAGGGAAATTCGTAGCAAATCCCTAGCTAATTAGCTAGGATTAGCTAGGGATTAGTAGCTAGGGAAATCCGTAGCAAATTCCTAGCTAAATTTTCCCGCCTTTTTGCACCAAACTTTTTTACCAAATTAGCTAGGGATTTTTTTCCCTAGCTAATTTCCGTAGCTAAATTGGCATTTTCTTGTAGTGTTTCTCTTCCATATCATTCCATCCATTAAGGGATAAACCGTAATACTGAACTTCAATTGACCCCTCTAATCATTTAGTGCTATTTTTTAATATTAATAAGGATTTATACTAATAAGGACTTGAATAGATTAAAAACCAAGTAATTGAAAGAATATACTAAAATTTAATATTACCGGTACCGTACTATTGGCACTATAAAACACTTATTTTATAGGTAGAGACTAAAAAAATTGTCACTGAATAATATCGTTCAATCACGACCCCAAAAAGTCACCATTGAGTCGCCACCCGATTTTAGTCGTTACCTAAAGTTAAATAGCCACCGAAGGTTGAATGACTTAAAGTGGCAACTTTAGTTGCCACTTATGGCACGTTCTTTACGTAGAAATGGAAATAGAAATAGAAACGGAAACGGAAACGGAAACGGAATGCGTTTACTATGTTTGTTAGTAAAAGTTTGGGAATGGAAATAGAATGGGAATTTATTAAAATTACCACTTTATCCCTTATATTAAAATAATAAAAAGAAAAGAAATTTATGATTGCCTCAAATCAAAGGGTATAATAGACATTTTGTATTTTCTTTTTACTTTTTTTTAAAAAAAGTTGATGGAAATGAAAAAGTAAAAAATAGGTGAAACCCAATGGGCCCCACCCATTCCATGGTCATTTCCATTGCCAATTCTTGTAAAAAAATATGGCCTTAAGGTGGAATAACTTTCATTGGTGACGTCAGTCCCCTGAACGTTTAATAAGTCGCCTTGTTAAAAGGTTGATAATTACAAAATTTAAGATATTAAGTTGAAACTTCTTATTTTGTTGTAGCGTAATTAATTTTTAATCTTTATATTATTAACTACTAAATACTCTCTATAATAATTAATACATCAAATTGACTAATAAAATATTTGTATTAGCTATAAATACTCTACAATTAAACTAATTAAACACTTTAAGAAGATTGATTAGAGGAAGATGTATATTATTAAATTAATTAATGGGATGATGACACGTGTGAAAAGAGATAATATAATTAATATATAGATGCATGTTTAATTTGAACATATATATGGCTTAGGTTGATTTAAGCTAGCTAGGGCCTACCTAGGGCTTGGTTTTAATTACAAAAAGGAAGGACAATGAAAATTAAAGACTCTTTCAATGGTTGGTTTCTCTTGAGGTGGAAATTAAGCTTTGTTAGATATATAACATCATATCTTTTTTTATTTATTTATAATATATATGCACACATGCGGCCCCAATTTATTCCATTTTATATACCAAATCCTCCTCTCATGCCACACAAATATATTTATACATAAGATAATAATATAATAAAAGAGGCAAAATACTATTTAGTCCCTGAATTGTTGGTCAAACTATTATTTAGTTTCCGAAATGTTTAACTATGTCAACTATTTAGTCCTCGAATTTGACAAAATATTATTTAGTCCCCGAATTTGCAACTATGTCAACTATTTAGTCCCCAAACTTGGCAAAAATACTATTTAATCATCGAATTTGTAACTCTGTCAACTATTTAGTCTCCTGATTGTTACCCGTTATAGTTGACAGAGTTGCAAATTCGGTGATTAAGTAGTATTTTTGCCAAGTTTGGGGATTAAATAGTTGACATAGTTACAAATTCGGGGACTAAATAGTATTTTTGATAAATTCGGGAACTAAATAGTAGTTTGACCAACAATTCAGGGACTAAATAGTATTTTACCTCATAATAATTTTAAGTTATAGTGAGTATCGACTCATCAATTTTTAGTTATTAAATTTGTTTAGATATCTGTATCATTTTTAATTAAAAAAATATATTTTAACACAAATTTTTAAAATAGATTCAATGACTGAGAATTGATGAGCTAAAACCTACCACATCTCCATCTTATTGCTCTCTATTTATATATATTCCATTAATTCCAAATTTCAAAAATCCAAAATTTAATCCTCAATTAATTGGTCCAAATCAAAGGCTCAGAGCTACTCATTTGTCAACCACGTCATGTTTTCATTAAAATTTCAAGAGGGACACTGTACCTAATAATCTTTTACTTTCCCATAACTATTAATAATTAATTCTAATCTAGATCCCCACCATGCACATGTATATTATTATCTGTCAATTCAAATCTCTTAAAAATATTTTACATAGTAAAATTAAGGAAAATTATTATAAGAAGTTTTTTAAATGAGACTTTTAATTTGAAGTGTATGAATGTATGAAATGCTTACACTTCCCCCATAATTATTTTTATGTTCGAGATACTGTTGGATACTATAAATATTAAAAAAAAAATTCAACGAGAATTTTAATATTAGTATTTGGCTATTCGCCATGTTGTGAGGAACTAATTTCTTTTACTATACACATATCTCTCTAATTTTAAAGTGTGTAACTTTATGAATTTTGAGATTTCCATTATTTTCACATTTCATCCATTTATGTTAAATTTCGACTAAAATTATATTTTAGTCCCTCATAAAGTTTTGTTGTCAATTTAATTTCTTACGTATCAAAACATTATATTAATTTAGTCTCTCACAAATCAAAATCCTATTAACTTAGTTCCTCAATTAGCTAACCATTTAAATACGTACTTAAAAAAGTTAATGATATGTTAATTGCCGACTAAACAAATTAATCAAAATTTTATATTATTTTTCATAAATTTGCTTAGTTAACAGTTAACTACAATATCATCAACTTTGTTTAAATATTTAAATTTATATATCAATTCACTTAATCAATTATTAGTCTTTTTACTAATGATGCACAGATTAGTAAATATTTAACTGTTATAAATTAGCCATTCTACTATTCAAATGTCTTGTACGTAGCTAGTTACTTTTTTTCCCTCTTAAAGGAATGGATTTCTCCCTGTCAGAGTTTCATAATTTCAAGTTAAGACAATAAAATTATGGATATACTTTAAATTTGTTTAGTTAATTTTGGATTATTTAGATATATGGGACAAGAATTTAATTTAGAGCAATGTTCCTCCTATATATGTCATGCTAGTGATGATACCATGTGATACAAATATATGGTATTAATTGCTAGTAATGCAATGTGTTATTTTGTATAATTTGCAACATAATTATGAGAGTATACTATATTTAATTAATATTATATATTGAGTTTAACTTGCATTTAAAATTATGAAACTGAACTGAGAGCATTGAACATTTAAAATGTATGTTAATTTTTTAAAAATTCAATTTTAAATATAAATGAAAAATTAATTAAATAAGTTCTCACTCTCACATAATTCTTATAATCTTTCACATATGTTTTAATTGATACATTTCATAATAAAAATATTTAATTATTTATTGGAACTTGCGGCAAAAAAAGAAGAAGAAAAAGATCCAAAGAGAGATAGAGACAAAGATTATCATCACTCTGTTGCATTTTCTCCTCTATCAAATCTCACTAGCTAAATAATCTGAATATATACTTAAATAAGGATAGCAATTTGCATGGACTTGGTTATTTGAAATTTATATGATTAATATATATATGTCAAGTTTTGTATGACAGATCGAAAATATTTTTTAAAAAAATTGATTTGGAGGTTTACTTGAATGTGATAGCTAGCATTGAATGGTGGATATTGGAGTTATACTCCTTTGTTTTACCCTTGGAAAAATAAGTAAGTACATATATTGAATCGTCCAATTATTTAGGGTGAAAAAAGTTTTTGGTAATTCCAATAGAAAAAAACTTAGGTCAATTTCTTTATGTCCATTACATCAAGTTTCATCAATAATATATTGTATTTACACTCTCTCTCTTCTATGATTGGTTATATAAATGGTAGTCTTCTATATTCTCTCTCTACTGTGATTGGTCATTTAAACACTTTTGCCCCGTGTTTTTTCCATTCCAATATTTAATGGACCTAAGAAAATGGATCTAAGTTTTTTCCATTACAATATTTAAGCTTTTGATCAATTTATTTTTTTTGCTTATGTGTAGAGCAACACATAACAAAAAAATCTGACTGGATTATATATCACGCTCGAAGCATTTTTTTTGAGATGTAAATGAATAAAATAATGATATTAAGAATGAAAGAAAATATATAACATGACATACATCAACCCAATCAAAAAAGGAAAAAACTAAGGTAAAGTTGCTTAGGTGCTTACTATAAAGTTCACCAATCATAAACCTTATTTATATTCTCTCTCCAATTTGATTGGTTATGTAATTTATTGCTTTTCATTTTCTCTCTCTACCATGATTGATTATACAAAAAATTTTTGCCACGTGTTTCAATTATATTGGTGAACTTTATAGCAAGCACCTAAGTAACTTTACCTCAGTTTAGTCCATTTATAAATCCCAAAATTGTTATCTATTATAACAATATTAGTACGTGAAAAGGACAATGTTAATCGAAAAATAAAAGTTTACAGACATAATTGATCGCAATTAAACTTTAAAAATATATTTGACAATGGCTCAAATATTGTTGGAGAAATTAAAAATCGTATTTTAAACTTTAATTTTTTTTTTGGTTTCCCAAGGTATCCTCTAGCCCGACAGGTCAAGGACTAATCCTCCGCGGATCTGAGCTCCATTTAAGGGTTTGCCTTTGGCCAATTGGTTGCTGCATACGCAAGGTGGGATTCGAACCCCCAACACTTGCTTAATCGACCTAGTGAGCTAACCACTAGACCAACCAAGCTTGGTTAACCTTTAATTTATTTGTGTACTGGTTAATAAAATTTGACTTTTTTATTTAATTTATGATATGTATTTGCCCTCTAATTAATTTGCAATTTATTATTTAACCTTGTGTCGTGTGTTGTTTGGGTGTGTTTGTGAAGGGTGCATGCATGGATGATGGATGGTCCCCACCATATTTCCGTCACAAAACGAATCTAAAATGGACCAACCATTCCTTCCTCACATACACTACTCGTCTCTCTTCTTTACCAATCCTCATCATTTCACATCACAACCCTACCACCAAATCTCTTTTATGTTTTCTTTATTTCACATGCATGTGTTCAAGAAAAAAATAAACATTACGCATGTATGATTAAAATATTTTATATATGTAATTAGCATGTAAGTAATTAATTATCAATTTTAAAAAATGATACAATTATTATTGTTTTTGTGTGCTTCAGTACTTAATCTGTGTTGGATTATTGAGTATCACTTAGTAATTAATTGACAATTATTATCACCCCATGACCAATAATTTATTACAATGACAAAGTCATAATTCTTACAAAATAAGTACCATTATTAATACTAGAGGTGTTGTATATGTATTAAGTTACATGTCAATTTTACCTTTATTTATTTTTAAATAAAAATAATATTTAATAAATTTTAAAATAATAAAAATTTGTTTATCATTTTACTTTTTCTTATTTAATTGTAATATACTAATATTATATTATTCTCTCTCTCTCTCTCTCTCTCTCCTGTTAGTCACATATTTTATTTTATACCATAATGAAAAATATTACATCTATTATATTGTTTATTCACAAAATCAACCTCTAAACCGTAAAACCAATTTTTCAAATCATTTATAATTGGAGGGGTTTGGGATATGCATGATCTAAGTCTTCTAGACTCTTTTTTGTTTTTAAAATTCCATTTTTTAAACCTCTTCAATTGCTTTTTATTCTTTTAAAAAAGCATTTATTAGTTAACACTTAAAATTTTATTTTTGAAAACCTTACTATATATTGGGCTATTGGCCAATTGAAAACCTTACTATTGAGATTGTATTATACCCCACCTCATTAATGATCCTTAATTAGTAGATAGTGAGTTATCATTCATTTTTTGAAATTAAACGAATTAGCTTCCTCAACCGTACTATATGAAAAATATTTACTATACTTTTTATAATATTTAAAAATTGAAATATATATATATATATATATATATATATATATATATATATATATATATATATATATATATGGCACCTTTTGATCAATAATAGTCTCTTAAAATAATCATTTAAATAATAAAAAAATATAATGTCAGAAGATCACGGAAGAAAGAAAATAAAAATTGTGGTAGTTTTTTAAAAGGCTAATAATAGTGGTAGTTATAAGAGAAAATAACTTCCTCATTTGTAATATATTATTTTAAAATTAATAATTTATATTATATTTAGTACTTTAAAAAAAAAATTGACATGCATGTATGTGCATGTGAACCCTCTAGTATATATATATATATATTGGTTTTCCCATAGGTATTCTTTTATTGGAGGCACTAGCTGAGGTCCCATAACGGGAGTAGAACTCTCTTTTTTTTTTGGCCCTGGGAGTAGAACTCTCTTAGCAGAGGTTTTTCTATACACAAAACTCGAACTCGAGATCTTGTTTAGGAAGAATGGAGTACCTACCACTCCAACTAACCATCTATTGGTCTAGTATATATATATATATACACTAGAGATTTGACATGCACATATTTTACCTTACCCATAATTTTTTTATTATATTTTAATAAAATAATTAAAGAATAGAAAGTTATATACTTTATATATATAATTCTTCCCTTTGGTCCCTTCTTTCTCTATCCCGGCCATATTTATTTTTGTTAAATTATAAAATAAGTATTTTGTGACGTTAAAAAAGACAATGGTGATATTACTATAAGATATATATATATATATTGGTTTTTGTTTTTTACTTAAAATTAAATGACCGACATGGGCGTGGGATGGTATAAATATAATGTACGTGTTAATCTTGGCCGTGTAATGAAAGTTGAATCGAAAACATATGTAGAAGCCACATCGTGAATTCGTGAGGAAGCTACCTTGAAAGCTGCTTCTTTTATGCAAATGTGAATGAACGGACAATAAGTTACTAAAAGATAAAAGCTCGTATTAATGATTTCAGCAAAAGCAAAGAAAAATGGGTTCTATATGCAAAAATCACATCCTCATCGGTTCACATTATATACCGCTCATCAATAATATATACCCTAGCACTTTACCAAAATATATAATACAGATTTCACATATATACATATAATAATTATTATTATTATATTTGAAAATAATATTTATGTACTAAACACGCCCCCATTAAATGCCCCGGTCTTGGATTTCTGTGTAATTAAGTTTTGTAGAGAGAGCTGACCTTTGGAGGGCATGAGTAAATACGATTTCTGTCGTTTTTGACTATTTTTACCATTATACTATGGTCAAGCTTGAGCCTCTTGTTTTTATAATTATTATTATTTTATGTGTGGCGTGTATATATACAGAGAATGGAAGCCTTGTCACTGTGTATTCCCAAGAGAAAGAAAGAAAGAAAGAGGTCGATAATCGATCTAGCTATAGCTATACCTAGGTTAGCTAGCTACAGTAGCATATATATATATATATATAGAATTGAACCTATCTATCTATCTAGCCTCCTAGACTTGATAGAATCATACATATGATGGGAAGACCGCCTTGCTGCGACAAAATTGGGATTAAGAAAGGCCCTTGGACTCCCGAAGAAGACATCATCTTGGTCTCTTACATTCAACAACACGGCCCCGGCAATTGGAGATCTGTTCCCACCAATACTGGTAATTTCATAATTCAATTCCTAATTAATTACTTATATATATCCTTTAATTTCATCTTCTCCTCTCAGGATTGATGAGATGCAGCAAAAGTTGCAGACTCCGATGGACCAATTACCTCCGTCCCGGGATCAAACGCGGTAACTTCACCGATCACGAAGAGAAGATGATCGTCCACCTCCAAGCTCTTCTCGGCAACAGGTAATTGATTGATTACTTTACCGGTTCAAAATTGGAGGAGTTAATTTTGATTTTTTTTTTAATTAATTAGATGGGCGGCCATAGCATCGTATCTACCCCAGAGGACGGATAACGACATCAAGAATTACTGGAATACCCACCTCAAGAAGAAGCTCAAGAGAGGAGAAGCGGAGGGCAGTGATAGTAATAATCACAATAATAACGGTAGCGACCATCAGGATTACTCCTGTTCCGGTTCTTCCAACCCGAACAAGGGTCAGTGGGAGAGAAGGCTTCAAACCGATATCCACATGGCAAGACAAGCCTTGTGCCACGCGCTGTCTCTTGACAATCCCACTCCCACCACCACCATTACGACGTCGTACGATGCTAAGCCGCCCCCGATGAATTCTTCCTATCCCTATCCTGACCCCAACCAAACAGCGTTATCCTCCTCCTATTCGGGATCCGGATACGCCTCCAGCGCCGACAACATAGCCCGCCTGCTCCAGAACTGGATGCCCAAAACCCCCAATAATCACAATCCAAACCCCAACTCATCCGCCTCTAGCGCCGACGGACTCGGGGTGAGCCCCGACCATCATCTCCACGACTATACTTCTCTCTTGACCTTCAATAATAACCACCATCACAACTCCGATGTGTGCACGGAGAGTAGTACCAGTCTGTTCCACGACGAAACCAAGCCCAGCCTCGAGACGACGTCGTCCGAGGGGCAGGATCCTGTGCCTCTCACGCTACTCGAGAAATGGCTCTTCGATGAGGCCGCGCCAACAACGCCCACTCATCATCATCACGATGATCTCATCAACATCTCACCGCCCTTGTTCTAGAAGCTTCTACACAACTCCTCATGATCCATCCATCGAAGAAATTCTAAGCTCACTCTACACAAAAAATGTACATCGGAATTTCTCTTTGATCAAACTTTCTTAATTATTATTATTATTATTAGAGGTCGTATAAAGCGTCATGTCATAATTAATTATGTCAAGTCACATATATATATATATATACATACATACATACTTATGTATGTATGTATGTATATATATATGTGCATGAAAGTGCTTTAGTTTCTCTAGCTAGATTGATTGAGTATAGATATGAAGAGAGTACTATCATCTTCTTCCTCATAAAGAAACAGTTAGTACAGTAATGCAGTAGTGTACATTACAGTTGCATTTGCATCTATATATATATATACTATGTCCCAAATAATTGTAAGTTCTCTTCTTTAATTACAACTGAAATATTTATATATAAATGTTGTGACTTGTGAATTACTAGCTGCTTACTCATCTTCTTAGCTTCTTCTTCTTCTTCTTCAATATATATATGTATATGTCAGAATTCAGATCAATATATTAATTAACTGTGCAATTTATTTATATGGAGTTTAAAGTGATCGATCGTAGTACACAATTTATAGCAAAATGAATGTTGATCTATATATACGGTTCTTCATTATGATTCATATATCTGAGTTTAATGAATCACGTTTTTTGTGCTATTCATCTACTGACGAAATAGTAGCGTTGCATGTTCAGATTAGAACTGATTGATCGAGTTTATAAATTAACATGCAGGTATATATATATATATATAGAAGCCAAGAAAAATAATAATAATAATAATAATGGAGGAAAATTAGAGGTTTAATTTCTATTTTACTTTACTCTTTGGGTGGGGGTTCATTTAGTTTTATTCTAATTTCATAATAAGGACATACTGATTATTGTCGGCAAGCAATTAATTATAGTAGTTGCCTTTGTGATGCATCATTAATTACCAAAAAATGGAATTTTTTTTATATAAGAAAATTATATATATATATGACTTCTAAAATTAATCATTAATTCGTCTATGAGTAATTTTTTAAAAACATTATATATATTTTTTATTGAAAGTCTATCAGTAAAGATATTATCAACTACTGTATGTAAATTTTCATAAAAAAAAAAAACTACTGTATGTAAATTTAAATTATATATTATATATATGATATCAAAATTAAAATAAAATATGTAAGGTGAAACAATAAAAAATAAAAATAATAGAAAGTTAAACCAAAAAACGACAATTTAAAAGTTTGTATTATAATTATTTTTATGAAAAAAATTTAATTTTAAAATATTATAATTATGTATAATATAATATTACAAAAATTAAAATAATTAAATAATATGCACAAAAGTCCATGTGAAATTTATTAATTTACTACATAAAATTACTGTCTCTAATCTCACGTCGCCCCAAAATAAAAAGTATACAAAGTTAAATATTCTTTTATAATTAAATGTCTAAATACTTAATTAAATTTTATAAATGATTAATTTATCTAATAATATTATTTGATAACTAATAAGTCTGCTTAACTCTGCATATCAGTTCTAGCCACATGTTAATATAATAGATTGTTCAATACTAATTGATGATTTGATTGTTCATGTCCTATAAGCTAAGTCATTAACTATATATACTGTTTATTAACTTAATTTGGGCATTGTGCATGACAGTGTGTGGTGGATAATTTTCCAGCAATATATGTGAGATTGTGAGATCACACTATATATCTCAACGAATCATTTCATTACAAATGTATGTTGGAAATATTAAAGACTAGTATTTCACCCATTACTAATTTTATTATTTTTCTCATTATATATGTATATACTTTTAAAAATATTACCACATATATATATATATATATATATATATATATATATATATTAAGCCGATTGTTAATATATATTTTTTGTAATGGTGAGGGTGAAGAGTTGAATATAATGGTCCCGAGTGTGTTTTGATGTATTTATTTGTGTTGGGATAGATGATGCTGTCTTCCTCTTATTTAATGTTACTTAAATAAAATACGTAATGAAATACAATAGCTATATATATATATATATATATATATATATATATATATATATATATATATATATATATATATATATATATATATAGCTGCTTGAGCAAGAATTAATCTCCTTCACCACTAGTATATATAATGATGGCTATGGCTGTGAAGTAAGCAATATTAAAATTTCTTAAAATAGTATTGGAAACTTAATTTTCAATCATATTCATCACAAGAGACATATATATATTTTCCACATTCTGTGATAATTATATATATATATATAGAGGGATTTCTGAGTTTTAAGTTAATACTTATAAATATCATTGCATAGTTACTATTATTAAAGAGCCAGCGATTTGGACTAACCTACCAAGTCATCAAATCTAATCCAACCTGTTGCACTGGGTCGGTTCAGTTTAGATTAACAGTTTGGTTTGGATCGAAAATAATCAACTCAAACTGTAACAATTTAGTTAATAGATTTTGTATTTACGAGTCCGTTCGGACCAATCCAAACCGGCATTAATCCATCCATTCTATTATTTATAAATCACTAAAATATAATTCACTTAAACCGCCTATTTGTCTGTCTTCTTTAATTTCTTTTTAGTTCTTTTACTCTTTCATTTACAAAACATTGCGTTATGTTTATCAATTCGCATTCTCTATATCTAATTAAACTATCTTATGAGATATGTTTTTTAAACAACAATCTTCATTTTTATTTCTTGTCAATGTCATTCTACATATTATATATCAGTATTGATGCGGTAAGCGAATTAAATGTCTCTTAAAACATATTAAATATATAATTCAATCAAATTTTAATTTGGTCATAAGTTACATATTTTGTCTTATGAATTCACTTTTTCAACCTCTGATCACGTTTGCACATAGAACCCACTTAAAAAAAGCATTTATTTATTAGCATTTTTTTGGATGAAATGTGATAGTTGCAACATATAGAATAAAAAATAGAGTGTTGCCCGTCAACCCGAACCAGATAGTTTAGATTGGTGATTCCTTTTTAATGAACCGAATCAACCAAACCCATAATATTTTTTATGAGTCCGAACCAACCAGCAGCCCCTCATTCGTAATAGTCATAGTGACGTATATATTTGCCATCGTATTCCATTGTGATTATTATTATTATTATTTGTTGTTGAGTAGTGAGTATACTTCGTGCTAATACTATGACTCTACTTACCCTTATTGTCATAGCTAGTTAGCTACAACGTAACTATATATATACATACATTACTAAGAATGCATGTCACATTGTCACTAGATTGATCACGAGGCTTCAACTACACAATTATTATTAATTAAGTAGTTTATCTAAATTTATAATTAGTAATAAAGGTGAATATTAAGTATGGCTGCCACACACACACACACACATATATATATATATATATATATATATATATATATATATATATATATATTCCCATGCAAATGCAAATTCAACAAAAACTGTGAGTTAATGATTCCAAAAAATATTAATTGAAAAAATCTGTCGGATCATGAATTGATTAATTCACTTAATTCAACCGATGGTTAAATTGAACGACTTCATAAATAATAATAATCAAATAATTAATTTAAATATTAATAATATCTTATATTACAAATTATTTTTTACTTATAATTTTTAAATATGATGAATATTATTTCAATTTATACGATCCAACAATAATACTTTAAATATTTATATTGTTTACACACTATGCTAATTTAAATATTTATATCAAAAAAGCAAAAAGGAAGAAAATAAATTTTTTTCCTTGCCGATTCACTCAATCACGCCTGACTAGCTAGTTTTTTTTTTAATCAAGTCGTCCAATTTTGAGAAATCTGACTAGTCATCCGAGACAATGAGTAAATGAATCGGACACCTAGCTTGGCTGCTTGGGTGATAATTAATTACTAATCCAACTGATTAGACCGCACGTGTTCAAGCAGCCTTACATATATTTGGTATTTCCGAAGGGTGAGAAATTTTGGGGTATGAGACACACCCTTCGGTAAACTTTTTTGAAGTTGAAAAAGTTACTTGCAACCTGAAATTTAGGAAACTTTTTGGCGTTTTAACCTCTAGCTCTAAGAAAAGAATCCCACATTAATTTGTCATTCAAAATAATTCTTACATTCTCAAAAGAATTCCAAGGTCAAGTGCCTTGGGAAAGAGCAAATTTAGTCTTAAATACCCCACAATCCCACATGTTAAGGCTTTGACTTTGGGTTATATTATCACCTAAAATGGCGTTTCTTTGATCTTCCATTCCGGTCCTATCCCTTTGGGAACATCCTATTCATATTCTTCCATTTCCTAATCAATTATCCAATTTATAAGATCAAACAATATATATATATATATATATGTATATGTATATGTGATCAATAATGTTATTGGTTAATTTACTTATTATAATTAGCATAAGATGCTATCAACATAATTTCTAGTATTAATTGTGAAATTCATGTTCATTCCATACAGTACTACAAAAAATAATAAAATATAATATATATTTAGATAATTACTTAATTATATTGTAAAAAAATATACTAACAATCAAATTTTGGCCGCCAGAATAATTTTTTGAAAAAAGACGACGGTCAATAATTGTCGATAATACTTTTTTTAATAATATATTTTTTGAAAGTATTTTTTCGATGGCCATATATATATATAGTTGACAAATGTATTATAAAAAAATAATATATATTATTGATAAATATCGAAAATTGTTGATCGTTGAAAATACTATTATTAATCGGTTTACAACAATTCATTTTGCCGGTCAAAGTTTAATTATTGAAAAATGTACAAATAATAGTGGCCGTCAAAATATAAGTTATTAAAAATACTCATTTTTCTTGTTGTGTGACTCACATTCAAAATAATTTTATAATAGATTCTGACTCATTAATTTATAATAGGATCCAGCTTTTCGTATATGCAATACTAATGAAAGATGAATTAGCTAGACCTGTTTCTAACATTTTGTTTTTGGCCAACATTTAAATTTTAAATCATTTTCTAAGATAACAAATTGATGAAGGAAAAGTCACATTACTCATCATAAATAATCTCTCTTTCAAAGGAAGCCTATAGCCTCCCTTGCCATGTGATAGACACCTTCTTCTTCATGATGGAACAATGGGTTCTAAAGCTAAAGCATAAGCATATATAGGGTCTTATTACTTAATGCCAGACAGAGATATGAATAATTGTTATACACTCCTTAATTCCTATATATAATATTAATTAATTAATTAATACCTCTATAAGATTTAATATTTTTGCATCCTTTACAATTTAATTATACAAGTTAATTTTCATTATTAATTATTGGATTGGAAGGACTTTTTACTTAATTATATTAACCTTTCATATATGCCATATTTCATAAAAATTAATTCACTATATTAATTAAGCATGAAATCAATTAAGTAGCTACTAATTATTTTATTATATTTAATTTATTATTGTACCTTAATTATAAAATATTGATAAAGAATCACATGATGTTGTAGATTAATGTTGAATTTTGTGAGAAATAAAAACTCAAAGTAACAAACAATAATGAACTAATTTATATATTACAAATATCATCTTTATATATAACTTGCCATACACATCATCATGGTCATCAAGTGGGATTTTATTCTTGAAAAATTGTCGTGTATGTGGGATAAATATGTTACATCTCTCAAAATTTCCTAGTTACCCCAACGTTGAGATAGACGTGTCAAGGCATGCAGAAGGTATGTATATATAATTAGTATTTGATTCATCGTCATATATATATGCCGTAATATTTAATTATTTATAATTAAATGGACAAAGACATAACCATATATATATAAACATAAACATATACTTGTACATATATTTAATAATAATAATAATATACGTGGATGTAATAGAAGCACAAGTAGCCCTTGGCAATATAATGCCATCTGGCATGATAAATATATATACATGTAGGATCGATTAAGTAAATGTTGTGGTGTACAAAAGTCTCTGGCACAAAGGGCAGTCCTACAAAATAAAGGCTGGCCTTGTCCCAAGGGAAATGATCACACAGTATCTCTGTGTGTTAATTATGGTAGGGCATCCTATAAGTACGTATATAGTAGTCCCCAAATTTCCACCACAAAATCATATTCAATTCCTCTCATTTTCAATATGTATATATATACTATACTTGAAAGAAAGTGTCTCTATCCAGTATCTAATATTCATCATAACGGACCTGATAATTAATTTTTCGGATACGTTGGGTTGACAGTACCCTCGCCAGATAATGAGATGAAACCCAAGTGGTTAAGAAAATATAAACCCTAGTTACCATCTGTGTGACATGGCGGTAGTTTTCTGCCCAAATGGACCCATTTATTTATGTATCTATCACTGTGATCTCTCTGATGGTGCAGTGGTTGCAGTAAGTTGTGTTTGGGTGTGTGTATATATAAAATTAACTCCTTCCAATTGGTCCCTACTATAGTACTGACCATTCCGATTTGGCTGATACAAAAAATTGAGGTTGTTCATGGATGTGTCAAACTCTACACAGAAATACATGGTATATACACTAACTCTAGCTACTACTTCCTAACAATCCCCAACTCAGATATTTACATAAATGGTCTACCCTACTTATAACAACTATACAACTCAGACCTTCTCAATTTTATTTATTTTTTCTTACTCCCAATTATTAATACTATATATATATATATATAAAAGAGTATTTTGATGATGAAAATGAGTGATATTATAATTATTTCTTATCTCGGGTAAATTATTGATTTGGTCGTTAAAAGATATTTGGTCTCTCCCAATTTGGTCATTGAAATTAAAATTCTTAATTTAGTCCTGAAAATTCAATTTTTAATCAGTTTGATCCTTTGATAATTAATAGGATGGATAAGAAATTAACTGACACAACAAGATTTGTGAATGTTAAATAATTGTTAAATAATAAATTGGATCTTATTCAACGATAAAAATAAATAAAACACATCAATTTTTTTAAAAAAAAATTGTTTGAAGGCATGTACACTTTGCATTTTTCATCATGTGTAATTTGTAAATTAATGTATTTTATTTTATAAATTACACATAGTCAAAATGCATAGTTTACATTTTTTTAGTTCAATGGATGGAACCCAATTCAACATTTAATAGTCATATTACCTTCATTAGTATTGCAATCAGTTAAATTTCTATTAATCTTATTAATCAAATGACTAAATTGTTTGGCCTAATCTTTGACAGACCAAATTGAGATATTTTATCTTCCGATAATTAAATTGAGAGAATTTTTTTTTAAAAGGCTAAATCATTAATTTACTTTTTTTTAAAAAAAGAAAGTAATCTCATGAAGGTAGACAGTGTAATTTACTCCAAATCTAATATAATAAGATAACACTTTCTTATATGAACAGTAATTATTTAACTTGTGATACTGAATGGTTCTGTGGGCCGATGATGGCCTCATTATTAATTTATTGACTTTTCAAGCTAAGAGTACACTTCAGTCCAAAAAGAGTGCTAAAAATACAGTATTTCTTATGGATATGGTTTGGGCCGGTCTAATACTTCAATTGTACAGAAATTAGCAGTGACTGGGCCCAATATTATGGGCCTCACTTCCTGTCAACTCTGGCCCACAAAACAGAAGCATGTGACAATTGAAAAGAAAAGGAGGATTTGGATTCTATCTATCAAATGACAATATATGGAAAAGAAAGTATGAATAACACAAGGGTTTAATTTATATAGGATAATAAGTCTTTTGTTCATTTTTCTCCTATCATTTAATTTGAGTGGACAATGTTAAGATATGCCACAACACTACTCACAATCTTAAGATTTCTGGCCAGATTACTTTTTTTGTCTTTAACGTTTGCATGAAGTTCAATATTGGTTCTCAACATTTTTTTTATCAAAATTGGTTCTCTAGCGTAACATCCGTCTGGTTTTGCCATTAAATGCTGACATGCAAGGCTTATGTGGCACACTCTCTCTCATACGTGTCATATTTAAATGATATGGCATCATCTTTCACTCAAACTCTGCAAAACGACGTTGTTTTGATGCATTTAAATGCTCTGTTTTGGTCATTTAAATGAATCAAAACAGCGTCGTTTTGCTGAGTAGGAGTGAGAGAGGATGCCATGTCATTTAAATATAACACGTAGAAGAGAGGATATGCCACATAAGCTTTCCACGTGAGCATTTAATAGCAAAACCAAACAGATATTACGCTAAGGGACCAATTTTGACAAAAAAAAAACATTAATGACCTAAAATAACTTTTTGAAACGTTGAGGACCAATATTAAATTTTGTGCAAGCATTAGGACCAGAAGAGTAATTTAGCCTTTTATTTCTTTTAAATAAGATCTTGAGCTCGAGTTTCACATATAAAAAAATTATGCTAAAAAAACTTTATCTCAATTATAAAACCTCGATAATTCAAGCCAAATTAAAAATATCCAAATTAAATACTGGCGATTTCAATATGATACCTAGCTTCACTCATAAAATTAAATAAATAATAACACTTAAGCTAGTAATAGTGCAAGTACTGAGAGGTTGTTTGATATGCAGAATATTGTTGGAGGTAATTTAATATTTTCTTATAAATTCTTCCTACTAAACATGTCATATTTTTTGTATTGTAATGAAATTATATTTTTATCCTTATTTTTTTAAAAAAATATTTTAATATAAGCATTCCCATTTTCTACTACCAAACATAATAAACCCATTCTCATTTCCATTCCCAATCTCATCACATTTCATCTAACAAACAAGCCCTAAATATCATAGGAAGCTTGAATAGGTTTATATTAAAAAAAAAATTTATTGAAAGTGAAGTGAAGGGAAAGGCATAACTTTCTACATTGGAATATAGTGGATTCTATGAAGATCATTCCAAATTAATGATATAGAATGAATAAAGGAGTTGATTAAAGGAATGAGAAATTTGAAAGCACATAGATTTTGCAAATTGGGTAGGGTGGGTGAGAAGCAAAAGGTCTCATCACATTATCTTCACAAATAACAATCATTGGTGGCTTTGCCAATTGTCCAAATTAAATCAATTTGCAGTGATCTCACCTCCAAAACTTGGCCCTTAAGTTAATTAATTACACATTAATTGGACTAATATATATATATATATATATATATATATATATATATATATATGACACTTAATTCCTTTTATTTATGTTTGGTACAATAAATTAGTGGTAACTTATATTTTAGTGAATCAAAATACAAATATTTGTTTGTATATAATTAATTAATGTCATCTAATTTTTAAAATTTCAATAATATACTTTTTAAGTTTAAATCATTTAAGTTTTTTATTAATAACATAATATTTTTTTAGTTGTCATAAGATATATCACCTTTTTCTCTATGATTAATGTATCATTTCAAAAGCCACCTTATTAATTATCACATAACAGTAAATCAAACACTCATATCTAATCTTGATATCTAAAATATATTATAATATATGTGACATAATATATATAACCAAAATTATACAATATCCTAAATATTAAGATATGCCTTCCTCGGTTGACAAACAACAAATTCAGATAGTTTTGTCTTAAATTTATTTTTAGATTTTAAAATAATTTTCCTGCTTAAAATATTTAATCTTTGGAAGATGGATTCACTCTCAAACTAAATATGACACAAATAATAAATGGTCTATATATATTTTTGTAATTATTTCTGGCCAGATTCAATTATAAAGGATTAGAATGAAGTATCCTAAGTCGACCTATTTAGACTCTAGAGTATATACATAATAATTAATCTCACCATATAAATGTATTATAGGGACCCAAGGACGTTTATTAATTAATTCATTATTGTTTGAGTTCTTCTTCATAAAGTTTAAATTAATTAAAGTAAAGAGAAGCAGATTTATATATGAATGTGACGTGCACGTTTCGTTGGCAACAAATTAAATGAGTCTTAGTCGAAATAAATTTTAAATAATTATATATTTGGACAAATAATGGATAAGATTGCATTTGAATAGGTGGAGAGTCAATGTACAACACACAATTTGACCTATTATTAATTACTTGTACTAATTAACAATATATATAGTATATTAGTATGCCCAAAAAAAAATTTGTCCGTACAGATCCTCACTTTCTCAATGTTCTTCATCTCTTGTCCTTTTTTATCAGTGTATTAGAATGAATATTACTTATTAATATTCTTAACTTCTTTATATAATATTTACTATATACTAATAAAATTGTTTAGAAAATTAAATAGAAAAAGCCTAATTGGCCTGGCCCAATCCATACTAGTCCATGGGCCAAATTAAAAGTTTATCTTTAAAAATGATCAATTATTCTTAGTCGAGTCCTCTCTTTTTTGGTTTCTCAAGGTATCATCTAGCTCGACAGGTCAAACTTTGATTTCTCAAGGTATCCTTCACATATCTGAGCTCTATTTAAGAGTTTGTCGCTGGCCAATTGGTTGCTGCATACACAAGTTGGGATTCAAACCTCCAACACTTATTTAAGCGACCTAATGAACTAACCACTAGACCAATCAAACTTGATTTAATCAGTTCTCTCTAGTTGTACAAATTATGCTTGTTTTGCCACTTCTAATCATATTTTATATAATAGAAATGGATGGTAGACCAAATTACTAGACATAAAAAGATTATTCACCATCAAATCAATATAGTCAAATGTTAAAGCCCAACAATAATAATATGGACTATGGAGTCCTATGGACTATCACTTCATCATATATATTTGGAATGGGACTATCAAACTTGATAGGGGAGGATATATATGTTTGTACCTTTCAACTAATTCTCAATGTGGGAAATCTCAAGTTTCACTTCCAGCCCACATTTTATTTCTTTTATAGTTAGTTATAGGCAGTTTTAGGTCGAGTTTTCAAACTTTATATCTAATTTTTTGGGTTTTCAATTTTGAGGATAGAACCCATTCCATTAACAATTTTGAGTGTGGATCCTCTAAAGTAATTCTCTATATTTTTTGGTGGAGTTATGAGAGAGATAGAGAGAAGAAAAATTGGGAGAGAAAAAAATCAAGAAAGAAAATATTTTCCTTATCTCTATCTCTCTCATAACTCTACCAAGAAATGTAGAGAATTACTTTAGAGGATCCTATCTCAAGAATTTTATCTATTTTTTTTAATAGGGTTTCGCCACATCAAAGAATACTATGTCATGTCAGTATTTTTTTTAGTTAATTGAAGATTATTTCTATTAGTTATTTGGGTAACGGGTGGGTGTATGATTGGAATTTTTGTGAAATGACTAAAATGCCCTTCAATAATTAGCCAAAAAAATACTGATATGACAAAGTGTTTGACTGACGTGATAAAACTATGTTAAAAAATAGATGAATCTTAATCGATCGATAGGATTATGTGCCCAAAGTCAAACCTTCAAAGATTGAATGCAAGGTTCGCTTAAAAGCTCAAGAAATTATATGCCATAACCTAAAATTAGGAGGAGTTATATGAATTTTGACGTTATAATTATACGATAACTTAATTGAAAATACAAAAAAGAAAAAGAAAAAAAAGTCATATCTGTATGTTGCATATTTTTCATATTAATTAATGAAGTGGAAATTTGAAAAGTTATATGATTGATTATTGTCCTTTGATTTGATGTAAAAGGGAAGAAAAAGAAATAAATTAAAGGGGGTGCTCATGATTCATATATATAATGGGGATTAATGGTGTATATTGGTCTTTGTATAATTATTATTATAATTAGAATCTTAGGTAAACTAAACTAGACAAGAGTTGTTGTCACAGTACCAAAGGTGGCCATAGCGTCCAACCTTTTCTGCATCACCATGGTCCCTCTATACACCTAAAATTAATTAATTACCATATCTATAATATCTTTAATTTGCTTTCCTAATTCTCTGCTCAACTTAATTATAATATTTATATTTTCATCAATCACTTTGACCAAAAAGCCATAGAGTAGTACTAGGCACACTAGGCAGGTATCATACATTGACCAACTAATCAAATAAATTTATATTATATCTCTCTCATCTTCTCATGTAATAATGTTTTTATTAATTATACTTTTTTAAAAAGTTAATTAATAATATAATATTGAATTGTGAAACATGTTTTGTTATTGAAAAATAATAAAACATGATTTATATAATAATTCAAATATCTAATAAAGTTTTACACTTTTAATCAACTTTTCTCCCATTTATTTATATATTTTTTTCCTAATTATTTTGTTGAAAGTCTTTTCAACACAAGTGAGCTATCAATTCTAAAATTAAAGACAATTTTAGGGTTGTGGTTCGTGTGAGTGGATAATTAAGTACTTCATCTTAATTTTTAAGATTTATTCACACATGGGTACACACACACACATTTCAAATTGTAGCTCTTGCAAATTAAGAGTTATAATAAAAAAAGTTTCTAAATGAGTGTATCAACGAACCTATTTAATTTCTTGGGATATCTAGCTAGTTAATTACTTCATAAAATTTTATTAATTAATATAAATTTAATGACTAGAGGACATGACACATGGCAGTAAGGAGAGTTGCTTTTGTACATAATTTGGTGTATCCGGATCTGCTAAAGTGTAGATTCGATAAAGTGCGTAAATTGTACAGCCTTAATCGTTAGATGAGATTATTACAGTAATACAAATACGAATATTAATTTTTATCTAACAATATAAATCGTGCACTTTATATATCAATACTTCACTTGATTGTAATTCATAATTTGGCATCATAAGTTTAATCACCATTATAATTCAAGCATATATCAATCAATCAATGATATGATGATAAGGTGCATCTTGGTGATGTGGTGTGCCATCATTGGCTGATATATATAATGTAATGAACTGTTCCTTTGTTTTGACCAATAATCTACAGAGAGCATCCAAAAGTTGGTGAAAACATAATGGTATGTTTGGTATAAATGTACGGATGTAAAGTACTATAGAATAAAGTATTGTAGAATAAAAGAAAGTACTGTAGAGAAAAGTGAGGAGAGAGATAGAGAGAAAAATTAGGAGAGAGAAAAAGTATGATAAAAAGTGTGTTTGGTATGTATAAAATATAATGTAAAGTTTTTTTGAGAATCGTAAAAAACCAAAATTTTACTGTTTGGTGTCTTCACCAAACATACCTAAAGGTGCTCAATCATTGTCATTATCAATAATTTTAGAGTGAATTATACTAATTTCTTTGTTCAAAAAATTTATTAAGTGACACATAATTATTTTTGTTTTGGTTTAAATTATATTCAATTTCCCGATACCAAATATATATTACATAAACCTCCACTCCCAATTGAGTGCTTCCTAGCTAATCCTGTCAATGTTTAAAACTACACGCAGTTTTATTTTTAATATGATATTAAATATACTTTTTTTATGTTGAAATCTAATACGATACTCTAATTTTAATATTAATTAGATAACAAAGATCGGAGTTTAAAAATAGGAAAAAATTTAGGTCAAGTTCCTTATATCCCTTTCATCAAGTTCTACCAATTATATATTGTATTTACACTCTCTTTTTTCTATGATTAGTCATATAAAATGTGGTTTTCTATATTCTCTCTCTAGCTAGTGTGATTGGTCATTTAAACACTTTTTGTCACGTGTCATATTTATATTGGGGAACTTGATGAAAAAGATATAAAGAACTTGATCTAAGTTTTTTCCTTAAAAATATTCATTTTTCGAAATGAAGCTTTATGGAAAAATAAAATAAAAAATTCCATTGAAAAAATTTAATTAAATGAAAATGATCTTTTATACTATATATATATATATAGAGACCTACCACTTATTAATATAAACAATTAATTATATTGAATTTAACAAAATCTGAAGAGAAAAATTAATGCAAAATTTATGTATTGGTCTTGTTAATTCACAGTGGTCTACCCTTAAGGCATATATAAATTGGCATGCTAGGTAGGTAGGGTTAGGGTTAGTATCGGTGACCACTGACCAGAACCCAACCAATTAGCAAGCACATATATATAAATATATCCTCTCTCTCTCTCTCTATATATATATATATGTGTGTGTGCTTAGGCTTTGGTTCTGAATTTCTGGATAGGAAATGATTTCTACATACATATAGATTGAAGATTTGTGAGAAATTAAATCAAGAGATATATATAGATTGAAATTAGGGTTTTGGTATTGGAGAGGATGAAGAGAACACATGTGGTGGTGAGAAGAGAAGAAGAAGAAGAAGAAGTGGTGATGAGAAGAAGTTGTTGTAATAATAATAATGATAATGAATATGGGGAATGCCAGAAGAATCATGCAGCCAACATAGGAGGGTATGCTGTGGATGGATGCAGAGAGTTTATGGCTAATGGAAGAGAAGGCACACCTCAGGCCTTTTCCTGTGCTGCTTGTGGTTGTCACAGGAATTTCCATCGAAGAAAGCACTACTGATCCCATCCATCATCAAATTAATTAATTACCTTTATATATATATAGTAAGTATGTACTACTATATACTATTCTTCTGCTTAATTTCTTCATTTAATCAATATTACTAGGTGATTGTGTTTGTGTGTTATGGAATAATATGGATTGCCAAACAGATCAGATGATCAGACAGCCTTTGATTCATATATGGATTCTTGATTTCTTGTGTAAATCAAAGTTTAAGCTTTATTTCCGGGTTTGTAATTTGTAAAATTATATATATATCGAAAATGTTCTCTTCTATCTATATATATGCTTAATTTTCGCTGCTTTTATAATTTCTTTTATTCTTCCTTGATTCCTTAATTTCGTTGTTTCTACTTAGTGGGAAAAGACTTTGATTGTTGATTAATTGTTGTTTCCTTGATTCCTAATAATTAGGATGATGTTTGGCCATGGTATACCTAGATTATTATCAACTAGTAACAAATCAAATAATTAATTAATCTCATCATCATCATCCGGAACTTATATTTAGGAACATAGTTTTTTGGGGTTTGCCGGAAGGTATAAGCCGATCGAGAGTGAGCCTTGGAGCATTAATAAGGATTGTTGTCATGTGACACGAGTTTCTACTTAGCTTGCAGCAATAGGCCGCCGGCCTTTTACCAGAAGGTATATATATATATATATATAAGCCATTAACAGAGTTCCACTCTTCCTCTTGCACAGGAGATAGGGTAAATCTTTCCTTGTTGGTTATATAATAATGCATTTAATTATTAAGTGTCATTTATATACCAACAAGAGTTGGCTGTATCAAAAGAGTTTAACTAATCACTCACAATAACGTGGTGAACCAAAGTTCGAACCATAATAGAAAGATATATAAAACCAAAAAAATTAAGTGCCATATATATCTAAGTAACTGTCTTTAGTCCAAGTAGAATATGTTCAGTTATTCTTAAAGCAATGTGTGTGTAATTAGTAGTGTTAGAACTTAGAAGAGGTTTTAATTTAATTTTGATATAGTACCCTCAAAGATTATAGCCTCCTACCTATCAGGTATCTCAAATATACATATATACCATGCTATTCTGTGCAATTAAACTTGGTCAAGATAGCTATATATAATATATAAAAGATCTAATTATAATTGTATTTTGATTTACCCCTTTAATTAAATATTATTTATGCATATATATTTATGCGTGTGTGTGCTATCAGTAGATTACATAGGCTTGGTCACCATTTAGTGTTTTAATTTGTGGTTGTGCTTGATCATTTCAAATATTCTTTATGATGCTTTATAATTCTTAATTTTCATGCTTCATCCCATTCCTCAGTCAAATACTCTCACAATATTTGCTTTGTTAAAGATTTTTAAATTTTTCAAAATATTTGCTTCTTTTTTTTTAACAAGAGATCATTATTTTTTTTAACAATTTTGTCCTTACCTATTTTCAAGATAAGATTAATGAAGAAAGAGGAAGTAGGAATAATTTAATTATTGAGGATAATTTAGTCTTTTATTTTATCTCACTTTCTCTACTTTTTAGGTGAACCAATAATTTTTAGTGTACACATTTTTCCTTAAAAAACAGATATTGTAAATCAGAGGGAATAGTAATTAATTATAAGAACAAGTATTAATTTTAGCAGTTAACGAATATGTCATGAGAAGACTTCTCAAATCAATAATAATTAAGAAACAATTGTGGAAATTAAGATGGAATATAATTAACTTGCAAGTTATTATAGATTAGAAGTGGATCCTCTAAAGTAATTCTCTATATTTTTTGTGGAGTTATAAGAGAGATCAAGAGAAAAAAATTAAGAGAGAAGAATTGAAAAGGAGCAAATTTTCCTGCTCTATATCTCTCTCTTAAGTCCATCAAAAAATGTAAAGAATTAATGTTGAGGATCCATTTCCCTACAAAGAATTAACTGTACTTATTCTTTCTTCTTAATTAATTATTATTATTATTAATTTACATATGTTTTCATGCCAAGAAAAAACATGTGATAATGATGTGAATAACTGAATAAGTTATTGTCTAAACCATTTAGGCCTTAGATTCTGCAGAGAATTGAATTAACTGTACTTTTTTGAAATATATGTAAAATACTTTGTTATTTTACAAACAATAAAAATGATCTGAAGTAAATCAATGATTTAATTTTGAATCCATAAAAAAAAGATTTAATTTTGAAAGATGCATTCTCTCTTAATTTGGTCCCTAATTAAAATACCAATTCCTAATCAATTTAATCATTCAATTAATGTCATAGATGAAAAGTTAACCAATAAATTAGTATGATGTACACCATATATATGCTGACTTGGTTGTTGAATAATAAATTAGATCTGATTCAAATAGCAATAAACAACTTATGAAATTTAATTTGCAAAGCAAGAATAAAAAATGCAAGCCGTGCATTTTAACTATATGTGATTGTAATTTTAATAATGTGTTTTATTTTATATCATTGAATAAGATCTAATTAATTCATTACTTTACAGCTAAATTAGTGTCTCTTATTGTTACCATCAATTAACTTTTCATCTAAGAATCAAATTAATAGAAAAATAAACTTTTAAGAATTAAATTCAAATATATGATCTTCTGAAAATTACATTAAGAAATCATACATGTTTTAAGAACTAAATTATCAATCTATTCAATTATAAATATAGCTCCACTTGATCCCACATGTTCTAACCAATCATATCATGATGCATGTCATTTAATTAATATTTAATTAAATTTGATAAAAGATTGAATAGCTAGAATTTTTATATTTATGGTTGTGAAGTTAGTGGCATCTCTTTTTAGGGTGGTCTTAGTAGCATCTCTTTTTAGGGTGGTCTTAAGTATTATTGGTTACAAATAATAAAGAAATGTTTTCAATGAGGAAAGGATGCACATCCATTCGTGCACATATATGATATACACAGTTTAATACATATAATAATTATTTAATGTTTATAGTGTATTAACACAAATAGTCAAAGATTTTGAGAGAATCTCTTACTTCACTTATAAAAAAAAAATTGAATTCCTCTGTAACTATCTAAATATCACTAATTATTGGTGGGCATGCATCCATCTCCAAACGCTCAATAGCTAGCTAGTTGAGTAGTTGTGATTGGATAAAATCGTTTGCATTAATTTTTAAATAATCTATTGGACTAGCTTTCTGTTAATATTCCCAACATGTTAATAGTGTTCCGTACCTAATTCCCTTACTATATATATTTATGTACAAAAATAAAACTTCATCAACCAAACTGATAAAATTTTAATCAGATATTTTTTAATTGTGTGTGGGCACAATTAGCTATCTAGAATATATATATAACCAATTGGCAATTAGTATGTAAGCTAAGTAAGAGCAGCACCTTAGCTTTCATAGTGTATAATTTGTAGGGTCCTTAAACTTAAAGAAAGTGTACAAAAAGACTAAGAAATATTAGATATTAATATGAATATCATGTGATGAGTCCCCTAATTAGGTATAGATGCATGGTTGGCCATCTAATATTTGTCTATGCCATGTCTGGGAAAGATGACCTAATTCGCATATATATATATATATATATATATATATATATATATATATATATATGTGTGTGTGTGTGTGTGTGTGTGTATGATATTAATTAAATCATCTGGTCCTTCCTTTTAATTTGCATATAAAACAGTTTGGCCAATTAATTCGGCAATCTCATAAAAAGCATAAACAATTCCTTAATTTGATTTCTTGAGTCATGATGTTGTCCCACTCCCACCTCCACTATGTATATGTTCTATCATATATATAAATAAGGGTTTATTTAAAAAATGTATATGATAGTATTGAATTTCAGTACATTCTTCGATTCTATTGGTCCCTAATTTATATTAATTTGAGTTTTTATTAATATTAACAAATGATAATACACATTATTAAAAAAATAATGTACTGAAATTCTGTAGTATCATTGTATTGAACTTTTATCCATTAAAATGATAGGTATAACATGGTATTTCGGTCCATTAAGTTTTTCTTTCTTTTAGTTTAATTCTTTAAATTTAATTAGTGTCAATTTAATTAGTCTCTTAGCTTCAAAAAATCAATAAAAAACTTTTCAACCACCGTCTCAGAGTTTATTTTAGTAAAACACTTAATTAGTTTCTAAGCATAATTCAACATAAATCATAAATTAAAATGATCTATAAATCAACATTATTTTCTTGTCAAATAAATTAATGTGTTAGTGGTTAGAAAATTTTTTTTATTGATTTTCTAAAGTTAAGGAAGTGAAATGACATTAATCAAACTCCAGAAATGACACTAAAACTTGAAGTAAAGTTAAAAGACCAAAAATACTATTTATATATATATATATACACACACGACTATTGAACTTTATCTCTGAAAATAACAGTTTTATAATTAAAAAGTAAAATAAAATAGAAGATATAGTGATATAGCGAGATAATTAAGAAGTTATTATCTAAAGTGGGCCAAATCCAATGATGGTTGGTCATAGGCTCATATAGCTTATAGGCCATAGCATAGCATAGCCCAGCTTCAGTCCTTTTGTTTGGTTAGCCTTCTCTACTCCTTTGGCCCAATCAACCCTCTTCTTATTCCAAGCCTCATCATATCGAATCCAAATAATGCAATCGATTCCAATGATTGATAGGTTAAGATGTAATTGGCCAAATTATTATCTCTCTTATATATTATATTTAAATAACATGGAATTCTCTCTCATTCCAACTCAGCAACACGACGCCGTTTTGATTTATCTTCCATTCCCTCACATATGACAAAACGACATCGTTTTGTTAAGTTTGAGTGATAGAGGGTGCCATGTCATTTAAATATGACACGTGGGAGAAAATATGTGCAACGTAAGCCTTCCACGTCAGCATTTAACGGCAAAACCAGATAAAGTTATGCTAGAGGAGCAATTTTGACAAAAAAAATGTTGATGACCAATATTAAACTTCGTGCAAACATTGAGGACCAAAATAATAATTTGACCAATGTAATTTTATTATAACTGCATATAATAACCTCATATAAAATTACTTTGTATGATCTAATTCTCATCCTATGGATGGTTCAATTCTCCTTAACTATATATTCACACAATTTTTTTAAAAAAAGAAAAATTATAATCTTGTTTAATATGTGAAGAAAGAAAAAGGGATGGAAAGGTTGACATGGATTAAATCCAAGATATTTTACATTCTATTAGAAAGAAAGACACAAAACATTTTTTTAATACTTGAACACTTTAAAAAAAATACTACAATTTTACTTTTCTTTGATCAAAATATCACTATTTTTAGTATTTATATAATATAAAAAATATTAAATTTGAAGGATTAATATAAAATAGTTATATTTTAAATTTTAAATAAATTAAATTCATTATATTTAAATAAAAACAAATAATATTTATATTTTTTCAAATATAATTAAAAAAATTTATGTTGCTTTCGCTTCTAAGACCGTGTTTGGTATAATAAAATGTTTAAAAAAAAAATTTCAAAGCCAATAAAAAAATAATAATTTTCTCTATTCCATTGCACAGCAAATAAATTATTTACCTTTTAAATTTCATTCCATTCTATTCTATTACTAAAAAAAAAAAAAACCTTTCATTACATCAAACGCAGCCTTCCAAAATCCATTATCTTAACTGAATTAATATGTAAAATTAAGGGAATTCAAGAGTTGACATAAAAAGTTAAAAGAATCTCATTCATGAGGTGATGCACATGTGAAAGAAAGCACAAGTTGGAAAAAAGGGATTTGGATGAAAGCGTATGATATTGATAGGCATAGCCTCTCCTATCGCATTCACCCTATCACTTCCCACATGCCTTACCACTCACCACTTCCCCCACCATTTTCATTTTTTTTCATACATCTTAATTCTTTTACTAGAATTAATCTTATTTTTAAGTTAATAGATTTCTCTCTCATAGCAAATTTTTTTTTTCAGATTTGTATTTGAGATTTTATTTAATAAGAATAAAAAACTTACCATTTCACAAAAACAGTTACGTGTTGATCGACCATTCTCATTCTTTGTTAGCTAAGTTATAATAGCAATTTTCTTATGATAGAGGCTTGGGCAAGAGCCAACTCATATCGTCGTTTGGTTAAAAGTTTGATTTTGAGGGAATAAGAATGAAAATGAGAATGTTTAAGATTACGTTTGGTATGACATAAAAAATTGTGAGAATAGAGTTAAAAATAAGAATGTAAAAATAATATAATGATCAATTTACTCTTGTAATTAAATTTTAATGGTGTTAATTGAGGACAAAATGATAAAAGACCACGAAGTTTTATCATAGCCCTCCCCCTTCTTCAAGATTTTAACTAAACATAAATGTTACTCAATACCTCCTTCAAATTGACCAAATAAATCATTAATTACATTATATTCAGATCGGATCGAGTTAAATAAAACAAATCTTATTTTTAAGTAATAGTTATAATTTTTAAGTGAATAGTATTAAGGTAGCGTTTCTTTATTGGAATCATTAAGGGAAAGGAGAAGTGACGGCGGTCACCTACTTTTATTTTTTTTTATTGACAAATTTTAAAAAAAAATACAAAATGGCAATTATACCTTTTGCTTTGACATAATTCTATTTTTTTTATTTTAATATAAGGGATAAAGTGATAATTTTAATACATTCTCATTCTAAATTTTTACTACCAAACATGTTAAACCCATTCCCTTTCTCATCCATTTTTTTTTTCTGCGTAAAGAACATGCCTGCACATCCATGAAGTCATTCTTCTCCACTACCACACTATCCTTGCTATCCTTTTGCCACGTCACCCAACTAACCTCTTCACTCTTCACACACATACACGCCTACAAACTTTCTCTATTTCTTTCAATCGGATTTGATTGTTCCACTGGCATTTTATTTCCAATAATTGCATGATTTAATTAAATCTTGACTTTGGTAATTTCTTGCTGATAAATTATACGTAGCTTCTATATCAAAGTGAAGACTTAACTATCATTAATTGATTCATTTCTCAAGTTTTATTACTGAAAGAATGAGAATTTTGCGCTATCTCTTAAGAGGATTACTCTCAATATTGATATAAAGTCACACAAAGAATGCACAAAAAATTAATTATTAAACTCATTGGTGATTTTTTTAATATATATATATATATATATATATATATTAAAAGCTTACCACCAAATAACCTCATCTGTATGACCTTATAAATCTCTGACTCGTTTGCTTGAGAAAAAAAAATTTAAAACATCAATTTTAATTAATTTAAAATTTTATCTATATAAAATTCATTTATACTATGAAATCACAAAATAAAAAATTTACGATAATATTATCCAAAATGTACTTTTCTAGAATGAAAAATGAAAATGAAAGACTTTTTAGTTATATACTTTACTTGATACTGGGGCCCACACCAGATCTCTTTTCTTTTGCGCTTCGGCCCAATATAATATTCTGGGGGCCCACAATTAACTAACTGCACATGCAATTCCCCGCGCTTTCTTCAAATTACCATTTCCTCCTTCCCATCATTTCATCACCATATACCATTTCTCAATTCTCATATTCAATTTTTTTTTTTAATTTTTTTTAATTGATGTTTATTGCCAAACTTTTGGAGAAGGAACCTGTGGTATCATTCTGCTGTGTATAAACAAAAAAAAAAAAATTCAAATCATGTTTTTATTATCTCACAAATGTGACAAATTATTGTGTATATATATTTTTTTTGTTTTTTTAAACTTGCTCAAAAGAAATCGCATACCTCACATGCGACTTAAAAGAAAAATTTTATTAAAGAAAATGAGACCTGTGCTAATGTCTAAATAGCATGTGAGACATGCGATTTCTTTTGAGCAAGTCGCACAGTAATTTATCACGTCAATGAAATATTAGAACATAATTAAGATGATTTTTTTTATTTACATACAGTCTTGAATCCCCAAACTGCTTCAAATAGAATTTTGGAAAAAAAAAAACCAATTATGAAAATATATACTACAAAATTTAAAAGTAATAAAAGTGGATCAAGTTGGCAAGTTGCAAATAAAATGAAAAGGAAAATTTTGATTGAATAGTTTTGTTTTTCTTGCTTGAAATCTAATATTTTGATTATATTTCAATATTTTTTTAATTTTGAAAATTATACCCATTTTCTATAATATTTTAAAATTAAATAACTTCTTATTTTTCTTATAATTTCTCATTGCATAGCTCTCCGTATTCTTCAATATCTGTATATATTATATCATTTAGGAAAAAATAAAATAAAAAACCTAAATTGATTACAATATAGTTTCAGAAAAAAGTTCATTACAATATAATATAAGTGATATTGCAAAAACTCTTACTCTTATATAATATTGTAAGTAGGAATAGCAATGCAAAAAAGCTCAAGTTAAGGTGATATAAGCAACTAACCCAAATATATAATAATAGTAAGTAAACAAAAATATAATACATATACAAGTTGAATGAATCTAGAAATCCATCTATTTATAGCCCAACAATATAATACACCTTTTCATTCCCCATCAATCAAATTCCAAACACACACAACACTACAGTATTACTCTCTTTTTTTGCTTTGAAAGCTTCTTGTGCGTGCTGGCTTCAAAATGGCATTAATGCCTAAGCTTGTGTGTGTAGTGTTTCTAGCTTTCATCCTCGCCATTTCCATAAGCACAACCCAAGTTATGGCAAATCAGGGGAACTATGGACCTAGAAGCCTCAACAGCTTTCGTAAGTACTAATCTATCTGATTAATTTGGATCAATTCGAAGTTTCTACAAATCAAGGAATGGATTAGCCACTGCAATTAAAATATTATTGGTACTTCTAACATTTGAGCATTTGGTCAAATATGTCTCTATATTTGATTGCGATCAATTATGTTCTCAAATATTATATTTTTCGAGTAATCTTACTTTTTTCAGTAAGACCGTTAAAATAGATAACGGTTGTAGCTTACGTGGCATTGACGCCGTTAAAGAGAAACTTTTTTCATTGTTGAAGATGCATCGAATTTTCCAAGTTTCAGAGTAAAACGATAGCAAAAGTGGCGCGCCTGAGGTAATTCCCTGCAAAATTAGAGAGACGAAGGATTCAACGTGTCATTTTTGTCATCGTTTTACTCATAAACTTGACGAATCGGCACATCTTCAACGTCGGAAGAAGTTTTTCTCTAACGGTGTCGCAGTACGTAAATAACAACCGTTATCTCTTTTAAAAATATTAGTCAGAAAGGTGAGATTGTTCAAAAAATAAAACGTTACGAGTATAATTGACCGCAATCAAACCTTAAAAGTATATTTAATCAAATGTGCAAATATTAGGAGTACTAAAAGTACTTTATCCTCTATATATATATATATATATATATATGTGTGTGTGATTAATTTTGGTGTAGAATAAATGAATTGATAATGATAAGTATTTATCAGAATGCCCATCTGAGTGCTCTCGAAGATGTAGCCAGACACAACATCACAAACCTTGCATGTTCTTCTGTCAGAAATGTTGTGCCAAGTGTCTGTGCGTTCCTCCTGGCTTCTATGGCAACAAGTCTCTCTGTCCTTGCTACAACAACTGGAAGACCAAGAGTGGAGGCCCCAAGTGTCCTTAATTTATTACTATACTATATATATATATGCATTATTTATTACTATTTACTACTGCACAACCCAACATCCAAATTCTGCAAATGGCAACCCCATTTAATTTATTATCATTGTACACCTCACTGTCTATGTCTATATATAATATTTGGCATATGTCAACCACCCGGATAAAAGTTTAATGGTATCGTATTATTCCTTTTATTCATGTAAAGATATTTGTTAATATTAATATAAATTCACATTAATAAGGACCCGCCTTGAATGATTTAGGAACCAACTGATTGAAAGAATGTACTAAAATTCAGTACTACCGTACCACTAAACATCTATTCCATTTATCCATTGTACACGCTTCTAGTTGTCTAGCATATGCCATTTAGCTATTGTACAAGCTGAATATCATAATATAAAAAGATTTAATAAAAAATAGTGTAATTATTTAATAATTTAAAATATTAATTTTTTGACAAACTGGACTGAACAAATTCTAATTTGCATTGAAAAGGATCCAGCCCAACCAAAGGATATTTGATTTGGGCTACTAGAAGTTAAAAAAAACAAATTGGGCCATAAATTGTCGACAATGGGCTACCATGAAGACAAACAAGACAGCCCACTAGTATTTTCAATTCTGAACAATTTTTTTAGGAAAAAACTTAGGTCCATTTCTTTATGTCTATTTCATCCAATTTCCCAATATAATTATGACACGTGGCAAAAAGTGTTTAAATGATCAATCACAGTAGAGAGAGAATATAGAAGACCACCTTTTATTTGACCAATCATAGAAGAAAGAGAGTGTAAATACAATATATGATTGGTGGAATTGGATGAAATGGACATAAGGAAATTGACCTAAATTTTTTTTTTTTTTATAGTAGACCCAGCCACCAAGCTGAGAACTAAACAAAATCATATAATTTGCTTACAAAGTTAAATATTTATATTGATATGATTTTTTTTGTCTTACACTTTTTTTTATCACAGAAAAAATTATTATATAATTAAAGAATACAAAATAAATTATATAATGGAAGTCTGTGGGAGAGATATAAAAAAGATAGAGGGTGGGAAGTTAATGCGAAGAATGTGACAGAAAGATAAGATAATAGGTGGAAAGTTGTTAGAATAGTTAATTATTTAAAAATAATTAAATATTTAATTTATTATTATTTTAAAATATAATATTTATTATTTTATATTATATTTTTTAAAAATTAAAAAATAAGTTACATACACATATATGCATTTTAAACCTCTAATTTTTTTTTTATATATATATATATATATATAATATATATATATATATATATATATATATATTGGTCAAATCTACTAGTATTTAAAAATTCATTAAATACCCATACCAAAAAAAAAAGTCACTAAACACAAATTAGCAGAGGTCCCCCTCATAACATAGAGCTTTATTGGAAGAAAATTTTTACATATCAAATCCGTTGTTTTACTTAAAAGAATTATAGTATTTGTTACTTTAACTAATTATTTCTCGATTTTTCAATACATAGCCACGTTTGAATCAAAATGAATAAAAAACTTGTAAAATATGCTAAAAAAATGGGATATTAAGATTTTTTTTGACTGCGGATCTTAAGATTTTAGATTATGGAAATCGTGTAAATTTAGAAAAAAGAAATAAAAGGCCTCATATGCAAAACACATTGACTTTTTGTCCAAAATTTAAAGTGTATTTTACTCACTGTTTAAATCGCAAAATACTTAAGGCGAAATGGGAGGAATGAAAAAGTATTAAAGTGTATTTTACCAAAAAAAAAAAACATAAAACATAACAAAAGAAAGAAATGACTCTCATTGCCATTGCTATGTAAAAGAAAGAAAAAAAAAAGAGGGAAAGAAAAGACGTTCCCATAATATTGCCTCTCGTATGCACTAAGCTAATGAGAACTTGCACCCATTAAGGCAATAAGTGAAAATAGACAATGTGATTAAGGTGTCCTCTCCTTTTTAGTCTGAACCAGGATATCTACTATCGATAACAGTGACTAATTTCTTTGTCACAAGTCTCCCACTTAAAAATAAACGACTGACAACATAATGCTTTTTATTTCCAAATATGGGATTCGAACCCCACCAAAGTGTCCTTTAAGACAAAAAAGAAGTGGTAAAACTGAAAATAGATCCTATACTGTACAACATATAAAAGTAAGCAGAGAGAGTGACACATAAGTGAGTCTCACACATAAATGAAACTTATATGTGAGATCAACTATATATCATTCTCTTTCCTTACTTTTCTATACTGTACAATATAAAATTTATTCTCGTAAAACATGAAAGCATTCCTCACAATCACAAGAAAAGTTTAGTATTATATAATAATGTTGGTACGTTATTGTGAATTTGGACAAAAGAAAGTTCCCAAATATGCTTTATTTTGATAGGTCCGTCCATGCGAAAATTTCGAAAGAAAAGGGTCCACTACTCCATTAGTGTATTGTATTGTAAAGAAGGCCCATTATTGAATAAAAAGAAACCATAAATATTGTTAAGACGACGAAAGAATTAAGTTGCTTTGCCTTCATGCACACTTTAAACAGGTGTCTACACTCTACTCTATTTATTTTCTTTTCTGCATCATCCAACTCCTCAAGAAATCAAGCTTATCCTCCAACCCCATTTATTTTGTCACCAAATATAAATATATTACTGAGCTTGTCTTAAATGTTATTTTTTTTAAAAAAAATTAGTTACTTTTAAATATAAGAGAAAATTATTAATTAGATTCTTAAAGATATAGATTGTTTTCTTATCAAAAAATAATAATAATATAGGTTGTTTTAATTTAGAGTCCCTAAAGATGCTTTTTTTTTTCTTCGCATTTGATCATTTTAATTTTTTCATCAGTATATGTGTGACTTCTTTCAAGAATTAAAAAGATCAAAATTGAACAGAAAAATTATTTTTTAGAAATTAAATTAAACATTCTCATATTTTAAGAATTAAACTGAAACAATTTGTATTTTTCAGAGATTAAATTAATAATTCTCTCCGAATATAATTAATGAATAAAAGTTATTGTCGTTAAAACACTTGTGAGAAACTTTTTAGTTGTTTGTCCGGTAATTGAAATACTGTCTCGATTAATTCAGACTTGACTTGCGTTGTCCACTTGACTATGATAGAAAAGTCTTTCAATGAAAATAAACGTCTTCACAAAATTTCAAACCTAAAATTTTACTTAAACGATACCAAATCGCTACTCACGTTGGTAAACAATTGTGAGATATGTGCCCATGCTTTTGAAAAAGAAAAAACTTATATTATTTTTTTATCATCTACGTACATTATTAAATAATACAAATCAAAATATTTGACTCTCCCTCGAAAATTGTTGGACAGAGCACACTAATTTCGAAATTCAAACCGCTTCATCTCAATTTCCAATTAGTGGAAAAAAACCTGATTGCATTTATTTTCAACTTTTAAATAGTTTTTCATGTAACATTAACTAATAGCTATATTTAATTATTAAATTCTAAATAATCATAATCGAAACTAATTTAGTTTATCATATAATACTTTTAATAATTTGTCTTTTTCATTAGATTCTTAATTTTTTTTGGCCAATAATTCTGAAAGTTTATTCATTGAAGATAGGATAATGATATATTAATATATAATGTTTAGTTTTTTTTGCCTGAATATATATTATATAGTATTTAGTATTTACTCAGTAAAACAAAAAATTGGGATAAGATGAGAAAGAGAAAGCGCCGCTATACATAATACATACTCTTCCCAGCCAAAGCGGCAAAAAATAAGAATGTAAAGCAACAGAAATAGTAAATTATTATTTCAGCCACGGAAAGATACAATATACTTCAATTTGGTCATTGAAAGATTAAAATGTCAAATTTAGTCTTTAAGAGATACTATTTGTCTCAATTTAGTCTCTAAAAGATAAAAATATCAAATTTAATCCTAATTATTAAAAGATATAATTTATTTCAATTTAATTTATGGGTGTATTTGGTATGTTGTTTTTAGGATGTAATGTTGGATCTTCCTACCAAACATACCTTACTTTTTGCAATGCGATGAAATTATATTTTTGTCATGACTTTTTTTTATCTACTTTTATTCTATTATCACTTTTAATATAAGGGTAAAATTGTTATTTTACCGACTTTTATTCCATTCACATCACATTGATATGACATTTTTATTACATCCAACATTCCCATTCTCATTCCCATTACTATTCCCATTACATCCTTCACCCTACAAACCAAACACACCTATGAGAATCTCCATTAAACATTAACATGATTGAAAAACATTTTGAGGACTAAGTTGAGAGTTACATTTTTTGGAAATAAATTTAATATTTTCATTTTCTTAGGGATTAAAATGAGACAAATTACGTATTTCAGAGATTAAATTTGACATTTTTATGTGTTTAGGGATTGAATTGAAATAAAGTGCAAATTTTGTGTATGAAAATGATAATTTACGCTGAAAGAAATAAATAAGTTATTGAATGGGTTGTTAAATCGCACAAGAAAGCTAGAAGACTACAATAAATCGACATTTATATATTTAGCATTTACTTGCACATCCGCCTGCAGTTTGTACAAAAAGTTGCTTCCTTTCCTTTTCCTTGTCTCAAAACACGCCCATGGAAGTCGCGTGGTAGCTAGAAGATGACGACCATGTACTCATCTTGCGAGTTCGTGCTCACCCACTTCCTCTGGTGATTAATTCTTCAGTACCCACATGCCCTATTTCTGCATTTAATCTCTCTCTCTCTCTCTCTCTCTTAATCTCCCGGTTAATGTTGATGCATCCTTCGGTTTTCTTTGCCTTTCTTGAAAGATTTATTAGGTTTGGTGAAATTTTAGTTGCTACAGAGCTTGTTATCTGATTGCTTGCTTGCTCCAAGCTGAGAGGTTTTTTCTGTTTGTGGTGTGTTTCTTTCTTCACTTTCTCTTGCACATTTTCACTGGTTCTGATAATTCATCAAATGCACACTCAAATCTCAATACAGTTTGAATTTCTAGGTCACCTTTCTTAATTTTTAAAAATTTTATCTCTTGTATGTATGTCTTCTGTAGAATGGACTATTTCCCATTGTGCTATTTATGGCAACTTCTTGTGAATGTGCTACTAGAAATCATTATCACTATAAGAGGTTATGTCCTTTCGTATTTAGGGAGCACTAGCTGTCAACGTAGATGGATTTCAATTAATGAGGACTAATTGTAAAAGTTAAAACCATCACTATCTATCTACTTTGTGTATTGTATTCAGTTCTTAGTAGTAGTACCCTTTAAACCCTTCAATTTCCTGCTCCTAGCTGCCTTGATCTTGAACAATGTCAGAGAAGAGCATGGTTGCCTCGAGATTTATATTTTGTGTCATTGTTGTTTCTATGTTCCTTTTGATCTTGTCTTCGGTTTTCCTCCTTCAGTTTAGTAGTGATCATTCTTTGATACCTAGATCGGTGTTAGAGCTCATTCTTGTCAATAATACATTATTGTACTTCAATCCCAATTTCAAGAGGGAACAAGTTATGCTTCCCCCCTTCCCTTCTGGAGATCAAATAAGACCTAGGGAATTGGACTGTCAAGTGTCGAAATCAAGCCAGGAAGTAAACTCTATTGGTGAACAGAGAATAATGGTACCATGTGACCCGACTCGTGCTCTCTTGAGAGTGTTCATGTATGATTTGCCTCCTGAATTTCACTTTGGGATATTGGGTTGGAAGGGAAGTGAAAACCAAAAATGGCCAAATGTGGATGATCCAAAACGTATCCCTGCATATCCTGGTGGACTGAATTTACAGCACAGTCCGGAATACTGGCTCACCCTTGATCTGCTGGCGTCAAACACTCCAGAAGTTCACCGACCTTGCACTGCAGTTAGAGTGCAGAATTCAAGTAAAGCTGATGTAATTTTTGTTCCATTTTTCTCATCTCTGAGTTATAATCGGAACTCTAAGATTAAAGGGAATAATGATTTGGTTAGTGTTAACAAAGAGTTGCAAGACAAGTTGGTAGAGTTTCTAATGGGCCAGAAAGAATGGAAACGTTCTGGCGGGAAAGATCATCTCGTTATAGCCCACCATCCTAACAGCCTACTAGATGCAAGAAGAAAATTGGGCTCTGCTATTCTTGTGCTCGCAGATTTTGGAAGGTATCCTGTTGAAATAGCGAATGTCAAGAAAGATGTTATAGCTCCCTATAAGCATCTAGTACACACCATACCAAGAGCTGAATCATCTTCATATGAGGAGCGTCCCACGCTTTTGTATTTCCAAGGGGCAATATACAGGAAAGATGTGAGTATCTTCCATACTCCCTTTATCTATTTAATTCGTTATTACTTTGTTATGAAAATTTTCTAGCATTGACTTTTGCTACAATCTTTCCCTTGTTTTGGCTGGAAATTTTGTCTTTGACTTATTTGATAATTGACTTGTGTTCATTGAAGGCTGCTAAATAAAAAGCTTGTTTTCACTTTTATTAAATTCTGGCATGATGGTTGGAACTAGAATTAACAACCCCTTCATGGTTGTAATAAATTATCAATATTAGCATAGAGGACTGAAACATGAATAATATGTTGCTATTGATTCCTTGCTCCTTAAAAGAAACAATCTTCTAATAATTATTACATACTTTGATAGATAAGTAGTTAAGTACACTTCTTATTTTCTTGAGATCTTGATAACATTATTATCCACCGAGTTTGCATCATTCTTGCTAGAGATTATAAGACAAAAACTTCTCATTGTCCTTAACTACTGAAGTTTTTGAGTTAAAATGGTTCTTGACATGGTGTTAGAACCTCTGTGATTAAGTAGTCAGGATTTCAGTGCCACTCCCATCTCTTGTTTTTTCCACACTATCCATTAACAAAATCAATGAATGAAACTGGAATCACTGATGAACCACTATGCATCAGTTGAGTGTATACAGTCAATAAGGACCTTGAGGCATCACTGGTTAAATCATTATTGGCTTTCTATTCAGAGATGGTGGTATGACATTGTCATTTCTATGCTGCCATCAAATATTACTTTGGATGGTTGTTTTCAGTATGATTTCGTTGAGTTATTTCCTTTAACATTATAAGGCACAGGTTAAGCATTTGATTCAGGACTACTGTGTTAGTGATGTCCTTTCTTCATATTCTCCATATCAATTTTACAGTATACAAGTTATAAAACTTCCAGATGATTCCATGTTTGAATTCATCTGATTTTAAAGTTGAAACTCGACAGGGAGGAATTATTCGCCAAGAACTGTATTACCTTCTCAAAAATGAGAAAGACGTGCATTTTGCATTCGGAACCATAAAAGGAAAGGGGATACACGAGGCAAGTCAGGGAATGGCATTATCCAAATTCTGCCTGAACATTGCCGGAGATACTCCATCCTCCAATCGTCTCTTTGATGCTATAGCAAGCCACTGTGTTCCTGTGATAATTAGTGATGAAATTGAGCTACCATTCGAAGATGCCTTGGACTACTCAGAGTTCTGCATATTTGTCCGTGCCTCTGATGCTGTGAGGGAAGGCTACCTGCTGAATCTGCTTCGATTAATCAAGCGAGAAACATGGACCAAGATGTGGGAAAGATTGAAGGAGATTACATTGCACTTTGAGTATCAATATCCATCACAACCTGGGGATGCTGTGAATATGATTTGGCAGGAAGTTGCACATAAGGTTTCTTCAGTGCGATTCGATTGGCACAGGAAGAAGCGATACCATAGATCTTAGCTTCATGCCATGACCAACTGAAATGCGGAGATGTTGAAAGGTTGAAGCATTTATTAAACTAGGTCGTATAGCTCCCTTCCCCCCTTCATTTTCACTGTGTTTCTGAATCACTTATCGTTTTGATTAGTCGTAGCTCTAGTTTTGGAAAGCAAAGAAAGAAAGAAAATTGAACATTTTTGTACTTTCAAGTTTTGAATCACATTGGTATTGGAAAATTGTAGACTGATATCGTCAGCCCCTGTTCAAATCATATTTTTTGCTCTAAAAATTCTTGCCATGAACTATACTTTGTGAATCTATTGATATGAACTCTGTGCAGTATTATGCCTTTTGTAATGTGTAGTGTTCAAGTACCATTTATGTGCAATCTAGTAAAATGTTCAATGCAGCAAACACTTAAAATTTGGAGAAACTTTCTGCTTTGAACAGAAGCCAGTGTGGAATAATAAGTAAGAGTGAAATAGTAAAACTAAGTTTATCTCACAGTTTGAAGAACAAATGAACAAAAGTAACCATACAAGTGTAGAGAAAAGGTATGGGAATAGGAGTCGTCAAAGCTATGAATATATATTATATAGATTTCCCATAAGAAAAGAAAATTGCACTATATTCTGTATTTTGAGAGCTAACATAATCATCAACTATCTAGCTATTGGTCAATGCCCATGATTGCTCTAACACTATCATACTTTATGCTAGTGAAAAGATGAGTTTTAGCTCATAGTAGAAACATTGAGGGGAAAAGGAAAATGCAGGAACCCATCAAACCTCCTTCACTTCAGAAACCTTTAATCAAAGAATGATACAATTTCTCTGCATAGTGAAAGACATTGCCACACCAGCATGTCAGCTTCTGTTATGAATCGGGTCTGACCCTTTTCGAACCGTCCTTTTGTTTGATTGGTCAGGATCGAAGGTCATCGAAGGTGCAGGTGCTAAATCCAGCTTTGTTTGCAAATCCTCTGCTGCAACTTCCTTTAGGTTCCGAAAGCTTCTTAGAAATGGTAATTTCTCATTGTCCCATCTCAGAGCAAGATCCTTGCTACTCAGGCTACAGACTTTATATGGTTCAGAAGCCAAAATCCCAATACAAAATAAAAGAAAGAAGCCTCTGAAAGTGAAGAAGAAACTCATGCTTCTATGGTATGGAAAACTTGGGAGGAAAGGAAGCTTCTTTGTTTGAATCAGTAATGAGGATTGAGGAGATGGGGTAGCTAAGCTAAAGGCGAGTGTTGTTTCTCATGCCTGCCAGAATAAGCCTGAAGTTTATCATCTTTTATGGGATTTGGAAGGGTAAAAGCATAAAGCATGAGAAGGAGCAGAAGATGTAGGGAGGTTTGAGATTCACCTCAATCATAAGCATGCTATGAATGAAAGAAGCATATATATATATATATATATATATATATATATATATATATATACATATATATAAGGCTGTTTTAGAAGACTCTGACAGGTTTGAACAAAAAGTGTTGATTGGAACAATATCCTTGGGAAGACAAGTATCTTTTCATTCAGTTAAGTTTCCCTATTGGCCTTGCTCTTTTTTACCAAACCAAGACCGAATCCTCATTGTCTTCATTCATCACTTTATTAGCTTGCCACCTCATCTAACCTTGCTGACATGTCCTTGCACTTGTACCATATCCTGAGTACATAATTTAGTTCATAGTAATCAAGAAATGATTCTCTCTTATTTGGAGTGGTGGCAAGTACTCTTTTAGGAAAGTTATATATCTGTTATGAGATTTTAGTTAGTTTAAGTTAGATTAGACAACGTTCAATAAACTTTTAAATGTTAGTGATTTCGACAAAAAAGAGAGATTATCTGAAGATGATAATTTTATGTTAAAGAAAGATTTATAGTTTAGTTTGATTATGTTGGTGAGATGGCTAAGAGAGGGAGGGAATGAAGGAAGGAAAGGCATTAAAAGTAGAGAATTTGGGAGAAGCAAAGAGAAACAAACCAACCAAGAAGTGGCTTTTGTGTTGCCAGTAGCAGCCAGCAGCACTTTCTTTATGGCTAATTATCTTTAGAATTCCAAGCTCTTCTCTCCATGCAAAACTAAAATACTTGTCTTGGTTTCTTGTGCTTAATGGAATTCCTTTTCTGCTTTTCTTCCCACTCCTTGGATTTCCTACCCCCAAACACTCCCCATTCAAAGCTTTATACGGAAACAAAAATAAATAAATACAATAAAATAAAATAAACGCTTATATCCTTCCGAATATAGCCTCTAGCTTCTTTTAATTTTTTCCTTTATCCATGATCAGTGATCATTACACTATTATACTATTAGAGATATAAATTAAATCCTACATCTGATAAAATGAGATATTCAATAAAGTATTTAAAAAACTTGATTCTTTCTCCTTAACAACTAGTTTTTTAGAGTGGGTTCTCCAACTCTCTTGAGTTTCAAATATAACCTTTGTTCCACATTTCATTGTACATTTACTAATTGACAATAAACTACCATATACAATTAACATTAGGACTAAACTAAGATAAAGTTTATTAGGTGCTTGCTATCAAGTTCTCCAATAAAAATTACACATGTGGCAAAAAAAATTTGTATAACCAATCATTATAGAAAGAGAATATAAAAGACAATAAATTACACAATCAATCAAAGGAGAGAATAAAAATACAATTTATGATTAGTGAACTTTATAACAAGCACCTAATAAACTTTACACATGTGGCAAAAAAAATTTGTATAACCGATCATTATAGAAAGAGAATATAAAAGACAATAAATTACACAATCAATCAAAGGAGAGAATAAAAATACAATTTATGATTAGTGAACTTTATAACAAGCACCTAATAAACTTTACCTTAGTTTTTTCCTTAACATCATGCACTGTAAATGTGTAATCACATCTTCAAAAACGTCACAATTGACCTGTAATGTAAGCCAATAAAAAGACTTTATTTTAACAATTTTATTTGTGAATGACTAAATTAAAAAATAAAAACAAATAACCAAATTGAAAAAAATTCTATATGCGAGGCATCAAAATGAAATTTTAGTCAACAAATAAGTAAGAAGAGAGGCAACAAGCGAGATAGTGTTTGTGACCCACCAATTTAGACTACCTTTTATAACAATACAAGCAGTGAAATTTATGTATTTTTACGTTTTTTTTAAAAAATTTATATCATATTTTTTACATACCAAATATATTTCTCATTATATTTTTTCTTTCTCTTTATCTCTCTCCTTAATTTTTTTTACAATGCTTTTCTTTACTCTATAGAATTTTACATTCTTTCCATTTTCATGCATTTCTATTAAACGTAGTCTTAGAGGTGCATTAAAGTAAAAGTAATATCTGATTGTTTTGTTTTATAAGTCGAGAAAAAAAAAAGTTCAAGTTAAAAGAAAAAAAGAGAGAGAAAGAAATGTGAGGTTGCTTTCAAAACCAATTTTCACCATCACATTCGGCTTTTGTAATATGATTACTTCTTCACCATCAATATCAGTTCAAATGTTTCTTGTCTCTTGGACATAAATCTACATCCAAACGGTCTTGTTTTTATGTATTGTTCTTGTACGTGATTGTTATATATATATACACACTTAAAGCAAACAACCTCAATCTCACAAAAAATATTGGTCTTGATCAAAATATCCATTAAAACAAATCTAACGACTAATTCTTCAAACTTTGTTGAATTCAAGTTCCAACGATCACTCTAAAAATAATATTGACGTTTGAAGACAATGCTTACTCACAAAAAGTGACAATGTGACACCTATATATACACAGTGTCTTGTACATTTTAAAAAGATTTTATTTAAATTTAAAATTTCCCCAATTTTACTATATAAGATATTTTAGGAGGATTTATTTCACAAATTGCATAATGTTATCATCTTAAACTTTCTCTTCTATATATTTTTTTTAATTGTGATTAGATATGTAAAAATTATTTTTCAGGTGTGATCTTTGTATTGAAAAATATAATAAAAATAATTTTTTTTTTACCTAAATTTAATTCATTGAAATAATCATAAACCTCCATGGCTCCTAGGGTTGTCACCAGGTTGAGTCAACCTGCCAACCCGCTAGTTAGGGTTGGGTTAGTTCGAGTTCAAAATTTCAACCGACTCATCAACTGGTGGGTTGACGGATTTGAAAATTTTTAAATCTGCCTAACCCACTCAAGTATATATATTATTAAAAAAAATTTATAACACATTAAAATATTGAATCATTAATATAAAAACAACAAATAGAAATTGTTCTTCTCTTGAATATGACATTTTTAGTTTATTTTAAGTTATTGATTTTTTCCTAAATAAAAATAAACATTTTTTGTGAAAAAGAAAAATAATTTAAAAGTCTAAAGAAAAATTAAAAAAAGGTAATAAAAGAAGAGAAAAAGTAAATAAGTGAGTTTGACAGGTTGAACTCGAACCAAACCAACCCAACCCACCCATTGACAGATTAATTCAGTTCGTCCAACATTTATTTTTTCAACCTAACCTCGAATCGGTTCTATTTTTGCCTTGAACCCAAACAAAACCCACAAGTGATCACTCCTAATCGCTCGGAAAGGATGCGCCTGAGAAATATGTTGCATGCATAATTGAATTTGATAATGACATGACTATTTCACCTCTGTTTAAGAAGATAAAGGGCTTTCCTTCTTTTTTTTTTTTCTTGTCTATCCAGACATTACCTAAGTAATCTAAACTCGACTTGTGCCACATAATTTATTTATATTTATAAATTATAATTGTTTAAATAATACTAAATCACTTACTACTTGCACCAAACTTAATAATGATGGGCTTTCTTTTAAAATTAAAAATAACAAAATTTAAAGATCTCACTTTTTTTTTTTTTGCCCTGAAAAGATCTTACTTCACTATTGAGTTAAGACCCTATTAATTAAATATAATAGTAATAAAATCAAACATTTTTCAACATTCCATCTAGAAATTAGAATTAATCGTGAGAATGAGTCGAGGCAAATCTTATGGCTATAAAAGCATTATATGTTTATGTATGAACTTGACTACAAATTAAATAATAATCCTTTTGCGATTTTTTTTTTTTGGTAATATATGATTTATGAGCATTGTCCCTTTCCCTTAGGAGGGATGATAGGGACTCCAAAAGAGTATATCATGTATAACCTTAATTCAAGAACCAGTGTTGCTTCACCAAAATTTTCTCTACCAAGTTAAACCATAATAATCTAACATGAGAAAAAAAATTTACAGTGAGACGTGAAGAAAATGTCCAGTTTTCAAGTTATAACAGATAGAAGAGGGTCATTTAGATAAATGAAAGAGTATAGGGAGTACTGCAGCTTTGAAATCTTGGTAAAACCTCTGCTCAGAAAACTTGCTTGCTCGTGTCCTTGCAGCAGCAGCCATTTTGAGCCTCTCCTCATCTGGCATTCTTATAATACTCAAAATGGCATCTGCATATTCTTCAATAGTGCAGGCAAGAAATCCGGTTTTTTCTCCATCTTCATCTAATACAATGTCCATTTTTGGCCCAGCAGAATTATGAGCTGACAAATGAAACAAGCATTGCAACCCAAGTTAATACATGAGATAAATAAATATATAAAGCAATTTCATCATGTAAAAACCACGTAGCATACCAATTGGAATGGCACCGGCAGCCATATATTCTACAACACTAATGCCGAAATGCTCATCTATCATAGAATGGATGCCAGCAACAGCACTTCCTAAATGTGCCACCAAATCCCTGCAAGATCAAAGTAATGAATTAATAGTGACACAACACAGAATTACTTTCAAGTTGAGAGACAACTCCTGATTAAAGAGCACATCTCATTTTGTGAATAACATAATTTTCACAACTTTTCTTACATAATTCGAACCCAAATGAAAATCCATGGCATCGAGCTTTAGCATCAATAGTTAGATGAGCCTCCCAATAACGATCACAGAAAACAATGACCACAAGATGAATGAACCAATCATATTTGATCCTAACTTTATTTTATAACATAAATATATGCAAATGATAAAAATGTTAACAAGAATAAACAATGAGTGAAAATATTAAATATATATTGAATGGCAGATTATTGCGGCTTACTGTGCACAAAAGGAAGAAGAAAAGGTTGGTAACCATAAACGAATAAATGCAACTGTATTAAGCTTCTTTAAAATTTTATTTTTTTATTCTGAAAATTAACAGAAGCCTTAGAATTTGACCAATGGAAAGATGCTATGATTTTAGTTGCAACTGCAGATATCTATAGCGCATGCCTCAGCAATTTGAACATCAAATGAAACTTTCACACAGGTAGATTTTAAGGGGTTTTAGTGATATTTAAAAATTGTAAATTATAACAAAAAATCTCAGTTCCACATGTCAGTAATTGACGGAGATAGAATTGATTTCATATATTTAATAGATAAGAATACAATATCTGGAGGTAGAACTGCCAGCACTTACCTGTATGTTAGATTCTTGTAAAATTCCACATGCTTGTCCACATTTAGCTCAACAGCTTTCTCTTTCAACATTTGAAGTCTTTCCTCATCTGATTTATTTCTACAGCTACCCACAAATTGGAGCTTAGGTTTTTTCATACTAGAACCTAATTTTTTAATGGCAGCTGAAAAGGCCTCAAGTTGGAGACTGTGAGCCTATGATGAAAAGCAATACATAAATTTTCTATAATCAGTAAAAGTCAATGAGCCACCAAAAACTGCTGTACCTCCCACTCACAAGATTAATATGTATATGCCCACCTTTTCCGGTCGAAACTGTGCAACAGATATAATTACTGGATTTTCAGCTGGTCTTTCCAAAGGAAGCGCCTGTTCAAATTGCTTAACTATTAGAATCCATAGGTGTTTTACTCCAGAAGGCAAAGCATATAGAATGAAGCAACAGAAAAGAAACAGTATAATCATATCAACATCTTCACGTTCGTAAATGATAAATAAATTTCATATTGACTTAGTAAATAGCAATAATTATTTAAGCATATATTACAATATGCAATAGATAGAATTACTGATTGCTAAAACTAAATTCAAGCTGGAAAGAAAAATGCCAGGAGAAGCTTGTAAGTCGTAACAAATACGAAATATTAGGACCACCACATTGCAAATTGCAATCAAGGCAAATTGTCCACTGGACAGATAGTGAGACAGGAAGAGGCAGAAGGAACTTTTCTATACACCTACAGCATTTGCAGAAGGGTAGAAAAAGGGAAATTACAAACCTGAAGTCCTGAAGTATCACAAGGAGGATAGACTCGCTTAATACGGTCTGAAATTCCCCAAAGTTTTTCAATATGGGATTTGGTCCAAGTGGAGTTAACCATAGCTAGGTGAGCGCAAGATCCTACAATACCATACATCCAGCTGAACAGTGTATAGTAGATTATTTTGCCCCGAGAAAGCCAAATACTGCAAGAAAAATTATTGTATGTTTCAACATAGGTATAGAACAGCTAATATAAAGTTCTCTAATTTGATCAAAGATTAGTTCCAAAAAGTTATATGAGAAGATCAAAGATTATAGCTCAGTATGGCTTCAGTAAATTCAAAATTTAAGCTAAATCATGAAGGTTTCTAAATCCTATATACTGTTAATATCCCTGGATTCACTGCACTTTTTTTTTGGCATAGCTGTGCCTATATTATGGAGGGGAAGGGAAAAGGAGAGGAATCAGTCAGTATGAAGATGTACTTTCACAGATGAAAATTTCAGTTTAGATGAACCGCTCTAAAATATCATAACATTATATGAAAACTAAAGGAAAACAGGAGCATTAAGTGCAATCACTCTTGTAGATCCCTCCTCCCCAATTCTTATCCAGCTTCCCTCCAATGTGTTCTTTTCTTTCTTTTTCCTTTCTCGGTAGCTAGAGTTCTCAAATTTATTAAAAGCAGGACAGTTTCAATCATTTTTCAAGTTCAAACAACTATGAAAGAATTCAAAATTTAATTTAAAAGAAGGAAAACAAGTGGAAAATTTAATTCTTGATATCAAAACCTTTTGGCAATTAAGGCATCATTATTATACATCGAGCTGCGCTGACGAACACGAGATAGCATATCTGTACTGATAGTAGGGTAATGTGTATAGCCGATAACTCTGCATCCAAACATCCGAGCAAGTGGATATGTAAAAGCATACCCACTTGTGTCAAAATAATATGATGGAGTAAATTTGCACAAAGCTTCCCATGCGAGATAAACAGAACCCAGACTTTGACCAATCATAGTAAAGTGTGGGTAAGTGGTTTCTTCAATCCATTTCCTTTTGTACAAATGCACCACCTATGAATTGAGGATAATAAAATTAAGGAGTATTATTTAACAAATTAATTGGACTCAAACAACATATGAGCCAAAAGAAAGTACTATTACCATTAAAAAAATTAACAACTTCATGTCAGCAAACAGTCATCGCATACATCTTGTCACGAATAATATTCATAGAATGACGATTCCTTCCTTTATTTCAAATCAAATTCTTCTTTGATCTAAAAGAGTCCAAGAAAGAATATCACTGGTTTAACTGGATGTAGTATGTGAAATGGTGAAAGAAAATCACATTCATTCTCTCTAAACCTGAATTTCTTCTGCCTATTGCTGCAAATGGGCAAGTGTAAATCTGCTTCCCATTAATCTAACTTGCAGAAGGGAGTTAACTTAAACACTTCGAAAGCTTCCATTTCGGTGCATAAGTGAATGTTCTCCAAATTTATCACAGAGTTAATGTAACAAAACCTAAAAATTGATAGGGGGCAAGTTCTGATGTTCACCTTTGGAGGGAAGAGCAGCTTGACCCCAAAACGATCTAGGGCTCGACCAATCAAACTCTCCGGTGTGGCGTCATGATCTCCGGTGTAAACGACGCAGTCAAGGTCAGGAGATTCTTCTTGCAAGGCTCTGACGGCGCACCAGAGCACCCTTTCTCCGCCTCCTCCATCATTGGTATAGGGGTGGAAGAATCCAAAGGCCCTCTTTCTGCTCATTCTGCCATTGATTAAACGGAGAGCGGGACGCAGAATTAAGGCCAGAATAGCAGTGAACACTGCCAAAATGATTAACCCAACTGCCATCAGGATCAAAGGTTCTCAATTATCTGAAGGACTCAGCCAGTGGGAGCTGCAGCAATGGAAAAGTTGGCCATCATTCACTTCAGTTCATTTAACTCCATTGTAAACTGAAAAAGAAAATTGAAAAAAAGAATAACAGATCGGGAATCGTGCCTCACCGGCGGCGACAGTGACCGGTGTTGCAGTTCGACTCCTGCGGCGAAGGGAAGATCGGATGTGCAAGCGCTTTCAGATGATAACGACGATGATTTCAAATGGTTGTTAGTACAAAGTGTGTTTGCGGATTTCTTTCCTTGCTGAAATGCAGATTTGCTTGTTTAGATGTATTTGGCATATGCGTTTACCGTTTAGACTTTAGATGCCCTACGAAGAAGACGTTCCAATCCAAACTTCCAATGTTTTATTATTTTTATAAATAAAAAAATTAATTAATTAACATGATCTTAACTCCAAGTGCTAAAAGTATTAGGAAAAAACTTAAGTCCATTTCATCCAGTTTTATCAATCATATATTGTATTTACACTCTCTTTCTTCTATGATTGGTCATATAAAAGGCGGTCTTCTATATTCTCTCTCTACTGTGATTGGTCATTTAAACACTTTTTGCCACATGTCATATTTATATTGGAGAACGGGATAAAATGGACATAAGGAAATTGACCTAAGTTTTTTCCAAAGTATTAATGTACCAAAAATCAACTCTCTAATTTTAGAGATAATTCAATATTTTCTTATCAAACAAATTTTACATTTTATAATATGATAAAATTATGTTTTGTAATTATTTTTTTATCCACTTTTATTTTATTTTTACTTTTAATATAAGGGTAAGATAATCATTTCTTTCCTCAAACGTTCTTAGGATACGCTTGGTATAAATGCACAGATGTAAAGTACTGTAGAGTAAAGTACGGTAGAATAAAAGAAAGTACTGTAGAGAAAAGTGAGGAGAGAAATAGAAAAAAAATTAAGAGAGAGAAAAAGTATAATAAAAAGTGTGTTGTACAATGTAAAAAAGTAAAAAGAAAGAGTAATATATAATTAATAAAGAAAATACCGATATTTTCTACTTGGCTATAGCGATTGAAGACATTTTAGAGTTCAAGTATTCCTTTAATAACGTTCCATTTAACTAGTTTGGTTGCACATACTCTTCCTCATTGGAGTTTTAATTTTCCTGTTGAGTCATCTAGTTCAATTGTTTGGTTAAAAGATTTTTCACCTATTATTTGTAATACATTTTTTAATCAATGAATCTTTCTAGGTATTGTGTTTATAAAAAATAAAAATATTAAATTTAATTCTTAATATATATAAATTATTTTATTTTAGTCACTAAAAATATAACTTATTTCGTTCTAATTAAAAAAATTAAATTTAACATTTTCTATTTGAAATTAAATTGAAATATATTACGTGTTTGATGAACTTAAATAATAGGCAAAAATACTTTTCTTACCCTTAACGTTTGGGGGTCCTATCAGTTTTGCCCATAACGTTTTTTCGCTGTCAATTATACCCCTAACGTTTTATGTTTCTGCCAATGTCACCCTTTTTACTAACACCGCCAAATATTTAACAGTTTTTGCTGACGTGGCATCCTATATGGCAAAACGTTTTTTTTCTGTCAATTGTACCCCTAACGTTTTACATTTCTACCAATGTCACCCTTTTCACTAACACCATCAAATATTTAATAGTTTTTGCTTACGTGGCATCCTATGTAGCAAAAATATCTGACTTGGCATATTTTTTCCACACCAGATTTTTTACTCATATTTTTCCCATCAAAACTGTGTCGTTTTAGCCTCACCATATTCCTTTTAAAATATAACTCAAACGCTTGTGCCATTTTGCAGACAAAAATATCGGAGACGTTATCCATTCTCTACTTTGTCGGAGACATTACCCTAAAATAGAGAATGGATTACGTCTCCGATGTTTTTATGAGCAAAATAGCGCGTGTGTTTGAGTTATATTTTAGAAGGAATAGACCGAGGTCAAAACGACACAACTTTGATGGGGAAAAGATGAGTAGGAAATCTGATGCGGAAAAAAATATACCAAGTCAGATATTTTTGCCACATAGGATGCCACGTAAGCAAAAATTATTAAATATTTGATGGTGCTAGTGAAAAGGGTGACATTGACAGAAATGTAAAACGTTAGGGGTACAATTGACAGGAAAAAAAAAACGTTTTGCCACATAGGATGCCACGCCAGCAAAAACTGTTAAATATTTTACGGTGTTAGTGAAAATGGTGACATTGGCAGAAATGTAAAACGTTAGGGGTACAATTGATAGCGAAAAAACGTTATGGGCGAAACTAACAGGATCCCCAAATATTGAGGGATAGAAAATATTGTCTAAATAATAATATACTCTAGAATTCAAGAGATAGGGCTTTCATCCTATAAAGTTGAAAAAGAAAGGTAGACACACTTAAAAGAGGCACTACTCCTATTTACATTTACCTTTTTCTCTGCATCCTCATCATATAAAGTATTTTGAATTGATCTTTAATTCAGTTAAGTCACTTAAGGTTAATTTGAGTTTTTATTAATATTAATAAATGATATTATATAATTGAAGGAATATACTGATGTTCAGTAGTATTATATATAGTACTAAACTTTTATCCTACTTAGACATATAAATATATTGATATTTAGACTTACTTGCACATTGGTTTTTTTTTAAAAAAATCAAGTTTAGGTGGGGTAAGCACATATATTACACTAGAGGATCAAGGAAGACTTCCTAAGGCCTCTTTGAGATTTATAGAAGAATTTACGTATCATTCATTAATAAGACCCTTACATTGATCATATGATCTTAAGATTCAAACATACACTCTTGAATCTTAACTTGTGCTATTCCTAATTGATTATTGTTTATTATTATTATTATTAAGGTTTGAAGGCTCAAGAGCTTCCCCATCTCATGCATCTGGTTCTATTATCTCCTTTTCCACTTACTTCAATACCTTTTTTTTTTTTAATAGAAGACAATAACCATATAAATATATAACTAAATAAAAAGAGTTCAAAATTAAATGAATTAAAAGTTTAATACTAGAATAAATCCCTCTGTTTATTCAAAATGTGAAGCTGATATCAAGCAGACTTTTCTTTGATATCCCAAAATTGAAATGAAATCAAAATCAAGAAGAAAGATAATGGAAAAACCAGTATAGGCTGAATAAGCTTGGGTGGGTCCAAGTCCTCCCACAAGCTGTGAATGCAAGATATGGAAAGGCTTGGCTGCATCACCACTACTACTACAACTACTATATGCTCTTTCTTGATCATCCAGTGAGAACAAAACATCTAAAATAGGATCAAAAGGTATCCAATTAGATTCTGCAATTGATTCCAAACTCCAACCTTCTTCACTCCCAACGAAAATATCACTCTTCTTCAATCTCACTTGTGTTAACAAACACCAACGGATAATACTCTTGGGAACTCTCAACATCAATCCATCATTAGTATTAACATTAATGCACCTCTTCTCCACCTCCTCCTCCGAATCCCACATCTGATAGGGCGAGATGCTCAGTGGAGTATTTAAGGAGCTCGATTCTTCGGCCGGCTTTTGAGGGCGGATTGGCATATCGAAACTCATTCGTCTCTTTTGCATTGTGGGAGTATTGAATTCCTCTTTGATTTGCCCATAGTTAACCCCATGATCACCACTGTGGGATAAAAAGTAACAATCTTTCTTAAAATTCCCAAACTTGGAATGATTACTTGAGCTGTTATCATCAAACCAACCGATTTTGCTGACAAACGGAAGCAGAGAGGGCATACTGTCTGTGAAAAGTTTCAACTTTGAACTCTTGATGATCCCCACGTGCTGTGTTACCTCTGTTAATGGTGATGAAGCAACTTTGTATCGAAACCCAGAGATGTTGCCATCAGGGGCAGATATGAACACATTCACACTCACTTTATTGAATGATGAGTTGATGTGATCATGGAAATAGTAGACAGCTTTCAGAGCAGATAATCTTGAGGCCAGTCCATGAATAATGTTGCAGCCAATGTTCAAAAATCTCAACTTCTTGCAATGGTTTACCTTTATGATTAGAAGCTTGGGTAAGACAGATGAAGAATGAATCTGAGACAATTTTGTGCATCCATCCATGTCTATTTCTTCAATGTTTGGGCACTGACACAGATCTGGGAGTTTGGTGAGGTGGGTTGAGTTTTTGAGATCAATTGTCTTTAAATTTGGGAAATGCTGTAGTGAGGAAATAAGAAAAAATAAATAGTTGTGTTGCAGCGAACACGGATATTGATTCTCATTTAACGATCTAGATAATGCACTTCATGCATAATGCCTATTGTGCCATCTCATGTATATATTAGCCAATAAAATTCAATTATTTATCATGCAAGTCATATATTTTATAAAAAAAGGGGTCAAAAACATATTTTATGTCCCCGAACTTCATACCAAATTTTCTATTTCATCCCTGAACATTTTTTGCGGTCAATTTTGTCCTCAAATTTTAGAATTTTGTCATAACATCTAACATAATTTAAATTACCAATGACAAATGATGACATTATATCCTACATATAATATTAAAGCTAATATATGACTCCGAACGACGTTATTTATTCATACTCTTCTTCTTAATATGAAGAAAAGACATCACTTCAAATGCATCTTGACATTAATAGGAAGAAATGACGTCGTTTTGAGTGATAAGTTAGCATTAATTAATATTACATGTTGATGTTAAGTCATCATTTGTCATTAGTAACTTTGACGATTTGATTCTTGAATGTTCACATATGTTAACTATTTAGTTTCTGGGACATTAACTATTATCTAACTGAGTGACGTGGCCGCTAAATGCTGATGTGTTATCATTAACTTACCACCTATGCTACCATGTTACATTGTTAGGCCTCATTTTAAAGAGAAATTTGTACTTAACCCTAATTTGAAATTGACGTTTTTGTCCAATTTGTATTTTGCTTCTTCTTCTTTTTTTACAAATTTTTAGCCTCAAAATGATGTGGCAATATGACATGGTAGTATAGATGGCAAGTTGACAGCGACACATTAGTATTTAACGGTCACGCCATCCAGTTAGATAACAGCTCACTTCTCAAGAACTAAATAGTTGACAAGGTGAAAATTTAAGGACCAAATAGTTTGTTTTCATTATTCATAAATTAAATAGTAGGTTGACTAATAATTCATAACCAAAAGGTAGATTTTCTTCTTTTTATTTGGTCTATGACTAGAGTATCCATCAGAGCAGACCTGATGACTAATTCCTTGAATACTACAGGCCCCACTATTGTGGTCAACCCTCCCCACAGATGATGCTCCATTATCATCCCTCCAGAGATCAAACTCGAGATGCGATATTTAAGAGAATGCAAATGTGTGTATAGCAAAATGAAACAATAAATATTGAGTAGCATAAGTTGCAAGCCATAGGAAGTGTAGAGTCAATACCATTTAGATAACAAATTTCGCTCAAATACTTCAGTGGATCTTGCACAATCTCAATATCAATCATCAATTTTGATAAATTGCAAATTGATGATCGGTATGTGTAGTACAGATTGCGCACGATTCACTAAAATACAAATCTCCTAAAACTAGTAAATGAGAGAAACAAAAGTCAAGATATGAGCAATCATCATAATTTTTTGTTCAATATTTAATTTGGGGCCGATCTAGCTTGCTTGAGAGTTGAGATATATAGCTAGAAGTCCAATGAGGTGTAATGAAAATTTTTTGGCAATAATTGGATACCTGATTTCCATCCCAAAGTTGTTGGAGATGACTATTAGGCATTTTAAGATTAACAAGATTTTCTGCACAAAACTTCAATGGCACACATGACGAAGGGTATTCTGCCCAATAGAGAATCCTTAATTCCTCAGGAAGATTATCTAGACCTTCTTCACAAATATGCACTTGTGAAGGCCCTTCAGAATCAGACTTGTAAAATTTAAGAAATCTTAAATCATACATCTTCTGGAACACATTAGATTTCAAGATAATCTCTTTTGTCTTACACACGTCCAAACATATGTATCGAATTGATTCCGTCTCCTGCTAATAACCAACCAAATCAAGAGAGAAATTATTATTAATATATGTAAAGGAAGACTAATATGGAATTTAGGGGGAAGAAAGTGAGAAAAACAGTATTATAATAGTAAGAAAATTACGGAGACTAAATTGAATTTTTTTAAGGTTGATTGAAAAAATGTCGAAATGTAATTTTTTTTTGTCACATAACAACACATCGGTACCTGTTAGTGAAAAGAGCACATTGTTTGAAAAATTAAAAATTTGAGGAGCAAATTTGGGGACATAATTGATAAAAGTTCCCCAAAAATATTTTGTTTGTTGTTGTTGTACTGTATGCATAGTTAAATAAAATGATAAAGTATCTTTGGTACTCCCAACGTTTGAGCTTTTGGTCAAATATGTCCCTAACGTTTGATTGCAGTCAATTATGTCCTTAAAGTTTCATTTTTCGAGCAATCTTATCCTTTTTCACTAACACCGTTACAATAGATAATGGTTGTGACTTACGTGGCATGACACCGTTAGAAAAAAAACTTATTCCGTTATTGAAGATGCGTCGATTCGCCGAGTTTTAGAGAAAAACAATGGCAAAAATAGCGCGTCTAACCCTTCATCTCATAAATTTTGCAAAGAATCAACTTAAGCGCGTGATTTTTGCCATCGTTTTGCTTTAAAACTTGGTGAACGGATGCATTTTCAACAATGGAAGAAGTTTCTTTCTAACAGCGTCACGCCACGTAAACCATAACTGTTATCTATTTTAGCGGTGTTAGTGTTCGAAAAATAAAATGTCGGGGACATAATTATTGACCGCAATCAAACGTTAAGGACATATATTTGACCAAAGGCTCAAACGTTAGAGATATCAAAGGTACTTTATCCTGAATAAAATAAAAAAAGATAAGTTATTAATTACCATGTCATTATTCTTGAAAAGGCGATAAATATCCTCATGCTTCCACAGGCGAATAGGCTTCCTGGGGTGTGTGACCAATTGTTGTTTAGTAATTTCCTGACCCATTTCCTTGATTAGATCATGCATCTCAATATAACCCAATTTATTATCAACCAAAACAAGTGACCTCTCTTTGAGAACACTTATCTCAACACTTGCATACGAGTCATAATAATCTCCTATGAAATCCATAGAGATCTTATCTGTTTCCCTCAGAAAACATGCCAAATCAAGAAACATATTCTTCTGCAAATCATCAAGTCCATCAAAGCTCAACTTCAACACATTAAAGATGTCCTTGTGTGGAGCTTGTTTCAATTTTTCCAAGGCACTCTTCCACTCTTGTTTCCTCCTGCCATGAAGAAAACAACCCAAAACCACAAGAGCCAAAGGGTTTCCTTGGCAATTACTTGCCACCCATTTGGATAACTCCATGTAATTTTGAGTTGGCTCATCTTGCTTGAAGGCCTTCAAGCTAAAGAGCTTAAGGGCATTGGAAAGATCCAATCTTTCCACATGATAGGTTCTTGAAGCCGAAGCATTCTTCAGCACTTGCCTATCCCTTGATGTGATAATGATTTTACTACCTTCCCCAAACCAATCACACACATTGATCAGATCTTGGGCTTGTATTGAATTGTCCACATCATCAAGCACCACAAGAATCTTCTTCCTTTCAAGCCTATGTTTCACAAAATTGGACCTCATACTGTATGTGTCAATCTCTTGGTGTTTCAATAGTTCTCTGAGGAATTTCTCTCCTAGTGCCTCCAATCCAATTCTTGAGAGCTGTTCTCTTGCGTTTTCAATCATGGAGAATGATTCAAATTGTTCTTTTAACTTGTGAAATACAACTCTGGCAAGTGTGGTCTTACCTATACCGCCCATTCCCCATATTCCCACGGTACGGACCTCCGACAAAAACCCTTCGATTTTCTCGACGTGACGATGAATGCCAACTAGTCCTTCGAAATGTGACGAAGACATGTGGTTTAATTTGCTCAAAATATCTTTCACAATTGCTTTAATAAGTTTGGGTTCAGACCTATAGCACAGTTACGTATTGAAAGAAAAATAAACTAAATAAGAAATTAGCTTAAAAGTATATATATATATATAAATATAAAAGATCCTTAAAATGAGCAATTTAATAATTTAGTCTATAAAAGATCATTATATGTTTTTGGTCTCTCAAAGATCACGAAATTTAATTTATTAGTCCCTGATGACTGTTTAACTGTTAATGGAACAGGTGATGTAGCCCATTAAATAACGATATGGTGCCATGAAGTACCTTATTGAACATCAAACAAACTTTATATTAAAAAAATGTTATCTTCTCTCAGCGCTACTTCATAAATTCTATCCATCTCAAATTTTGTATCCAATAAAGTACTTAACGTAACGTGGAGATAATTTATGAGTTGGTAGCGTGCCGAGATGGCATTTTGTTATATAAATAAGCTTGTTTAGTATCCAATAAAGGACTTAATAGTACTAGGTCATTTTTTAACAAGCCACATTACTTGCTATGTTAATCACAGCTAATAACAACTCAAAACTTAGTAATTAACTACCGAGTTGACTATTTTGTGATCTTTCAAAGACTAAAAAGTATATTTTCCGGACTAAATCATTACATTTTAAGTGCAAACAGTAGAAAAGGTGAAAGCAAAGATTAAAATGAAGTACCATAAGAAATGTTTAGAAGTTAATTAGTTACCTAATATTCCTGGAATCCCATCCTGAGAGACTTGAAGCTTGGGTCAAAGCATCACTCCACATTTGCACTTTGTCCTTGTTGTTGTGTTCAAATCTCTGCTTAAGTTTAGCAAATGTATCTCCATAACTCTCACTTTGTTTCCTTACATTTGATGGATCAACGTTGTAGAAAATAGGTATCACAATCCTTCCATATTTGTCCTTGCATTCCAATATCTTAACAAGCTCATCCAAACACCATGTGGAAGAGACATAATCTCTTGAGAAAACAACCACACATATCTTTGATTCCTTTATTGTCCTCAAAAGAACGGCTGAGATTTGTTCTCCCTTGTGGAGTTTGTGATCCATGAAAGTTTGAATGTTTGCTTTAATTTGCATAATGCTTCATAAAGATAACCAGTGAAATTATCGCGAGTGTCTTCTCCTCTAAAGCTTAGAAACACATCATACTTGATTATTGCACCATGGGGAGAAGATGGTGTTGAGATTTCAGCAGCATCATTTTTAGAGCTAGAAACAAAATCATCAATTTATGGTAATTAGGTTAGCACTTAGCACCAAATCAAACGATTATACAATAATAATAATAATAATAATAACAATTAAAACTTTTTCTCATTAAGTGGGGTCGGATATATGGATCAAACAATGCCACATGTTATGTCTTTATTCATTTCTATGGTTAGGTACTGGGATCAAAGTACTTTTTACCATTCATATCTAGCATTTTGTTGGATCTCAAATGTTAGAGAACCCTTGCTCTTCTTTTTTTTGGTCAAAACCCCAAATTGGTCCCTTATGTTTGCACGAAGTTTAATATTGGTCATTTTATGTTTCAAAAAGTTTAAATTGGTCCTTTATGTTTGCAAGAAGTTCCAAATTGGTCCTTCCGTCCACTTCCGTCAATTTCTTAAGTTAAGTGCTGACGTGTTCATCTAAGCTGACATGTCATGCCACGTCATTACCACATCAGCGTCACGTCATCACATATGATAGTATGAGATGATGTGGCATGACATGTCAACTTAAATGGATACGTATGAGAGATGATATGTCCACCTTAGCACGCCATGTCAACACTTAACAAAAGAAATAAACGGACTTGGACGGAAGGACCAATTTGGAACTTCTTGCAAACATAAAGGACCAATTTAAACTTTTTGAAACATAAAAGACCAATATAAAACTTCGTGCAAACATAAGGGACCAATTTGGAGTTTTGACTTTTTTTTCACTATATCCGGTTGATGTAGGGGCTTTTCTCAATTTACACTGACGATCTAACAATGACATGTTCACATCGTTGATCATATTCATAAAGATTCAACAATGTTTTACACTGACTGTCGACTACCTAACACAACCCTCCTCTTTAATTTTATCCGAGCTTGGGACCGACTATATGCAATTGTATAAACAGAGTTAAATTAAACAATTATATAATGACAAAAATTTTGAAAGACAACAATAATCAAAATCTTTTTTTATCAATATGTATGCTCAACTATATGGATTTAGTAACACCAACCTAATTTTTTCTTTGCTTATTTTTATAATTTTGAAAGAAATGAACTAAAAAGCAAGGTACGTAGGTAATCAAAATTGAGATTTTGTAGATAATTAATAAGAGGTGATGATCTTAACATCAAATTAATGTTTATGAAATAAATAAAAGATATATGGTTTTATAAATTTTTGTGTCAATTAACATTTTGGTCCCCAAAATGATGAAAATATATCAATTTTAGCCCCAGAAATATAATTTGTCTCAATTTAATCCCTGAAAAATAAAAATGTGAAATTTGGTCCTTAATAAAATGTAGTTTAATTTGTGTCAATTAGTTAGCCCTTAAAAATCTTCATTAACATAATTGATAAAAAAATTTTGTATGGACTAAATTTATCTTTTAAGAATTAAATTTGATTTTTTCATCTTTCAAAACTAAATTGAGATAAATTATATCTTTTAAAAACCCACACGTTATTTTACTCTAAATGTTTTCTATAGGCAAAATATTATCGAACAAACTCACCACACTTCTAGCTACAAACTAAGTTATATATGTGCCATAAAAATTTGCATAATTTTATTTTCACTGAAGCTAAAATATAAGAAATTACTTCTATGTCTAGTACTAGAGTCTTTTTAACTTTTTTTTTTTTAAGAAAAAACCTGAAATCTTAAAATCAAAAGATTGAGATCTTCTGCTAAAAGTGTGTATACATATATATATATATATATAGGATTATATCTAGAAAATGGGAAGAAGTAGTAAGTTACCTATTAACAGCAAGGGGATGATGATGAGAAGGATGGAGAGAAGAAGGAGAGATGAATCTGATAGCTTTGTAAATTGCAATTCCTAATATGATCAATAAAACTTCTATGAGCATTAAAGCATCATTTGCACCCATTATAACTTCACCACTTTCAACTTCAAAACCTCCAAACTCAACCCTATATTTGCATCTTCTGAAGTAAACAAGGTATATGATATGGCTTTTTATTTATTTAATGTGATGGAAAAGGATTCAAAATAAAAAAAGAGTTTTAGATAGATGTTGCCCCTGTTTAAGCCTTATTAATTATTAATTAAATTTAGACCAACTTGTCAGTAATTATATTTTCTAATGTAAAAGTTTTGGTGTTTCTAGGTCCACAGACCAACAACTTGTGGAGAAATTATTTTTTTTCTTGACACCTAATATAACATAAGAAAAGATTCTTTAAATAGTGTAAAAATTGGTCAATTTGATCATGCAGGTCTTTTTCAGTCTTTTTATTTTAGGGTGGACTTGGGCTAACCTTTCTTGGGCCTATGGGCTAGCCTTTTTCAGCTTGTGAGCTAACCTAATTTTAGACTTTTGTTCTTCTCTTAATTTTAGGCTGGCATGTACGAAGTCTCCTTTCAATAAACACTCAATCATTTCCTCTTCCTTTTTTCTAGCATTTCAATTGAATCTTAGGTAAAAGAACTCTAATTCAATTGAGTTTCTTTAAGAGCTTTCTATAATAAGTCTAACTTTCAAGAGGTTGAATTTTTTACTATCTTATTTTTAATATATTTTTTCAATAAAAATTTTAACAAAGAAAAAACTAAGTAAGAAAGAAATACATAAAAAGAAGAATTCAACCTCTCAAAGTGTTACTGTCCTTTTTTGACTCAAGATTATATCTCCCTAATACTGCACAGCAGAGTAGGGGTGTGTAAAACCAATCCAAACAGAACCAATCGATCCGATCCAAATCAAATCAACCAAAACCGATCAAAACTGATTACATAATCGGATGAATTGGTTTATTTTTTTGACAACCAATTTGGTTCGGTTCGATTGATGAATGAAGTTCAATCCCAACCGAATCAATCGATTACAATTTTTTTTAAAATATTTTATGATATTGATTTTTATGATTTTATGATGTTTGGTTGTAATTTTAAGTTTGTAATGTTGAAATATTGTACTAATAATTTTAGTTTGTTAGTTTTCATGGTTAGGAATAATTATTTTTATTTTTTAGGGTTTAAATTGAAGAGAAAAAAATAGTAAATTTTTTAAAAAAATTTGTCAAAAAACCGATCAAACCGAACCGAACCAAACCAAACCAATTCGATTTGGTTGATGTCCAAAGAGTGAATTGAATTGGATGACTTTTTTAAGTTAACGATTTGGATTAGTTCAATTATCTAAATCATCTAAACCAAACCAATCCGCAATTTTGGTCACCCTTACAGCACAGGACCATTAATCTTAATAAGTATTGGCTATATAGGAAAATTCAGTAATCTAATCCCTCTGTTCATTATTCTGTCATTTGTCAATCATTAGGATGTTTTCCTGGTAATATCCACAAATGACAACTTTTGATGCGTTATATAGAGATACTGTTGCAAAGGATCATGGTTTAACACGAAAATAGCATATGAATTTTAATTAATCGTAGCAGTGTCAAAATATGATATATGTTATATAGAGAGCAGCTAAAAAGAAACAAGCTGGTCGATTATACAGAGAACCCTCAAAATCCTGAAAGCAATTCCGACCAGCACCTATTGTACTCAATGCCTCCACTTTCCTCCTTTCCCATGTCCACCACGTCCACGCCCACCTCCTTTCCCACCGCCGCCTCTTCCGCGACCCTTTCCACCGCCGCGGCCGCCTAATGCCTTGTTCACATGAGACTTCAATTGCATTTCTTCCGGCAACGGAAGGATATGATCAACACACTTCCGGAAGCTGAAATCGTCAACAGACTTGTCCTCCCTGATGAGGAAGAAGCATCGGCTTTTCCACATAGGATGGTTGCGGATTTGGAAAGCACAAACCCCTCCACCAATCTTTTTCTCTGGCTCGGGATGTCCCTTCTTAAGCAATTCCAGCAGCATTAAATGTTCATACTGCCACATAAAACAAGCTATAGTAAATTATTTAATGATTACGTTAAAATTATATTGAACTGAAGTCCATCACAAATCACAAACAACATCATCTAGCAATGAGAGTGAACTTTTAGCACCCTGCATACAAAGTGGCTGCAGGTCACAGAAGTTGGACATTTAATTTTGAGGCATAGAAGAGTATAAGGATGAAATCAGAGCTTTCAGAGAAAAGTGCAAGAAATCCTCAAACCAGTATTTAGTGCAGTCATTCAAATCACAATAGATATGTATACAGGACATGGGTACAACTACAATGCCATACAATTGCAAAGACACAAGTTGCTTCTATTTTTCTTTTTAGAAAAAATTGATAATCTAGCTGAGAATCAAATTTTAACATATGCATGGCATGCTACTGGGAATTCAATACATAACATGTTACAAGAACACACATAGAACAGGACGACAGGTAAATGAACAGGACGAAGTTCTTGAAAGACCAAAGTTTGTATAATATGTCATGATCTCCATACTTCTTTCGACCTTTATGAGCTCCCTTAGTTGCCAATTGCTAAGATCATTTCGTATTTGAGTCCTCTAAAGTGCAGACAAGGATCCAAATCTGATAATTTCATGGGTCCTTCTTTGAAGCACTAATCAAGATGACACGACTCCTGAACATTTTCAGCAAAACTACCATTGTCTTCCCCTTTTATTTATCTATGAAAAACCTAAAGCAAATTCAGACTTCAATATATTCATTCTTGAATTTCCCAATTATAGAAAAACCAGTCCATGCTAAAGCCTAAAAACTACTAAACATGGCGGAGCAGTGGAAGATAATAAGAAAGAAGTGAAATGACATATTTATTCCGGATTCCTCCCACTCTCCAAACAAGGCAAAGTGGCACCTTCTTTATCTGCCATTCACACAGCTTAGAACCACAGTACAGTGATGAGCTAAAGAAACTATCTTCCTATATTTAATCTCTCACAGCACCCAGTATCACATAGAGAAATATCAAAGAACAAAACTTGCACTATCACTGAAGACATATCCAGACAAATTTGACATTTCACTAACATGATTTTGATACACTATACATGAGAGTAAATAAATTCTTAAGCAACAGAAGAAGTTTGCCAATACCTTGTTAACTTTCAGGTAAGGAGGCCAGTGGTGAAGAAACTTGTAAAAGTACTCGAACATCTCAACGGAAGACCCAAAAGTCTTTGGACCCAAGCTCACCGGACCTGATTTCTCCTCTTCTTCCCCAGCTTCTTCCAACTTCTCCAACCTTTCTTCTTCCACAGACTTATCCACCTTAAGCTTCTTAGAAACCCCATCCTTGTCTTCCTCGGATTCGTTCTCCTCCCTAGCCCGCTTCTGGTTGGACTCGCCGTTGGTTCCCGAGTCGGCACCACTGGGATCGGAGCCGGCGTTGTCGCCGGCGGAGTCAAGGTTTTCGACTTCCATGTCTGTGATGGCCGTAGTGTTGGGCTCGGCAACTTCGGGAGCTGTTTCTTCGGCCATGGGAGAGAAGTGAGAGTATAGAGAGAAGGCAAAGGTTTAAACTGCTAAAACCCTAGATTGTGCTCGTGCCAGAGCACAGAGTCGAAGATGTTGGCTTAAGTTGAGAGTGGAAAGCAGGTAAGGGTTTTTCGAATTCACGAATTTCCGGGTCGGACTAGGCTCCCGAACCATAAACAATCCATGCTGACCCGAACAAAGCTCAGCCGGGCTGGGCTGGACCCGAACAAAGCTCACTCATGAAAGGTGACTTGGAAGTTGGAAGTTGGAAGTTAGAACACCTTCATAAAATTTGTAATTTGTATTAAAAAAAAATCGTTCCTTTTTTTTTTATCCAAAACTCTAAAATGAAATACTACATAACTACACATTAACAAAATTAAATTATATTAAAATGCAAAAATTTTTATTAAACTTTGGACTTTGTAGAGAAAATTACACTAAACTTTAGGGATCTGTTTGTTATTGAGAATGTATGAGAGAATCATTAAGGTATTGTTGCACTCCACATTTGTTTCTTGGAATGTGTGAAAGAAATGAATGCAACATTACCATGGAGCCAAGGAAAGAGAGAAAGAGAAGACAAATGTCCAATAGGTCCTTGATTTTTTTGTCATACGCGGTGGTCTGAGGTCGCGATTCAAAAGTTTAACCGGTGAAGATCAAAAAAGCGAAAGGCAACCTACTCCGACAACAACCTCCGGCATGGAGAAGATCATAAACACGAAAGGCAGCGCTTTAGACTCTCTTAGCGGCAACCCACTCCGACGATGACTTCCGTCAGTGGCGCAACTCAGGTAGGACAGGACCTCTCAATCTTCACAAATTCTCCACTTTGCTTCTCGCTTCTCCTGTATCGACCATAACCTACTCTTTTTCTTGTTGCTTTATGTTAATGATTTTTTAATATTTTAATATAAGGGGTAAAATGGTCAATTTAATCCACTTTTATTTCATTACCATTCACATTTTCATTCTCAAATCATACTATCAAATGTACTAATTCCATTTTCATTCCTACCACATTCTGCGTACCAAATACGATTTTATGCAAGAAAATTCTCCCAATATTATGTAAAAAATTTCTTAAATTATTTGACGCGTTTGACTTTTTCTCAAGTTTTTTTTTTTTTACAAATTAAAATTTTGAAGAGGGTTCTATGTATATCTTTATAGTTGATGGGGTTATGTGTGTATTAGCTTAGGAAAATAGACACAAAATATATAAAAAATTCTTTAAGCAAACTAGTTATTGTATTTAGTAGTAAAAAATTTTCAAAAAATTTCTTAATACTCATAAGTTAATGTGTACATTTTAGTCCAAATGGTGACTTTGGGTTAGATTGACACGAGTTAAGGAATTGGAGTTTGTTTGTGTCTTTTTTATGGTGAAAATATTTATTTTTTAATAGTCATTTATTCTTAAAAAATTGTGTTATTTATACAAGTTTTATTTTATGACAAAAGTAATTTTGAGTTATAGCATATGTATTTTTTTAGCTTCAAGCATAAGTTAAAAATTATAATTTTTATTTTTAGTTAATAGTAGAAGCTAAAATTTAAATATTTTAGGACAAAAATATTTTTAATAAAAAATTTTATTTTTTTTATCATATCTTTTATTATTTTAATTAAATTTTAATTTTGAATACATTCACGTGATTATATTGTGATATTCTTTGTATTTTTTCAAAAATGAAATGTATCTAATTAATAAAGAAAAATAATAATCTTTATTTATAATTATTAGTTTGTTTAATAAAAAATAATAATTTAAATATTTATCAATTTATTTATTTAATAACATAAATAACATGTTATTCTTAAAATTTTATAACAAAAAAAATACTTTTTGTACAATTTTATCAAATATAAATTATTTTTAAGCTACTTACTTCAGTTTCCCAAACACAACCTATTTTTCTTTTGGCAATTACTCAATTTAAAAATCAACATTTTTCAAAACCATGTACCAAAAAAAGAAAAGAAATAGGCCATAAAACTTAGCTGTAATTACTTGTATCTTTTCTATTCATTTGTTTTTTAACAGGACACATCCCTTTCAACCTTCTTGATCTAATTTTAAATATTAAGATAAATTATATTTTTTAAAAATTAAAATAATAATTTAGTTTTAGTTCTAAAATTCACAACTCACAAAGAATCATAGAGAAGCCTATGTAAAGTACTGTATAATAAAGGAAGGTACTGTAGAAAAAGTGAGGAGAGAGATAGAGAGAAAATTAGGAAAGAGAAAAAGTATGATAAAAATATGTTTGGTATATATAAAATATAATATAAAATTTTTTTTGGGAATCGTGAGATTACATCTAATGCATTGGGGAGTGTTACCAAACGAGCCCTAGAGCTGAACGCTGTCGTATTGAACCCACGGCCACGGCACTGCCCTGCACTGCACTTGGGGTTCGTTACAAAACACAAGGAATGAGTTTGGCGCCCAAATTCGTCGACGGCGATGTTCCTCAACCTTCGCTTTCACTCATACCCTTTCGTTCACGTTTCTCCCAATCTCCATTTCTACCTCACTCTTTCTCTTCTTCACTCCTCTCCTCAACATCATCACACACTCCCACTGAATCCTCCAACCCCCAATCAAAACCACCCAAAACCCGTCTCTTTCCCTCCTCCTTTCTTCCCCAAACAACTTCTCATTTCCGCTTTGAAATCTGTTACCCATAAGACCCATTTGCTTCAAATTCACGCTCACATCATCCGTGCATCCCTCCTTCAGGACCCTGCAATTTCCCTCCCCTTCTTGTCCCTTATTGCCCTCCGGCCTCCCTTCCAAGATCCCATCTATTCTCGCCGTTTCTTCGCCCAGATCCCTCGCCCATCGCCTTTTCATTACAACACCATGATCAGGGCGTACTCTATGAGCAATTCCCCTGAAAGGGGTCTCTTTTTGTATCGAGATATGAGAAGACGAGGTATTCGTCCAGACCCATTATCTTCTTCCTTTGCTGTTAAGTCTTGTGTCAGGATTCTTCATCTTGTTGGTGGGGTTCAGGTTCATGGAAGCTTCTTGAAAGCTGGGCATCAATCGGATAGCCTTTTGCTCACAACTCTCATGGACTTGTACTCGCAATGTGAGAAATGGGATGATGCATGGAAGTTGTTTGATGATATGCCTCAGAGAGATACTGTTGCTTGGAATGTCATGATTTCCTGCTGCATTCGTAATAAGCGCACTCGGGATGCTTTGAGTTTGTTCGATGTCATGCAGAGTGAAAACTATAAATGTAAACCCGATGATGTTACTTGTTTACTCTTGCTTCAAGCTTGCGCCAATTTGAATGCACTGGAATTCGGGGAACGGATTCATAGTTATATTACGGAACACGGGTATGGTGGGTCTCTCCGTTTGTCTAATTCTCTCATATCTATGTATTCTCGATGTGGTTGTTTGGATAAAGCTTATGGGGTGTTTAAGGAAACGGACAATAAAAGTGTGGTTTCATGGAGTGCTATGATATCTGGGTTGGCAATGAATGGATATGGAAGAGAAGCTATAGAAGCATTTGAAGAGATGCTAAGAATGGGGATTCATCCAGAAGATCAGACATTCACAGGAGTTCTTTCAGCTTGCAGCCATTCCGGGTTGGTTCACGAGGGAATGTCATTTCTTGAGCGTATGAGCAAAGAGTTTGGAATAACTCCCAACATCCATCATTATGGATGCATGGTTGATCTCTTGGGACGTGCTGGTTTACTTGATCAAGCCTACCAGCTCATCACGTCAATGGTGGTAAAGCCTGATTCAACCATATGGAGAACCTTACTTGGGGCTTGCAGAATTCATGGCCATGTGAATCTTGGTGAAAGGGTAATTGAGCATTTGATTGAAATGAAAGCTCAAGAAGCTGGGGATTATGTTTTGCTGCTAAATATTTATTCTTCGGCTGGTCACTGGGAGAAGGTAGCAGAAGTGAGAAAACTAATGAAAGAGGAAGCAATCCAAACCACACCTGGTTGTAGCACTATTGAATTCAAAGGAGTAGTACACGAGTTCATTGTGGACGATGTTTCACATCCAAGAAAAGGTGAGATTTATGAGAAGCTGAGTGAGATTAACCAACAGCTGAAGATTGCAGGGTATGATGCTGAGCTATCCTCTGAGTTACATAAGTTGGATGACAGAGAAAAGGGCTATGTGCTCTCTCATCACAGTGAAAAGTTGGCTATTGCTTTTGGAGTCCTTGTAACTCCACCAGGCACAACACTGAGAGTGGCCAACAATCTACGCATATGTGTTGATTGTCACAATTTTATGAAAATTTTTTCTGGAGTTTACAATCGCAATGTGATTGTCAGAGATCGCAATAGGTTTCATCACTTCCGGGGAGGCCACTGCTCCTGTAATGACTATTGGTAGGGCTGTTTTGGGACATGTCAAGCCAATTCAAAGCAAAAATGACTGCAAACAGAACAGACACTGCAAATTGAAACTTCTCTGTTACTTCTTCCCAGATTTGATTTGTGTTGATGGTAGAAGGAAAAGGTTTATTCGTGCTGTTTCTGAATTCTGTTTGGGGAGTTGGGACTGCCATTAGAGAAAGATCTATTCTTTGACGAATATTGAATAGGATTCGACTGTACATGTGTCGATTTTTTATTGGAGAAACTGATGACAGATATAAAAACTACATCTAAGTTCTTTTCCTGTTGAATAACCGCGTTGCCCGTACGGAAGCCATGAACATCAATTCTATGAAGGATAGAATCTTTACCTGAAGCTGTGACCAACTTACTGACTCTGGTTTTTTAGCAAAAGGCTTAAACTTGGGGTGACATTTTTGAGAAAATTTGTTTTTGCCAAATGGGTTTGTTGTTAATTATTTTAGAATTTGCTATCTATTAATAAATCAGTTCACTATGATGTTATGATGAACTAAAACCATATTTTGAGTGAAAGGCAGTAGGCAAGTACTTTGATATAATGGGCCAAGAATAGCAATCCTGATAGGCTTTGTGAGAGAACTTCAAAAAAATTATTCTGCATAATGGCTTATGGGAAATTCCTCTGAAAAAAAAGACTTCTTCCTCTATATTCTTAGAAATCTGTTACCTAAGCTACAAATTTTCTTGTGTTCCCATAAATAAAATTTTGATACTATGCAGTTGGAATATGAGCAGATTAAATATAGGTTGTTGATCCTTCTTCTTCCAACTCTCTAAGGAATTAATTAGTATTAAGAGATTATGGTTTAAGAACTAACGTGGGTTTAGAATTTAAAAATTAGAGCAACGAGGTTAGAAATAATTACTCAAAATGTGATGAACTAATATTTAAATTATCGCCGAGAGAAATGTGTTCATATTTAATACTTAGTGATAGTATTTAGAGCGAGAATGCCTCCAGCATGAAAATACTTGAGAAGAAAAAAATGAATTTGAGAATTTAGAAATTAAGGTTTAACAATTAGGGAGTTAGAAATTTGTTAATGTTTAGTGGAGTGTTTGTTGTGTGGTTTTGTGTGGCTAGTAAGTTTAACAAACAAAATAATGGCAACAGTAACATTTTCTTTCCAAATTTTACGTTGATTCTCGATTTTGTTGCCAAAGTTTATTTACAATTAATTTTGTTCTCAAAATTTTAAATTGCAATAAATTTCATTCCCAACTCTAACTCCATTCAAATAGATAACAATAAAATTTCCATGACACGTGATGTTTATAATTTTTGCTGACTTAATACCCATTGTATCCAGATCAGATCAGTTTAACACTTTTTTTTGTGTGTGCTTACTTAATACCTATTGTATCCAGATTACATTTGTTTGAAAGGAAAACACTAATCTAACATCATTTAAGAAAACCCTTTTTGTGGTTCTTCAATTCAGGTTAAATTTTCCCCAAAAAGGGGTTAAATTAATTTGATATGAACACAATGGGTATTAAGTCAGAAAATAGTATACACATTATGTGCCACACAAGATTTTACCGTTATCTATTTGACGTAGTTAGGGTCATGGACAAAGTTAATTGCAATTTAAAACTTGAAGAATGAAATTGACTGTAAACAAATTTTGGGGACGAAATTGACTGAGCAAATGCTAAGAACCAAATTAAAAAAAAAATGCTAAAGGTTAGGTACTAAAATGCGATTTTTGCCGATATGAAACAAATAAATTCATACGTTTTAGTCATTTTGTTGCTAATTAGTACAAATTAATACTATGGAAACAGATTACAACATAATATTATCTTAATTAATTACCAACTGAACAACGTGGTTTTAGTTAGGTGACCTTACCCTAACAATTTACTCAAATGATATGATAATAATCATCCAACCAATTAACCAAATTAACCTTTTGCAAGATTTCAAGTTGCAAGATCACCAAATTCTGAACTTTAGCACTATGGTTTATAGGTTAGAAATATTAATTCCGAATTTACACTTTAAATTTTAAAATTTTTATCCAAATTAACCTTTTGCCATTTATTTTTTTATTAATTCGCGCATTTTTTTTTTGTTTAAATATAATTGATCTTTACAAAAAATTCAAATTATAATATATTTTTTTAAAATCATATGTTTTAAATTTTATCTACTTAATTGTCAACATGTGATGAATTCATGTATTATAGCAGTGAGCATTACTGTTGATGGTAGTTCATAATTGACTTGGTAGAAAAATTCAAATAAGACCTACAAAAGAAATTCTCACATGCAACTTCAAAAATTTATTTTTATGTTCTTAATTTAAGGTTTTCAGATGCCTAGGGTCTCAAGAGTTTCTTGCACAACAAACTTATATAATTTGTTTAGGCTTCAAATTCAAAACAAGTTTGAAGAGTTTGGTGTATCCAAGACCTGAGGACTCAAGAAAATGGGAGAGAACAAGAGTAGTTGCAGTAGGTTTGAATGGGTAATAGTTGGTTCATCAAACAATCTACTTCTCACTATTGCCCATTCCTTGCGTCAAATTGGTGCCAAACTATGAATAGTACACTAATCCCACTCTCTCTTTATATCATTTGTAATTTTTCAGATTCTTGTGCATAACTGGAGACAACTTATAACTACACAAATCAAACATGAAGCTGAATCATATGAGGAGGCTAGTTTTGGTACTAGTGATGACCATTTTAGGGTTTTGGATTGAGGGATGCCATTGCAAGATTGTGCAGTTCATATTTGGTGACTCCCTCTCTGATGTTGGAAACAACAGGTACCTTTCAAGAAGCCTTGCTCAGGCAAGCCTCCCTTGGTATGGTATTGATTTTGGGAATGGTTTGCCTAATGGTAGATTCTCTAATGGCCGTACTGTTGCTGATATTATAGGTAACATTTCTACTTTATTTCTAGTTTCTCTTCCATGCACACACAATGTCCCCTGACCACGCCCATAAATTGTTTGACGAATTTACTCAGGGGCCAAACTTTGTAGTTCTAACTAAAGGAAAGTTGATACACACTAAAAAAAACTTTTGACATTTATTCTACCATGGGTTTCAATGAATTATAAACTCTTGTCAGTTTTAAAAAATTATATATATATAATGTTTATTATACCCTTTGATTTGAAACAATTCTAACCTTCTTTTCTTTTATTATTTTAATATAAGGGGTAAACTGAATTTTAATACATTTTTATTCCATTTCCATTCCAAATTTTTATTATCAAACATAGTGAATTATTGATCTCATTCCTTTTCCCATTCCCTTTACCTTTACCTTTACCTTTCTGCGTAAAGAACGTACCTTATATTTTGAGAGAGTGTTTCCCGAGTCATTTGTATTCCATCATTTGTTATTAGAGCCTGGTTTATGTTGCTTGTGCAGGTGACAATATGGGCCTTCCGAGGCCACCAGCATTCTTGGACCCATCTTTAAGTGAAGATGTCATACTGGAAAATGGAGTGAATTATGCTTCTGGGGGTGGTGGCATCTTGAATGAAACTGGAAGCTATTTTGTAAGCCAAATATATATATATATATATATATATATATATATATATATATATATATAAGCTTTTCTTTTATGAATGTGTGTTATTGTGTTTTAGAGTAACACCGAACTGAACTAAAACAACATATTGAATGACTGATCTCTCACTAATTGCAGATTCAGAGGTTTTCACTCTACAAACAAATCGAGCTGTTTCAGGGGACTCAAGAACTAATCAGAAACAAAATTGGAAAAGAGGCAGCAGATGAATTTTTCCAGGGAGCTCGCTATGTGGTTGCTTTAGGAAGCAATGACTTCATCAATAACTACTTGATGCCTGTTTATAGTGATTCATGGACATACAATGATGACACTTTTGTACAATACTTGACTGGCACACTACAAGACCAATTAAAGGTAATCCCACTTTGAAACCACAATCTCTTTGTTTCTTTCTTTGGTGGTTTTAATTTAATAATAGTAATAATTATGAATATGGTTGTTGTTTTGTTTCTGTTTAGCTACTGCATAAGTTAGGAGCAAGGCAATTGATGGTGTTTGGGTTGGGACCTATGGGCTGCATTCCCCTTCAAAGGGTGCTTAGTACATCTGGGAATTGTCAAGAAAAAGCAAACAAGCTAGCTCTAAGCTTTAATAAAGCTTCAAGCAAGTTAGTAGATGACTTGGCCACCCAGCTTCCTAATTCAAGCTATAAATTTGGAGATGCCTATGATGTTGTTGATGATGTTATTAGCAATCCATCCAAATACGGTAGGCATACGTAAACATTTCATCGTGTCAGACACAATTTTTCAGTAAGACTCACTGACATAGTTAACCTTGGAATGTAGGATTCGAAAATTCGGATTCGCCGTGCTGCTCCTTCGGGAATATCCGGCCTGCTTTGACATGTATACCGGCATCAAGGCTGTGCAAAGATAGAAGCAAGTATGTGTTTTGGGATGAGTACCACCCCTCAGACAGTGCTAATGAGCTGATTGCCAATGAGCTCATCAAGAAATTCGGGTTTGTACGTGTCGATCAAACGAATGCTCCTTCGCCTGCACCGGCTCTGGCTCCGGCTCCTTCTCCAGAAGATTAACCACAATTGCTCCTGTTACTTGTGATGGAAGCAAGTATTTTCTGTCTAAACTTTACCTGTTATTTACACATAATTTGTTGTTTTTTATGGCTATTAAAGAAGTTTATAGGTTCAAATAATGTTCACTGCAATGCAAACATTACAGTTTGACATTGTGTGAATTGGACAGATTTGTGCTCTTTTATCAGGATAGTGTCTACAGTTTTTCTTTCAGTTATCATAATGATCACATAAGATAGAACACGTTAGTCTCACTTGATCTATATATCCGACTCCACCCAGTGAAGAAATGTTTTGTTTGTTATTGTTGTTGTTGTATCATAAATCATAATTATCACATATCTTTATATACTCTTAAGCCACCTAGCAATTTCTTTTTCTGTATCCATTTATCTCAAACTGAACAAAAAGAATAACTTTAGGAAGAGACTTATACATATGACTAAAGGGCGGCCCAGAGCACAAAGCTCCCATCAGGTGAGGTCTGAAGAGGATCATATGTATGTAGCCTTATTTGCAAGCAGAGAGGTTGTTCGTGACCATAGAAACAACCTTACCATTGCTCCAAGACTTATATATATATATGACTATACAGAAGAAAAGGAAAACTGTGAGGGCTAAAAATGAAGAGCTGCTTTGTTAAAATAAGGAAAATTTTACTGATCTCTTTCTTTTTTTATTTTATGAACAGTGCTTTTTTAGGAATCAATACACACTAAAAGCTTAGGCTACACAAAGATGCAGGTAAAGAGACAAATGGTTCATCTTCTAATGCTAGGAAATGCCTTTGCTTTGATGATTTTTCTATTTAATTTTACAAAACGTGGCAATTAGGCCAACTTTCACTGAAACTGATTTTTCTATCTGGCACTTCATAGACAGCACACTAGTGTGATGATTATTGTATAGATCAATAGAAATTTATAATGTAGATTTGTTTTATAATATGACCTTATAGATGGGTATTAGATTACAAAGAGATTGTGAGTATCCAAATTAGTGTTATAGCCTTACAGGTGTACTCTCTGTCTATTTGTATTTCTTTGTTTCTCTTGCTTTTACTCTCCATGCCTCTCAGCCATATATAAAATTGCAATTTTCAATTTATAAACGACTATACAATAAGTGGTTAAGCGCATTATGCATTATGAAAAAGCAAAGAGGCAATAGTATCGTCTTCATCCCCAAATTATAGAGGCTCTATCAATTTTGCCTTTAAATTGAATTTGCTGTCAATTGTGTCCCTAAACTTTTAATTTGCAAGTGATTTTTCCTTTCACCCTAATTAATTTTATCTAAATAATTAACGGCAGATGCAAACGTGGCTATCAACGTGGTCACCAGTACTGACTGTGGGCACCAAGTCATATGTTTAGCTACGGTGTTTCATCAATTTATATATAGTTATCACTGTAGAACTACAAAATAAAGGACGTTAACTTGGCTAAATTGACAAAACACTGTAACTAAATATATGACTTTACATCACATTCACTATTAGAAGGCATGTGGATAACCACTAAGGCTGCACACGGTTTGGGTTGGTTCGGGCTAGGAAAAAATATCAGCGGGTTAGGTTGGTTCGGGCTCACTAAAAATGCATCAATCAACCCAAACCAACCCAAACCATTTTCCGGCGAGCTCAATATTGATAAAACCGCAACCCAAACCGCCATGATTCGGGTTGAAAATTTTCAACCCGAACCAAACTAACCCAACATGGCGGGTTGGCGGGCCAGCCCGAACAGGTGTTCACCCCTAACAACCACGTTTGTATTTATTCTTAATGATTTAGACAGAGCTAAGGTGAATGACAAAATTGCTTGCAAATTAAAAGTTTAGGGACATAATTGACAATAAACAAAGTTTAGGGACCAAATTGACAGAGAACCAATAATTTGGGGATCAAGGTACTTTTTTCAAAAAAAAAAAAAAAAGACAGCCTAATGTACAATTGTCAAATGCACACAATCGTATCCTTACAAGTAGAAAGATTATTTACTGAATTTGAAGAGAACGGATCCTCTACGGTGCTGCTGTTGTGCCGTTCAGTTAGCCACGGTTAAAACTGTGACAAAAATTTTTGCCACATTTTGTGTTCGGTTAGCCACGATTTTAACTATGGAAGAAGGGACACTAGCTAGCTTCATATGCCATAGTGAGCAATATTTTATTACCCTCAAAAGCTGAGGTTTTTCCCAAGAGAATTTAGTGAAAGGCCGGAGTATAGGGGTCAGCCAGGAAAGGCATGTAGAAAAGTTTTTTATTTTCACAACTTTATATGTCACTTTCTCCACTTAGAAAAATGAAATATTTTAATTATACATTTTATATATTTCCCAAGGCTTCTAAGTGGCTAGACCACATGCATGATTACATTAAACAATTTGGATTAGCTACTAAAACACTTTCTACGAATGGGTTCTTTTAACACCTATCAACCTGTGTGTCAACAAATGGTATTTCAGCTTTATATTTTCCACATCTTTTTGGCCAAAAGAAAGGGTAGCAAGAAAAGCTATTTGTCGGCTTAATGCTAAATGCATACATCACATAATCAATAGTCTTTGTTTATTCAGCAAACACTAATTATAATATTTAGCATGGAAGATATTTAGCACTATGAATGACCCATATCTAACTAATCATAATGGATGATGCTGTTTGGAACTGTTGATTTGCATCCATGCTGTTTGGGGATTTTGGACATAGGCACATATTCGAAGTCTAATAATATGATGGACCAGCACTCTATCGTACAAATTTGGACTAGGACCGTCAAACTCTAAGATGGTATCAGAACTCAATGGCTGAGATTCAAAGTTGGACTTGAAGGGCAGTGTTGGAAATGTAATCGAAAAGAAGATGTGAAGTCTCATGAAATCGGCTGATTAAAACAAGTTTTTAAGGCATGCGTGAGGATGCTAGACCAAATTGCCTTAAACATTTTAGACACAAAGCATCTTCTTCGTTCAAGCCGGTATACAAGACCTGGCAGTATGGATCAACACTCCACCATACAAACTTGGACCAGACCCGTCAAATTCCGATAGATTCTTTTTTGTCATCCCATATTACACGCATTTCATTAAGGCTATAATTACTTCATAATCATCATTGATCTAAACTCTGTGGCTATGATTAGCTTTTCTCTAGGCATTGGTTCTTTCTTTCCCACATAGCCTCTCTGAAAAAAGACAGTCTTTTTAAGATCCTCAGTTTCTTAATGAGCAGAGCACAAAACTGAGAAAATCCCAGAAGAAAGGATGATGATGAAAGCTGAAGTTTAAGCATAAAGGGTACTCTGAATTCCCAGATAATATTATAAACAAATAGTACTAATTAAATAGTCTGAGATTCAACTCTAGTTAATTACTTCTTTCTCTCAACATTACACATAATTGCTTTCAAGAGTGAGTCAAGGACACTAGAGGATTCAACAATCAAGGCTGCTTTAGCAAGATATTGAAGAACATCATATATATATATATATGATTGTACTAGAAAGAGGAAATAATAAACAACACACACACAGCATTTCATCATTCAAACACATCAAGGTGCTCTTGGAGTGTGACGACCATTAGCTCCTGAAGGTGGGTAGTCATGGAGTTCCAAGTCCATCCTCTCATCAGTAGTAGTAACAACACTTGGCTCCTCCCACTGAAAGTTCCTCTCAGTTGTAGTAACCTGCTTTGATTTAGAGTTTTTGATTCATCAATAAGCATAATGATTAGTTAATGAATTCATTTGGTAATCTGTACGTGAGATTGTCTTAGGGCATCAAGATTTTAGTTTTTTTTTACCTTGTGGGTATTCTCCAGAACAAAATGAACTTGGGGACCTTGCATGAGGCTCTCAGTTCCTACTTCCAAAAGAGCACAATCAGTAAAAGAAAAAGGTAAACTGCACAGAAGGCCCTTGAGTTTTAAGCCAGGAGCGCATAACACTTTTCAACCATGTCAGTATTTTTATTCACATCAGTGAAGGGTATTTTGGTAATTTCACTTAAAATCCTATATAAAAATACTAACGCGGTTGAAAGTGTTGAAAAAATTACCAGAACACCCTTTACTAATCTGAATAAAAATGCTGACGTAACTTAAAAGTGTTCAGAAATAGACAGAAATCTGATAGAAGGGGGTTGATGAGCGCCCGAAATTGAAAGTTCACGGGTGTTATGTGTCAGTAGCCTTAAACTCAAGGGCCATTTTAGCCTAAAAGAAATCACATGAAGAAGAAGAAGAAGAAGCAGAAATGGTGAGAGAACAGGAAAAGGAGTATGTTTTTACTTGTGACTGGGATTGCTTGCAGTTGCAGACATAGAAGATGAGAGAGGCCTAGCAGAATCACAAACAGACGAAAAAGAGTGTTTTCCATAAGCTGCAATGATGCAATTAATGGAGTGATGAGAGGTCAGAGTTATGTGATATGTGTGTGTTGTTGAATGAATATTAATTGTTGAGTCCCATATGGTGGGTGGGTTCGCAACTTATATAATGCAAGGAAGGGCATTAGATTTTGCTTATATGGAATTAATTTGAGTGATATATAGGAAAAAGCAATGATATTGCTGAAGGTCAAAAAGGTGATAGCAACCCATCATTTGGTGGGGGAACAACGCGTTTTCACTCTTTGCACAGAGAAAATAAAATTAAAGAGTACGTCTGGTACGAGAGTTAAAAAATAATTCCGGGATTATAAGTTCTGGTATTTTGTAATCTCACATTTAGTACACGGATTGAAAAAATAAACCTGAAAACAACTTTTTCGATATTCCTAGGACTAAGATTTCAGAGAATAAAAAATCAGTTCGTGTATCAAATACTCCTAAAGTATATCATCATTAATTCAACAGCTAAATTGTGGCATATGAATGAGAAAACACAAAAACCAGAATTGGGGTGAAGGCAAGAGGCATGGTTAGGTGTACATGAAATCTAAATATTTAAGTCAAAGATATAATATGGAGCACACTATGGGAGTGGAAAGATGACACAAGAATATGTATATATATATATATATATATATATTTGGTTTCCTAAGGTATCCCTCAACCCGACAGATCAAGAACTAATCCTCCGCGGATTTGAGCTCCATTTAAGGGTTTGCCGCTGGCCAATTGGTTGCTGCATACACAAGGTGGGATTCGAACCCCCAACACTTGCTTAAGCGACCTAGTGATATATATATATATATATATGTGTGTGATGGTACACTAATTTGAAGTCAAAGTGTAGTGGGATTTGCCATGAAAGCTTGAGCATAATATTCCCCATATGAAACTCACTTGAAAAGCAATGAGTGACGCTCACACAATTGCGCCTCAATTCCAATGTGTAATTTTCAACTGAGGCATTAAATCAAACAGGTTATAGGCACCAAATGTGGTAGTGATTTCACCATCTTGGGGTATTCTTCTGAGCAATGTCAAAGCAAAAAGATTGTTGGGTTTTGTTTGTTTGTTTATACCTCTGCCTAGTGCATGCAGATAAAAGATGGTGCTAGTCATATTCACCTAAATTCAAGAGTCATCCATATATTATTGCACGGAACTCGATCTGCTGAAGTGTAATTTACATGAATTACACGGTTTGGCTGTTAAACATATGAAAATCGAGATCTGTGTATAAATTACCATATTTTCATCTGATACTTCAAATTATATACTTCATGTCCTTACATTTTAGAAGAAGTTAAAGTTTATACTTCATGACTATGATACTCATCAACACTTCATGTATCCTAATTTATAAAGACACATGTTCAAGTTTATTCTGGTTAAGCAATAAAGTATTTAATGGCATGAACTTTATAAAAATTTAACTAAATAAATAATTTTTAGATCTCATGACAAGGAACTTACTAGCTATTGTTTCTATTATAGAATATAATATATAATAGAAGGATGAAAAAGTGTTTGACTTTGGTAACTAAAGTTGTATATCACATGGTGGGTCATTAACATTATTATTTCATTAAGGAAACGAATACGGATTTGGATGCAGAATAATAACTAATCACACACAGTAAACAAGAAATGTTGTACAAAGGCATTACAGAATAAAAAGGGTTATTATATTGTATTGTTTTTTTTAGCCAAAAGCCATTTTGGTCTCTTATATTGTACTCAAGTTTTATATTGATCCTTTATATTGCACAAAAGTTTCAAATTGGTCATTCCCTCCAATTCCATCAATTTCTTAAGTTAATTATTGACGTGTCCATTTAAGTTGACGTGACATGTGAACTTAAATAGACACGTAGAAGAGATGATATGACCACCTCAGTAAGCCATGTCAACACTTAACGAAAGACATGGACGAAATTGGACGGAAGGACCCATTTGAAACTTCTGTGCAACATAAAAAACCAATTTTAACTTTTTGAAACATAAAGAATCAATATGAAATTGGGTACAACATAAGGGACCAAAATGGACTTTTGACCTTTTTTTATGATAGTTATTGTATTGTTAATCCAAATACAAGGGACAAAGAATCGATATACAAATATTTATATGTAGGATAAAATATTTTTGGTACTCTCAATGTTTAAGCTTTTGGTTAAATAGGCCATAACATTTCATTTTTCAAACAATCTAACACCGTGAAAGCCACAACCGTTGTCTATTTGAATGGTATTAGAAAAAAGAGTAAGATTGCTCAAAAAATGAAACGTTAGAGGCATAATAATTGACCGCAATCAAATATTAAGGACATATTTGACCAAATACACAAATATTGTGGATACCAAAGTTACTTTATTCTTGTATATATAATTATGGAGGTGGAATTAATTGTGAATTAGTATGGACAAATGGAGACGCGCAATTTTCAAAAGTTAAAAGCAAAGCAACATGCAAAAAAGAATAGCCTTAAAATATAATGCTTGAATGGGAAATGGATCTTCTAGACTAATCATTTATATTTTTTTTGGTAGAGTTATAAGAGAGATAGAGATAAGAAAAAAAAAATTAATTATCTTTTTTTTTAATCTCTCTCATAACTCCACAAAAAATATAAAGAATTACTTTACGATCCATTTCTGCCTAAATGCTGCTAATCCCACTACTTTATAATTATATATTAACCTAATTTGGAAATCAACATATTAGTCAACTTCTGAGAAATTATTGAGTTGGAATTGGCTCATATATATAATATATTCACACAGTCACACTGCTCTATCATATATACTTTACGTGTTCATTAGGCTTTGGAAATTAACATTTTATTATATATTAATTAGTCAAGTTCTTGGGAAATTGTAGATGGGATTAGATTATTGGATTATATATATATTGTGGCTCATTTTCTCACTGCTTTCTCAGCGTTGCTGAGGAACCATAGTCAAATAAAGCTAAAATTTAAGTTGCACTCCTCTTTATTTATTGAATCTGAGTCTGGGTATTAAGTGAATGAGTCCGAAAATCAATATGGAGATAGTAATACCCAACTTAAACTTAGATCCGCTCCATATAAATTATTTAAATGCTATTTTTATATTATAAATACATATATTTATTTTATTTTATTGAAACAAACACACATATATATTTTGTTAAGATTTTATATTTATTATATATTTGATAATTTAAAATTATGTATATTTTATGCATTTTTCATGAATTTATATGTAGGTGAGTACTAATTTAAAGAAAATAACTAACTGATTTAAATTTTTTCGTGTCAGGTACTATGTTCGAGGATTCAAGTATTCAAAGAGTCTGAAGATGAAAATACTTGCTCATGTTTGGGTCTGGATCTTGGCCCAAAGACTATAAAAATAAGACTTACCCGTACTCTACTCATGATTCTTATATGTATGTGTTAATTACATCATGACATTTGTGTATTCGGTGACTAATAACATTCATCTATTTATTAATCAACTTCTTGTAAATTGTTGATGGGATTTGAGATGATTTCTTTTCTTTTATGACTAATTTAATGTTTATAAATTAAAAATATTTTTTTAATAATGATCCTTAAATATGTAATTGGAGTGTTATAATTTTAGTAATTTGTGAGAGTGATAAAATAAAAAGAATATTAATATATGAAGCTTGAATTCTTTCTTTCTTTTTTGGCTCGCTTGAATATTTGATTATTAGTGTTACTGTTTTTTTTCTATTAATATATGAACATTTTGTTTTTGTCAGAAATATATATACACATTAAAAAAAAAAAAGACTTACACATTTTTTTTTGTCAGAAATATTATGAATCTATCTGAAGTGGACTGATAATGTTGGGCTCATACATTTGTTTATTAAGGAATGAATGACAAAGTGGGCTTAATGGGAAATTAAATTGGGCTAATATAAAATTGCAGAAGTTGTCCTTTTGTCATTTTCTTTTATTCTGATTAACTTTATTTTTTCTTTTATCAATAAATGCACCTACTAGTATACTACTACTAGTGATATTTAATATTTTCATTGCAAAAAAATTAAGTATTTTTTACGGTTTATATTTTAATGATTATTTAATATTAAAAAAATATTCTTTTTTAATAATTAAAATAAGTTGTTGACAAATTAAAAGATGATAATAATAATAATAATATTTTGACAGTCAATAATTATTGATAATATTTTTTAATAATAATTTTTTGATGTAAATATCAATACAAAAAATTGACATTCGGTGGCGACTAAATAGTCGCCACTAAAAATTTATGGTGGCGACTTTTAAATCGCCACAAGGCTGCCACCTATAACTCCGTCGCCGAAAGTTTCGATGGCGACTAAATGTGGTAGCCACCAAATATATACTTTTCAGTGGCGACTTTTGTCGCCACTGATGTAGCACAAATAATGCCATGGCATATCTTTCAGTGGCGACTAGTTTTCAGTGGCCACTTATGTCGCCACTGAAAGACATGTTTCAGTGGCGACTTTGGTCGCCACCGAAAGATACGACATGTTTCAATGGCCGGTGAAGACCTCTGCTATCGCTCGCGGGACCACCCGCCGGACCACCGCCGCCGGCCGAATGTAATAAAGGGTTAGAGGTTTCAGTGGCGACTTTTCAAGGTCGCCACCGAATATTGTACATTGGGTGGCGACTTTATTTAGTCGCTACTGAAAAGTAACTTTCAGTGACAACATTTTTAGTCGCCACCTATTGAACAATTTTTTGTAGTGTATTAAAATTATCATTTTCTGATAGAATTTGTGTATTAAACAAATTTAAATTATTCAGGTAGTGAAAAAATCAACTGCCATTCTACCAATCTAAATAGAAAGTGGAGGAAAATGTAATTATATATTCTTGTTAGAAGATTTTTTAACTATAAGTATAACTAAATGTGTAAATTAGATATGGATCGAGATTCAATTAATCGAGACAGTATCTTAAAAATCTGAGGGACAACCCAAAAAAAAAAACAAAATTATGTTAATTTGAAGGTGTCCACCAAGAATTGAACTAAACCCTACCTTTTGGATTAGTATATCTTTATATTTATTTTATGTTATTTATTAATATTAATAAAAATATATTTTAAATAAATTAAAGATTATTATCAATATTAACAAATTATATCTGACTAATTGAAAAACTATCGAATTTAATACTGTTGCAATATTAAAACATTTTTTTTTGCCATGTAATATTAAACATCATCTATGCTCTTATTCATTGTTTTTCTTTCATGCATGACAATTCAGAGTGAGTGCTGTTTGGATTAAACATGTTTCTTGGGATTTAATTAAAATTATAGTATAAGCATAATTAATGGGTAATTAAAATGACTTAAAACGCTTACGTGGAGGCTGCTTGCGTCTTCATAAGAATTAAGAAACTTCATTACAGAAAAAGTTAAGAAATGAGAGAGACAACTCAATATTTTTTTTTTTAAATTAAGTGACTCAAAAACACACCAACTTCTCTTCTATTCACTTACGTGTTCCTTATCTCACAAAAACATTCACACATATCCAACACGTGTGAAGAAGCACTACGACACGTGTCCCACAACAAATATTACAATTTTGAATGTTTTATGGATGTATTTAGTTAGCGAAGTAGAGAATCTAATGAGAATAGAAATAAAAATATTGAATGTACTGAAAATGTCATGTCATTGTAATGTGATGTGAATAGAATAAAAATAGATAAAATGATAATTTTACCCTTACATTAAAAGCGATAATAAAATAAAAATAGACAAAAAAATAAGAACAAAAATATAATTTTATCACATTAAAAAAACATATTTCATAATAGATTCAATAATACATTCTCCAAACAACATAGCAAACAAACGTTGTGTCTTTTCTTCAAAATTATATATTTTTCTTTCTTTTTTCATTACCACTTCTAACTACCCTTTTTTTTCTTTTTTTAACCCACTTTCTTTTCACTTTTTATTTTCTTCTTATTTTATTTATAGGTCGTTCTAATACGTGTCTTTAAAACATAAATTAAAGTTTTACTTAGTTATCAATTGAGTTTTTAGAGATGAAAAATTATTTTTTAAAATCATTTTACAAATTTTAAATCTTTAAATATTTTATTAACAAAAAAAAATCTTAACAATTACTTTAATAACATATGCTAGATAGATTTTTTACGGGTAAAGTACTCTTTTGGTTCTCAATGTTTACATAAAGTTTAATATTCGTTCTCAATGTTTCAAAAGGTTTAATGTTGGTCCTCAAAGTTTTTTTTTTGTCAATTTTGGTCCTCGATCGTAACACTGTTACTTTTTGTCGTTAAATGACGATGTGACATGCTTATGTGGCACACTGTCTCTTTTACGTCTCATATTTTAATGACGTGGTATGACACATCACTGCCACGTCACCCTAGATGATGATGATGAAGGAGAGAAGATGATGATGTGACAATGTGGGGTGACGTGGCAGTAATGTGTCATACCACGTCATTTAAATATAACATGTATGAGAGAGGGTGCGCCACATAAGCATGTCACGTCATCACTTAACAGCAAAAGTTAATTGTGTTACGTTCAAGGACCAAAATTGACAAAAAAAAACTTTGAGAACCAACATTAAACTTCATACAAATATTAAGGACCAAAATAATACTTTATCCGATTTTTTACTTATTAATTACCTTTTAATTAAGGCTCTTCTAATCTTTTTCTTTCTTTCTTCCCTCAAAACACAACTCCGCCATTTTTCGCCCACAGTGCTTTTTATTAAATTTGAGTTTTTTTATTATGACAAGTGCATTTTTTATTTTGTTTAGTAAAAAAATACATGTAAAAAACAAAAAAAAAACAAAAATTAAAGAAATAGTGGAGTACTATGAAGTATAAGATACAAATCTCTTAAATTGGGCCAATTGAGATGAGTTTTGTGATAAAATCAATTAAGGTCGATCTTGGCTTCATTATATATTATTTTTCTCACACTCTCTTTTTATACAAGAATTAAAAGAATTTAGTTGGAAATTAAAACTTAAATAATTAATTAGAAACACGTACGTGTTGATGTCATTTTCCTTCAACTTTTTGTTTTTGATCAATTGCTTTCTCTTTCTCTTGTATAGTTGTATAACACACTTAATACCATTGATAATATCATTGATAATATGATATTACATATGTGATACCAAATTGAGCCAAGCATTAATTCCATTGATATTTACATAAATTTAATATAAAACAATAGATTGAAAAGGAACAAAATGCTGTAATGAATATGCATTTTCTATAACTAAGTCATAGCATCACAAATGTTTATCCCGCCACAATCTTCATTTTTTTCTTATTTCTTGTGAGTATCATTCTACATATTATATCACTCTTGATGTAGTAAGTGAATTAAATTATTTCTTAAAATATATTAAACTTATAATTCAATCAAATTTTGTTTAAAAAAACATTTCTTCATTAGGATTTTTTTTTTTGTTCGAATATAGTGACAACGCATATAGAATGAAAAAATAAAAAAAATGTGCTGGCCCCTCAACTCGAACCAATTCAAACCACCAATTGATTTGTTTGGACTGGTTTGAGTTAACTTATCATTTTCAATAAACCGGAACCAACCTAACCCACTATCATAATTTGTTCCAAATCAGTCCAACCCAACCCAACCCAAATCAAACCAGCCCATAAACAGCCCTACAAGACCTACAAGGAGGGGTTTCAAAATTCTAACCCTTAGCTGTTATTACAAATAGCAGCGGCGGTAGCAGAGAGAGCACGAGAGCAGCGGCAATGAGGGGGGTTACCGTCCCCTACCCCCTTTTTCCTTCTAATATTTGCATCTCTTTTCTTCTTCCCTCCGTTAGGGAGGGTTTCTTCCTCCAACAGGGAGGATTCCTCTTCATTTAGGGAAGTTTATCATTTGGGTGGATGAGTTTGAAGATTTAACAATAAATTTTCAAATCTGCAGCGAATCTTAGAAAGGCAAGGAAGCAACAAAAGATAAATCCTCTGAGAGGATTTGGAGGTATGTTGTCTCTGTTGAAGATCATGAAGCTTCTTTCATACTTTTTTTATATTTGTTGTAGTTTCTGTGAAATTTGCGGTTGATCTTTGTAGTATTATTCAACCATGATTAGGGGTGTGTTGTCTCTTAATCTGGATAGTATTACTTCTGCATCTAACTACATCTAGGAGTGCAAGCTTATGTTAATTGTTCTATTATATGTGCGTTGCTCTAGTTCTTCATGGCCTTTGTGTCTTTCATCTTTGAATGGAAATGATATTGGACAAAAAAAAAACTTTTATTACAAATAAAAGTAAAAAAAAATTGTCAGAAGGTTTTTGTTCATTCAATTTTAACCATTTTTATGACAATAATAATAATAATAATAATATATTACAATATATCGCTTTCAAAGAATATTTTGTTAATCTCTGCCACGTTTCTGCCGTCGCCAAAAGGATGCCCTCAGAAACACCACGTAGACTATTAAACTGTAAAGACAAAGACAAAGACACGAGTTGGAAAATATTAATTTGTGAATCTACTAATTCATTAAATTAATAATTTATTTCTTCCATAAAAAAAATTTTATTTCTTTAAAAATATTTTTTTTAATTTGGTCATTGAATGACTAATTTTTACTTTAGTTTAATAAAATAGATTAAAAAAATAATCGGCATGTTGATTGGTTCATTTTTATTATGTATAATAATGTGTACATTTGTTTTTTTTTTTGTTAGAATTCATTATTTCACATAAGTGTATTAAGTAACTTTTTATTCATCTTGTTAACCAAATTGATAAATTGGAGGGAATTAATATTTCATAAACTGATCATTGAAATTGATTTTAGTGCGGCTGTTGATCTAATTTCTAACAATAATTGTGGAAACTTACATTATTTTAGCACTCTGATTTATAATTGCAGAGCTATCCTTTCGGGTTTCTCTGAGGCGAAGTTATCTCATATCCATTGTGAAGGAAATGAGTGTGCTGATCTGTTGGCAAAAAATGCTGTTTTGGAGCAAAGGCCTTTGTTGTATTTTGATTTTGTTCCAAGTTTTCTCTCTTGTAATTTTATAGCAAACCTCTTTGGTACTGCTTTCAGTAGGATTATTAGGGCCGTCATGCCTCCAACGAAAAAAAAATATATTTCATAGACTAATTTTAAATATTTTATCTTTTAATGATTAAATTAAAAAAAACATGTTTTTTTATGAACTAAATCATGAATTTACTCTTAACACTATTAAAAGTTTTTAATTACTATAATTTATATTTTGATAAATTATTTTTATTTAAAATTTTAATTTTTAAATTAATCATAATTTAAAACTAAAAGTTATGATTTTTACTTGAAATAGGGCTTGCATATGTTGGAAATGGGCAAAAGTTTAATATTATAATAGTACTGATATTCGGTACATTTTTTTAATCATATAGTGTTATTTGTTAATATTAATAGAAATTCACATTAATAAGAATTCATAAATTAGATATCAACTAATTGAAGAAATATATTGAAGTTCAATACTACTGTACTACTGAACATACTCTCCACTTAAGTCAACACTCATAATTACAAAATTTAACTTGGTTCTTAAATGTCTATATTTATTATATCATTTTATTCATGCATTAATTACAAACATTTATAATTTCTTAACTTTACATTAAATGATTACATAATGTATACAATAAAAAATTAATTATTTTTTTTGTACAAATGAGTCAGTAATAGTATATAACTACTTGAAAATCCTTTCCTACTCAGTGAAACCAAAACCTTAAACCTGTTTTATCCAAAAAAAAAAACCATAAACTTGTGGCCAGTACTCATCAAAGAAAATCTTTGGGTGACATGGCACCCACCTCTGCAATAATTAAGCTCTTCGGACAGAGGATTCTGTTGAAGGATGATTCTACCATTTCAAAAACGTTTCCTCAAGGTGAAGACATAGAAGGAGAACCAAAAGTACCAGAAGAAGCAGACAATAAGGTACAAATAATTAATTAGTTGACACAAATAATTTTTTTTTTTTTGGGGAAATATTGAATTTTGAGGACGACCCATTTCTTCAATTGCTTAGACAAATCATGGGTCGGTTTTATTTACCTTAATTTCTTCCACAATATTCCTTATCAGAATTCTGGTTCCCACCCATTTGTGAAAATTCATGACCAAACTTTGCATTACAACTTTCTGAAATTTCCAGGAATCTCGGGCGGGAAAAGTCACAAATACCCCTGAAAAGGAGGAGGAGATTCTGAAGAAGCCAGACAATAAAGTGAAGATTCCATGCGCTCGTTGCAAAAGTATTGACACAAAATTCTGTTACTACAACAACTACAACATCAAACAGCCTCGCTATTTCTGCAAATCCTGTCGAAGGTACTGGACTCATGGTGGAGCCATCAGGAACGTTCCAGAAGGTTCAGGAAGAAGAAAGAACAACAACACTACTCCTTCCACCTCCTCCCATGATCACCACATCACCATTTCCGAGGCTCTTCAAGCAATCGATGTTCCTAATAATGAAAAAGTCCTCAGCTTTACAAGTACTGCCCCAAATCGATTTCCTCCAACCTTAAAGTCTCCAACTTTATTAGGGAAGCATTGGAGGGAAGGGGATATGATGATGAAAGCAGAGTATAAGGAGAAGGAAGAAGAAGGTTGGAAGAAGGAACCATGGTGGTTAGGGAGTGAAGGGGGCATGTTTGAGGCGTTTGAATCATGGAAGAAGAAGCAGAAGGAGAGTGATGGGGTTGAATTAGAAGCATCTCATGATCATGTGGCATTGAGGGCTAATCCTGCAGCCTTGTGCAGATCCCTTAGATTTCATGAAAACTCTCATTGATTCTCTAGTTTGTGAATTGTGAGAGATGTGATTGTTTTCTTGGTTAGTGAATTAATTGATGTCAAGTCACCATATATAGAACATTATGTGACCTCTTATGTTTCATTGTTTGCTAAGTTTTGAGTTAAGGCAATTTTTCATTCCCAAGTCCGCCTATTTAACGGGTGTTATGATCAGTTCGCGGGCTTGAGCCATTTTGAGTTTTGACTGTATTAAATACATGTAACATAATTTATCTACAATGACATTCATATGAAAAATATATGTTCTATACCTAATGGCACTGTGGTTAATGTAAGAAGGGCAAAATGGATACTTCTTTTATTTTATTTAGTTAAATTATTTATTCCATACTCCACTTTCACTTAAATTTTATTAAATTTGAGTTAGCCAAACCCTTATCATCGTCTAGTTAAGATGAATCATATTTACATATTTGGGTTAATGGCACTGTGGTTAATGTAAGAAGGGCAAAATGGATGCTTCTTTTATTTTATTTAGTTAAATTATTTATTCCATACTCCACTTTCACTTAAATTTTATTAAATTTGAGTTAGCCAAACCCTTATCATCGTCTAGTTAAGATGAATCATATTTACATATTTGGGTTGCTTAATGGTAGGGGTGGCAAAATGGGTGGGTTGGGTTGGGTTAAATTTGGGTTGGTCATAAATAGGTTGGGTTATAAATGAGTCAAATTTTAAATGGGTTATAATGTGCCATGACCAACCCATTAATTTTGGCCCAAATGCAATTATTATAAAAATTAGGGTCAAAATGTAATTTCCACAAATTTAAAATTGAGGTCAGAATGTAATTTTGAAAAGTTTCTATGGCTTAAATTGAAATGGAACAACTAAAATGCAATTTGGGCCAAAAATGTAATTATGACAAAAATTAGGGTCAATTTGTAATTTTGGAATAAGGGAAAAAATATGAATATGAAAATTTTCTGGCTCAAAAATCAAAAAAAGAATGAAAATGGAGACTAAAATGCAACTTGAGGCAAAACTATAATTTTAAAAAGTTGAAACCAAGAGAAAAATGAAAATACAAAATGCATTAGATGAGTTATTGAGTTAACCATAGGTTTGACCCAATTCAACCCATATTTGCATGAGCAAATTCTGACCCGACACACATAACCCATTTATTAATTTAGTTGGATTGAATTGGGTCAAAATACAATTGGGTTGAATTGAATTAGTGAGTATGGGTCAAAATTACCACCTATGGAAGATGCATGGCCAAAAACTGCGTCAAAAAAGAGGAAGGTAAGGTTAATTGTATCATAAAACAAAGGTACTTTTTTGTCATGCATCTTTCATTAATTCACTTTATATCCAATAATCCAAGTACTGTTTCATACATGTTTAATGGCCAAAATCTTGGTAAATGGCATAGGTAATGTTGTTAAAATTTAGATTTAAACTTTAAAATCTTATGATTTTATAATTTTAAATCTTGTTAAATCATGTACAAAATTGTTTTGGTGCAAAATCGCCGTAAAATCGAAGGAATAGATAGAATTGGATAAAATCGCATGAAATTTCGATTTTATCCAGCGATTCCAGGATTTCACCATAATATAAGAAATAGACTTGTTTGAAGTTTTTTTGGCATGCTTGTGTGGATATCAATAACTCAACCCAACCCAAAAAAACTCTTCGTATTAATGTTGTTGATAATATTTTAATTAATGTTAATAATGCTCAAATTCGTAGTACTTCAAGTGTTGATAATGATGCATGGTGGTTATTTGTGATGGTGAAAATAGATCAAACGATGGTTATGTGAAAAGATCATTTGATTATCTTTTTTTTATAAGGATCATTTGATTATCTTAGTTGAAAATATAGTTTAATTTCTTTGGTTTAATTATTAGTTTATGAAATATTGAATTATTAATTTTGAATTGAACTATTTGCAATCATAGCAAGGTGCGTGACATGGATTGAGTCCAGATTAATAATTCAATACATAATTCTTTAGAAAAGATAATCAATTATTTGTAGTTACAAATAACTAAATATTATTTATAGTTTAATTTGATGTATAGTTCTTTAGAAAAAATACTCAATAATTATTTGTACTTGCAAACAACTAGAGATAATAAGAATTATTAATAATATTTGTTATTATTTTTTAAAATCTAGATAAGATTAGGAGAAGAATATACTACAATTTTCAATTTTTTAAGATTGGATTAATTTTAATTTTTCACTTCTTTCACTTTAATTTTAAAAATAAATTTTAATCCCACCAAAATAAAAGTAAATCAATTTTAATCCATTAAATTAGGTTAAAAAAATCTAAAGTTCCATTTGTCAAACATTTATATTTTGAAAAATGTGATAAAAAATTTTAGAGCACCACTTGTTAAATTATTATGGCATCACTTTGTAAACCTCTAAAGTGCTATTTGATATGTTTTCAAGATGTCACTTGTTGAGATTTTGGATTTATATATATATATATATATATATATATATCTTTGTTTTAATGTTATTTTCATTTTAAAAAATAATTTATAATTTTGACCTTATAATTCTATGATAGGTAAAACGACTAAACTCTAATGATTTCACGATATGAATCTCTCCCTCATGATTTTACTTAAAATCCAGAGTTTGACAACATAATTCTGAGCATAAGAACTAATGAATTAATTTACTACAATTGGTATAAAGTCTACAAGGTGAATGGTATTTCCTTTTCACTAGTTAGTCGGGTGTTGTCTTCGTGCAACAACAAGGTGAACGGTATTTCCTTTTCACTAGTTAGTTGTCGTTGTAATAAAGCAGCTGATTGGCTAGTTAAGGCTGCTCTTGGTAGAATATGTCCTTTGGATTTGGTATCTTCACCACCATCCTCCTTGGCCTGCATATTGGCTTCTGATAGAGCTGAAGATACGACTAGACTAGGCTGAATTCTTGCTAGTTCTTTGGTTATTGTCTTCTGATTTTGGTTTAGTTTTCTGTTTATGTGGCTTGTTGTTTTGTTCTTTCTATGTATGTCTATTTCATTCTTTTGTTCTTTTGTGTGTTTGTTTTTGAGCTCTGGCATTTGTTCATGACCTTTTATGGCCAAACAAAAAAAGTTTGCAAGAAAGCAAAAAAGTTTTCGCACAATGTGGGCATGAAGTATAACATATCCCATATAATTAAGGACCAAACTTATATGTTGTTGCCTATATTTTTGCTATCAGATTATCCACTTAAAAACAGATACACAGCATATTTTTTACAGATGGTTATCTTTAAATAAAGCCCTTATAACACCTTAATTTTTTCAATTTCAACTAATTTTTAGGATATGATTCTCTTAAATACTTTATGCTCATTCGATATTCAAGTAAGAGAGAAAGTGTGAAAGAAAGCAATAGAAGCTTGAGCCTCACCAAACTAAAAACAAACGGAGTATTTCTTATGATTGACCTTTGCCCCAAATCTATCTCCCAAGTTTATAAATATGTCTTCTTTATTTGACCCTAGACTGCTAGACATGTTACATCCTAATCCTTGAAGTATATAAATTTTAATCCATTTTCATGATACTTAAACACCCAGATCTTCATTTAGGACAAATCCTTAATTCTCAAATTTATCATTCCCCAAATGATCTATCTGAAATTAATTCACATTATTACTCATCTTGCTAAAAAGTACATTAACCCAATCTAAATCTACAAAGAAACATATATTGGATAGTCTTGCTCTTGCACTCCCCTAAAAAATTGTAGCTAATTAAGAATGGAAGCTCATGAATGAATCTAAACAAGTAAATTAAGAAGCATATTAAATTTCTCTACACATGATAATAGTTTAGCTGAGTTGATTCTTTAATCTTTACAATCACAGACCCACCCACACAAGTGTCTCTCTTCAAAATTCTTATACTTGGTTTCACAAGAGAACACTAAGTAGTAGTGACACATGTTTTGAATTTGATGCCATTATCCATGAACCACCCCCTAACAAGAAGTAACAAAACAAGCTTAGTTGCCACTCAGTGTCTGAATAATAGTGTTGTGCCATGGGTCTGACAGATGCTGCAACAGGTTATCAAATGGTCCTTTCCCAGTCACATTGTGTTGAATCACAAACCCCAAAAATGCCAACATCGCCAATCTCCCTACACACACACACACACCAAATCCAAACACAAAAGTTAGCTTCTTTTTCACACATATACATAATTATTATTATTGAAGCACCTTGAATTCAATTCTTTACTATTATGAATTAAAGATTAGGAATTTTAGTATCATACCGAGCTGAACTGTTTTTAATTAAAGCCGTTTTGACACATATACTCAGTATCATACCGAGCTGATATGTTTTTAATTAAAGCCGTTTTGACACATATACTCAGTATCATACCCGTTTTGACAAATCTACTTAGTAGCCAGGTACTTGGGCTTGGGCTTTTACTTATTGGGGCGAGCTTATGCTAAACTCTGTTGATAAATTGATGGAACATAAAGTAAAGTATAGATGGACTTACCATTGGCAAGCTCCTTCTCTTTAGCCTCAAGAGTGGGTGCAAAATTGAGAGGGTTAAAGATGCCACCAGGGTAGCCACACTCATGGGGAGGCAAGCTATATTGCTTAAAGATGGGGTCCTGGTTGACGCAACCAGGGTTCTTAATGTCCTGCCATCTTCTGATCTCCACGTAATGGAACAAGATGAACTCGATCACGAACAGAGTGGAAGACGACGCGAAGTACTCTTCTTTTCCAGCATCGTACCATTTCGGCACATTGAGGATCCCGATCTTCGTGAACACCTCAGGAAGAAGCATTCCGGCCACACCCAACATCGCCCACCTCCCGTTCACCAGCTCAGCCTGCACGAACCACCTCAGGTTCTCTGGGTCCTCCGCTAGCCCCAGAGGGTCGAACCCATTGTCACCTGGAAGACTATATCAAACCAAACAAACACAATTCAATTCAAGTCCCACATCGAATGGGGAGGAGTTTTATTACGCCTGAATTTATCAAAAATATTATTTAGTCCTCGAAATGTTTAATTATGTCAACTATTTAGTCCTCAAATTTAATAAAATACTATTTAGTCCTTGAATTTGTAACTGTGTCAACTATTTAATTCCCAAACTTGACAAAAATACTATTTAATCACAGTTGCAAATTCTATGATTAAATAGTATTTTTGCTAAGTTTGGTGAGTAAATAGTTGACACAGTTACAAATTCAGGGACTATATAGTATTTTGTCAAATTTGAGGACTAAATAATTGATATAATTAAACATTTCGAGAATTAAATAATATTTTTGATAAATTCAAAAATTAAATAATAATTTAATCAACAATTTAAGAATTAAATAGTATTTTTTCTCTTTAAACGAACCAAGGCTATAAATAAACAATACCTTCCGTTGAGGTAGGTCGGTGAGGCTAACCCTGGGAGCCATTCTCCCTTCTTGGCGTTGACCTTGAAGGAGGCAGGGGAGGGAGTGGTGAACGGTCTGAAGGTGACCTCACGGTGGAGTTTACCACCGGAGGAGCCGGTGAGGAACCGGGACTTGGGGGTGCATGGGCGGAGGACGGCGGCGGAAGCCTGGGTGGTGACGGTGGCCATGTGATTTTTTATTTTGTGGGGGGAGGAATATGAATGGAGATGTGGTTGTGTGTGGGTTTAATTTGTATTGTATTTCGTTTGGAAAGGCATTCTTGTGGCTGTGGTGCGTCGGGTGTGGGTGATGGTTGATTTGTGGTTCGTTTGGGATCGGACGGTGATGGAGGCAATTGGGCTTATCCTTTTATCTGGCTGTTCTATCCATAAATCTATTTCTTCGTTGTTGTTGGCTGGGGAGGAATACTGTGGGGTCGGTGTGTGCCACGTTGGCAGATTTTTTCGAAGGGGTCAGATTTGATGCTTCAAAGTTGAAATATCCCACCCACTTAGGATTGTGAGCCAATCATGGATTGACAGGTGGCCGGATAAGTAATGTTTATGATTGTACAACACTTTGATCTGTGAATTCCTTCACTAAATTACATCCAACCTCTTCTAAAATTTAGCGGCCTTTTTACTTTATACTAGCGAAATAGTATAATTATATGAGTTTATGTATTAAATGTTATAGGTTACTTGTTAAGGTTTATTTTGATTAGTGGAGAGAGAATTAATTTTTTTGAAGTTAATGAAAAGTCAACCAACACATGTTTTAAGAGTTTCTCATTAGTTAATGAGAAATTTTAAAGAGTGCCCTAAGACACTTGTTAACAAAACCCTAATTATATATACAACTTGCATTACAGTTACTATTTGAAGTTACATTAGTAACATTGCTATAGATCCACAGATGTAAAGGGAAAGAATGTAAAGTTAAGTAATATAGAGTAAAGAGATATAAAAATAAAAAAATGTGTTTAATATCTAAAGATATGATGTAAAATTTGTAAAATAAAGTATTGGAAAAGGCTAAAATGCCCTTACTTTATAATTAAAGTGTTTTTTGGTATGCAAAAAAGTAAAGAGAGAGAATAATTAGGAGAGGCAATTTCAACATTTCCCCTTCGGTCAAATTCAAAAGAACAGTTCAAGGGTGAATAGCGTTTTATATGTAAAGTATACTAAACAATTTAAATTTTTTGGATATGAATTTCCCTTCCATTCCCTTCCCTTGTATACCAAACACAGCCTAGGTTTTTTTTTCTATGATCAGTATCCATCAAAACGAGTATGATGATTAATCTATCGAGTATTGCAGGACTCATTATTGGGGGTAACCCTCCTAACGAATAACGCTATATTCCTATCCCTCTAAAAATTGAACTAAGAAGCGATAATTAAAAAAAAACATAAATCTTTTAATATCTATACCACGTCACGTTAGTAAATTACATTAGTTGGCACGTGGATCAGTCGTGAATATTTATATAATGTTAGAGTGAAAAAAGAAAATTGATAAAAAAATTTAAAATTTAGCGAGACAATTGGTATCAAACAGCTTATTAACAAAATTAACAGTTTAACATACATCATATAGTTTGAAGACCAACAAGTTCTTTTTCCCTAAAAATCATCTGACGTTAAACTAATTTTTCGAGCTTTACAACACTCCTAATGATTCTAACAATAAACAAGTAAGACTGTAAGAGCATATATGTGATGATATAGAATTAAAATTATTCAACAAACGATTGGTTAAAATAATTTCTGAAGTGGTCAATGATGAAGTAATTTGATATATTTTTATAGAGTTGAACGTTTTCTCTTTTCATTTTCTTTGGTGGGTTAAAATATTTCTTCAACATTACCCAAAAAAATATATGTGTTCAATAAAAAGAAATTACCATTGGTCCATATTAGAGAAAATGTTCATGTTAGTTGGGCTTAGAGTGGAGACTAGGCCTTATAGGCTAGCAGCCTACCACCTAACAAGTTTTGGTCCAACAAAATTTTTGAACTATGAGTATTATTTCTAGGGCATGTTTGGTATGATTATCAAACAGTATATTACATGTAATCTCACGATTCTCAAAAAAATTTTACATCATATTTTATACATACCAAATATACTTTTTATCATATTTTTTCTCTCTCCTCATTTTTCTATACAGTATACTTTCTTTTATTCTGTGCATTTCCCATAAAATATTTTTGGTCAGTAACTATAGGTCTTATTTGACTTAAAGCAAAATATCTGGTCCAGTCCTGCTGGTGGAAATTTTATTATAAAAATGGAAAAAGAATGAAGGAAGAATATTTAGGTGTATAATGCCATAAGACATGTTGATCAGAATTCAGACGACTTGATGATTTATGATACTAAGTTAATACATAATTAGATTGAGGAATTGTATTAATATTATTGATGATGCTTTAGAATTTAGATGTTGCTGATTAGTGTGCTGATGAAGTGCTATCTGGCACTATTAATTTTTCTTTAGTGTGCTGATTTTAGTGGTTTATTAATTAGTAAATGAATGGTTTGACTACACAAGGTTGGAATTTGTACTCATGTGTTTCCTTGTTATAAAAAAAGAATGAATAGTTTGACATTCCATTTAGAAATAAATACTTGTAGTTGGCTTTAGTAAATTAGCATTGCATTTAGCTGTGTATGATTTATAAATTATATGTGAAAATATATATGAAAATTTATGATTGCACATTTGATGAATCCTTCAATTGCTACCCGTGCTTCGATCACATGTTTCGATCACAGCGGGAGGAAGCGGCTCTTATAATAACACTCTGACGCCAAATCAGTAACCAGAAGAATAAAGTTCTAGTAATGATAAGTGGATTTAGCATGTAATACTTATCGGGGGTATATATACTGTTTAGGCAAGAGTGTTAAAGTCATTTGTACTGATAGTGACGGGTGCCATGTAGACGTAACTACCTGTACAGAGTCGATTACTTGTGAGGTAACAATCATTAACAACGACGTTTAGGACGGACCGACGGAGCCGATCGAAAGGATGTGTCATATCAATATGAAAATTTAAAAGATATATATTTTACTATTGCTATATGCTTACCACAATCTAGAAAATTTATAGAAGAGGACAAAGAAAGATAATTAAGTATGGAGCAACACATATTTATTTGGATTTATACAATGCTTTGTCTTGGGCCAAGAATATTACACACATCCTAAAATCCCAAAGTTGAACCAAACTTGCTCCTCTTTTTGGTCTCCCTTATTTTTACTAGTGGACGTTAAGGAGCACACATATATATGACATACAAATTAAAAACTTAGGCAAACTAATCATACAATACAATACAATACAAAAACCAAAATATGTATGGCGGGTGGTAAACCCTAAACTCCCACCTCAGCCATCACCATTCACCACCTACATTCTATACTGTCTCTGCCATTTTCAAAACAGAGCAGAACAGAACAAAAATTATGATCATCTTCAGATTCAGATTTAGGACCCTCATAAAATAAGCCCCTCCTCATTTAATTTCCCCCTATATATATATATATTTAATATTGTATTTTTCTTACTCTTCTATATATATATATATATACACACACACACACACTAAGGATGGTTAATTAATTCATGGGAATTGTTGGCCTATGAAAGTCTGGCCAAAGGACCAGGCAGGAGGGACAACATTGGAAGAAACTAGGGTGTGTCCGTCACTAGTGGTTACCTTAAAGGAAATGCTTTGTCCATTAAGGTATGTGTTGGTTTGCCAATTTTGACCCCAATTTCTAGACATGGCTTCCCATTTATTGGTTTTTGAGCCTTTGATGGAAACCGCCTGAACATCGCCGGCGCCGCCGACGTTGGTGATGAGGATGAGGTTGAAGTAAGAATGGCCGTTCATGGTGAATTTGATGCCTCCTTTCCTTTTGCATGGCACCCTGAAATCCAACCATAATCATCATTCATTTATCATCTACATGAAAAGGTTGGAGAAATTCTGGTTCTGTCATTTTTTATTTTGTATTGATCAATATTCAATAGTCTTAAACTCTCTTAATCTAATTTTGAGTAAATTGATAATTTAGTTCTAAAAGATGTCCCTCTTAACAGTTTCATCTCAAAAAAAATGCAATTGTCAAATTTAGTCTCACTCACAATCAATTTGGTCCCTCAGTCAATTTATTAGATGGAAATGTTGTCATGATTATAATGTCATGTTAGCATCTAGTTTTTTTTTTTTCTCACAGATATTCTTCTATTGGAGGTAATCTTATTTGAGTTAGCTGAGGTCCCACCATAACGGGGTAAAACTCTCTCAGCAGAGGTTTCCATATACAAGTATCGAATTCGAAACTTTGCTTAAGGGGAATGGAGTACCTACCATTTCAACTAACCACCTATTAATAATCACTTTTTTTAAAATTATTAAAAAACCTATCGAAGGCTAGATATAAAAAATGTCACATCATCAATAATATCAACTTTTTCATCCAAACCGAGGGACCAAATTAATTAAATATGCATCTTTCAAAGATAAAATTTGATAATTGTATCTTTCAAGAACCAAATTAACATAAAAGACTTTTTTTAGAGATTAAATTATTAATTTACTCTTTAATATTTAACTTTTAAAATTAAATGACATGATACATAAAATAAAAATAAATAAATAAATATTAAGCATCTTTGGAGAAAGTTGTGTTATGTGGAGATATATTCATATCACCATGATAACACGTGGAAGATATGGTATGTGTCCTATACTCCTAAATTTGTTTGTTTTTTATCCTGAAAAATCCTAAGAATCAGTGTTATCCCTTTTCTTTACATTTCATATTCATCACGTCCGTCCAAGAACCAAAAGGCCTACAAAAATTGTAATCAATTATTTTTTTTAAAAAAAGATTCCTACCCCAAAAAGAAAAAACAAAAGGATTATTTGGGTTTGTTTTGACATAACACTAAATTACATCTGAGTCCCCAAATTTGAACATAAACAATCAAAGTAGAAAGCATTAGGGGTGTTCGGCGGGCGGTTTGGACGGTTTTTAATGAAAATTTAGTGCACCTATCGATTTAAGTTGATTGCATCAAACCAAACCATAAACAAGCAGTTTTGAGCGGTTCGATTTAGCGGTTTATGACTTTTATGTCATCAAACTTACATATTTAAGTTTATTAATAAAAAATATAATTTTATTCAATATAAATAATAAAAAAGTATAGTAATATTTCATTTACTTACAATATGCAATCAACTTAGTTCTAAAATTAAAATTTTAGATTGACTAAATTTAATATAATCTTCTAAAAACAAATTTTATACTTTATTATTTAGAAATTTTAATATAATATGTACATATATATACATGTATGTGTATGCGGTTTGGTTCGGTTTTTCGACATACCAAACCAAACATTGATCGATTTGGTTCGATTTGTACAAATTCGGTTTGATTTGATTCAAGTACGGCGGTTTTGTTCGGTTATGAACACCCCTAAAAAGCATGCAACCTTAAACAATAGATTAAAGTATAAGTTACATTTTTTTATACTTAATCAATATATTTCTTATTTTAAAAATTATACTCAACTTTCTTTTAAATTATTTATCCTTAATAAAAATAAGGATAAAATACACTCTTCAATACAAAAGAAAAACTTACTATTTTATCTACATTGATCTGAAATGCCTTTATATTTATTATTTATATAGTTAAACATGTATTTAATAAAATTTGAAAACTTAAACTATTTTTTTTCATTTTTCAACTCAAAAAATAATAATAAAACTGTAGCTTAATTTTTAAAATATATTTCTTAAAAAATAAATACTATCATTTTATTCAAAATGAATAAAATTGTAAATTTCTTTTATCTCTTAAGAAAAAGAAGTATAAATTTTTTAAATAAAAAAGAGGTGGCCGTAGATTTATTTATTTATTTGGTGTACAGATTTAAATTTTAATATTCCTGAGAAATTAAAAGTGTATTAAATTTTAATACAGGAATAAAAGAGTAAATTTATATTAAAAATTTTAACATTAGATTTTGAATACAACTAAGTGACTAACCAAGGGAGAACATCCTATCAAATATAATATAACCAAAACAGAGTTCTTAAAAATAAAAATGTCTCAATTTAATCATTTTAGTCCCTAGAACAAATTATATATACACTGATAAAAAAAATTAAAAGAATTGAATTGGAATAAAAAATTATCTTTTAAAAATTAAATCAAAAAAATCTGTATTTTTTAAGGACTAAATTGTTAATTATTACCTTCGGTAAGCCACAGGAACAATCCCAGCTCTGTAATGAGCAATCTGGAGGAAAACAGGCTGAGACAGATCAAAATGTTGAAGAGGAGGATTACACCATCCTCCTGCGTCATTTGCTAAGGTTGGCGGACAGAAATTGGTGGCTGTCACTACCACTGACCCTTCAAGGCACCACCTTTCGTCATCCACACACTTTATTTCGAAGCACGCACCGCACCTCTCGCCGTTATCGAACAACGCCGTGCTCAGAGCCGCCGTCTCCGTTCCATACCCTTGGCTGTACAAATTTCCATATCCACAAGCTCCACCTGCACGACGCCACGATTCAAGGTCAGAACAAACTTTCAAACTCAAAAAACACTCACAAGATGGGCGAGGGTTCGAATTTCCTGAAGCCATTCAAAATCCTGCTTTGGTGGGCTCAGGGAGATCCCCTGACATCCAAGGGCTAGTTGAGTAACTGCGATTACTTTGGGTTGGGCCTTTGTTGGTCTCCCCAACATGCCACTGGCGCCCTGCCCAGTAGTACTTGGGAGCGCTTTCCCTTATTACCATTTCTTCTTTACTTACCAAAAAAAAAAAGCACTCACAAGTTATAAGAAAGAGTCATTTTTTTGGGGGGTCAAAACCATCCGTAGCTAAAAATTCACCTTGTTCGAGTTATCATACATACAGGGGAGATCTTTACTCAAAATCGAAACCTTGTCGATACTATGTGCTCGTTTAGTTGCCTTAAACAAATTTGAAGGAATAGGTAGGAATGAATCTAAATAAAAAGTATCATTATCACATTTGATTAATCACAGAGAGTAAATAAAAAATATTACCTTCGTCGCATATTGCAGTGATTGATTGGCATAAGAATACCAAAAAATAATAATACAGAATTATGACCAAAATACCCCTGTTAAAAAAATAAAAGGTGAGGTAATAACAGAAAATGAGTGTGGGGCATTTTTGTCCATGAAATATAAATTTTTTGTGCAAAAGAAAACCATTTCTCCCAATTTTTTTTTTTTATTGGAAAGAACTTTGGTTCAAATGAGTAAAATTAACTTCATATATGTAGGATTACTCTATCATGTAAAAATGTCAAAGCCAAACATAAGAGTGAGAGTATTTTGCTATCCCACTCTCATTCTATCGCCACATGTTAGTACTCAAAGAGACATTCAAATAATAATAAAAAATTATCTAAATTTAAATTCAAGCCATACAATTATCACAAAGAATTAGAGTAATTAGTGACTCACACAAATGAAATATTTATATATATATATATATATATATATATATATATATATATATATATATATATATATATATATATATACATACCCATAGTGCCAGATGCATCACCTCCTCCATAGAAGGTGGCGTGAGCATTGATCCAACCTTCATCATCGAATTGGTGGCTATAATAAGGAGATGATCCCACCACCATAATTAGAAGCACAAGACGAAGCCCCCAAAATTCCATTTTTTATTTTGTTTCTTTTTTTCACTGAGAAATTAGAAGGGAATTAGAGAGTGAGTGAGTGTGTTGAGAAAAAGGAGAGGGGGCAATGGTGAGAATAAATAGATGCTGATTGTTGCTACCATCAATTCATCATTTTCTTCCTTCCTTTGGCCAAGTGTAACCATTCCTCTTTTCTTTTCTTTTTTTTGAAAAATAAATATTACACTATATATATATATATATCCATCGTTAAAATTAAGTTTTTCTCTTACAATATAGAAAAATAATAAATTAATTACATTTTTATTCAATTTAATTAAGATGTTTTCATTTTTTGAGAAAAATTCAATTACATTTATCTTTAATTTATTGAGGTTTTGTTAAATCACATTTATCTTCTTTTTAGTTTGAAAATTATATCCTTTTAGTTTTTTTGTCAATGAAAATTGTAATTAATTTTAACATTTTGAAAAAGAAGAGAATGTTATTTATTTATTGAAATTAATTTATTGAGAAATTCATAGGTGTATAATTCATACAACTCATCTCTTTCATGATTTGTTTCTATTAAAATAGTTCACATATTTTATTTTAATTACAAAAATTGATAACAAAAATGTAAAAGATGTAAAAGGTTATATAAATTTAATATATACTTATTTATTTTATTAGATGATAAATGATAATATAAAGAGTTTAAGCTCATTCCTCTCTATTTTTTTTTAATTTTGTATTTAAAAAGAAAAAAGAAATAGGGTGAAAAATTCATATGTTGAACTTTTTTTTTGTTTTTTACGGTATTCTCCTATTGGAGGCAATCATGTTCGAATTAACTGATCATGTCTTATAATGGAGATAGAGTTCTTTCAACAAAGATTTTTCTATATACAATACTCAAATTACCTTACTTAAAGAGAATGAAGTACCTATTATTCTAACTAACTACTTTAACTTTTAGTTCACATGTGAATTTTGAAGAGTCCTTGTTTACATATATTTTTATTTTTTTGGCCATGAAGAATCCTTATTTATTTTGCGACTTCTCCTAAACCACGTGGTTTTGTTTGAGCTCTTCATCTTCTGCGTACTGTGTGACCCAACACAATAAACGACAGATTCTATGATTCATACTGATTTTACGAAGTGAAAGTTGAAAAATGTTGTTGCCAAAACGGTAAACGAGGTTAATATATATCGGATCCGTACAAAACCTTTTTTGTCCGTACACAAAATTACATAATAGGTACATTACAATTCATGTAACTAAAAGCTCTCCCAAAACAATAATTATTATTAGTTCGTATCATAACCGATTTGATATCGTTTAGTAAAGTTTTGAATTTAAAATTTTATGAATACAGTTATTTTGTTCGGAGATTCTGTTACTATAGTGAAGTACGTGACAAAAGTTGAGTTGAATTAATTAGGACAGTGTCTTGAAGACCGGTAAGAAAAAAATTCTCCCAAAATATACTACTTACTCCCTCATATCACAATATCTACTCTGTTGAAAATTTTATTTAAATAATTGCCGTTTTATAAAATCAAAAAAATATTTATAATTTTATCCCTACATATTGTAAGCAATCTGATATCATTTAGGTGAACTAATAATTTTTTTAATCTATATATATCTATCTTAAAAAGTAAATATTGTGAATGGATGGAGTAAAATGGCAAAAGTACCTTTCCTAACCCGTAACGTTTGGGGGTCCTGTCAGTTTTGCCTCTAACGTTTTTTCGCTGTCAATTGTACCCCTAACGTTTTACGTTTCTGCCAATATCACCCTTTTCACTAACACCGTCAAATATTTAACATTTTTTGCTGACGTGGCATCCTATGTGGCAAAACGTTTCTTTTTTTTTTTGTCAATTGTAACTCTAACGTTTTATATTTCTGCCAATGTCACCCTTTTCACTAACACCATCAAATATTTAATAATGTTTGCTTACGTGGCATCCTATGTGGCAAAAACATCTGACTTTGTATATTTTTTTCCACATCAGATTTCCTACTCATCTTTTCCCCATCAAAGTTGTGTCGTTTTGAACTCGGCCTATTCTGTCTAAAATATAACTCAAACGCACGCGCTATTTTGCTCATAAAAACAACGGAGACGTTATCCATTCTCTATTTTAGGGTAACGTCTCCGACAAAGTAGAGAATGGGTAACGTCTCCAACAAAGTAGAGAATGGATAACGTCTCCAATGTTTTTGTCTGCAAAATGGCATGTACGTTTGAGTTATATTTTAAAAGGAATATGATGAGGCTAAAACGACATGGTTTTTATGGGAAAAAGATGAGTAAAAAATCTGGTGTGGAAAAAAATATGTCAAGTCAGATATTTTTGTCACATAGGATGCCACGTAAGCAAAAATTATTAAATATTTGATGGTGTTAGTGAAAAGGGTGGCATTGACAGAAATGTAAAACGTTAGGGTTACAATTGACAAAAAAAAGAAACATTTTGTCACATAGGATGCCACGTCAGCAAAAAATGTTAAATATTTGACGGTGTTAGTGAAAAGGGTGACATTGGCAGAAACGTAAAACGTTAGGGGTACAATTGACAGCGAAAAAACATTAGGGGCAAAACTGACAGGATCCCCAAACGTTGGGGTTAGGAAAGTTACTTTTTCCGAGTAAAATTTTAAGAAATGTTTAATAACTAAAAAAGGTGGGAGACACCAGAATGGAAGGTGATAGACGCATGGGAGAAAAAGTGGGAAACATAAAAAGATTGAGCAACACACACTGCAAAAAGAGTATGAGATTCCAAAATATGTTTTTCCCATCATAAATTCCTACAAAACGACCATCACTTCTCTTTTGTACGATGCGAAATAAATGTTTAATTATGCACGCCATCCTCTCTTTAATTAATTAATTGATTAAATCCACCTTTCTATAATTGCCACAGTGTCGTGATGTTTCATTTTCATACCTAATCTGCATTTTCTAATTATTCATCATGTCATTACGAAATATGATAAAAAAAGATGCTCTCTCTTATGGATTCACTGCATATCAATTGAAATTGAAGTCAGTGTAATTCTTATTTTCGTGTAATTTTGGTACAATTCCTTCAAAATATATAATTTTACTTTATTTTTGAAGTAGGACTTACACTAATAATAACCCACTATGAATGGATTAGGGACGAAATTATTATTAATTTTGACAAATATCATCACTAAATAGCCTTGTGAGACTATTTTTCAATATCAATAACAATTTGGTCCCTAATCCATTTAAGGTGATGTTATTTGCCAATATTGATAATAATTTAGTCTCTAATCTATTCATGGTGGGTTATTATTAGTGTAAATCCGTAAAATTAGTGCTTCAAAAATAAAATAAAAATGTGCATTTTAAAGGAATTGCACGGAAGCGAATTGCACCGAATCTAATTTCATATTAATCATATAATTAATTAATTGACGTTTACAAAAACATTAAATTATATTATTTTAAATTTTAGTAATGTAACTATTAACCGAATTCAACATAAAATAAATATACTCAAGTCTAGTAAATATTTTTTAATGTACAATTGCTATAAGAAATATGAGTATTTTTAAAAAAATTTATTTTGACAGCTACTATTAATTGTTAAAAAAATATATTTTTTCAGTAATTAAATTTTGGCCGTTGAAATAAGTATATTTTTTCAACAACTAAATTTTGACTGTCGAATTAAGTTGTTGAAAAAAGTAAATGATAATTTTTTCGACAGCCAACCATTGTCGATAATTGCCAATAATATTATTTTCGACGATATATTTGTCGACGGCGACCGTCGAGAAAAATATCGTTAAGAAAAGTATTGTAAAAAAAATATTATCAACGATTGTTGGCCATCGAAAAGTAATATTATTTTTATTTTTCAATAACTTATTCCGTCGATCAAAATTTAAATGTTCAAAAAATTATCTTTTTCAATTATTAAGTGATCGTCAAAATATAAATTATCAAAAATATTACTCATATTTTTTGTAGTGAATATATTAGGGAAATTATTATTTTACTTATGCTAGCAGTAAGAATTCAATAAAGGTCACAATTAATATTGGATGAGTCTATGATGCAACTTGTTGCATCATGGAATGTAATTTCAACTAATAAGATTATAACACTTGCTATTTTATTGTATCATGCAATGTAATTTTAACTAATAATAAGATTATAACACTTGCTATTTTATTGCATCATGCAATGCAATTGGATCACATCAATAACTATAATTATGCCACATAACTTCTTACATGATGCAACAAGTTGCATCATAAATCCACCCATTAATGTCACTCTCCAAAGTCCAAAAACAGGGGGCCCTCCTAAATTGTAATCAAATTACCCAACATATGCTTCTTTTATATTCACTTTGTAAACAACTTTATTAGCAATTTATTACTTATTAGGCTAAATTACATATACTTTGTTTAAACTATATATATAGGTTATGTGCCTATAGATATTATATTTCCTCCACTATAAGATTTGGTCTAAATTCTTTAGTTAACTTCTTATCCAAAATTGAAAAAAAAAAATATATGTAGGGACATATAAATGATAATTAATGTAAAGTTTAGGGACAAAATATATTACACATAACTAAAGTTCAAAGAGAATTGTTTACATTTTAGCCCGGTAAGTAAACGTCCAGAATTATAATTAAGAATAAGAATTAGAACTTTTTTAAGAGTTAGTTTTTTGAACTTTTCAACAACAATATCAAGGCTAAAGTTAACTCTCATGTCTCAAAACTTTATACTAATTAATTTTCAATTTTATCAATCATTCCTATACTTTTTTTTTTGTGTCAATTTTGTTTCTAATTAAAAGTTTTGAATTACAATCAATTTCATTCTCAAAATTTTAAATTTTGTCTTAACACCTAATATCGTTCAATTTACTGATGAAAAATAATAACGTAACCTAATATTAGTATACATGTAATATTAAAGATACCTCGTCATTCAAAATGACTTGATTTCTTCATATAAACATCAAATCATTCTTTTCATGTTTAGCAATAAGTTAACATTAGTATAATATGTATGTTGTAATGTCATCATTTTCTTTTAATAATTTGGACTAGGTGTTGAGACGAAATTCAAAATTTCAATTACACATGAATATGCATGGTAATTCAATAATTTGATGTTGTTATATATTGATAAATTCATTTTTTGTTAAACAAATTTAAGAGATTGAGGAGTTGTCCTAGGTGATACCTAAGTGCTTAATTCGATACCTTGATAAGCAATCGCAATCCACGTAGTTCGATATTATGAAATGTTCATATAGTGACCGATAGGCGAGAAGGTTACCTACATACAGTACAAGAAAAATGAGTATTTTCAATAACCTATATTTTCGACGGTAACTTATTTGTTAGAAAAAGGTGTTGAAAAAAGATAATAATAGCATTTTTTTACGGTTAGTAATTGTTGATAATACTTTTTTTACAACACTTTTCTCAATGGTATTCTTTTTGCAGCAATCGTCGACAAATGTATTGTCGAAAATAATATTTTGGACAAATATTGACAATGGTTTACCGTAAAAAATACTATCATTGACTTTTTTCAATAACTTATTTTGACGGCTAAAATTTAGTTGTTGAAAAAGTGTATTTATTTCGACAGCCAAAATTTAATTGTTGAAAAAAGTACCTTTTGTTAAAGACGGCCGTAAAAAAGTACATTTTTTCTCCACAATAAGAATTGGAGATGCGGGGTATCGATCCCCGTACCTCTCGCATGCTAAGCGAGCGCTCTACCATCTGAGCTACATCCCCATATATTTCCAATTGCTTAAACGTTCATTATAAAAAGCTTTAGGGACATAAAGTTTGGATGTCAAAGATAGCATGCATGTGCCAAAAAGCATATTGTCACAAGTTTTAAATGCACTTTTTATAATGTCTATACTTTTATTTATAAAAAAATAGTTTAATTAGTCTTATACTCTTATCCTAATTTTAAAACAAAATTAATTTAGTACTTAATCATATCCTATTTATTAATTGATTCTTATTCTTTTTTTTTCGTTACAAAAATGATGGTAAGAAAAGACACTCCAAAATATTACCGATTGAGCAAGATGCTAGTGACATATTTGGAAGATTAAAATAGGTCCAATCCAAATGATTATTACATAAGCCTAAATTGCAAGCAATTTTATTTGATCACAACTATACAACAAGTCTTTATGCCAAGGGATAGGGTGTTCAAAACCAAACAATAAGATCGATGCATCTAAACTAAATCAAACTGATCGAGCATATATAAATCGAACAAAACTTCGGTCTGATATGTTAAAAAATTGAACCAAATCGCATATACTTTTATATATATATATATACACTATATCAAAATTTCCAAATAGCAAGAAGCTAAGGTTTAAATTTTGTTTTTATAATATTATAGTAAATTTAATCTATCTAAAAATTTAAGTTATACGGAATAGAATTATATTTTTTTAATAATAAATTTAAATATGTAAATTTGATAATCTAAAAGTTTCAATCTGCCAAATCAAATCTCTCAAAACCGATCATTTATAGTTTAGTTTCACGCTATAAACTTTCAAACTCATAGGTATATTATTGTATACCTATGAGTGTAAATACAATATATGATTGGGGAACTTGATGAAATAGACATAAAGAAATGGACCTAAATTTTTTCCTATTTTTTTAAGTTAAAACTACCAAAACTGTCCATCAAACATAAGAGATAGATTTAGTGTTGTACAATATCATATAGTAAAATAGAGAGAAAAACTGAAAGTCAGAAGTACTACCCAAGAAGGGAGATTGAATTGGGTAGTAGGAATAATTTATGTTTTCAAAAACTTTTGAGATTCCTTTTTCATAACAAGTTAAAATTTTTGAGGAATTGGCTAAAATTTTGAGGAATTGGATGTAAATGACGGTATTTCCCTCATATATATTTTTATTAATTATTTTTGGTCAAAACTCCAAACTGGTCCCTTATGTTTCCACGAAGTTTCATATTCGTCCTTTATGTTTCAAAAAATTTAAATTGGTCCTTTATGTTTGCAAGAAGTTCCAATTTGGTCCTTCCGTCCACTTCCGTCAAATTCTTAAGTTAACTGCTAATGTGGCGTGCCGAAGTGGACACATAATCTCTCCTACGTGTATCAGATAGCTGACGTGGCCTTAGATACACTAAAAACACTCAAATGACGTCGTTTAAGCAAAAAATAAAATCATGCTGAGAGGACCAATATGAAACTTTAATGAAGCATAAAGGAATAATATAAAACTTCAAAGAAACATAAAGGACCAATATAGAACTTCAATGAAACATAAAGGATCAATATAGAACTTCAATGAAACATAAAGGACCAATATAGAACTTCAATGAAACCTGAAGGACAAATATAAAACTTTTGGGAAACATAAAGGACCAATACAGAACTTTTGAAAGATAAAGGACCAATTTAAAACTTGTGTGAAACATAGAGGACCAAAATGGGCATTTGACCATTATTTTTTGCATTTAGTAAAAGAAAATTATTTACTTAAATATTTAATTATGGGTAATTTTGTCTTTTTACATTACATTTTTTTACCAACTTTCAATTCCATTTTTCATACCAAACACATTTTTCAATTCCAATTCTACATATTTTTTCGACCAAACGCAGCCTTAGGGTGTGTTTGGTAAGTGGAATGAGTGAGGGAATGAGAATAGGAATGGAAATGTCACGTCAATGTGATGTGAATAGAATAAAAGTGGGTAAAACGGTAAAACGATCATTTTACCCTTACATTAAAAGTGGAAATAGAATAAAAGTGGGTAAAAAAGTAAGGACAAAAATATAATTTCATTATATTACAAAAAATACGATTTGTTTGATAGGAAGAATGTATCAGAAAAAAAGCCATTTCCCTTACTTTTTTTCATCAACCAAACCTTGGTGGAGCTCACAAGGGAGATAATGACTAAAGATTAAAGAACATATGAATGATTGTTTTGATTGTGTAGTTATAATAGTATGTCCGTCAACATGATTAGCCTAAACATCGCATGTACAACAATTAAAGTCTTTTTTTCATTAGGTAAGGTCGACTATATGGATTAAACGACGCCAACATATTCTGTTTTTGTACATTTCTATTGTTAGGTTATTTACGGCTAGATCCCTCTTAATCGTTTCTCCTATTGTTTTCTTTAGTTTTTCCCTACCTCTAATTATTAGGCTATCTTCCATTTAATCAACTCTACGTCTCTTTCCTAATACTTATTTACATCTATCTCTTAAAAATTTACATTAACTACTTTACATTACATAACAAAACAAAAGAAAAACATATTCATCACTCTAAGAGAATATATATTCAGTACTCTAAAATCTAAATATATCATCACACTTCACACAAGAATTTATGCCCACCACGTTGTTATTTTCAAACCATACGTACATATCCAACTTTATCTTCATTGTTATGAGATCTTAATTATGAGATCTGATGGACTAACTCGAGTTAGATTAAGGAGAGTCTGATAAACTTCTTGATACTTGTAGTTATTTATATTTAACTTTTATTTTAAAACGGTGTCAAATTTAAACGATCAAATGAGAAATTTTAATAAATATTATTACACTTCTTTCTGGATCTGTAACAACAAAAATTACATTATATTACTCTAGGAACACACTCATTTTTATCAAAATACTATATATACAAAATAATCATTTTTCAAACTTAGTGTTCTTCAAATCATGTTAAAAAAGAATTATTAAAAACAAAATAAATATTAAATTAACAAATATTTGCATTGAAAATGTCAATATTTTTTAATTATTTTCAAAAAATTAAAAAAATACATTTGTCTTCTTCCTTATATACTCTAATCATTTGAAAGATTAAAAAAATGTGTATGGATCTTTTATAGTTCAAAAATAGAACGGCTGTCTTTAGGGGTGAGCAAAACCGATCCAAACCGATTCAACCGATCCAATCCAAACCGAACCGATCAAAACCGACTAGAACCGATTACACATGCGGATGGATTGGTTTTCTTTTTCTAGAACCGATTATGTTCGGTTCGGTTGTTGGATGAAGGTCAATTCCAACCGAACCAACCGATTACAATTTTAAAAATTTTTAAAAATATAAAATATCTAAGTATTAACCCTAATTTCTTTGCTTTAGCCTTCATTCATAGTTTCATTTTCATACAACACCACCACGCCACCGACACCTCAGCCTCAAGCTCTTTTCCCCTCAATCTCATTCACCTGAGTCACCGTCCCATTGTCTCGTCGTCCATTGGAAGTTCCCGTCGGCCATCTCCATTCTCCACTCTCCACCGTTCTTCTTCTTCACTTCTTCTCGAACCGATTTGGTCATTGGAAGCTCAGATTGAGCAAATCGTCGACCCCATCATTCTTCTTCTTCACTTCCCGTCGGCCATCTCCACTCTCAATCGTTCTTCTGCATCATTTGGAAGCTCATTAAGGTGAGCCCATCACCATCCCATTCTCTCAACATCCTCATCATTCTTCTTTTGCCCTCTTTTCTCTAAGCTTTTGTTTTTTAATGTTCACAGGTTCTTTAAGCTCATTTTCTGCAAGGACACACCATAAATTATTCGAAGGATTGTTGATATTCTCGGATCTGGTAAGTTACTATTTTGTTTGATAAATCTTTGTTTTGCCCTCTCTGTTTTGCTCTCTCTTGTTGAACCTGAAGTTGCAAAATATTCTATTAATTATTTAATTACTTTCTCTAATCTCTCGTCTTATAAGTGTTGCCCTCTGTTTTGCCCTCTCTGTAACTGTGTATATATGATGATTATATGTTAATTGATACATATATACATATATTGCAATAGTCCTATTTCCTTGACCTTTACTAAGACACGTGGTTTACACTTGGTTGAGGTTTTATTAAAGTAACTTCATCCATGGCAGGGGTTGACTTGACGGAGGAGGCAGCAGGATATTGGACTGTAATTTTTTGTTAGGAATATTTTTTTAGGATTTATATAGAAGAATTTTTTTTTTTTAATTTTTGTCCAAAAACCGATTATCCGAACCGAACCAAACCGATTATAATCGGTTTGGTTCGGTTTGGTTATGATGCTTGGGCGGATTGGATTGGATGTCGTTCCTGATCAACCGATTAGGTCGGTTCGGTTACCAAACTCATCCAAACCGAACCGAACCGACCATTTGCTCACCCCTAGCTGCCTTTGCACTACAATACATGCAATGTAATCGCACACATCCCAATAAACTTTGTATCATATTTTTTACATATTAAACACATTAACTCATTTCTCATCATATTTTTTGCATTTTCAACACACTTTTATTTACAGTACTTTACATTCCTTCCCCTCCCATCTGTACATTTCTACCAAACATAACCTACATTTTTCTTTAGTTTGGTAATTAATCCTATCAGTGTAGGTCCTTGTTTTTTTTAATCTTATATATCTCTTGATACAAATAGTGAATACAGAATATCCATTTTTTTAAAATTACTATTAATTTTTTTTAAATAAAGTTATCATTTTTTTAACTAAAAAAACAAAGAGATTTTTTAAAAAATTTATTCGTCAAATACATATTTATTTATATATATAATAAATATAAAAATAATTTAATCAAACTGAATAAAATCATAAGTCATAACTATTTATTTTTAGTTTCCTAGGGTGTATTTAGGGTCTTAAATTCCTTCAGCAAAACTTCAAAACTCAATGGGAAGGCCCAATTAGTAAAGCCCATTTCTGAGAGTCTCATTCGTGTGACTTCGAGATGACGTTAGTCCAAGACCTAATCCAAGTTCGAAATTAGATCCAGTGTAATTTTTTTCCGTGCAATTTCGGTGCAATTCTTATAAAATACACATTTTTACTTCATTTTTGAAGTACTAATACGGACTCACACTAATAATAATCCACTATGAATAGATTAGAGACCAAATTAATATCAATATTGACAAATATCATCACCTTAAATGGCTTAAGGACCAAATTGTAATTCATATTAAAAAATAGTCTCACGAGGCTATTTAGTGATGATATTTGTCAAAATTAATAATAATTTCATCTATAATTCATTCATAATAAATTATTGTTAAAGTAAATTTGTAGAATTGTACTGAAATTATACAGATTTGGGCTAATCGACGGCCCAAACGGCGAAGTTTATCAAACAAACCCTAATGTCATTCCATTCGATTCGCTTGTCGCCCTCTATATAATGTAGGTTAACCTGAAACCCTAAATCATCCGCCTCTTGTAAATGGCTCTATCTCCTTTTCGTTTCGTGATCTTCTTCCAACGAGTCTCTACGTTAGTTCTTTCTTCTTGGTTTCCGTAATTTCTGTTTTATATTTTGTGTGTTTGCTTTTCTTCATTGCTATTTGTTTGTGCCTATGATGGCTATAAATATACTCTGAGAGAGTTCTTTTCTGTGATATCAATTTTGATCTGAGGCACACACATATTCTCACTTTCTTCCATTGTGTGAACAATCTCTGAGATATACACTGGTTTTTGCTTTGCATTTGTCTGTTTCAATTGCCATTGATTTCTAGTTTGATGGTTTTTACTTACCGTTCTGGCTTCTGGTAAATGCAACTGATATGTTTTTCTTCCTTCGGTCAGAGGTATCGTTCTGTTCAACATGCACGGGACGTTTTGCGTAGATAAAAAGTTGACCCACGACTCAAACGATTTTTGCACTGTGGGTACAGTGTTTCAATTGTTGAGTCGCGGGGCAACTTTTTAAACTGTGCTGACTGTGTATCTGTCGAGACAATACGGTGCCTTTTTCCAGAGGAAGTCTTCCAAGAAAACCATATCAGTTTTTGTTTGAGGCCATCACTTTTTCGCCACTTTCTTTGTGTTGGCAGTTTCTGAAATAAACTCTAGATTTTGTTTAATTTGTCCTCGTCCAATTGGCATATATTTGTAGATTTATTGATACGTCTTTGGCGTTTTAGTTTTTGACCAATGAACTGCCTTGCATCTATACCCTATGCATATTTTTTGATCTTCTGATTTCTGATTTTTGCCAACGATGACAAAATAGACAGGGACATCAGCACTCCTTTGGAGAATGATGACATAGTCTAATTGGAATCTCTCTGTTGTAGTTATACAGAATCATACTGTTAATCCAGTTAATTAGAAGTATGTTTAAGTTTTTGAATATTTTTATATGAACTTTTGATAGCTGTAAACTGTCTATTAGTAGTGGCTTTGAGAAGCTCGATTATTTTCTATTTGATCTAATGATTGTCTTTCTATGACTTATCTTCTACTTTTTGTCTTTTGGAATTACATTCCGCTTTTGATGCTCTGCTCAAATGTATCTGATGATGCCCCCCAATTTTAACTGTTTGTTTTCTCTGAAATTGCTCTGAAAACCCTGAACTTTTTTGAAATCATAAATTTGTTGCCTTATGTAGGTGGTAAGGAACAGAATGTTCGTAGTCAAATTCATTTTTAACCTTAATTTCTTTTACTCTCTTTACTTCCAAATATATCCCTGCAAATGCGCATGTTTTGTCTAGATAAAAAGTTGACCCATGACTTTCACTGTGGGCACATTGTTTATATCATTGAGTCGTGGGTCAACTTTTTAAACTGATCCTATGTGCATCTTCTGTGTATAATCTCTTAAAAATACTCTTGTTTTTGTTTAATTCGTCCTGGTTGCATTGCTATTGATTTGCACTATACTTTTTATTTACCTCCTGCCTTGGTCTTGTTGTATTGATCTTTGGTCAAAGAATTGCATTGTTGGACATTATACTGTGAAAAGGCTTCTACCTTGTGAGTTGTGATATATGCAAATGATGATAAAATAGACAGGGACATCTGCACTCCTTTGGAGATTGATGACTTCGTCTAATGGGAATCTCTCTGATGCATTTATGTAAAATTATACGGTTCCTCAAATTAATTAGAAATATGTTGTTCAGTTTTTGAATGATTGTGAATTTGTGATGATATCTTCTACCTATCTTTAAAATATCTTTGGCTTTTTTCAGTGACTTGTAATTACTCTCTCCTTTTGATGCTCAGTAAAATGTAAGGTATGACTTCCTCCGATTTTACTATTTTTCTTTGAAATAACAATACGACTCTAAAAACCTTGAAGTTGTTTAGATGGGAATTAATAGATGATATTCTTATTTAACCTTCTTTTTCTTTTCTTCTCTATAGTTCCAAATATATCCTTATGGTACTTTGAGATGTCTGATTTCGTAATATATGATTCTTTAGTAAACTATTGGCCAATGATGTACTCACAACAAAATATTATCAGATATGATTATGATGATAATATCTACATTGTCACTACCTCTGAGGCTTTGTCTTGAGAAATTATCATGTCATGGATCTGCTTGTTTCTCTAGCCATGCATGTTTGATGTTTTCATAGTATTGCAAGGAGTAACAATTAATTGTCTATGGTTTCTGGCGGTGGTGCCTTCGTGTTTTTGTAGTCTTCGTTTGTACTGGTTTTCTACTGAACTTTGTTCTTTTAATTTACATGATTTTCACAAAATTATAATAATTGTGTATGGGTATAATTGATGCTTGATTTAATCAGATCTACTGGTAACTTGTGATGGAATTGTTTCCGTATATTTGAATGTTGGATTTGTTGAAGCCTGATGGAATTGTCGCCATCTAATGTTTGATGTGCTGTGGTTGGCACAATTTATAATCATAGTTGCAACATTATTTTTAAACATAGAAGAGAAGATTGAATTTTCCTTGAAGAAGCTACTATGGTGGTGAGGAACCTGCTTGCTCCCGACATCCATGGAAGATTCTGCCCAAGAGTAGTTAGGAAGCCAGGTGAGCCTGGTGTTTGGGCCCGTTGTTTTTTGTTTGTTTCTTTTCCTTATTATAAAAAATAGATTTTTTTCATGGAATGGATATGTATGGTGTGACTTAGAATTTCATTCTACTTTTGATGCTCTGCACAAATGTATGCTACAATTTCCTCTAATTTTATTTGTCTCTCAAAAAGTCAAATTACTCTTTTGGTTCTCAAGGTTTACACTAAGTTTAATATTGGTCTTCAACGTTTCAAAAAGTTATTTTAGGTCCTTAACGTTTTTTTTTGTCAAAATCTGTCCTCCAGCGAAACTACGTTTGGTTTTTTTGGTTATATGCTGACGTGGAAGACTTATGTGGCACACACTCTCTCATACGTGTCATATTTGGATGATATGACACCCCTCTCTAGAGCTGAACACGGTTTGGGTTGGTTTGGGCTATGGGCGGATTGGTTCTGGCTGGAGTAAAATATGAGCGGGTTGGGTTGGTTCGGGCTACTAAAAATGCATCAATCAACCCAAACCAACCCAAACCAATCACTGGCTGTTGGCGGTTTTAGTTGGTTCGGGTTGGCGGGCCAATTAATTTTTTCTTTCTTTCTTTCTTTCTTGATTTATTGAGCAGCACTAGTCAAAATTTTAAAAATGCTTAATATAAAATAAAATATAATTTAATAAATTATATTTCATAAAATTTTTAATATTACATTTCATTCATCTTTTTTTAAATTTATTTGAATTATGATTAATCTAACTAGTTGTGATCTTGTTATTTGAAGTTTCAATGCATTATGCACATAATATATTTATAATTCAACTATGTGGTTATCTGATTAATTTTATGATTGGAGAGATTTGTGTGTCATAGAAGAATATTTTAAAATCAACTTATCAAATAAATTTTTAATCATAAATGTATATAAAAAAACTAAAAAGTAATTTTTGGCTGTTTGGTTCGGTTTCGACGGGCTTAATATTGATAAAAATCACAACCCGAACCGCCATGGTTCGGGCTGAAAAATTTCAATCCAAATCAACTTGCCAACCTGAACCAAACCAACCCAACATGGCGGGTTGGCGGACCAGCCCGAACTAGTGTTCACCCCTACCCCTCTCACTTCAATTTAGCAAAATGACGCTGTTTTGCATCATTTCTCTCTTATTCGAACTCAGCAAAACGTCATCGTTTTTGCTGAGTTGGAGTGAGAGAGGGTGTCATATCATCCAAATATGACTCGTAGGAGAGAGAGTGTGCTACATAAACAGACGGAGTTACGCTGGAGGACCAATTTTGACCTAAAAAAAACGTTGAAGACCTAAAATAATTTTTTGAAACGTTGAAGACCAATATTAAATTTGGTGCAAACGTTGAGGACCAAAAGAGTAATTTGGCCTCTCTGAAATTACAATATGACTCTGAAAATCAATAACTTTTTCAGATGTGTAATAATAGAGGTGATTCATTTTCAACCTTCTCTTTACTTCTAAATATATCCTAAAAGTATTAATTGTGAAGATATCTGATTTCATAGTTCAAGATACTTCAGTAAACTATACTCACATCAAAATATTATCAGATATGATTATGATGATAATATCTACATCGTCACTACCTCTGAGGCTGTGTCTTGAGAAAATATCATGTCATGGATTTGCTTGTCTCTGTAGTCATGCATGATTGATGTTTTTGTAGGATTGCAATCAGTAATAATTAATCGTGTATGGTTCTAATTTGCACCTGATTTACTCAGCTCTACCGCTAAGAATGGAATTGTGGCCATGGAAACACAAGACCAATGTTTGATTTATGAACAAATATTTGGAATGTTGGATGGGTCTTGTTGGGACTTCTAGGACCCTTCATTGGTTCATGAGCATCCTTTTGTTTTGCACGGGAGATTTTGCATAGAAAAGAAATGGGATTAGTTAGTCAGCTTGAATGTTGTACAATTTGAATGTGCGTTAGTCCAGCAGATGAGTTGAGTTGTTTAAATTTAGTTGTGGTGATTTTATATTTAAATTGACAAAACTAATAAGAATGTTTTGTTTATACTGGTTAGTGCTGAAATGATCTGACATAATTAAATTATGTGATGCAGCATATGTATTTTAAGTATTTTTCTGTTAGCTAGCTACCAGAAAGCCTAGAACAAAAGGGTGGCTAACTCTTTTTATCATTAACAGCTCCATAGTCCATTCCAAGAAATAAAACCAGAACTACTAACCCCTTGCCTATCCTCCTCCAAAAGTACAAGCTTGTGCAAAGGAAGGAACTTTAGGATACAAAGTCAAAGCTCCAAAGATACAAATTTGCAAGCTTGTCAGCACAACTATTTCCTTCCTTTTGCGAGTGAGTGATGCACACTTCAGGAATAAATGATGATTAACTGCAACCAATGAATCTGGTAGGGGTTTTCCATTTAATCTGTATCACAAATAGTGTACCATGAGGAATTCCCAGAGGAGAAACAATATCCTTAGTAGCATTAATTGGTAGGCAGGTCCATATAAAATACTTTAACATGTTATAACAATTTAATTTCGAGATCAACTTAGTGTTCGAAAGTAAAGGTAGATTGAAGGTTGGGGATTAAACGTTTGAAGTTAACAAGTAGGCTGACTTTAGATTGAAGTTAGCACTAACATCATACTTCCAGACCTTTACATCAGCTCTAGAAGTGCCTCTGAAGCAAGGGACAGCATTGAATTGATCCCTAAAATTTTGCAGTACATCAATAGAATACCCCATCTCCAAGTCCCAAAAGATTCATAAAAATCAGCAAATGAAGGATTCCTATCCACCCCCATGTTAGCTAGCTAGCTTCTTTCGTTCTTGTTCAGCTCTTCCAAATATGTAGAATTCCCATCTCATTTGATTCTTGCTTCTGGGTCATATTTTGAATTATGGAATCTTAATTTTCTTAGAAAATCTTAAGTATCACATTTCATATGATTTGTATGAATAATTTTAAAATTGTTGTTGATAGCTGATCATTATGTGTATGATGCCCTGTTTAAAAAATAGGTGATGAATTGGTCGTGGCATGATACATTTGAAGAAAGAGTGTATAACAACAAATATATAGTCTGAACATTGAGGATTCTAAAGCTATAAATTGAAAGAGTGTGTTGAGGAAAATTGAAACAGTTCCTTGCTGCAAAAATCTGAATATTGAGGATTCTAAAGCTTGATTTCCACTGAGTCAATATATTCAAATGGCTACGGAAATTGCAATGTCATGACGAATAAAAAACTTTTTCTGGATTTGTTAAAACCCAGTCTTCTTCTCTGCAATTATTATATACTCAATTCAGTTTTTGAAATCAATTCATTATTTATAATATAATAACATGACATATATATACATACCTGGTGTATGGTACAGAGGACAGTGCCTTTAAGGATCATAGTTATCAACAAGATAAACTGTGTTACCATTTGTACACAGTGCAACCGTTGGAGTGGAGCACAAGAGATTTCATCCATATTGTTTATCTTTCTCTTTTACTATTACTATTACTATTATTATTATTATTATTATTAATGTTCCCTCCACAATAGTAAATCTTTGCCATTGATTGATTCTGCTAGCTCTATCTGCAACCTCTGTATAGGGAGAAGGACAAGGACAAGTCTTAGTTCATTATTCTCTAGCTACCTTATTTATATATATGGTATTGTCTTCAACACCCATTAGAGTATTGAATAATAAATATCCAACAATAGCACTTGTGGAAATATGAATGCATATATATAATATAGTATTTGAAGGAAAAAGACAAAAAAAAGTGGAAAAGCTTCGGATTAATTAATTAGTCCTCATCTTAATTAGTGTGATGACATCATTTCTCATTAAAGCATGTTTATTGCATGGTTAAATGTCCATTTTAGTCCTCTATGTTTCACCCAAGTTCTAAATTGGTTTTATCTTTTAAAACTTTTATATTGGTCCTTTATGTTTTTCGTAAGTTTATATTATTCTTTTAGGTTTTATTAAAGTTTTATATTGGTCCTTTATGTTTCATTGGAGTTTTATATTGGACCTTTATGTTTCATTTGAGTTCTATATTGGTCCTTTATGTTTCATTAAAATTTTATATTGGTCCTTTATGTTTCATTATAGTTTCATATTGGTCCTCTCTGCATGGTTTTATTTTTGGCTTGAACGACGTAGTTTAGGTGTTTTTGGTGTATCTAAGGCCACGTTCTGATACACGTAGGAGAGATTATGTGTCCACTTCGGCACGCAACGTACGGACTTGGACGGAAGGACCAATTTAGAACTTCTTGGAAAGATAAAGGATTAATTTAAAACTTTTGAAACATAAATGACTAATTTAAAAATTAAGTGAACATAGAGGACCAAACTGAATCGATTAAAAAGAGATGGTAATGGGTCTTGGATTCATTGGTGAGGGTGCCAGTCTTAAGAGCAGATTTATGGGCTATCCTTTTAGGTCTCAAAGTGGCTCACCAACTACAGTGCACCTAAGTTATTATTGAAGTTGATTCTTCAATTGCCATTTCTTTCATCTGTGATGATAGTTTGTTTATGCAGATCAATTGCCATTTCTTTTTTCTGATTTTCGTTTGAACCACATCCAAACAAGCACTTTTGGTCCAAGAAATGCTTGTGTGGTTCACTAGCCAAACAAGCACTTTTGGATCAATCTATGTTGTCTTTGTATCCAGTTATGCCATCTTTTGTTTCCAACTGTTCTTTGGCAGATTTAGTTGGGATCTGTTTTCCGACAAGTGTTGCTGCTGTTTCTCATTTGTTGCAAGCCATGATGGCATTACTGCATAACCTTCATCATTATTTTAGATATAAATTGTAGTTGACAATATTCAAAACCAAGGTAACGTATGATGCAAGGAAAGAACCTCCATCCACAAAGGAGTAAATCTTCTATTAAGAAATAAATTTTTCAAAATGGGAGAAGCAACCTAAACCTCTGATTGACATTATTTACACAATTTGCGTGAAGGTATTGATGGGTTTTTTCAAGAAGTTAAAGACAATTGGTACAGTCAGTTCTTCCTATTGGAGGACTAATAGACACCAAAATTAAGCCAATATATGCATATTCTTGAAGTTTCATAAAAACTAAGAAAAAGTATATATATATATATATATATATATATATATATATATATATATATATATTCAACTCCCCTTGTGTTATTATCTTTAGAAATACAAAGAGCTTGTTTGTATATGCTTATTTTTGTAATACCATGATCATCATTTAGACAAGAAAGCTTGTAATTTCTCATGAACTTGGAGTCAAACAAATGAAAAGAGTCACAAAGACTTGGTGGGAGAGAATAGATTATAAAAAAAAAAAATGTGGTTTTGGTATTGTCCATTTGGTAATTTGGCCAACTTCAAAAATCCATAACTTATTCTAGAAAGCTCCAAAAATCCCAAAATTTTTGTGACATATATAGATACAATATCTAATTGACTGCAAAATTTTAGCTCAAAAATCGTACGTTTGACCCCTTAAAATTAAATTAAACAGTAAGGGCTAACAATATCATCACAGCATACCAAATAGCTGTAAGATCTTACCAAAATTTTATATGTGGATTCTGACTTGTGATACATGCAAATGATGAAAAAATAGATAGGGATATCAGCACTCCTTTGGAGATTGATGACTTAGTCTAATGGGAATCTATCTGATGGTGATGATAACTTTAACCTATCTTTGATCTTTCTTTGGCTGTTTTTGTCTCATAGATAAAATCATCACTCATTAATGTTGCACTTTGCCGGGATGTACCTATTACTAATAATTGTAATATAAAATTAAGATATAATATTAATTGCAAGGAAGGTGAGACATATAGAACCACTGTGTTTAACAATAACCTACCAATCTTGGTCCAAGAAAGGAATGCTCTCTTCATTGCCTTCAACATAATGTTCAGTTCCATAATTATTGACCACTTTCTTTTCTAAACAAATATAGCAAAACACACATGAAGATTTTCATGAGAGGAGACAACCCTTATGTACCCTTTTTAAGAGGGTTCAACTTTCTAAGCTTTCTTTTCTCCAAAACTGTCATAATTATTTTAGATATGAATTTTTGTTGTCATTCTTCTCAAATTTTGGGGAAGGGAAAAAATTTTGGGGAAGCAACTTAAATCTGGTTTGAAATTCAATCCTCTCAAATTTGCTGAAGTTATTATCGGAATCATTGTAGTTAAAGGCGCTCGCCTTAGCACGGCGAATCGTTTTTTTAGCCCAGCGCCTCTCAGAACTTGAGAGGCGTCAGGTTCAAAGAGGCGCTCGCCTACCTTATTTCTCCCATGTCCAAAAGGCAAGCGCCTTAGATGCCTCACTGAAATATTAGGTGTGGAATGTTGTTCTGTTGTTTTAGATGACAAATATTATGTGTGCATTAATTAAATAAGTTAATGATATGCAGTATTGGGGAACATGAGTCAGAACATGGGGTAAATTTCAAGGTAGTGAGTCAGAACTTAGAACATGTGTCATGGGTGGAGTTCATGATAGAGGGTTGGGAAAAATGTGTCAGAGCCTGTGTCAAGTTATAGAGTTCATGGTAGTGGGTTGAGGAAGATGAGTCAGAATATCTGTCATGCTATAGAGTTCATGGTAGTGGATTTGGTGTGTTTTACTCCTAGCATATAAGTTATTAGAAGATTTGTTACAAACTATAATTCCTTAATGATTTTAGTATCTTATGACTTGATACTTATCATATTAGAACTTAAAATAGATAATTTATATTTCAAATGTTATTACAAACTCTCATCTTTTTATGGCATATTCTCAAAAAAATTTCCTATTATAATGTCTTAGTTCGCTCGGGCGTGCGCCTTTCTATCGCCTCTCGCCTAAGACGTTTTTGGGGCTTGATGCCTTAAGAGCGTTTTTCGCCTTTGATTACCTTAATTGGAAGCACTGAAAGTATTTCTCTCTACATAATGAGAGATCAATTTTGCCCAAGTTTGATTCCCCTCCTGTTTAACCCTCCAACAGAGTGGATTTGGTGTGTTTTACTCCGTGCAACATCTCTCGCTTAATGGGATAATGGGATGGCAGGGCTTTTTGGTTGGTGTATTGAGGTTAATGAGATTTGAAAGTAAGATGATTCATCTCAAATTAACAATTTTATTGAGGTGACTAAACTCATGTGTTTGGTACACTTCATCACATTATAAAATGAAACCTTAGAGATCATAGTTTATGATCCATAAAATAAAATAAAATAAGCCATAACATTCATTGATATATTTGAATATGATTAGGTTCGTTACTTGTACACGTTTTCCCTAAAATAAATCAAGAGAGTTTCATGAAGCAGAGGATTGTGAAAACAAACGAATACCTAAAGAGGTTAATAAAGAAAAACCATGAGAAAGCAATAATACATATCATATTCAAATGTATCATTGAAAAAAATATATATATCCAATTTTGAATTGTGGGATCCTTCCTCCTTTTCTTGAATGCTGTGTTCCTTATAGCATTATTAAACGAGAGATTCATCTTATTATCTCTAGTCATGCTCTTGATCAAGAAGAAGGGTATGAGTAACCTATACATGTGATTTGGAAATTTTGAACAACTAAAAATTATGAAAATATGAATTGTTTGTTGTTTTTTTTTAATTTGACTATTAATACATATATTAAATTGATTCAATTATCACTCACTGATTAGTTGAGTAGTGGCGACGGAATAAATCTATTTGCGATTTAAATTTGCGTATTAATCTTTTGGATTAGGTCCGAGTGCTTTTTCTTGCTACTATTTTTATGATAAAAAAATATGAAAATTGATTGGCAATAAATAAGCATATATTATAATTTTTAATTATGACTATATACACAATTTGATCCCTGAAAGATTGGGTCGTTACACAATTTGGTCCTTCCGTCATACCCAGTTAAATGCACTTAACGGAATTGCTGACATGGCACGTTAAATGCACACGTGGCCTGTTAAGTGCTGACGTGGACTTACTTACATGGCAGAAAACAATAACATATACACAATTTGGTCCCTGAAAGATTTTAAAATTAACATTTTCGTCCCTGAAAGATTGTTCCGTTGGACAATTTGGTCCTTCTATATCTTTGAATTATTTATCATGAAAAATATTATTTAGTTAAAATAACCTGAATATATAAGACTACTATTTTTTTTAAAAAAAAATATTTATTTTGAGTTAAAAAGGGTAAAATTATTAATACGTATTTAACTATTTATTTATATAAATGAATGAAACTAGACCTAGTCCCAGTTTTGATTTAGGCTATTCATTAGCCCCAAACTACGCAGTTTATGAAACAAACCCTAATTTCATCCCTAAGATTCGCTTGTCGATCTCTATATAATGTGGGCAACCAGAAACCCTAATTCATCCTCCTCTGCAGATTGGCCTCTATGTCCTCTTCGTCATTGCTATTCTCTGTTTGATCTGAGGCACCCACTTCTTCTCTGCTTTCTTTTGATTCTATGAACAATTCTCCATCCAAAAGCACCTCATGGGAATGTAAGGACCCTTCCTTCGGTCAGAGGCATTGTTCTGTCCAGCATGCTATGGAAGTTTTGCGTAGATAAAAAGTTGACCCACGACTCAAACGATTCTTGCACTATGGGTACAGTGTTCCAATTGTTGAGTCGCGGGGCAACTTTTTAAATTGTGCCGACGTGATTCTCCTGTGTGTATGCTGAGACAAAATGATGCCTTTGTGCTGAGGAAGTCTTTTTCCCCCCACTCTCTTTCATTGTGTGGATAGTTTCTGAAATATACTCTGACTTTTTGTTTTATTTGTCCACATTCAATTGCCATTGATTTGTAGGTTTATGGTTTCTGTTTAAGGCTTTGGTGGTTTAATTTTTGACCAATGAATTCCATTGCATCTATACACTATGCATATGTTTTGATCTTCTGATTTCTGATTTATGGTTTTTGATTAGTTTTTATGATCTTGTGGTTACTGTATAACTGTCTATTAGGTCATAGTATTGGCTTGGTGAAAGCATGATTATCTTCTATTTGATCGGATGATTGTCTTTCAATGTCCTATCTTGTATTTGGCGTCACTTGGAATTACATTCTACTTATTTTAAAAACAGATATGATTCATTTTTATCCTTTCCTTCTTATCTTCTCTTTACTTGCAAATATTATCCTACAAGTTATAATTGTGACATTTATAGTGACATTTGGTTTCAAAGTACAAGATACTTCATGTACTCTCATTGATATATTATCCAATATGATTATCATGATAACATCTCATTGTCACTATCTCTGAAGCTCAGTCTTGATCTCTCCAGCCATGCATGATTGATGTTCTGATTGTATTGCATGTAGAAAGGATTTGTTGCCATATGATGAACAGATATTTTGAACGTTGGATATGTTGAAGCCTGATGGCTACTGTGCTCCAAAAGTAACCTCATCTAATGTAAGGACGCCTCCTTGGATCAAAGGCAAGTAGATACAACAAGTGTTTTGGATCGGCCGAGATGTACTGAATGAAATAGTTTTGTACTAGTGTTCAATTTGAATGTTGTTCATGTATAATTTGACTGGGCGCGCTTCAATGTTTTGTTTAAATTTATTTGTGATGATCTTTAGAATTAACTAAAATAATTATTAGCAAAGATTTGGTTATATCGTTTAGTGCATAAATTATGTTGCCAAACATGAATTTATATTATTGAAAGCTTCAACGAGGGCTCTTCAATGTTTGAGCTAGCTTCTCTTCTTGTTCAGCTCTTTATATTTTGAGGTTTTCCCTCAAATTTCATTCTTGCTTTTTGGTTATTTTTCGCATTATGGAATTTTAATTTTACCCTTTAAAAAATTGATGATATGAAAAGTAATATGTATTATTAATAGCCAGGAAGGAGTAACATATATATCCACAATGTATTTAACAATGACCTCCCAAATCCCAATCTTGGTCCAAGAAAGGAATACCCCCTTCATTGCCCTCAGCATAATGTTATGTACCATAATTGAACACTTCATTTTCAAAGCAAATATTGCAAAACTAACTTGAAGCCTTTCATAAGGGGAGACACACTTATTTACCCTGTTGAGAGTGTTCAACTTTTCTAAGCTTTCTTTCTCCAAAACTTTAATCATTGTTTTAGATATTAATTTTAGCTGTCAATTTTCAAAACCAAGGAATCATATGATGCAAGGAAACAACCTCCATCCACAAAAGTGATAATTTTCTATTAAGAAAGGGAAAAATTTTCCTAAAACAGAGAAGTAACCTAAACCAGGTTGGAAATTGAATCATCTAATAATTAACGTAATAGGGTTGGTTCAAGTTGAAAATAATTTGGTATTATTTAAGTAAAGTTTTGGATTCAAAATTTTATTAATGCAGCTATCGTCGAGGCAGTGTCTTAAACATTGAAAACTAAAAAAAAAAAGATGATTCAATAATTTATTACATAAAATGATAATGGGATGTAGAAATTTTTTGTTGGTGTATTGGGCTTAATGTGATTTGAAAGTGTAAGAATATGGGTAGTCCACCTTAGTGAATTAATTGGACATAAAACTCAAACCCAATTGGTATTAGAGCAAATTGTGCAAATAAAATAGTAAGTGGGTTTATAATTGTAATTTGCTCCTTAATTGAATTAAAAACGTGGAGAGAGCCTTTTATTCGTACATTCAAAATATTTTCCTGACAAGTAAAGAAAGAAAGTTTTCTCTCTTCTCTCTAGTGTTTAGCTATATGAAAGACTCCGATTTCCAACGGAAGGTAAAATGATTCAATAATTTATGCCTAAACGTCTATTTTGATCCTCAATGTTTGCATGAAATTTAATGTTAGTCCTCAATGTTTCAAAAGTTTAATGTTGGTCTTCAAAGTTTTTATTTTGGTCGATTTTGGTCCTCAAGTGTAACACCGTTAGTTTTTTGCCGTTAAATGATGACGTTGCATGCTTATATGGCACACTCTCTCTCCCACATGTCATATTTTAATGACATGGCATGACACATCATTGCCACGTTACCCCACATTGCCACATCATCATCTTCTCTCCTTCATCTTCATCATTATCATCATCATCTGGGGTGACGTGGTAGTGATGTGTCATACCACGTCATTAAAATATGACACGTAGGAGAGAAGGTGTGCCATATAAGCATGCCACGTCATCATTTAAAGGCAAAAAGTTAACGGTGTTACACTCGTGGACTAAAATTGGCCAAAATAAAAATTTTGAGGACTAACATTAAACTTTTGAAACATTGAGGACCAAGATTAAACTTCATGCAAACATTGAGGACCAAAATAGTACTTTAGCTATAATTTATTGGGTTGGACTTACATTGAAAGTTTTATTGACGTGGTCAAATTAATGTATTTGCACACTTTATCACATAAAATGATATCCAAGATATCTTAGTTTATGATGGATAAACTTCGGCAATTTCACCATTTATCCTACTAAGAAAATAAAAATTCCTAAAATTCCTCCTTACAAAAAGTTACATCCAAAATATTTTATTTTTTAAAAAAAATACTTATACTTCATCCTACCTTCGGACAAACTTCACATTGGACGAACTAGGTGTGAATAGTCACATCATGTGACCTTCCTGCAGCAACGTACCCACACCCCACACCCACCCCATTAACACCTAAAACCAATTCCCAATTCCTCATTTAAATTGTGAACCCGCAGCTTGAGCTTCAGCTTCGTCTTCTTCCTCCTCTAATCTATTTTGTCTTCAACCATTGGAGCTGAGTGGATCTTGTGGTGGGGCACTTTTCTTGTTTTTGTGGTGGTCCCAAAGTTGGAGTTATCCAAATCATCATTTACAAGTATTTTTTTATATGTTAAATTTTTTTTTTTGAAAGTTAGAGTGGTCCCAAAAGATTTATTGAGTGGGTTTGTTGTGATGGACATGTTGAAAAACCTACTACTTCTTCTCCTTCTAAATTTCATATTTTGCTTTTTTTTTGAGTGGGTTTATTCATTTTGTGATTTTTTAATATGATATGGTATTCTTAAATGTGGTATTGTTGAATGAGGTTATCTTGTCTAATTCAAGTTATAGTGGCTTTGATGAGGTTGAATGTGATATTGTTGTATGAGGTTGAATGCCTATTGTTGAATGTATCATTACAAGTTGAATGTGTTATTGTTAAATGTGCATGTTGAATGTGGTGGTATTTGGATATTTAATTGGATGAATGTAGCATGCTGAATGTGGTTTATTAGGCTTTCAGGTGGGTTTAATAATAGATTTTTAGTTTTTTTTTATAATTCATCCTAGTTCGTCTGGCACCTGCGCAGGCTGACAAAATCGGACGAACTATAGGTATTTTTAAAATAAAAAAAATATGAACCCTAGTTCGTCTAATTATTAGACGAACTATATGGGAAAAAAGACAAAAATAAAATATTTTAAACATAACTTTTTGTAAGGAGCATTTTAAGAATTTTTATTTTCTTAGTAGGTAAACGGTGAAATTGCATAAAATAAAATGAACCAATACTTTCGAATATGATTAGGTTTGTTACTTTTACACATTTTTCCTTTATCAACCTCTATAGATACTACTAGTTGACTCATGAAGCTCTCCTAGTTTGGTGTCTTCTTCCTTTGAGATCTCTGAGACATAACAATACATGGCCTTAGGAAAACCACATTTTGGATTTCAATTCATTCATGCTTACTTCTCGCCGAGTATGGTTTGTTCACTTATTGGGCAATTCAATATTCTTACAATGAGATTTCCCAGAATAAAGTTATGCTTGAAATTCAAAGGAAGAAGACAATGAACCAAGAAAGCTTCATGAAGCAGAGGATTGTGAGAACAAACTAATAGCTAAAAATGTTTATAAAGGAAAGGTATGATGAGAAAGCAATAAACCCCATCATATTCAAATGTATCATTCAAAGAATTCAATTTTGAATTGTGAGGATCCTTCCTTTTCTTGATCAAGAAGAAAGCCATGAGACTTCAGACTACTCTTTCTCTCTAGTGTGTATTTGCTGTGTACTAATAATTTGTTTAAATAAATTTATTTCGATTTAAAAATGATAAAATTATTATTATTTTTAAATTATATTGGTCAAATATGTATTTATTTATATAAGTGAATGAACCTATAAATTTCTTATCTTTTATTGGAGAGGAGTGCTGGTTTTTTTATTTATTTTACTCTAAATAAAATATGGGGCCTGTTTATTTATTTATATTTTCCTTTCCTTTTTTTTTGATAAAATATATTTTTCTTTCTTTAGGTTATGCTTGGTGTAAATGCACAGATGTAAAGTACTGTAAAGAAAATACTGTAGAATAAAAGAAAGTACTGTAGAGAAAAGTGAGGAGAGAGATAGAGAGAAAAATTAAGAGAGAGAAAAAGTATGATAAAAAATGTGTTTGGTATATATAAAATATAATATAAAATTTTTTTGAGAATCATAAAATTACATGTAATGCACTGTTTAGTAAGGGCTAAAGTACTATTTTGGTTCTCAATGTTTACATGAAGTTTAATGTTGGTCCTCAATGTTTCAAAAGTTTAATGTTGGTCCTCAAAGTTTTTTCTTCGTGTCGATTTTGGTCCTCGAGCATAACACCATTAACTTTTTGCCGTTAAATGATGACGTGTCATGCTTATATGGCACACCCTCTCTCCTACGTGTCATATTTTAATGATGTGGCATAACACATCACTGCCACGTCACCCCAGATGATGATGATGATGATAATGATGCTGATGAAGGAGAGAAGATGATAATGTGGCAATCTGGAGTGACGTGACAGTGATGTGTCATGTCACGTCATTAAAATATGACACGTAGGAAAGAGGGTGTACCATATAAGTACGACACGTCATCATTTAACGGCAAAAAGTTAACGGTGTTATGCTCGAGGACCAAAATCGACCCAAAAAAATAACTTTGAGGACCAACATTAAACTTTAGAAACATTGAAGACCAATATTAAACTTATGCTAAAGACCAAAATAAACACCATTTAGTAAGTATACAAACGTGCCTTAGCATCACGTAAACTTGTTCAGCAAAACTGCAAAACTCAATGGGAAGTCCCAATTCTTAAAGCCCAAGACCTATTCCTAATTCTGATTTGAGCTAATCATCGGCCTAAACGACGCAATTTATCAAACAAACCCTAACCCTAATTTCATCCATTAAATTCGCTTGTCGCCCTATATATAAAGTGGGCAACCTGAAACCCTAATTCATCCGCCTCTGCCGATTGGCCCTGCCTCTTCAATCTTCCTCCAATGTCTCTTTACGTTTCTGAGAAACAAATTTTCTCTTTGACGGCTATAAATATACTCAGAGAGGCTCTTTTCTATCATATCGCTTTTGATCTGAGGCACCCACGTTTTCTTGGAATGTAAGGACCCTTCCATTGGTCAGAGGTATCGTTCTCTCTAACATGCACGGGAGATTTTGCTCAGATAAAAAGTTGACCCACGACTCAAACGATTTTTGCACTGTGGGTACAGCGTTTCAATTGTTGAGTCGCGGGGCAACTTTTTAAATTGTGCCGACGTGAATCTTCAGTGTATATGGCGAGACAGAACGATGCCTTTGATCTGAGGCACTCACCTTTTCCGCCCACTTTCTTTCATTGTGTGGATAGTATCTGAAATATACTGCGGTTTTTGTTTATTTTGTCCTCATTCAATTGCCATCGATTTCTAGTTTGACGTTTTTTATCGACGGCTTTGGTTTTTTAATTTTTGTCAAATGAATTGCATTGCATCTATACACTATGGATATGTTTTGATCTTCGGATTTCTGACAGGTATTCCTTTGGAGAATGATGGTTTAGTCTAATGGGAATGTTTATGTTGCAGTTTCTGTTTTTGGATAGTTGTTATGAACTTGTGATTACTGTATAACTTTCTATTAGGTCTTAGCAGTGGCTTGGAGGAAGCTCGATTATCTTCTATTTGATCGGATGATTGTCTCTCAATGACCTATCTTCTATTTGGTGTGACTTGGAATTGCATTCTACTTTTGATGCTCTGCACTATTGTATCACACGATGGCCCCCAAATTTACTATTTGTTTTCTCTGAATTAACTATACGACTCTGAAAACCCTGAGCTTATTTGGAAATAATAGAGGTGATTCATTTTTAATCTTACAAGTTTTAATTGTAACATCTGGTTTCAAAATATAAAATACTTCGGTAAGCTATTGGCCAATAATGTAATAATATTACCATATATGATTATGATGATAATGTGTCGATTGTCACTACCTCTGAGGCTGTGTCTTGAGCAAATATCTAGACTTGTCATGGATTTGCTTGTATCTGTAGTCATGCATGATTGATGTTTTGATTGTATTCCAAGGAGAAAGGATTTGTTGCCATTGGAACGCAAGACATATATTTGATGTTCTATATGATGAACAAATATTTGAGTGTTGGATATTGTGCTCCAGAAGTACCCTCATGGAATGTAAGGACGCCTCCTTGGGTCAAAGGCTCAATTGTTTTGCAGAGATAAAGTGTTGATTCATTGATTACCTTATGACTGTGTGATTTAGAATTACATTATCTGCCGTGGAACACACCGCCTGTCGTGCAAGGTCAATGATTGGTGGGTCTCTTTGGGACTTTGACGCTTCCTCGATTGGAAAGCAACTTTTTGTACTTGAATGAAAGTTTTATACTGGTCTACAATTTGAATGTTGTTCATGTAATAATTAGACTGTGTGTGTTAGTCCAGCTTCAGATGATTTGTTTAAATATATTTTGAATTAATGGAAATAATTATTAACCAAGATTTGTCTATGCCGATTTGTGCATAAATAATGTGACCCAACATATGAATTTAAGAATTTTTCTGCTAATAAAAGCTTCAACGAGGGCTTGTCAATGTTTGATCTAGCATTCTTTCTTGTTCAGCTCTTTATATTTTGAAGAATTTTAATTTTGTTATAAAAAGAGATATGATGAAAGTCAATATATAAAATTAATAGCATGGAATGAGAAACATATAGAACCACTATGTAAATTTAACAATGACCTCCCAATCTTGGTCCAGGAAAGGAATAGCCCCTTCACTGCCTTTCATGAGGGGAAACACACTTATTTACCCTTTTAGGAGTGTTCAACTTTTCTAAGCTTCCCTTTCTCCAAAACCATAATCATTATTTTAGATGAGTTTTAGGACCCGTTTGTTTAGTTTAAAAAAAAGGAAGGAATGAGTGACGGAAATTCCATTGAGACACATTGTTATAAAGAAAAAGAAAAAGCATCTAAAAAATTATGATTAATTTTTTAAAAAATTAAAATGTAAAATATCCATTATATTTTTGATTTTATATAATTATAATTTTTTTTAATATTTTAATAAAAGTGGTAAAGTGGTAATTTTAATACATTCTCATTTTATTTTTATTCCTAAATTTTTACTATCAAACACACTAAACTCATTCTCATTCTCTTTTCCTTTTTGCGTCCAGAATGTACCCTTAATTGTCAATCAAGATATCTTATGATCCAAGGAAAGAACCTCCATCCACAAAAGAGAAAATTTTGTGATCCTAAGGGAAAACTTTCCCAGAAGGGAGAAAACTTGAAATTACTATTTTGCACACTAACTTTCACTTCGGTTGAATTTGATTAAAGTGCGGGGTAAAAGGTTGGAGCACTTTCAATCTCAAGTATAAAAGTTGAAAAACCCATCAATACCTACACACAAATTCTGTTAAAAATAAAGCTTCATGAAGCAGAGGATTGTGAAAACAAACTATTGGAGGACTAATAGACACCAAAATTAAGCTAATATATGCATATTCATGAAGCTTTCATCAAACTTAAGAAACTCTATACATATTTAACTACCCTTGTATTGTTTTCCTTAGAAATACCAAGTCTAAATCCTTGATTATGGACACAATAGTAAATTGGTTATTGTATAAAACAATGGCATGCACTTTATAAAATTCCCCCTTCAGATTATCCTTCATTACTGGACTGATAAAAAGAAGAGAAAAAACAAAATTTTAGAACACAGATAACTCTTAAGCCAAACCATACTTCCCTACAAATGGTAAATTACTAATGTTATCTAACATATATAAACAATAAAAGGACAATATCTTTTGCTTTTTGGTTGGTGTATTGAGCTTAATGAGATTTGAAAGTAATAGCTTATGTGATGTCGCTTTTGATGAGCGCCAACCGCGTTTTCTCTGCTTTCTTTAATTGTATGAACAATGCTCCAAAAGTACCTCGGACAGAGGTATCGTTCAGCCCAAGCTGATTCTGATTCTGATTCCGCATAGATAAAAAGTTGACCCACGACTCAAATGATTTTTGCACTGTGGGTACAGTGTTTCAATTGTTGAGTCGCGGGCCAACTTTTTAAATTGCGCCCACGTCAATCTCGCTCAGACAAAACGATGCCTTTGTGCCATTGATCTGTACTTTCATGGTTTTTTTTTTTTTTACGGATTATGTGTTTTAATTTTTGACCAATGAATTGCATTGCTTTATACACTATGCATATGTTTTGATCTCCTGATTTCTGATATATGCCAATGATGACAAAATATTGAATTTGTTGCCTTGAGATATTTATGTGGTAAAGAACAGAATGCTCCTAGTCAACATTTAAGGTATTTTTAGATGGTAAATAATAGAGGTGATTCATTTCTAACCTTCCCTTCTTTTTCTTTTCTTTATTTCCAAATATATCCTACAAGTTTTAATTGTGACATTTAGAGATATTTGGTTTCAAATTCTAAGATACTTTTGAGTAAGCTATTGGGCAATGATGTGGTCACTACCTGTTTCTTGAGCAAATATCTTGACTTGTCATGGATATGCTTTCCTCTGTAGCCATGCATGATTGATGTTTTGGTAGGATTGCAAGGATTAATAAGAAAGGAATTTTGGCCATTGGAACACAGACTCACAGAGACTTCCATTGATGTTTGATATGTTCCACCGTGCATCAAGGCTGTTCCGCTCAATCCAAGATGAATAAGAGATGGGTCTTCCTTTCTTGTGTCAAAGCCAATGTTTTGTATCAGATAAAATTATTGTTCTGATCGGTCCATGAAAGAGTTTTATAATGGTGTACTTTTGAATGTTGTTCTTGACTTCTTGTATAGTTTGAGTGTGCTAGTCCAGATGATTTGAATTATGGAATTTTAAATTTAAAACAAAATCAAAAATCTGAAAGAGTAGATGTATTTATGCAAGGTTTAGGACATATTCTTTTACAAGAAATCCCAATGGAAATAAAAATGAAAATGGTGGGGCTCACTGGGCCCCACTTACTTTTTCATTTTTTTCATTTCCATCAACTTTAAAAGAAAAAGACAAAAAAATACAAAATACCTATTATACCCCTCTGATTTGACATGATTTGACACAATTATAACCTTCTTTTCTTTTTATTATTTTAATATAAGGGTAAAATGGTCATTTTAATACATTCCCTTTTCATTTCCATTACCAAACTTTTACTACTAAACACAGGAAACGCATTCTATTTCCGTTTCCGTTTCTATTTCCATTTCTATTTCTGCGTAAAGAACGTGTCCTTAAGGGCTGAACCGATACCTATAACATCAGAAAAGCTTTGAACTCAATTCCCTTGGGTATTTCCATGGCAAGCTCCATCACAATTGAGCTTTAGCCATTGAACCTCTCATTTTCAGGGAGTAGAAGTTGTGATTTGTGTGAAGGCATTAAAATTTAGATAAACCAGCAAGGTTTGGTTATTTGTTTTCTTTTCAACTATCAAAATTTTAAATTGTCACTATTTTCAAACTTCACTTTTTAAAACGGAAAATTTATCTGTTTTAATTTTGTCTAAAATGTTATTTGTGCCAATTTCATAGAAGATCAAAATATAACTTGGATGAAACATAAAGGACCAATATGATATTTTGACCTTTGACAATACCACAAAACTTATACCCCTACTAAACCCATTATGATCAAGATTTGACTGTTAAATAGATAGGTTTGGGGATGAAAAAAATATATCCGTGAAAATAATAGTAATTTTTAAAATATATCATTAGTCTTTAGATAGATTTTTTGTCATAATAAATTTTAGTGCCAAATTACTCTTTTGGTCTTTAACGTTACGATGTCGTTTTGTTAAGTTGGAGTGAGAAAGGGTGTCATGTCAGATAAATAAAAATATAACATTACTTTTTTTTTAATTAATATTTTAAAAAACTTGAAAAAAAAAAGAAAAAAAAATGGTCCACGGATTAATTCATTTAGCCCGAGATCCCTACGGGCTTGAACATTATTGTTCAAGGAAGTGTGGTTTAGGGATCCCATCCTGGATTAACCATCTTCTTAACCGTAACCACCTTGTGAATGATGTGGATAACCCCATGCTACTATATAGTCAGGCTAGAAGAAATCCTAAATATTTATTGCTCCATTTACTACACACACTAGAAATAAAACCATAAGTGTAGGTTGGAGATTAAGGAGGAGAAGAGGAAGGAATAAGAGAAAAGTAACATATCTCATCTTTGTTTAGAAAGTTGAGAATTAGAGGAGAAGATAATAGAAGATTAATGTTTAATCCTCCATTATTCTTCTCCATTACAAATTCAAGATAACCCAAATTGAGATATTTTGGAGGAACTACCAATGTCCAAACAAGGGGGAGAGTAAGAGAATATTAACCTCTCATTCCCTTCCTTTCTCCTTCAATCTCTTCCATTCCCTCTCCTTTTTAATTGCCAAACAAACCCTTTGGAAATTAAAAAGGGAAGGAAATGATAGTGATTAGAGGAAAAGGGAGGAGAAGAGGAGGTTAACCTTTCATAGGTCCTTCTCTTGTTTGGGTGTTGATACTTCCTTCAAAATACTCCAATTTGGAGTATCTTGAGTTTGTGAAGGGGAAGGATAACGAAGGACTAATGATTGATCCTCTATTATCTTTCTCTCTAATTTTCATCTTCCAAACAATGGGAAGATATCTTAATTATCTCTCCTTCCCTTTCTTTTTCCTCCTTGATCCCCAATTCAAAAATACCCTATAAATTAGATGAGATATATGCAGCTAGTTATTGAGACGGATTGCTAGATGATAAACAAAACTACTTGTCATAAAGACACTATAGGGTAAATGTTACAAATGTTTCTAGGAAAAGAATCTACACAAACTGTCCAACAAACCCCAACTTGTGATTACTCAAATTTAAAACAATAATTACCTTTCAAAAATGAGAGATAGTTAATAAAAATAAATAATATGTTTATATAGCATAGAATGAGATCCATCATTCATGTTGGGTGACAAATTATTTGTTGAGATCAAATATCCACGAAAGTAAATTTTATGGGTAATCTCTCAAGTATCATAAAATTTATTCTTAGCGACAATTCTTCAATAAGATAATACTTCTTTTCTCGTTCTTTCAAAATCAAACATGAGAAGTGATAATGAACAAAACAAAACACAGATTAATTATCATCTGTATTACATCATGTTGGCCGATTTGATGGCATGCAAACGTGGAAAGTGCGGCTACTAGAAACAGTGGATGGTGAGAGGATGAAAGCAACAATAGAGACAAAGTAGATTAAAATAAAAGGTGAAGAGTGAAGAAGAAGTTGGAAGTGAAGAGACCAAACTGGAAGACAAAATAGGCACATGGCCTTTCTGTGTGCGCCATTCCTTGGAAAAACATGATCATTACAATACACAAATGAAGGGCCTACGCTGAGTAGGATTCTTCTATAATCCACATCACCTCCACGCCAATCTCATAATACATATATTATAGGTCAATTTATTTTTTTTTTCCTTAATATTTGCACGAAGTTTAATATTAGTCTTTAACGTTTCAAAAAGTTATTTTGAGTCCTCAACTTTTTTTTATCAAAATTGGTCTTCTAGCGTAACATCTGTCTGGTTTTGTCATTAAATGCTGACGCTGAAGGCTTATGTGGCACACCCTCTCTCCTACATGTCATATTTAAATGACATGACACCCTCTCTCACTCAAACTCAACAAAACGACGTCGTTTTGATTCATTTAAATGTTTCGTTTTGGTCATTTAAATGAATCAAAACGGCATTGATTTGCTGAGTTGAAGTGAGACAGGGTATCATGTCATTTAAATATGACACGTAGGAGAGAAGGTGTACCACGTAAACCTTTCACGTCAATATTTAATGGTAAAACCAAACAGATGTTGTGCTAGAGGATTTTTGACAAAAAAAAAATATTGAGGACCTAAAATAACTTGTTGAAACGTTGAAGACGAATATTAAACTCCGTACAAATGTTGAGGATCAAAAGAATAATTTGGGCTATATTATATATCGCACTCCTTTTTTATAGCCAAGGATAAATTTTACATCTTTTTCACAAATATCATTAAGATTATTAACGACGGATATTGATATGACATTATACACTCTTTTATGCTCTATAGGATGTCCAAGCGAACTTCAGGGTACATATATTTTAGGTCCTTTCTCTAATTGATTTGGCAAGTTGAGTATCTCAAAATGCACATAAAGATAAAATACTCTGTACGAATTTCTGTAAGATTTTCAAAATAACTCTACCATTGACAAACTCTTCCTCTTATCTCAAGTACCTAATTGTCCTTCCACCTTCTAAACCCTCACATGGCTGCCTCTATCTCTACCCCTTGAGAAATATTCAACGCCTTTCTCATGCATTAATTTAATGACACAAGTATCATTCTTTATGTCAAGGTACCTCTCTGTCTTCCTTCTTTCTTTTTTTTGTCCAATAATAAACGCTCCATCCAACAATTTACATCAAAGATAAAGTTATTAGTTGATTTCCAAAATATGTATGGATCCCAAAGTCATACATAAATCTTCAGACCAACCTTCAATTCCTAGTAACATTTAGCACTCAGAGCATATGGTATGAAAAGGCTTTCTAAATCTAAACAGATAAACTCATTATCCATTCCCAATAACAAAATACAGGGCTCAACTTTGGGGATAAAAAAATCACAAGCCCTAAAAATACATAATTTACAATTTATACCCACAAATCTCCCACCAGAAATCCCCCCAGAAAAAATGAAAAATTAAATCGGAGCTATCTTACTCCTTTCAGATCTTTCACAAGAGAAAGATGATTCTCAGTGTTGTCAGCACATAACCTGTGGCTCAATCTCCCTCTCAGTACTCCAAACACCAGAAAAGCCATCACTTTTCAGAATCAAATCCTCCAATTTCCTTACCATCAATGGAGAATCACCTGCTATTTCACCAATTGCCTTCAATTTTTCTATCTCTGACTCATCCAAACCTCTTGCTGGCCCTAAACTGCATCTTTCACTCCCATGTTTGGCCAAGGCATCCTTAAATTTCTTGATCTGTACAATAAAAGAAAACCACATAGCTAAGAACCTAAGACAAACAAAAAAGACAACCTAAGACATGTCTTGGATTCTTAAGAATAGGAATCTTACAGTGGCATTGGTGCAGCTGAAACTACAGACTCGTCCCTCTGCTCCTCTGTAGAATCTGAAGAATGGAAGCACATGAATGTGTAGACTATGACACATGGGCTTCAGCTTCTCGTAGTTTACTTGAAGGAATTTTGCATTTGGGTGCATCTCAGCGATTTGACAGATCTGAAAAGTACAAAAATTGCAGATTTGTTAAGAGATTCCTCCCACAATCTCATAGAATTAGTAAAGTTTTCTTCTTTTATGTTTTTAGAACACAGACCAGTTAGTTATCATCTGTACCAAATGTTTTTTTTTTTAATTTAGGATGAAAAAAATGATACCTTGGGATGAAGGGCTTTGCAACCTCCACAACCAGGTGAATAGAAATCCACCACAACAAGAGAATCTCCAGCGTTAAGCAGAGAAAGAACAAGTTCTTGAGCAGAGTGGATCTCAATCATATTAGGCTTTTTGGTCTTTTCCCACCATCTCAGAGCTCGGCTTACACAAGTTGTTGATGATGATGCCTGAAGGATTCAACAACATTAGCAAGAGAAATAGCCAAACCCCAGAAAGCAAAGATCTCAAAGTTTCAAGCTTTAACATATATATATATATATATATATATACCTGGACAGAGAAATTTCTGGTGTTCTTGGAACTGCCCTTTTCATCTGAGAGGAGAAGAATGGAATTTCCCATCAAATCTCCTGCTTTTGAAGAGAAAGAAAGGGAAGGAGAAATCCCCAAATCAGGTTTGGGTTTAGAGGTGAGAAGATTGTTGTCGTTGCTCAAGTTCAACCCAGAAACACAGAAGAGGCTCTTTAAGGAGCAAGCCATTGAAAGAAAGAAGTAAAGGTGAAGAAACCCAGAAGACAGAGAGAGAGAAAGAGATTGAATGGAGGTTAGATCATGAATAAAAATCCAAACTTTTTTGTTGGAGGGATTGAGAAAAAAGGTCGGAAGGTAGAAAGGAAGCAGATTTTAAAGAAAGGGCTTGAGATTGTGAAGGAGAGAGAGGAGAGAAGCAACAAAAGAAAAGAAAGGCGTCTTTTCTCTTGAACTTTTTCAACGAAAAGTGAAGGGTTTTGAACAAGAAAATGTGGTGTGTTCTTGTCTTGAAGAAGGGTTTGGTGAGATGAGAAAGACAGAGGGAAATGTGGCGAGTGGGGTCTGAGTGTGCACTGATTCGGATTTAACTTTATCCATTATTTATCTGGAAAGGAGTAAAAAGGAAAAAAAGGTTATCCATTTTTCAGTTGCGGAAAATAATCATAATAATAAAAAAGAAAGAAGAGAAAATAAATATAAATAAATAAGCAGTTTATCCAGAAATCGGCGATATTTATTGATTGGATAACTTGTACAAGTGGGACAGTGGGGGTCTGTCATCTGTGTTTCCCATTACGAGGAGCAGTTCCAACTTTAAATATAAAAATGTAAAGAAAAAATAAATATATAAGGGCTTATATTATTTGACGCAGAATGGATGAGGAGATGAGAATGTAAATATTAAAGGGAATAAAAATATTATATTAATATAATGTAATGTGGGTGGAATAGAATAAAAATAGATAAAATAATTATTTTATTCTTATATTAAAAGTGAAAATGGAATAAAAGTGGATAAAAAGGTAAAGATAAAAATATAATTTCATTATATTATAAAAAATAAAATTTGTTTGGTAGAAAAGATGTACGAGCGATTGCCTTTTTCTCTCTCTTTTTTCACCTATCAAACAAAGCTTAAAGCTGTGCTTGTTTACAAGAAAAGATGAGGGAATAGAAATATCATGTCAATGTGATGTGAATTAAATAAAAGTGAATAAAATAATATTTTATTCTTACATTAAAAGTGATAGTGGAATTAAAATGGATAAAAACATAAAGACAAAATTATAATTTTATCATATTACAAAAAATAAGATTTATTTAGCAAAAAGAAGAGAGAATAGCACTCTTATGCTTTTCTGATCAATTAAATTTTGTTTCCAAACATAACTAAGAGATTCTCACGGTGAAGCTTGCATGTAAAACACATTTATGTCTTTCTTTCTCTTTTAATTTTTCTATAATATACAGTATATAATTCAAGTGAGTATATAGACAATTTCGTCCCTGAAAGATTCGAAAGTTGATAATTTGATCCTTGAAAGATCATAAGTGTACAATTTGGACCCTGAAAGATTGCACCGTTACACAAATTGGTCATTTCGTCATCTTCAGTTAGATTCTCTTAACAGACTTGTTAGCGTGACACGTTAATTGCACACGAGGGCCATTAGTTGCTCAGTAGGACGTGTTTACATGGCACAAGCTAAAATCCACCTCCAACTCAACACAAAACGAGCGTTTTGAAGCTTTAGTTTGCACATTTACACTACGTTAATTGCACACGAGGGCCGTTAGTTGCTCAGTAGGACATATTTTCTTTGACTGATTGAGAAAAAATTTATTGTCTTAAATTAATAAAAAATCAACATGAATAATTTTTTAAATTCTCTCATTTGTTGAAATGAATATTTAAAGGGGCACTTGTTAACAAAATTTTTATTAAGCGAAACTCTTATTTTGATTTTTTTATCTTTTTTATTAGTTTCATATAATTAGTCTTCTCTCCTTTAAAAATTCTAATTCAGTCTTCTATTCTTGTAGCTTGTTTCAAATTGGTCATTTTGTATAATACCGTTAATTTGGCCCGTCAACTACTAATGTGGCATGATTAAAACTTTTCATAAATTATATTTTTACTCTCTAAAAAAGTACTGTAGAACAAAGTTGTGTGAAGTAAAAAAAATACTATAGAAAAAAATGATGAGAGGGAGAAACAAAATATAATAAAAAGTGTATTTGACATGTAAAAATATAATATAAAATTTTTAAAATAACACGAGAATACAGAAAAAAAAAATAGTGTTTGTTTTTGGTCAAATGACTCTTTTGGTCCTCAACGTTTGCACCAAGTTTAATATTGGTCCTCAACATTTCAAAAAGTTATTTTTGGTCCTCAACGTTTTTATTTTGGTCAAAATTGGTCCTCCAGCATAACTTCGTCTGGTTTTTTTTGTTAAATGCTGACGTGGAAGGCTTATGTGGCACACCCTCTCTCCTACGTGTCATATTTGGATGATATGACACCCTCTCTCACTCCAACTCAGCAAAACGACGCTGTTTTACTGAGTTGGAGTGAGAGAGAAGTGATGCAAAACGGCGTCGTTTTGCTGAATTGGAGTGAGAGATGGTGTCATATCATCCAAATATAACACGTAGGAGAGATGGTGTGCCACATAAGCCTTCCACGTTAGCATTTAACAAAAAAAAAACCAGACGAAGTTATGCTGGAGGACCAATTTTAACCAAAATAAAAACGTTGAGGATCAAAAATAACTTTTTGAAACGTTGAGGACCAAAAATAACTTTTTGAAACGTTGAGGACCAATATTAAACTTGGTGCAAACGTTGAGGACCAAAAGAGTCATTTAACCGTTTGTTTTTTTAAGCAAACTGTATGGTTCCTTTCTCCATAATATTGTACTCACTTCAATGTCTTCGCTATACCTCTCTTGCTTTGTTGTATGCTCTAATTGGTTTTTGTATTTGTTGTGTTGGGTTTCTTGATTGAGCATTGCACCTCGGTCTTCTTTCTGATATCGGACTGATTTAAAATTTGTAAAGATAAACGATCAATATAAAATAAATAAATAAAATGACAAAAATAAGATTTTGTCATTATTATTATTATTATTATTATTATTATTATTAAGGTTTGGCGTTTAGAGTTGGATGCCCCATGTGTTGTGTCGTTTGTTTCATTTGATTTGACCAAGATGCTCCGATTGGAACGGCTAAACCACGTTACAAACTCTGTTGCCTTCTCATTTTTTTTTATTCAACTCTATTTTATTATTATTTATTTACTGTTTTATATATATATATATATTTTTTAAATTAGGTATTAAGATGACAAAATGATTATTACAAGTTTACAACTTGTGATTGGTTCGAATTTGTTTGCATGGTTTTTTTTAAAAAAATTATATTATAAATTTTGCTAACCAATTCTTCAAAAATACTCTTTACGGTATATATTAATAAGGTGACGAAATTTTTGGATATTAAAATTATTATTTTTACTCAATCTTTACGTATTTTAAGTAATTAAATGTTTTATTAATCAGTCGTATAAAATATTAAAAAGTGTCCTAAAATACTTTTTTTTATAAGAGTGTCCTAAAATATTTATTAAAAAATCTTATATTAAAAACAAAATTTTCTTTATAGATCACCATACTCGATCATTATCAATTTTGAATTCTTTTCCTAAAATTTATCACCTTTGCAATTGTCTCCTGGAATGCTTACTCTCATTTTTATTAAGTTTAATTGTGAACCATTAGATATCTATGTGCCTAAAATTAGGAATTTAATTCTCTGTATCTGGACCAAAAGAAATTAATTATTTTTAAATAATTTTAATGAAATTTTAAATTATTAATAATTATCGTTAATCACATATTGACTATAACGATAATTATTAACAAATTAAAATTTCATTAAAATTTTTTAAAAATAATTAATTTCTTTTGTTTAAAATAGAACTTCGTATCCTATCAAAAAAAAAGAACTTTGTAGAAATTTTACTTTTAAAATTTAAATATGTGACTAGTTATATTGGTCAAATACACTATAATATTGCTTATATTATATATATAATAAATATAATAAATATTTTTTCTAAAATATTGATAAAAATATATAATTTATCTTTTTTTTTCTTTTGTGAAAATAAAAAGTTTAGGTAGGAGTAAGCACCGTTATTCTACTAGGATCAGAGAATACCTTTTAACCCCTTTAAGGGTTTATGAAAAGATTTATATATCACCCACCAATAAGATCCTCACATCGGTTATAAGGTTCGAACTTTTACTTTTATGGATAAGAACCCGAACCTTAATCAATTGTGTCACTCTTTATTAAAATAACTTATCTTTTAATTATATAAGAAAGAGAATATATTTTTTAAAATAAAAATATATAAATTTTATATCCAAAGATGCAAGCATGAATTTTGCAGTGACTTTGGTAGCCAAAAACGAGGTATGGATTAAGGAACAAGTATGGAACTGGAAATCTATGTAAGTGGAAATATAAATAATATAATGTAGCTCAAATATATAATATATGTAATATTTGGAGGCACTTTCAAATTTCAACCCAATAATATTTGGAGTATTCAATATTGGCCATATCAATAATGCAGAAGATGGGGAATTGTTGAGTGGTTGAGTGCATTTATATTTATGTTGTAACACTTTGGGTCTTGGGATGTAGGATAGGGTTTCCATATTGGATAGGATAGTTTTCAAATCAACAAATTGAGAGAATTATTAATTTAGTCGATAAAAATTATTTTAATTTAGTCTCTAAAAGATTAAAATGTTAAATTTAACTCCTGAAATATGTTTTTTTTTTCCCAATTTAATTTTTTAGTTTTTTTTGCCAGTGTATGTGTAGCTTATTTCAATGATTAAAATGACTAAATTGGGACAATAAAATCTTTCAGGGATTAAATTAAATATTTTCATATTTTATGGACTAAATTGAAATCATCTGTATCTTTCAAGGACCAAGATGGTAATTCTCTCAAATTTTATTTTGTTCTATCACATATGTTTATTTCTTTTTAATTTCATCTCTCACAAAATAAATCATTATCAATTTGATCCCTCTATTTAGGTTCCATTTAAATAATTAACAATTTTTTTTTGCAAAAATGTTACCTAATCAACACCAATTAATCTATTTCATTATTTTCGTTAATTATTCAAACCACAGCTAAATAAATAGACTAAGTTGATAATAATTTGTTTTATGAGCAATTAAAAAAATGACCATGTGAAAACAAATTTATAAAAGACCAAATTGATAAAAGAGAGAATTTGTACAGGATCAAAATAAGGATTTAGTGTTTCCAAATCTGAATTGCAGGACATAGCCCACAGGAATATATATATGTATCAGGTATGGATAATGGGATGGCCAACAGTTTTAGAAGTAGTGATCTCGTGACAAGGTATGAATAAGAATCTCACTCTTCTAGTGTGGGGTCTACTCTTCAGTCTTCAGTTATGGGAGTTGAAAAGATTAAAAACATATTTATATATACAATAATAACAACAACAACAATAATAATAATAATAAGGGTAAAGTACCTTTGCTGCCCCCAAACTTTGCTGCAATGTTCAATCTTGCCCCCAAACTTTTTTTTTGTTCATGCTTACCCCTAAACTTTCAATTTTGTTCATGCCTACCCCCAAACTTTCAATTTTGTTCATGCCTACCCCCAAACTTTCAATTTTGTTCATGCCTACCCCCAAACTTTCAATTTTGTTCATGCCTGCCCTTTTTGCTAACACCGTTAACTTGCTTGACGGAAATTGTCGACGTGGACGATGACTGTGCATCTCTTTTGCCACGTCATTGCCCACCTCACATTTAACTTTTTACTTTTATTAAAAAAATTACCCTAATTCAAATAAAAAAACATTTTAGGCTAAAAGTTTGGTTTTTTTTATTTGAATTAGGTTAATTTTTTTAATAAAAATAAAAAGTTAAATGTGAGGTGGACAATGACGTGGCAAAAGAAATACACATTCATCGTCCACGTCAGCAAATTCTGTCAAACAAGTTAACGGTGTTAACAAAAAGAGTAGGCATGAACAAAATTAAAAGTTTAGGGGTAGCATGAAAAAAAAAGTTTAGGGGCAGGAATGAACATTGCAGCAAAGTTTGGGGGCGGCAAAGGTACTTTACTCTAATAATAATTAAAAGTGGTTTGGTCCACTGCAAAAAATAGTTCAGTTCTTTACGCATAAAAAAAAAGAGGGAATATATTTATTGTATTTGTTAGCAAAGTTTAGAAATAGAAATGGAGTGAAAATATATTAAAATTATTACTTTATCCCTTATATTAAAATTATCACTTTATCTCTTATATTAAATTTTTTTAAAAAATTATATCAAATCAAAAGATATAATAAACAATTTGTATATATTTTTTAAATTAATGACAAAAAATGAAAAAGTGAAAAGTGGGTGAGGCCACCCTTTCCGTCTCACTTTTCTTTGTGTAGTGAACGGGACCTAAGTGTTTCTATATATATATATTTTGTAAGATAGTGGATACTGTATTATATATTTATTTATAAGGATTTTACATATTTTCACTTAAATTTTTACATTTTCTTCATTTTAAACAATAATATACTAATATGAAGTTTTTATTAACACAATTAAAAAAAATTGTTGTCTTTAACTTTTAAGCTGTTTTTATTATCTAATTTTTAAATTAAAACATCTTATATATCTTATAAAGGCAATTTCAAGAGATGGAGTTTGCAAACTCAAGGGGTGGTTGATCAGTGGAAGGGACTCATTCATCCTTAATCAAGTGTCAGGGATTCGATTCCTGTCTTGGGTATGGTGCAGCTTTAAATCCTTGGGCCAGCTGTCTCACCTTTCGAAGTGCCTACAATTCAGCGAGGGGATTAGTCACTGTGTTCGACGGTGGATACCCTGGACTAGACAAAAACAAAAGAGATGGAGTTTTTGTAAAGAGAAAAAAACAGTGTTTTAGAGAGAGAATTGGGTTGGATCACACTCCTATTTTGAGCCTCATTTAAGCCCAAACCCAAGCCCAAGCCTAAAACCCACGCGTGTCTAGTGTGAATTTTTAGGATATGGAGTATGTCTAGGACTCTATAGAGAGATAATGAAATAGTGATTTAGAGAGAGAATCAAACTGAAAACTTTTGCAAAAACACATTTTTCTAATAAAAAGGAACCGTGAATTTTACTCCATTCAATCATATTAGCATTCAATTTGTACAAATCTCGTTTTTGGATATGATGTTATATAACAGAGGATCCAAACGTGCGCGGATTTTTTACTGTTTAAAGTTGTGCTGTCCAATTTAACCACGATTATAACCATGACTAATCGGTCAAAAAACTGTGGCTAAAAATTTGGCCACAGTTATTGATCGGTTAACCACAATTATAACTGCGACTAAATCCGACAGCATAACTTTGAACAACAGAGGATTTAAATTCCAAACAGTAGAGGAGAAAGACGGATGTAAAGCCCACCTCTATGTTTTAAAAAATAGTAATTATTTTATATTGAGTTTAAAAAAATTAAAAATATCAAATCTAATTCTTACAAAATTTTACTTGTCTCAATTTTGTATTTAAATTATGAAATTCAGTCCATGACCAAATCTTGTGTCACAATTTCATCCTTATATTTCATTTTTGTATAGCATAGATAAAATAGAGACACAAAGTATTTTTTAAAAATTAAAATTATTATTTTTATAATTTAAAAAGTAAATTTTAAGAATTAAATTAAATAGAGACACAAGGTATCTTTTAAAAATTGAATTATAAAATTTTTTATAGACTAAATTTATATTTTCATAATTTAAAACAAAATCAAATAGGATAAAATTTTCCCAAATAATACTCCTTTATATAAGTGGTTGAGTGTCAGGCAAAAGAAAGTGGTTGAGTCTCCCCATCTAGAGACTTCTACATATTACTACGGACACGTTTATTAGGTAAAAATAGAAATGTATTAAAATGATTATTTTACTTTTTATATTAAAATAATAAAAAAAAAAGATTATAATTATGTCAAATCAAATGGGTATAATAGATATTTTATATATATTTTTTCTTTTAAAGTTGATGAAAATAACAAAATAAAAAATAAGTGGGCTCAATAGACCCACTACTTTTTAAATTCCATGAAAATAATATTTTCATGGAATAAACAAGTCCGTAGTTTTTTCCTTTTTGTCTTAAGGCCCATTCGAACAAACCTGTTTTTTTTTAAATCATTATTATGTTTTTTGGGTGAAAATAATAATTATGTTGGTGGTTCCCGGGGAAGATATTTGTCTCAATCAATTAAGTTTATAATTTTGTTGGGAAGAAAACTCAATTTAATGTGGATCCAAATATAAAAAAAGATACATTAATTTTAACCATAATTAGAACTCATATTGCATGGATAATGCATAACAAGATTTAAATCGACCGAAATACAAGTGCATGTACGATTCACAAATTTGTGTTTCCCAATGTGATAAAAATTAAGCATTTTATCTAAGGACAAAACTTATATGCTGTTGTTTACATGTTTTTGGTAAGGTTAACTAATTAAAAAAGACATGTGTCAATGTAATCAATTAAAAAAAGACATGTGTCAATTTTCTTTTTGAAAATGACACAATTTTTTTTTAATTGGTTAACCTTACCAAAAGCATGTAAGCAACAACACATAAGTTTTTTCCTTTATCCAATGTACACTTTAACAAATCCAATTAACCTAATGTCTCCTTTCTTTTCCTCTATCATTTTTTTCAATTGTAAAATTAGTCAATTAGAAAAAATTAATCAATCCGAATTACTCTTGTTATCCCCAAATTTTATTGTAATGTTCATTCATGTCTCTAAAATTTTTTTTTCTTCATGCCTACTCCCAAACTTTCAGTTTTATTCTTGCATGCCCTTTTTACTAACACTGTTAACTTGCTTGACGGAATTTGTTGACGTAAACGATGAATATGTATTTCTTTTGTCACGCCATTGTTCACCTCACATTTAACTTTTTATTTTTATTAAAAAAATAATATAATCCAAATAAAAAAATATTTTAGGATAAAAGTTTGATTTGTTTTTTTTATTTGGATTAAGTTAATTTTTTTTAATAAAAGTAAAAAGTTAAACGTGAGGTAAAAAATGAGATGGCAAAAGAGAAACACATTCATCGTCCACGTTAACAAATTTCGTCGAATAAGTTAACAATGTTAACAAAAAGTATAGTATAAACAAAACTAAAAATTTAAAGATAGACATAAACTAAAAAAAATTTTAGAGATAAGAATAAATATGAAGCAGTAATAATAATAATAATCAACGCTAAGAAGTGACAGAGAAATGAAGAAGGAGACAATGGAGATAGGAAGGAAGCCACAGGTCAATCTCTTTCACTTCTTCTTCGAGAAGCCTCAAAAGAAGCTTACTATTCTCAAACACGGGATTTTCAAGGCGGATTTTTTCCACACTATTTCTAATGTCAGAGATTATCGTTTCCTTATTCTGAACTTTTCTCCACCTAATCCCTGCAAATTTACCCTATGGCGAGGACCGGATTGTTCGATTTGGAAAAGCACTTTGCCTTCTATGGCGCTTACCACAGCAACCCCATCAATATTCTGATCCACACAGTGTTCGTGTGGCCCATCTTCTTCACCTCTCTTGTTTTCCTCTATTTCACGCCTCCCCTTTTCCCAGCCCCTCAATTAGGGTTCGATTATGGCCTCGTCTTCAATTACGGCTTCTTGCTCGCTGCCATCTACGCCTTGTTCTACGTCTCCATGGATTACAAAGCTGGCTCTCTAGCGGCTTTGCTCTGTTTATTCTGCTGGGTTGGAGCCAGTGTTCTTGCTCAAAGGCTCGGGTTTTCTCTCGCGTGGAAGGTTTGGATTACAGAATAGCTTTTAATTTGTCTCAATTGATGCTGTGTTGTATCGTAATTTTATAATAAATACGGGAAAACGACAGATTTTGTTAGGAGCAATTGGTTGTGCCACTTTGATTAACGTAAATAATCTTCTCACAATCCAGCCAATCATTTGTAGTTTTTTTTTTTAGATGATTGCTGTGTTTGATCGTAATAATGCTCTACACTTGTTGCATCTTCAGCTGCTACTGAGTAGTTAGTGAGTACTAGAAGCCATGTGTACCTGTTTTGGACCTTTCTTGTTTTGGATTATGGATGTAAAATTCTGTAATTGTTACATGTAAAATCTTTTAACTGATCAGCTCAGGACATCACAGTGGATCTCGTACATTTCTTCTGTTCTTTTGCCTGTTTTTCCTTATGCTTATACTTTAACATAGTTAATTTTCGAGACAGTCATCGAATAGTTTTAATCATGAACTTGTCTTCTTACTGTATAATGATTCCATTGTTATGCTAGTTTTGCATAAATTGCTGCCAAATATCTTCCTAGTTCCTTGTAGAATTTCTGCTTTTACATGGTTGTTTGTGGTGACTTAATTTATTTGTGCCAATGATCGTACACTGAGAAATGACTAGGAAAGGGTGAGATGGAATTGGTTCCTATTCTCTTGTATTAGACTTCCAATTATTTGTGTCCTTTATTTACCCCCTTTGTGAACATTCACTGTTAATTGTTAACTTCTTCCTTGTATTCTCACTTTGTTCCTATAACTAATGTTTTCCCATATTGCTGGACATGTGTACTTATAACGTCTCATTTTCAAACTTATGCACTGATTGCACTCTGTATGAGCAAGTTTTAATTAGACTTTTTACAGATATTGAAACCTCAATCTGTTGTAGTTTTGATCTGAATCTGGATTTATTATGTGGGTTACTTTTGTTTCTTTTTGTTGCATAATTGAGGGTTTATCCATTTACCACTAGATCTTCATATTACCTGCTGGTCTTCAAGATTTAGTTGGAATACGTCAGCCATAAATTAACACCTATAAGCATTGTTTGAATATGTAAGATCCAGAGTTGCCAATTGATACGATTCTGCTGATCAGTTCCATTTAAAGCTCGGACCACACTACAATAAGGAAGTTTTAGTTTAAAAGCCTATGGGGGAGTTGTCCGACTTCTTCCTTAACAGGTCCCTGAGGAAGCTGAACAAAGTCTTTTTGATCATTTATTTAGAGAAATATTGTGACTAGACATTCTTATGCTACACTCCTGCATCAGAGTGAGAAAAAACGGAACTGTTACATATCCAAGTGATCAAGTGATATTTTAAAGCATAAATATTTTTACTATTAATGTATATGCTTCCTTTTCTTAAGAAAAAGACGGGAAAGCAGTTATCGTAAGAAATACATGTGATATAATGAAAGCTATTTTGTTTTCCTTTGAACCAAAATGTGACTTCATTTATGACATCATCAATCTTTCAGGTTGTGTTGGCTGCTCAGCTGTTTTGTTGGACTGGACAGTTTGTTGGTCATGGAGTGTTTGAGGTGAGTGATTTATTCTATTTCTAGTAAAGCATGATGCAGGGTATGCACATGGCAAGCATGCTAAAATCATATTTCTTTTTTCATTTCAGAAACGTGCACCAGCTCTGTTGGACAATCTTGTTCAAGCTTTTCTTATGGCTCCTTTCTTTGTGTTGCTCGAGGTACTTGTTTCTCTCATATAACCTTTTAAACTGTTCCGTCTGACTTGCGAGTCGCGAAACAAAGTGGATTTACTTAATATTGGCTGTCACAGGTCTTCCAGTCAGTTTTTGGATATGAGCCATATCCAGGATTCCACACCAAGGTGAAGGCAAAGATAGGAGCTGAGCTCAAAGAATGGCAGGAAAAGAAAGGAAAGAAACTTTCTTAGCTTCAACAAGTGGTTAACTGATGTTAATTGTGAGGATCACTCCTCTGTAAACTGAAGAAGATGAATGTCTGTGGTTGTTATAATTTGATACTTAGAATGATTGAGCATTGTCTAATGCCAACTTCATTAGAATGTTTTAAGAAAATGGTAATCAGAGTTGAAGAAGAAGAATGTGTGTGGTTGTGTTATAATTTGATACTCTTAGAATGATTGAGCATTGTCTAATGTCAACTTCATTAGAATGTTTTAAGAAAATACACCATTATTTATATATAAAATCCTCTTTTAGTATTCGATCTTTTTTTTTTTTTTTTTTTTGTTTTTTCCTGTTGGGTTGGGGCTTATTTATGATAATTGGGGGGCGGGGGTCAACTTGAGTGATGGGATGAGGCATTAAATGAATTGAAAAGGCCATTCTAAGCTAAATTTGGACTCTTTTTTTTTTTTTTTTTATTTGCCATTGCCTACCCTATCAAAATTGAATGTGGATAATTAATTTGGGCTGGAAGCCCAGAACAAAATAGTTGGGCAATTGGCTCTAAAACTCGGGTTACTATGGAGGCCCTCACCACTAAAATATTGGAAAACCTTAATCTATACAGGGTGAAATTTTTATTTAGGCCTTGTTTGGTGTTGTGAATTTACAAGGGAATGTTGAAGTTGCAAATTTTTTGTACCAAACATACTTTATTTTTTATCATGTATGTGATAAAATTACGTTTTTGTTTTTACTTTTTTTTTAATATTTTAATATAAGAGTAAAATGGTCATTTTATCCACTTTTATTTCATTTTCTATTATCAAACGTAGTCTAAGCAATCTCATTCCCGCCACATTTTCCCTACTAAACAAGTCCTTATTTCTCCCTTACTTTCTCTTACTACATAGTAGTGTTGAGTATCCAAATTCAAAGATTCATCATCACTATTTATTCTTCATACGTATTCTTTTATTAGAGACAATTATGTATCGAGCTAACTGAAGTTTCATATTAGAGATAAAACTCTTTCAGCAGATATTTTTTTCATACACTAGACTCGAACCTGAGATTTTGCTCAAGTAAAATGAAATACCTACCACTTTTTAGCCAAATTTCCAATATTTATGAGTTGATCCCTAATCTCCACCGCTAACAAAAGGAATCATAAACCCAACTTCTAATGAATTTCCAAACACCCATGTCATAAAAAATATGTCAACAATATTGAGAATATTACCCTCTTTTCTTTTCTTTTTTCGCTATCATGGTTATGACTTATGATCAATACCCTTTACATTTTGTTTTATTTTCTCTTCGAATAATTTTAAAGGTAGATTTCCCTATATAATGCATGCCTACAAGATAATGATACAAATATTTTACTCTTTGGGAGTACTTTAATATTAATTGGATCAGAAAAGACTGAAACCCAGGTTATAATTAACTAATTAATTCTAATTCTATTGGTTTGGGAATTGGGAATATTACCTTTACTTTTGTCCGAGTTTCTCGGCACAAACCCAAAATTAAAGTTAGGTTACATATATAAAACTTAATTAAATAATAATCAAGGCTTTGTTTATGCCTTATTAATTAGTGAACATATATATAGACATCTAATTCTAATAATTCTTGGTTTTGAAATTGGCATCTTCTGCTTGCATGCATGCATGCATGTTGCTAATTAATATTGGGTTTTGCTGGCTAATTAAGGATCCCTCTCAACGCCACCGAGAGATTATAAAATTATTCTTGTTATTTTTTTTATCACTTTAAACAATAAAATATTTATCAACCAATCAGAGAAAATGTTAAAAATTTTTAAGGAATATGATATGGTTTTTCTATCTTGATTGATCTCAGTTAATTATTTAGTGATAACTTGAAATCTGTGAAAAATTAACATTAGAAATTATTTTTAATGTTCAAAAATTTTACTGATCAATCAAATAAAACTTTAATATGTGACATTAGTGCGTATGCTAGATAAATCCGATATTTTATATATATATATATATATATATATATATATATATATATTTATGAGTGCGTACATGCAGACAAATGGAAAAGTGTGAATCTAATTAGATTATTAAAGTATGTAGGATGCTTAATTAGTGTCCTAGGTAACCCTAATCCTGCGAGCCAATCAGAGGTTAGTAGGCAGATTCTCTTGGGGGTCATGAAAAATTAAGAAATAATTATGGATGATCAAGATGCATGCATGCATGCAACAACCCCCCATTATATATTTTTGTATTACGTACGTACCCACTTGTCTCTTTCCTAAAATTAATTAAGTTCTTTAATTTGTGTTTTCATTAGGTTGTTGTAATAAAATTCACTTTATTTGATTCATCCATATATACTTGCAAAACACTACTCGTCTTGGCATTTTAATTTGTCATTATATTGTGTTAGACTCTACCCATATATATACAATATTACTAATCATTAAACCTCTGATCTTGATGGCAACAAAAAAAAAACTCTGATCTTCACTCTCCTCTCTATATATAAAAGATCATTTTTTTTTTTAGGTTTAAATTAATCAGAATATCTACTATCGAGCACAATAATATATGATTGAACATTTTGTTGACCTCAAAGAATGAAACATTCCGTTTTTAATTCACATATCACTTTCCTCTCATGCATGGATCATTCAATTTTGGCCCTTTCGGGGTTTTCAGGTTGTAGCAGGAGATTCGATACTCTACAATACCGAACAATACTAGTAGTGGAGATTAGTCAAAGAGGTTGAACTCACATGTAGGGGGATTTGCACATGAATATGCACCTTTAGAAAAATATATAAAAATTCAGTCACATTTAAAAAGTATCTACAGAAATATACAATTTTTACTGTGTACGACAAAAAATGCTCTCAGTGAGGACACTTTCTTGAATTTTTGGCAAGAAAAGCGTCCTCAGTGAAGTTGTTTTTCTAGGAATAGGTCACGTTTAACCACTAGCATTAAAAACGCCCTCAATGAGGACGTTTATAGGGTTGACCATTTGACCTTATAAACGCCCTCATTGAAGACATTTTCCTTGTCAGAAATTCAAAAAAACGCCCTCATTTATAGCGTTTTTGATCTTGCACAATAAAAATTGTATACTTTTTTATATAGTTTTTAAAAGTGACTAAATTTGTGTATATTTTTTTAAATGTACATATTCATGTGCAAATCCCCACAGGACCTACCCATGTCAATATATATATATATAACTCTCTCCTCTGTTTGCAATAATGTAGAACCAATAATATATCTCTTCTTTCTTTATTTTGGCTTATAGATCATCTACATATTCTTGGTATTGGTAGAGTCAAAACTTGCAATTAAATTAAAGTATCTGCAAACTTACTTTATATTTTCTTTTTAGTTTTTGCTCCAACTTTTATTAGTGAAAATCTCACACACACACATAGTACGTATACTGTGGTATATATATGATCATCCTAAGGGAAAAAGGTATAATTGTCAGAAAATGATGTATATGCAGTTTAATTTAAATATGACATTCCTAATTATTTGTTTAGCTGCTTAATTAATTTCCACATATAGCCTATTTAAATTGAACTGCATATATATATCATTTTCTTGGACTAATGTATTTTTTACGAAGAAACCAATATTAGCAATACAGGCCCAAAAAAAAACCAGTATTAGCAATAACTCCATTTTTTACTATTTTGGTAATTTAAATTAATACTCAATTTTATATATATATATATCTACCTAAATAAATTTTTTATGCAATTTCAATTTGGTAAATTAATTAGCGAACTTAATTTTCTTTTGCAAAAAAATTAATAAAATATATATAAAAAGTCTTATATATATATATATATATATGGCTTTGGAGTTTTTGGTGTCACACAAGGAAAGTGTGACACCAAAAAAATAACTTCTCTCAACTTCCAATAAATAACCAACTTCTTACAAAATAACTATATTTTATAATTAAAAAATACAAAAAAAAATATGATTGGAGGATGTGGGAGAGAGAAAACAAGTATGATAAGTGGTTACTAATAAAATGGAGAAGTGCATAACTTCTCATTTTTTTAATTTTTTTATTTTAAATTATGATAAAAATTCTATTTAAAATTTTTAAAATTTTAAAATATTTAATTTTTAATGATTTTAAAATATAATAACTATATTATATTATATTTTTAAAAAATTTAAGAATAAATTACATGTAAGCACGTAGGTGCATGCGAAGCCTCTGGTTTATATATATGGCTTTGGAGTTTTTGGTGTCATAAAAGCAAAGTGTGACACCAAAAAAATAACTACTCTAACATACATGCATTATGGGTAGTTACTAAAAAAATGGAGAAGTGCATAACTTTTCATTACTTCATTTAAAAATATAACAATTTTATTTAAAAATTAAAAAAATATCAATTATTATAATTTGATATTATTTTGAAATATCATTATTATTTTATATAAAATTCTTTAAAAAAAGAATAAATTACATGCACGTATGTGCATGCGAAGCCTCTAGTATATATCTATATATATATATGGCTTTGGAATTTTTGGTGTCACACAAGTAAATTAAAGTGTGACACCAAAAAAATAACTTTCCCCTCAACTTCCCAATAAATAATCAACTTCTCACAAAATAACTATATTTTATAATTAAAAAATACAAAAAAAAATAATATGATTGGAGGATGTGGGAGAGAGAAAACAAGTATGATATGTTGTTACTAAAAAAATGGAGAAGTACATAACTTCTCATTTTTTTTTTTAAAATTATGATAAAAGTTCTATTTAAAAATTTAAAAACTTTAAAATATTTAATTTTTAATGATTTTAAAATATAATAACTATTTTATATTATATTTTTAAAAAATTTAAGAATAAATTACATGTATGCACGTACGTGGCGAGGCCTCTAGTATATATATATGGCTTTGGACTTTTTGGTGTCACACAACCAAAGTGTGACACCAAAAAAATAACTTTCCCACTAAAAACAACTAATCACTAAATAACTTCCTATGATTTAATATATTATTTAAAATATATTTATTATATTATATTTTGAAAATTAAAAAATTATCAAATATTTAATATTTTATTATTTTAAACATAATAATAATTTTATCTTATATATTTTTTTAAAAAAATAAAAACAAATTATATGCACGGTACGTGCATGTGAAGCCTCTAGTATATATATATGACTTTGGAGTTTTTGGTGTCACAAAACCAAAGTGTGATACCAAAAAATTAACTACTCTAACATACATGCATTATGGGTAGTTACTAAAAAAGTGGAGAAGTGCATAACTTCTCATTACTTCATTTAAATATATAACAATTATTTAAAAATTAAAAAATATCAAATATTATAATTTGATATTATTTTGAAATATCATTATTATTTTATATAAAATTCTATAAAAAAAATTGCATATACGTATGTGCATGCGAGGCCTCTAGTATATATATATGGCTTTGGACTTTTTGGTGTCACAAAAGCAAAGTATGACACCAAAAAAATAACTACTCTAACATACATGCATTATGGGTAGTTACTAAAATAGTGGAGAAGCGCATAACTTCCCATTACTTCATTTAAAAATATAACAATTTTATTTAAAAATTAAAAATATCAAATATTATAATTTGATATTATTTTGAAATATTATTATTATTTTATATAAAATTCTTAAAAAAAATAAATTGCATGTACATATATATGTGCATGTGAAACCTCTAGTATATATATGTGTGGATGGTTCAATTTTTTTTTTTTTTGGCCATGGATGGTTCAATTTGAAATACACGTTTATTTGCTTTTTTGCTTTCCAACTGTAGCAAAAAGGAAAATAGGTGTTCTTGTGTTTGAAAATTAAAACGATGAACCGTTTTTTGCTATTATTTTATTTTAATAACTACTGATAATAAGTAATGAAATAATTATGAGGGACATATATATTAATATTATGTGTGTAGGTAGGTAGGTAGGTCAACTTTGATTTGTAGGGTTATAGTATATATACTGTTGTGGAGAATGCGATGTATATATATATGCATGAGAGATTGTGATTTGTGAAAGGCAATAAATTAGTAATCAATATATTTATTGTATTTTTGGTTGAAAAATGAAGTCTTGATTAACAAAAATATTATTATTTTAATAAGAAAAGAGGGTTCATATCTCAACTAATCTTATCTTAATACCATTTTTAACCAGTAATCTTGACCTGATCAGTCGGTGGCTAATTAATTTTAACTTTTCTAAACTTAGAATTAGAAATAAATGCACTCCCTAACTAACAATCTCAACTTGCACTACAATTGTATCATTTTATATATATATATATACTCTTAGCTTATGTTGAGATATTATTAAATTGTAAATTAAGATTAAAACATTATTTTAAGTAAACTTCTCAAATGCATATATTACACAAGACTAATGAATTTAAAATACTATTTTAAGTGTCTTCCTAATTTGTTATTAATTGGGGTCCTATTGGTAGTACTTGGAATTTGGAAGTAGTGTCTTCTCTCATTAATTACTATCATTTTTGTCACACAAATTAATATTTTAATCTCAATCATAAAATTTAATTTTAAGGCCAAAAATAACTAATTTGATCAATATGCTCCCGTTTTCATTTTTGAATTAAAAATTTTATATATGTACTATTTTCTCTCTATTTTTATTATGTTTTAAAATTTATTTCATTATATATAAAATTTCAGACATACATGCATATTTGAGATATGATCAATTAAATAATAGAATTTGATTAATTGAAATGGTGAAAGTCCTTGATTTGGTTGGGTTTGAAATTAAGATGGGGTTGGGATGGCTAATCAAATATATCTCTTTCAATCAAATGTTAATTAATTCATAACTTGACCTATATATATATATATATATATATATATATATTCATAAATTCATATAAGTAATAATAATTGGTCCATGTGATTATGAAGGAGCCATTTGGTATAAGAGTTAAAAAAATAATTCTAATATTTTTTTTTGGCATCTTGTAATCTAGTATTTGATACAATAATTAAAAAATAAATTCGGGAATCTTACATTCTCGAGATTCTTGTTATCCCATGTTTCTTCACATTTTTAATCCCACCTAAGGGAGTGGGATTATGATAAATCCATGGGATGGGATTATTTTTAGTTACCTAATTTTACTAAATTATCCCTAATCTAATTAATACTCTTCATTTAATATTAAGAGTATATGTATGATATAAGAATATAGTTTTTAATATTAATTGATATAAGTTAAAATAATTTTATAAATTATTTATTGAATGATACTTTACTATTTAAAAAATTAATCAAGTGCATATTTGAAAAATTACTAAACATTTCCGGGATTATAAAAGTTGAACCAAACACAAATTTGTAACATTCATGGGAATCTTATAAAAATAGTCCCCAGAAATGCAAAAGTTAAACCAAGCAGCTTTTGTGACATTTCTGAGAATCTTAATCCTGGAAATGTGATTCCTGGGATTAGGATTCCCGAGAGTAAAAAATCAATCCGTGTACCAAACGCATCCTAAGGGGTGGGTAGTTGCATCACACGATATGTATGTAGCATAAATTGATGCCATTGATGCGATTCTTATTGGATATATGTCGCACAATGAGTATATATATGTGAATCAATAATACCAATTGTGTTATATATCCATTATATGATGTAATAAGTTGAATCATAGATCTACCCAATTATTAAATAGGGTTTGTACCAATTAACCTTATTTATTCCTTCCTATATATACTACTACATCTCATTCTCATGCATCCATCGTCTCTTTCAATATTCCCTGTCGGAACAATATAATCGAAGCAGGGCCCACTACCCTTGTTCTACCTATCCTCCTCAATTTCTATTTTCTAACCATCTAATTTCTTAACTTTGATATTTTTATTATATAATTGTTTGGCCAATAATTAACTTTGATCTTAATTAATAAAACACTACTTTTCACAACATTCTTCTTCCTCACCCTTCGCTATGTTTAAGTTCAAATTGTGACAATAATTTTTCACAATTTTTCTTTTCTATTATATTATCCCTTGAATTTCTCATCAATCTTCTCAATATATATACCTCTTCTACAAATTTCTTGTGTTCACATTTGATACATTATTGATATATATATATGTTGTAACAGATTTGTGGAAGAGGTATAGATTGACGAATGGCACATAATTGTTAAAAGTGATGTCATATATAATAAGTCAAATTAAATAAATATATGAAAAAAATAGGCTAGAAATTTATAAAATATAAAACCCAGTGACAAATTGATTAGCAAGAAGTCTTTGACATTCATATATAATTAGCTTGCGTTGAGTATTGAATTGGGATGTGCACGCTAGCTTTCTATACCATCAGATTCCACTAAAATACATTTTGTAAAAAGTGCATAAAATTATAAGATTTGGGCCATTAAATGAATATCGAGATTTGTATTTACATTCAAATTTTCATTCAATTTTTTTTATGATTGGTCATATAAAATGTGATCTTTTATATTCTCTCTACTGTGATTGGTCGTTCAAACATTTTTTTATCACATATCTTATTTATATTGGAGAACTTTATAACAAAGATATAAAGAACATTATCTAAGTTTAGTTATTTGTAGAAATGCCAACATGTTCATTGATCACGATTTTAGATCCTCTAAATTTTAAAAATGGTAAATTTGTTTTTAAAATAAGAGAGAGATAGACACAAAAAAATTAAATATCTCATATTAATCAGAATTCACTTTTTTATATGTTTATCTCTCTCATACTTTAAAAAATTTATTATTATTTTTGTTTCCCAAAGGAATCCTCTTATTAGAGGTCATCCTGTTCGAGCTAGCTGAGTCATATAATAGGAGTAGAGCTCTCCCAGCTCGGGATGATCAAAATACTCATACCCGTAAATTTTACCTATTGGATATGAGTCCGAGTATGGAGATTTATCCATTCAAAACTGTAAGTAATGAAACCATTCAATCTTGGTTGGAAAAAATCTGTGTTGACACGAGGAAGTCCAACTATTGTGAACATCTTTTGTTGGTGGAAAATATGTGGTACTATAGAAATAAGAAGCTAAAACAACATATAATTGCTTCCCCTATTGACTGTATACAAAGGAGTAAGAGACAGATAGCAGATTATAGTGAAGTAGAGAAAGAAGGGAAAGGAGTTATAGTGAAGATTGAGAGTGAGCATAGAAACACAAGATACTCATATTATAGGTCTGGGGATGGGAATTGATATTCATACCCGCACAGGTATGGATCCAGGGATAGGAATGATAATTTTCTATGGGTCCGAAGACAGGGATCAAGGTACCCTACCCATGAGCATTCCTACACTCAAAAGAATTTTTACATACACAAAACTCGAACACGAGATTTTGCTTAAGGAGAATAGAGTATCTACCACTCCAATCAATCACCTTCTGGTAAAAGTTACCATTTTTAAAATTTAGAAGATTCGGACTCGTGTATCATCAGTAAAACCTATTCAAGCATTTAGGTAGCGTTTGGTAGGAAGTGAGTAGTTCGGTGAGAAATTGAAGATAAAAAGTGTGTTTGATAACTGGAATATTGAAAGTAATATTGTTTGGTATAGTAGAAAGAATATATGGAAGTAAAAAATAAAATTAGAAAAAGTCACTTTTACCCTTATTTAAATTATGTACCATATAAAGGAAGCATTATTGGTATTTTATATTATGTACCAGGAAGCATTATCTTTAAATATTTTAAAATTTAGGTGATTTGATTTATGTTGATAAATTTAAACTTACAAATTAGAATAACGATGAAAACATCACATCGCCCTATAAAAATTATTTTTTAAAAAAATAAGAAGTTATTTTTTAATTAAAAATCAATATTAAGATCTTAAGAACTTTTCAGTGATAATTTAGTTTTAAAGAAATTTAAATCAACATATGGTTGATTGGAGTAATAAGTACTCTATTCCCCTTAAACAAGATCTCGAGTTCGAGTCTTGTATATAAAAAAATATTTGGTAAAAAAACTCTAACTCAGCTAGTTCGAACAAAATTGCTTTCAATAAAAATATACCTTTGGAAAAAAAAAAGGTTTAATTACATATATGGATATTTTCAAAACAAATTAAATAAGAATTGTTGGAGAAAATGTATACTAATTGTGATTATCTTTTTAAAAGGGAGAATAGTATAGTTTATTTTACAAGTGGAGATATATAATTATATAGCATGGATTGGAATATGAGAATTTTGCTAATTTGAACATCTCAATGTGCATGCTTGTAAACACAAGAAATTTGTATTTGATAATTAAGTTATTGGAATTGAATTAAATTAAAGTAATGATTAGTGGGGTTGACAGCATTAGAAAGCATAATAATTAAGTTTCTATGTAATGCATCCAAGCATGTATGTTTGTTTGGATGGATGTTGTTATTAATTCATCATCAATCATTAATTTTATATATATATATATATATATATATATATTTAATAATACCGTAATATTGAACTTTAATCTGTTGATTTTAATTAAATTTTTAGTCTCTTCGTATTCTATTTTTTTAATGACATTTCAACTAATTCTCACAAGTTCTCACACTTGGAGATATTATATCCTTTTAATTATAGGCTATATATAATATAATAAATACTACACAAAATCTTTCCTGAATTTTAATTAAATTATACTTATATCATCTCTCTAACTCTAAAAGTTATATATAAGTTTATCAACAAAAAAAAGTTATATATAAGTATTTTAGTTATGGTGTAATTCTTTTTATTTAGGTGTAGAAAAAAACTTGGGTAAAGTTAATTAATTAGTTATACTATCTTTTTTCACCGATTAGTCACACAAAATTCAATCTTTTATATTCTCTCTCCACCAATAATTAGTTATACAAATATTTCTTTTCACATGATTTAGTTGTATTGAAAAACAAGCTTTATAACAAGCACATAAGTAATTTCATTTAAGTTTGAACCGTTATTATAATATAATTATTGCTCGCATATATATACCTTAGCCAACATTATACTAATTACTTCCATTCACTACGAGAAGAATTAGTATTTTAAAATTTATATTTCGACGATTACTTAATTATTAAAAAAATAAGTATTTTTTTTAACAAATAAAATTTGGCCGTCAAAATATTATTGAAAAAGTCTATTATAATATTTTCAACGATAAACAATTGCCAATAATACTTTTTTTACAACACTTTCTTCAACAATATTTTTTTCGACGGCTATAACTAATAGTGTCGAAAATAACATTGTTGACAATTGTCAACTGTCGAAAATATTGTCATTGACTTTTTTCGATAGACAATCTAATTTGTTAAAAAAATACTTATTTTAACAGTCAAATTTAATTATTAAAAATTTTATTTTTTTCAACAACTAATTATAGTAGTGGCTGTTTAACTTGTTCTAATCGATGTTAAAATGTTTAATTATGAAATTGATTCTAATCATTTTAGCGTCAGTCAAATATTATAATTCTTTATATATATATATATATATATATATATATATATATATATATATATATATAGTAGTGATAAAATATTTGTTAACAAAAAATAAATAAATTATGCAATATATATATAGTATTGATTTTCAAGAGTAATTAAACATGTAACTTTTAAAACTGAAAATATAATAAATATAATTCCATTACATTAATATATATATATATATACACACACACGTAATTTACTAATTTATACTCTATTATATATTTTAGTTTAGACATGCATTTATTAATTATTCTTCAATTCGACCCTATATACCTAATGTAACTTGGTTGATTGTATTATGTTAGATCCAACATGGCCATGCATTAATGTCGGTTATAATAATATGCTTTATTAAGCCTATTTAAGGACCTACAATTAATAATAAAACTCATCATTATTGTATAATTGTATTTGTACTGTCGTTTCTAAAATAAAATCTCCCCTCTCTGGGAATTTATTCTTTCTTTTTTCTTTAATTATGCCATCTCTTTCTAAAAACTATTTATATAATTTTGTACTATTCTCTTGCTACTATTATATTTATAGTAGACAAAACCTAGTAGGCAGTAGCAGCCATGATCTTTTTTTAAAAAAAAAATTTGTTTTTGTGTTTGTTTTTGTTTCCTGTGGGAGGAATTAAAGTGGAATTCCATTAAACAATTCAAAAATAAAATAAAATTATTTAGATGCGAAAGGAATATATTGTTTACAGACGTAACCAAATCAAATAGGTCAAAGGTTTATTTTGGTTCGCTATGTTTCACTCGACTTTTAAATTAGTCCTTTATGTTTCAGAAGTTTTAAATTAGTCCTTTATGTTTCCCAGAAGTTCTAAATCGGTCCTTCCGTCCAAATCTGTCAATTTCTTAAATTAACTGCTGACGTGGCGTGCCGAGGTGGACACATAATCTTTCCTACGTGTAACAGATAGCTGACGTGGCCATAGACACATCAAAAACACCCAAACGGCGTCGTTTAAGCCAAAAATAAAATCATGCTGAGAGGACCAATATGAAACATAAAGGACTAATATAAAACTTCAATGAAACATAAAGGACCAATATAGAACTTCAATGAAACATAAAGGACCAATATAGAACATCAATGAAACATAAAGGACCATTATAAAACTTTCATGAAACCTGAAGGACAAATATAAAACTTTTAGAAAACATAAAGGACCAATATAAAACTTTTGAAACATAAAGGACCAATTTAAAACTTGGGTAAAACATAGAGGACCAAAATGGATATTTGACCAATCAAATATATTTGATGAAAAACTGTTTATGTTGTTTTGTGAAAATATGGATTCTCAATATATAGTTGGAGTTATTACTTATACAATAAACAACTCTAGGATCGCTTTCTCTTTTCTCTTGTATTTTTTTTTTTGGTGTTTATTTTTCAACTAGCTTTTTTCTCAGGGTATGCTTGGTAACAAAACTAAACAGTAAAATCGTGGTATTTTACGATTCTCAAAAAAATTTTACATCATATTTTATACATACCAAATACACTTTTTATCATATTTTTTCTCTTTCCTAATTTTTCTCTCTATCTCTCTCCCCACTTTTCTCTACAGTACTTTCTTTTATTCTACTTTCTTTATAATACTTTACATCCGTGCATCTATACCAAAGATAAATTATTTATAGATGGATATCGAGTTTCAAAGGTAAATTATTTGCTTAATGTATATATTTTTTTTTTTAGTATTTCATACATTTTGAATATAGATATTGAAAATTATTATTTTTATTCACTAATTAAGGTTTAATATAATTTGGATATTGGAGTATTCTTATATATTTTAGAATAAAGAGGGAGTAATTTTTTTAACACTAAGAAATAAAAAGGAAGACAAGTTGGTATTCACATAATTGCTTGATAGATTAGACAAATTAGCTTATGAAACACCAACGAATTTGCCCATTATTTTGCAACTTGTTCACCCAAACCACCTTAATATACATTCCTTGCACATCATAAATATTCATTCATTTTATTATCCTTCACGTGCTCCTACTATTTTACACTTATACTTCTCAAAGTATATTTATTTTACACGCAAATGAGGAGTGTCATAGTTGGTTAATGTTCGGGCTCTTACCTTACAAGAATGAGGGTTTGAGCTCTATGACCGATGTAAGGACCTTATTGGTGGGTGATATGTAAATTCTCTCATAAATCCTCAAAGAGGTTGGGAGGTCTTCCCTGACCCTGGTGGGATACCGGTACTTACTCCCACCTAAACTTTTTTCACCCAAAAAAAATTTATTTTACACAAAGTAGGGCATGTCTTTTTACAAAAAATAAATCTTACTTTTTGCAATCTGATGAAATTATGTTTTTGTCAGTACTTTTTTACTCACTTTTATTTCATTCTCACTTTTAATATAAGGGTAAAATGGTCATTTTATCCACTTTTATTCCATTAACATCACATCACATCTCATTCATATTCCCTCCAACATTCTCAGGCTACGTTTGGTAAGAAACCCAAACAGTGGAATCTATGTATTCTCACGATTCCCAAAAAAACTTTACATAATATTTTTTACATAGCAAACACACTTTTCATCATACTTTTTCTCTTTATCTCTCTCCTCACTTTTCTCCACAATACTTTATTCTACAGTACTTTAATTACATCCCTTCCCTTCTCATCCGTGCATTTCTACCAAACATAGTCTCATTCTCATTTCCATTTCTTCCAACATTCTACTAAACAAATGCACCCTAAATTATTTTGGTTCGAATATTAATTATAATGTGATTAAAACACATCTAACATGATTTCGTTTTGACTATATTATCATAAAAATATTAAAATGATAAATATTTTTGGATCACTTAATTGATACAAAATAATTTTTCAAATACTAAATTAAAGTTAATTTATGATGATTTCTTTTAATTTTGTTTTTATGAGCAAAATATATTTTGTCTATATTTTATTTATACTTTATTTTTTTATGAATATATTTTATACTTTAATATTTATTAGCTTTGTAAATTTTAGCCTCATACTCAATTTCTTAAAAAGTAAATTAAGCTTTACTCCTTGAAAAATATTGAAATTATTTCACTCTTATTTGTTTTTAAAAATTACACTTTCTTCCATTGAGCTATGGATAAGAAAAACTTACAACTTCACATGCCTTGATCAAAATACCCTTATGTTATTATTTTTATAATTAATAAGTATTTAATTAATATAAATTTTTTTAAAAAATTAAAATAAAATAGTTATTTTATATACTTAATTAGTTCTTTAAAACTATTTTTAAAAATTTTAAATATTTTTTAGGAAATTAATAATGTGGGCATTTCAATCCAAATGAGTGAAACTATTCATTTTTTTAATCTTTTAAAGAAAGAGAACATATATAATTTTGACATCTTTCAAGATTAGAGTTGACCATAGTGTAATTTACTCGTTTTTTATGAATACCTTTTTTTGACGTAAATGGACTAATGAAGTATTAATATACACAGTGATCAACTTTTATGATTATTGTGTTTTATGACGTTGTTTGTTTTTTTAGTTGAAACTAATTATTGATATTGCGTACGTAGGTTATGCCAAACACAATTTAATCACAAAACAAAAATATAAATATTTAGACATTATTTTTAGGTCAAAACCCTAAATTGGTCCCTTATATTTGCACGAAGTTTCATATTGGTCCTTTATGTTTCAAAAAGTTTAAATTGGTCCTTTATGTTTGCAAGAAGTTCTAAATTGGTCATTCCGTCCACTTCCGTCAATTTCTTAAGTACTGACATGGTGTGCTGACGTGTCCATCTAAGCTGACATGTCATGCCACGTCATTGTCACATCAGCACCACGCCATCACATATGATAGTAGATGATGACGTGACGATGATGTGACGATGACGTAGTATAACACGTTAGCTTAAATGGACACGTAGGAGATCAGATGATATGTCCACCTCAGCACGCCAATAAACGGACTTGGATGGAATGACCAATTTGAAACTTCTTGCAAACATAAAGGACTAATTTAAACTTTTTGAAACATAAAGGACCAATATGAAACTTCGTACAAACATAAGAGACCAATTTAGGATTTTGACCTTATTTTTATCTCAAGAAGCTAAGTAATTACTTCTCAACTAGGGCTTGGTGAATGTTCAAATAATAAGCGACTGGCAAGGTTCTGGATTCGAGACCTTATGAATGTAATTATTTGTGTTGAGAGACTTATCTCCCACAGTATCCAAGTGCGCGGCGTGGGTCGAATCTGAATTAGTCGGATAGTGCAAATAGGACGGTCAACCTATATATATGATAATCATAAAACATAAAAACTTAATAATGTTAATACGTATTATCTTTACTCAAATATATATAGAAATAATTGACCCATTCGTGGACCAATATGAATAGATCGGGACATTGCTATTTAATTTAATAGCTTTTGTTAGATGGCAAGGCCCACCTCAACCTAATTGATAGTGCTATTTGGAAGTAGAGAGAAAAAATGGACATGATAAAACTTGATTAATGCATAATTACTTAGCTTATTATATATATTAATTAAAAAAGATGTCATTGAAGTCAAAGTTCTTAAACATAAATCATACAAATTAATCAAAATATGCCTCTTAGTTCAAATGTGTTGAGTAGAAATTATATGATCATATAATTAGATATGCTTTGTAGAGTAGAAATCAATTTGTCTAAAGAAAATTGTGGATTATTTAATAGTGAATTTAATTAAAAAATTAAATAAAGACGAGTTTGGATTCTCTAAAGTTAAAATTTTATGAAGTTTCTGAAGTTGATTCAATACTTATTTTTTATTGGTCCAAATTTTAAAAAATTAAAAAAAAAATTAAAAAAAAATCATGCAAGAGATAACTTCAGAAACTTCAAAAAATCTCAACTTTAGAATCCATTCACAAATAAGGACATCCATATGAATTGAAAGACTAAATTTGTTCACATTGGAGGCTAATTATATTGTTGGACTAGCTTGCCCTTACCTCTAGGGCTTTAAATTGCTAACTTGATCCCTTCCTATATATATAAGCTAGGGTTTGCTAGCTTAGCTTATTTAATTATTTTCTCTAGGTTTTTTTTTTGTAATGTTGAATAAGGAAAAAATTCTTAAATTATTTAGTGTTTGTATATATATGACATGTGTGCAAGCACAAACTATTTTTTTTTTAAAAAAAGTATAAATTCATTTTCTTTTCTAAAGAGAGACTTGATAATTATTAAATATGCTTGTTAGATGAAGGTAATAATTTAATTAAGTTGGTGAAGTTATTAATTAAAAAAAAATTGTGAAAAATATTCAAACACAATACAAATAATTATATGTATGTAATAAGCCTTTTTTATTTATTTAAGGTTTCTGAATTGAAAATTTGAAGCCGAGAATAGAAAAATTGATTTTTTTAAAGGAAAAAAAATAGGAAGAAATTGCCTAGCCTTGGAAGAGTCAATTTTTAGTTCTTCACCTTTCAAGATTGAAATATCTATGCAATGTCGGTTTCGGAAACTTTTACAAAAAGCCACTTATTTTTCTCAATTCTTGTTTGTCGTTTTGCGCAAATAAGTCTTGAAAGTTATTTAGGTCATTTTGTAATTCAATATAGAGTGACACAAGTTATTAGCTTTTGATTAAATTATTGCTTTGGTCTATAAAAAAAATATATTTTATTTCAAAGAAGGGAAGCCAAGAATTATAATATATAAGGAAAATAATTATGTTTTATTCATTGTTTTAAAAGTTAATTAGATATTGCACTTGATATTTAAACTGAGGTAAAGTTACATAGGTGCTTGCTATAAAGTTCACCAATATAATTAAAACACGTGGCAAAAATTTTTTATATAACCAATCATGGAAGAGAGAGAAAATGAAAAGCAATAAATTACATAACCAATCAAATAGGAGAGAGAATATAAATAAGGTTTATGATTGGTGAACTTTATAGCAAGCACATAAGCAACTTTACCTTAGTTTTTTCCTATTAATTACTATGCCATCAACTATATATATATTAGTGCCATATTTAATTTCCATCCATATGACATTTATCTTATAAATAATATAAGGACTAAATGGAGAATATTTTTCAAAAAAATGAAATTAAAAATTTTGATCTTTCAGTTTTAGATTAAATTAATTTATTGGTCCCTATAGTTTATTCAAATTAAATTCTTAATCAAGTCACTATAGTTTCGAATTGTGTAATTAAATTCTATACTTACATGTCATTTATAATTAAATCATTGTCATTATAATTTGGACCTAACTACTGTTAAATTAAGATTAGGCTCCACCATCAACATCCTAATCACACACCATATATATATATATATATATATATATATATATATGACACATGAGTATTGAATTTTTTTTTTCCAAATTGTGATCCAACAAAAATGACAAAACACAATATATATATAGCCTTAATTTTAATGAAGTTTCTTTGTAGTGGGAGAATATAAATGGAATATTATTGATTGTGTAAGTAAATAAGTAATGTTAAGTTAGGTCTATTTAAGAAGAAAACAAGCACTAATTAAAAGGAGTTTAACGGCAGAGATGTAAACATAGAGACCCAATTATATAAATTAAAAATATATTGACCAGATTAAAAATTATAGTAAATTATAGGGACTAATGAATTAATTTAACATAAATTTTAAGTATTAAATTAATATAGTGTGTATCTTTTAGCAAAAAAAGAAATGATTCTTGAATTTTCTATTATTCGTTCCATTAGCACAGCTGGGATCACTAAAATAAAAGGCTTCACAAACTCTTTTATCTTTTTAATTAGATAAACCAAACATTTTCCTAAGAAAAATATATTATTCAGAAAAAAAAAATCCTTATAATATTGCATGTTGAGCAGCATCAATTAACCTCTATATTTATATAATATGGCATATTGACATTGGTATCAAAGTCTTGTTGGCCATAAAGACTTCAGACAAACTCAAGCAATAAAAAATGGAAATGTTAATTAAATAAGCTATATATCATAAATTAAATTCGATCTAATTATTTTCTATAATAAAAACAAAAAAAATTGATAACAAAAATGAAATTTAATGCTGTTAATTAAATTCGAATATTCATGAATTTAATGTCATAAAAAGAAATTTAAATAGAGAAAATACAAAAAGGTACATACATACATGCATGGTGGTGGTGTATTGAGAAAGAGAGAGAGAAAGAAGAATTTGTGAAGATAGAATTATTATTGACAAAACTCTATTTTGTTCCCTATCGAGTGATACTTTTTTAATTTGGTTTTTAGTCTCAATTTGGTCCTTCGCGCTAGTGATTATTAGTACCAATTCGATCCCTATTATTTTTTTAGTTTTGAGTTAATCCTTTATGTTTGCAATTAGTACCAATTTGGTCCCTTCTTTAACCAAGTATTAAAATTACTTAACGAAATTGAGGGATCAAATTGATTCTAATCGCAAACATGATGGACCAAATTGAATCTGAACAAACACGAGAAACCAAATCGAAAAAAAGTGCTAAATATTAGGGATCAAAATAGAATTTTCGTGAAATATTTTTATTATGACAGAAAAGTTGAAGAAGTGGGCTATAAACAACAAGAAGGTTACCTTACATTCCACGTTTCTTTCTCTCCAAAACTCCTCTATTTAGGTCTCTTCTCTCTCTCTACTCTTTTTCTCTCCCATGAACAACACACACTTATCATCACCATCTTCATCATCTCCATCCTTCTTCTTCCTCCTTTTCCTGTAACCCCAGTACCAGATTCTGCATCATAATCACATGAATTTCTGAAAAGCATATATATATATGTACACATATCATTGAGAAAAAGCAGAGGAATTTCTTTTTTTTTTCTTTTTTTGGGATTAGGGGATCAGATTCATCCGATGGATTTGCCTCCTGGGTTCCGATTTCACCCAACTGATGAAGAGCTCATAACTCATTATCTCTACACCAAGGTCAATGATAGCAGCTTCTCTGCTCGAGCCATTGGAGAGGTGGACTTGAACAGGTCTGAGCCTTGGGATTTGCCATGTGAGTACAACACAACGGAATTAATTGATTCTAAATTGATGAGGGATTCTTATGATTTTGTGTTTGTTTGTGGGTTTTGGGTTTTTTTCAGGGAAAGCCAAAATGGGAGAGAAAGAATGGTACTTTTTCTGTGTTAGAGACAGGAAATACCCAACTGGGCTGAGAACGAACAGAGCCACTGAAGCAGGGTACTGGAAAGCCACAGGGAAAGACAGAGAGATTTACAGAGGGAAATCTCTGGTGGGGATGAAGAAGACTCTGGTTTTCTACAAAGGAAGAGCCCCAAAAGGCGAAAAGACGAACTGGGTCATGCATGAGTATAGATTAGAGGGTAAATTCTCCATCCACAACCTCCCAAAAACCGCAAAGGTATGAACTTTACTCTGTTTCTCCCTTGTGGTTCTCTGTTTTGATCTCTCATGGTTGGTGGGTGGATTTTTTGCAGAACGAGTGGGTGATTTGTAGGGTGTTCCAGAAGAATTCAGGAGGGAAGAAAACCCATATCTCTGGGATAATGAGGTTGGAATCCATAGGGAACGAATTGGGTTCTTCTGGTTTACCCCCACTCACAGATTCTTCCTCCTCTTCTAGACCTCTTCTCATGACTGAATCGGCTTACGTGCCCTGCTTCTCCAATCCAATTGATGCTCAAAGAAACCACCAAGGTGGGATCTTTGATCCCTTACCAAACTCCCTTTTGGGTGTTTCTCAAGAACCACCCCTTCAATTCCAACCTCCTCCTCCTCCTCATCATCAAACTCTGCCATTACCTTCTTCTTCCTCCTCTGTTTCCACCATGATGATGCAAGACCACACCATCCTCAGAGCCTTACTTGCACCAAGCTCAAACTTTAGGAATGGCTTCAAAACAGAAATGAACCCTGAGATTTCCTCTGTGGTTTCAAGTTTTGGTTTGGGAAATAGGAGGGCTTTTGAGAATCAGCAAAACCCACTTCCAAATCCAAACCCTTCCTCTGTTTCTGCAGCAATGGACCTTGATACACTCTGGAATTACTGAAAGAAGAAGAAGAAGAAGATGGAGTTGAGATTCTGGTTATGTGTGTGCATAGATTTTGAATGTATCTGCATAAGTTGGGATGTGGTGTAAGAAATATATATATACTTTTTCAGACTCTTTATGTTATGGCTATAAAGCATGATTGTTGGTTGTTCTTGTGTCTCAGACTCATTGCCTATTATTATTATTTTGTGGATTCTGTTCTGTGTCAGTAATATCCAGCAAATGTTGAGAACTCTTTCTTTGGTTGATTCTGCTAATTATTGTGAAATGTTTGATTTCAGATTGTGGGACTCATGTAAGTACATATAGTTTGTCTCAATTTAATTTTTTTAAAGATAGAAATATTAAATTTAATCTATATAAAAATATTAAATTTATTTCTTAAAAAAATATAATTTATTTCAGTTTAGTCATTAGAAATCTCTATTGATATAAATGATCGAAAATTTTTAAGGACTAAATTGGAATGAATTTTATCTTTGAAGGGCTACATTTAATATTTTTTATCTTTCTAGAATTAAATTGAGATATATTATATTTTAATCTTAAAGTTATTATATTGAACATAAACTAATTGTAGATCAAATGTTTTAACTCACTGAAAAGCAATAGTCTAGGAAGGAATTGATTAATATAATATACATTAATTCATGCATTTTGATATTAATTATCAAATGAAGCAGTTATAATTCCTAACGAGTAAGGACTAAGATGTGCAGCAAGAGTTAGGATAAGGGATTTATGTTCTTTTAATTTTTTTATTTGTTTTCAATCTATTTCTTATTAAGGCCCTGTATGATTGGTAGATTTATTTTCAGGGAATGAGAATAGAAATGAAAATGGAAATGAAATGATTATATTTGGTAGGATGTGAAATTGAGAGAGTGAAAAGAATGAGAGTTGAATAAAATTACAATTTTATCCTTCATAAAGAAATTATAAGAATGAGAATAGGAATGGAAATGAAATAATTATATTTGGTAGAATGTAAAATTGAGAGATGGAAAAGAATGAGAGTTGAGTAATATTACAATTTTACCCTTCATAAAGAAATTATAAGAATGACAATTTTAAGTCATCTTATATTTTAAAGAGGGCAATTTTGTCAAATCCACAAACATTCCCACGAGAATCTTACTACGAAACTTTCATTTTGTGAAGATTTGTACAAAATACAAACCCTTATACAAAGGGAATGAGCCAAACTCAAAAGTCCTTTGAACTTATACTAAATATAGGAGTCTCTCGTTCACTTACACATTCCACTATAATAATTAAATGATTTGAGTTTGTTCTTATGTAATTACTCATTCGATGAATTATTTGTAAGAACCAAAAATTTACTCTAATCCTAAATCTGAACCGAGGCACTATCTCCTCATCTAAATTCTAATACCAGCAACAACAACAAAAATTGTGTCTAGTCGGTGAGGCCGTTACTACTTGAATTGGGAATTTATTTAATTTTTTGTTTGATTTGGCTTTAGCCCACCAAGAAAGTCGTCACAAGGGGTATTTTGTCTTTATGTGGAGGTAGTAGCATTAATTGTATCATTATTGCATTTATTAGAATTAGAATTAGAAGTATAGTGAAAATGGGTTCATTCAATCCCCATTTTTCATGATGCAATGCATTCCGTTTTGAAGATGCAAAGCATGACATGAGAGAACATTTATCCTCTCTTCTTATTTTGTCTAAAAATACATCATACGTATCCCCTCCACTTCTTTCTACCATGTGCTCTTTTTATTTACACCACATGATCAATTCAATTCAATTAAAACCCTCTCAACACTCCACTAATTTGAGTCCTCCACGCTTTTATCCTTAACTATATGAATCAAATCATCACCCCTTTTTTTGTTCTTTCTTTTGCATTCAAAAGATATTCTTCTGTTGAAAACGAAGTTGTTGTACATAATGTTTGATATATTTAATGTCTAGAGTGGTGGTGACAGCTGCGATGGTGGTTAAGCGGTGATCGATGACAATAGCGACGACAGTGAGTAGAGGTGGGTTAGGGGTGACGATGAGAGTGGTGGTGATGGACAGTGGAGGTGATGGTGGTGGGGAGGGGCAATTTGGTCATTTGCCTTCAATGTAAGTCCTTCAATAAATATGGGTTACGTTCGGTAGAAATGCACTGATGGGAATTAAGGGAATGGATGTAAAGTACTATAAAGTAAAGTGATGAGAGAGATATATAAAGAAAAATTAGGAGAGAGAAAAAGTATGATGGAAAATGTGTTGGCTAAAGTACTGTTTTGGTCCTCAATGTTTGCATGAAGTTTAATGATGGTCCTCAATGTTTCAAAAGTTTAATGTTGGTCCTCAATGTTTTTTTTTGGTTGATTTTGGTCCTCCAGGCTAACACCGTTAACTTTTGCTGTTAACTCATGACGTGGCAGGCTGACGTGGCGTGACCTCTCTCCTACGTGTCTCACTTAGATGACATGGCTCCAGACAGTCCTAGTCAGCTAAAACGACGTCGTTTTGGACCTTCACTAAAAAAAAAAAGGGCAAAAAACGACGTCGTAGACGCCATCGTTTCCCACCCCTACTAAAATCGTTGTCTCTCTTCTCTATTAGGGTTGCAGAAGCAGCCATCAAAGGTGCAGAAAGAAGAGTAGCAGAGGAAGGTGAAAGGTTAGCCGACAATGTCCGAGTCCCATTCATCTTTGGGTTCCGTTCGAAGAGGAAGATTTTGTTTCTGCGGCGAGAGGGCAATAATTTTGACATCAAGAACTGATGAGAACCCTGGGAGACGATTCTGGAGGTGCAGGAAGTACCAGGTAACATGTTTTCTCAGACTTTCCCATTTTATCATAGTTCTCCATTTTGTCAAACTTCCCAAATTTCTCAAACATATTCTGCAATGACTTTCAGTGACATTTTTTTTTTCATGTTTAGACTGCAAATGACTGTGACTTCTTCGATTGGTTTGAGCAAGATGGTAAAGACATTGTCATTGGAAGGTTGAGGATGAAGATAGCCACTCTGAATGGGACTGTTACAAGGTTGAAAAAGCTGAACAAACTGCTACTTGTGTTCACTGTGTTCCTTGTTGTAGCATTTGCCACTATAATGCTTTTCATTTGTATGAGGGATATGGCTTAGTTACACATCTTCATTTGTATTCGCTAGAATGTTCTCTCGTTTTGGGTAGATTGTTTTTTATTTTCATTGTGATCCATTGTAATGTGAGAGAAATTAATGTTATTGTTGTTGCTTCCTTATTTGGTTCATATATAAAGCTCCTATCTTCCTCAGTTCTTCATTTTAAGACTGAAATAAGAGTGAAAGAAACCTGTGACAGAGAGGACAATCAGTAATCAGAGGACCAATGTCAAACAATTTAAAAAACATAGAGGACCAATATCGAACCTTTCTAAAAACGTAGAGGACCAATATCGAACAATTTAAAAAACATAGAGGACCAATATCAAACCTTTGTAAAAACGTAGAGGACCAATGTCAAACAATTTAAAAAACATAGAGGACCAATGTCGAACCTTTTTAAAAACGTAGAGGACTAATATCGTACAATTTAAAAAACATAGAGGACCAAAAGTTTGGGTACATTTTGGCAAAATTTTGGCAGCATCTGTCTTGTAAATAAGACATTCCCCTGTCCAGTTATGACATTCCCTGTCCATACAAATTGCATATATACATTGAACATTCAAATTGCATATGTAAATTAAATTTGAGACATTGAAATTGCATATGTAAATTAAACATTCAAATTGCATCCAAAATGCGTCCAACATTCATACTAAACTAATACATCATAGCCTAATACATGAAAGCCTAGTTATTTGTGGGAGGGGGCTTTGTCTTCTTCCTTGGAGTTGTTTTGGGCCTCAGAACAGTAGGTGTTGCAGGTCCTTCCTTGGAAGCAAATGATCTCACTACAGGTGGCTGCATAAATAGGCTAAAGTTAGAAGACAAATACAAAATAAAAAAATTAAACTTGTTGATAATAAGCATTACCGTAGCTTTCTTCCTTGCAGTGGTCTTGGTCCTCATTGGGGACCGGAGTGGAGTTGGTTGGGATGAAGCTCCTGCATGGGGTGTTGGTGGTGGTGCAGTTGAAGTTCCTGCAGGCTGGGTTGAAGCTGGCACAGGCTGTGGTGTAGACGAACCACCTGCAGGCTGAGTTGAAGATGGCACAGGCTGTGGTGTAGACGAACCACCTGCAGGCTGGGTTGAAGCTGGCATAGGGTGTGGTGTAGACGAACCACCTGCAGGCTGGGTTGAAGGAGATGGTTCTGGTCCAGATGACGTTCCTGTGGGGCACTTCCTTCGATTGTGGCCAAGCTGTCCACAACGACCACATTTGTTTTTATGGTTCTGGTCCAGATGACGTTCCTGTGGGGCACTTCCTTCGATTGTGGCCAAGCTGTCCACAACGACCACATTTGTTTTTATTGATGATCCTCTGTGAAGATGAAGATGAAGCTGTTGTTTCTGCATTTGGAGCTGAGTCGTGTGGTTCTGTATTTGGTTCTGTACCAGCATCTGATGCTAATAATTTGGGGCACTTACGACGGTTGTGGCCATTCTTCCCACAAAGTGTACATTTCTGTGGCTGGCCGGTTTTAGTAACCTCATCAGGTAAGTGTTCATCTGGAATGTCTTTATTCCGCCTCCTCGCTTGTTTCCTTTTATTTGCATTGTCATCCTTCTCAAAAGTGTCTTTTCTCCTCCTCTTCTTAGGCCTCCCAGTCAATCTTCTGTAGTCAGGAGGTAAGACATCAGCATACTCAGTTGAAGGCCACATATTTTTGCCATTTGTAGGGTGGATAATATGGCGGTAGCATTCCACATACTGCTCTTTCCTGAAGCATCCAGGGATCAAATCTTCTGGATTCCTTCTCATGAAGTGTATAGCTGACACTCCATGACAACACGGGATCCCTGTTAGCATCCACAACCTACAAGAGCATTCCTCCTTTTGTAGGTCCACCACGTACTTTTCATCATGTCGGTACACACTAGTAACTTCAAACTTTTCTTCACCCGACCACCTAGGGACCCATTTCCCTGCCTGAGCTATTTGGATTTCCAGTCTTTTCTTGATTCTTGGTAGTATTGATCCCCTATGCCTCTCTATCTTGGTCCTGTTAACAGTCCACTTCTCCATCAAGTACATCCTTATGTCTTCAATCATGCTCACAATGGGCTTCTCCCTCACGTCCACAATGACACTGTTGAACGTCTCAGACATATTATTCAACAGCGCGTCGCAACGTTGGGTTGTCTTGAACCGACTCTTACTCCAATGCCTTGGAGGAACTTGCATAAGGTGTTTAAAAGCATCTTCATTCACAGCCTTGATTTCTAGCATTGTCCTCTCCCATTCAGCAGGGTACGTGGCTTTTGCAGCCTTCCACAACAACTCCTTCAAGGTCTGGCCTGGATACTTCTTCCTGAAGTTGTTGTACAAATGGCGAACGCAGAACCTCTGCTCAACATTAGGAAGGAGCTCATTGATTGCAGGTAGAAGACCCTGCCAGACAGACCAAAACATTATCACCAACAAAACTAGAAGTACTAAACAGTAACGTAAATAAAACTTGAAGGACCAAAACAGTAACAGGAGTAAAACTTCAAGGACTAAAACAGCAACATAAATAAAACTTAAAGGACCAAAACAGTAACAACAATAAAACTTGAAGGACTAAAACAGTAACTTAAATAAAACTTGAAGGACCAAAACAGTAACAACAATAAAACTTCAAGGACTAAAAGAGTATTATAAATAAAACTTGAAGGACCAAAACAGAAAAAAGTCAAATTACCTTTTGTTGATCGGAGATGACACACAGGTCTGCTATTCCCTCCGGGCCCAAGTCAGCTATGAGCAGCTCCAAGAACCAGCTCCATGTGTCTTTGGTCTCACTCTCAACAACAGCAAATGCAAGAGGAAGCATTTGATCATTGGGATCTCTACCAACTGCAGAAAGTAACTGACAACCATATCCTCCCTTTAGGAAGCAACCATCGACTCCAATGATCTTTCTGCAGGTCAGGAAGCTCTTTTTACACGCATCAAGGCAGAGGTAGAGCCTTTGGAACTTCACTACTGGGCCACCACTTTCCACATCCTGAACAGTTGGAGCATCAACTGTCGCTAATTTGACTGTGGAGCCAGGATTGCTTCTTATAAGTTCGTGGCAATAGTCATGAAGCCTCTTGAATTGCTCAGCATTTGATCCATTTATTTTCTCTAATGCTCGCAGCTTTGCTTGTCGGGCTTTTCCCTTTGTCAGAATCATGTTCCACTTCTCTTGTGCCAACTCCACAATGGATTTTATGCGGTACTTTGGATTGCGCCTGATTTTCTTCTCTATCATTGCAGCAATCCACTGAGATGACATAACTCCCAATTTCATGGCACGGGAGCATAAATGTCGATTTTGCACCACTCTAAGTTGCCAAGTCTCCTCGCCCGTTGTCTTAATTGTACTTAAGCTCCAAGGGCACGGTTCTTGGTCGTTTGGGCCTCCAATACAAATGGCCCTAACCCTTTTCTTGTCATTCTTGGCAAACTTCACTCCTCTACCATTAAATACACCAAAAGTCTTAACTGCATTGATAAATTCTTGCTTGGTACCGAAGATGGTTCCAAGCTCAAACTTGTAATCTTCCCAATCCCTTGGCTCTCTCCATCTTGGGAAGTTTCTCTTCACAACTTCTTCATCAGAACTATCAGACCTTTCTTCACAACTTCCAAGCTCCTCAGATTGGTACTCTTCATCACTTAGACCCCTAACTTTGCTTGAGCTCGGGCCTGTTGGTACTGCAACATTGTCCTCATCACTGTCTTGGGCCCCAAAAGCACAGTCTTCGGCCCCAAAAGCACTGTTAGGCTCAGGTTGTACAGCTGGATTATCCATTCTGTCAAAACACCATAAACATGAAACTGTTAGAGTAACAATTAAAGCAAATAAAAAACTATGAGGACCAAAACAGCACCATAAGTAAAACCTTAAGGACCAAAACAATACCACTTAAACAAACTTGAAGGATCAAAACAGTAAAGTTAATAAAACAAAAAGGACCAAAACATAACACTTAAACAAACTTGAAAGACCAAAACAGTAAAGTTAATAAAACAAAAAGGACCAAAACATAACACTTAAACAATCTTGAAGGACCAAAACAGTAAAGTTAATAAAACAAAAAGGACCAAAACATAACACTTAAACAAACGTGAAGGACCAAAACAGTTAAGTTAAAAAAACTTGAGGAACAACAACTTTACCTTTTCTTAGTTCTTTGCTCTTGGGCCCCATCATCACTGTCAAAAAAATCATTCTCAATGTCCTCCTCTTCTGAGTCATTAAATCTGATGTCAGCAGCACTGTCTGCATCAGTATCATCATCTGACTCATAATCCGAGCCACTTTCATCACCTTCATCATCTTCATGACCTTCATCACATTCATCTTCAGTGGCTTCTCCTTCATTAACCGTATACTCATCATCACTTAACCTCACAGTATGAGGTTCTGGTGGTGGAGGAGGCTCATTTCCATCATCACTGTCTTCAACTCCATCATCAGTGTCATCGTTGTCATCTCCACCATCATTGTCTTCATCTCTATCATCATTGTCTCCTTCTCCTTTTGAGCTCAGTGGTGGAGGAGGCTCATTTGAGGGCAACTGTAATATCTCTGTCAACTCAAATGGGGTATGCAGCAGATATAACTCCACTATACCAAAAGCCAAACCAATTTTACCCAACTCCATTGCTCCTCTATCATCAACAATGGGTTTAAGTGTGTCCTCTAAACGCGCATTTGGTTGAGCAAACCACATATCATAATTCCCAGTGTGCCCCATCTCAGCAAGTCCATCTTTCATCTCGAAGAAACTCCACCGATCAATATCGCAGTTGTCCCAAATAGTAGTTTGACCATCTCTATAGTCAATGTCTCCGTGTATATTCTCAAATGTCCCTCCGTGATGGACTCTAACACTAAAATAACCATCCATTTCTCAACTGCATTTAAATAACAGAGCCAACCAAGTCAGTTTGTGATCCCCTGTTTTTTTAAAAAATAACCCCTGTTTCTAAAAACACCAACAGAGCATGCACGGTTTCATTCAATTTTGTTATCAAAGTCATAAATAAAATCCTAAATAAATATTTAACCCTAAACTGTACTAGGCTAAAACACAAACAAATCGGACTAGAAGAATCAAGCCCTAAAAAACCCAAAATATAAACCCTACATTCAATGCCCCAAATCTGTTAAACCCTCACATTTTATTAACAAGTACCATGAAAAAACCCACAAAACCATTCCCAAAAAACCATAAAGACCTACACAAAATATTTCGAACATACCTTTCAGATTAGGGCGAAATGTTCGGATGGAAGAAACTTCGACGAAGGAAACCGCTATCGTTGATGGAAGAAACCTCGATGGCCTCCGTTGTCGTCGTCTACTTCGTCGGCGTCTTTGTACTTCGTCGCTGTCGTATTCTTCTGCTATCGAGTCACTTGTTGTGGGTGAAAGGTGAGAGTGGTTCAGAAGTTCAGTTGTGGTTTGTGGGTGATTGCTCACTTGCTGTAGAAGATGAAAGGGGTGGGAGTACGAAGAATGGCGGGATAAATGTACAAAGGTCCAAAGCGACGTCGTTTTCTGCCCTTTTTTTTAGTGAAGGTCCAAAACGACGTCGTTTTAGCTGACTAGGACTGTCTGGAGCCATGTCATCTAAGTGAGACACGTAGGAGAGAGGTCACGCCACGTCAGCCTGCCACGTCATGAGTTAACAGCAAAAGTTAACGGTGTTAGCCTGGAGGACCAAAATCAACCAAAAAAAAAACATTGAGGACCAACATTAAACTTTTGAAACATTGAGGACCATCATTAAACTTCATGCAAACATTGAGGACCAAAACAGTACTTTAGCCAAATGTGTTTGGTATGTAAAAAATAGGCCAAATTACTCTTTTGGTCCTCAATGTTTGCACGAATTTTAATATTAGTCCTCAACATTTCAAAAAGTTATTTTAGGTCCTCAACGTTTTTTTTGTCAAAATTGGTCCTCTAGCGTAACATCTGTCTGATTTTGCCATTAAATGTTGACGTAGAAGGCTTATGTGGCACACCCTCCCTGCTACATGTCGTATTTAAATGATATGGCACCCTTTCCCACTCAAACTCAGCAAAACGACATCGTTTTGATTCATTTAAATGTTTTGTTTTGGTCATTTAAATGAATCAAAACGGTGTTGCTTTGCTAAATTAGAGTGAGAGAGGGTGTCATGTCATTTAAATATGACACGTATGAGGGAGGGTGTGCCACATACATAAGCCTTCTACGTCAGCATTTAATGGAAAAACCAGACAGATGTTACGTTAGAGGACCAATTTTGACAAAAAAAAACGTTGATGACCTAAAATAACTTTTCAAAACGTTGAGGACCAATATTAAACTTCGTGCAAACGTTAAGGACCAAAAGAATAATTTAGCCGTAAAAAATATGATGTAAAATTTTTTTGAGAACCATAAAAATATATAAATTCTACTGTTTGACTTTCTTATCAAACGTAAGCATGTTTTACTCATCCAGTATGAAGTAATCAAGATGCATGTGGGAATTGAAAAAATTAATTACCCGACAATCAAATTACAAGCCTTACAACTATACTAAACAAGTGGATGTCTTGGGATTTGAGCCAATTCCCTTGCACCAAACAGAATTTAGATATTCTTGAGGCAGTATTTTGAAAATCAGACGAAAAAAAAAAAATTGAGCCTATAATTTAGATATAAAATGGAGTTTTATTTGTTAGAAGAGTTACTCTTAAAATTCTGATAATAACGACTTATATAGAACTCAAGAGATTAGTTATTATGTTCATTTGGATGGAAATCTTGGAAATTGAACGGTATCAAGTAAAATGGTTTATTTAGAACATTTTGTAAACATAGAGGACTGATTTGAAACTTTTGAAACATAAAAGATTGATTTAAAACTTAAATAAAACATAAAGGACCAAAATAAAATTTTGGCCTTATAAAATATTAATGACGACAAATTAATTAGCATTTAGGGACATATTACAAATTTAATTTCTTTGTCTCTGATCTATCTATTTTTTAATATTTTTTTAATTAAAAATATTGAGTTTATATTACCTGAGAAACTAGTTTCTTTAATTGAATAGGACACTTTTGGTTCTCACTCTATGGGCTAATGGGCATGTTCGGATGGAATGAAATAAGTAGGGAGAAGAGGATGGAAAAAAAAAATATGTCGGTCCCACATATTACCTTTTTTTTTGGATTAAACTGAGGTAAAGTTACTTAGGTGCTTGCTATAAAGTGCACCAATATAATTGAAACACGTGGCAAAAATTTTTTGTATAACCAATCATGGTAGAGAGAGAAAATGAAAAGCAATAAATTACATAACCAATCAAATTGGAGAGAGAATATAAATAAGGTTTATGATTGGTGAACTTTATAGCAAGCACCTAAGCAACTTTACCTTAGTTTTTTCCTTTTTTTTATTTTCATCTTGAAAAATGTGTATAATTAAAAAAAGAAAATACAAAATACAAAATATCTATTATACCCTTTGATTTGACACAATTATAACTATCTTTTCTTTTTTATTATTTTAATATAAGGGGTAAAGTAGTCATTTTAATACATTCCCATTCCATTTCCATTCCAAATTTTTACTACCAAACACATCAAACCCATTCCCTTTCCCTTTCCCTTTCTAGCTACCAAACGTCTATCCTTTGATTGGAGCAATTATGGTATAAGTAATTAAGTGTGTTAACTGTTAAGTGTGTTAACTGTTAAGTGTGGTTCTTAGGATAAATTTGATAGACGAAATGCCATAGGAACGAGAATGATTTATTATATATGTTTTGTAGTAAAAAATAAGAATGTGAATGGAATAAAAGTAGATAAAACAACTATTTTATCCTTATATTAAAATATTTAAAAAAAATAAAGACAAAAATATAATAAAAAATAAGATATATTTGATAAAAAGAATGTTTAAAGTATTACCCGTAAAACGTTATCATATAGTTAAAAATATATTTATCATGTAGTATCACAAAAATTAAATATGATTAGGTTGTTAAAGATAATGTTTTCGCTTTCAGTAAATTGAGTGACGTTATAAATAAAAACACTCAAACTAATAAGTCTTCCAAAATTTACTTCTTTTGTGCACTTTAATTGAGACTCTTCAAAATCGAACGTTTATATATACATAAAATTTATAGTTCACATACCAGGTCTTATATATTAACTAAAGTCATATAAGGTTATTAAATGAGGGTAAAAGGGATTAATTTTTTATAACATGATAAATTTGGGCTCGAATTCTTGATAGAAAAAGTGACTACATTTAATGTTTGACAGTGTTTTAAATGGGTTTGCTTTTAAAAAAATGATATCTGTGAAATTTAATTGTTGAATAGCAACTATCAAAATAGAGGTCGTTGAAAATAATTTTTTTTTAGTGAAAATCAAGTCATACTAAAATGTAAAAAAGTTGGCCCTCCCTAAATTTTGTAATTTATACAAGAAATTCTACCTATTAACTTTTCTATGTAATTTGTATAAAATATTTTATACATTTAAGATCATGTAATATGAAATATAAGAGGATGACACCAAAAATATCAAAATTTTACATTTTGGTTTTGTTAAAACATAAGTTTTTCCCCCCACTTGTAAAGGATGAATGGGAACTTGAGCTTCTCATAATCATTCCTTCTACATGTCTTTAAAATTAAACCAAACCATTCTTAAACCTCTAGTTTTGCAACATGCATTTCCTTAGTTTTATTTTATCAACATGAACAAATACATTTAGTTAAAGGTTTGAAGAAAACATTAGCAAATTAACCCCCACTTTCTTCCTTCTCTCTCTCTCTCCCTCTTTTTTTAAGTCATGTTCTTTAGGAAGAATTGATGAAGGAAATGAAGAAGGAATAGGTGGAGCTTATTGGGTCCCTCCTACTTTTTTACTTTTTCATTTCCATCAACGTAAAAAAATACAAAATATCTATTATACCATTTGATTTGACACAATCATAACTTTATTTTCTTTTTATTATTTTAATATAAGGGGCAAAGTGGTAATTTTAATACATTCTCATTTCATTTTCATTTCCAAACTTTTACTAATAAACACAGTAAATACATTCCGTTTCCTTTTCCATTTCTATTTTTGCGTAAAGAACATGCCTTGATGTTATATTGTTTCTCTCCACATTTGTATGTATATATTATTTTGTTTTTAGAAGAGGTTTCTTCTCTTCTCAAAGAATACTTTTCCCCACTTGCTAAAACTAAAGGCATGTTTGGTAGCTTTTACATTAAAGGGATACAATGTAAAATTGTGCACTCTAATAATAAATTTTACATAATATCTTTTACATACCAAACATACTTTTTATTTTATTTTTTATATTCTCAACACAATTTTCATTTTTTAAATTACCTTACGTTTTTTTTACATCGTTTCACTTTACATTCATTCCCTTTACATCCATCTCTACCTACCAGGGACGTCTTTTGATGCAGATTTATTTCCGAGCTCACTAGATTTAAAATAGAGCTCAATCTACCAATCAAGAAGATTTAAGAATACTTACAAGCCATTTGGTATCACTTCCTCAAGTGAGGATAGAGGGAAGATGAGTGGGAAGTGTGTTTGGTATGATTTTGGAAGTGGTGAGGTGAGTTCATGCTTCCTTGTTAGGTGGGAAGCTTGCTTCCATGTAAATTGGAGGGAAGTGGAAGGAAGTGGAGGGAAGGTGAGGTGGAGAGAAGGATAAGGTTTGTGAAAAGACTACTTTGCCCTTCTCTCCAATAGGTAGGAAAGATAAGTTATATGTATTTTAGGGAGGATAAGTTATATGTTATAAATGCTTATGTGTTGGTGTTGTGTATTAAAATGTCTCTATTTTTGTACTTTAAAACATAGGCATTTCAAGTAACTACAATGAAATAAAGAAATAAATAAATAAAAGATAACCAGTACTAATAATTCATTCCACAAAATTTTCTAATGTGAAAACTGTGCTCGAGTGAGAGTGAGATTAGGGTAAAGGGTAAGGGTAAGGGTAAAATAGTATTTTGTATATTTTAACTTCCACTTCCCTCCCTCATTCCTATCATACCAAACAATTTTAATTTTAATTTTTATTTCAGTTTTCCTACCTACCAAACACACATAAAAAATTTCCACTTTCACTTCTCACTAAATACTCACTGACTACCAAACAAGACCTCATTTTTCATAGAGGAATAAGAGGCGTACTGCCTCTCCTTGTATGTATGGTATTATGTATATTTATTTTTATTGTATTTTATAATTGTCGTGTAAAGGTGAGCCTGTAAATTAAATCGTCGTCACTAGTATTTAGTTACTGCATTGTGAAGTGTGTTGTCTTTCATAGCTACAGGTATTCTTGCACTTTTATCTTTGAAGAATTGGCTTCTTATAATTTATTGTATTTGTTGTCCTGCAATATTTTTTAGATTGAAAAAATAAAAAGAGAATCCATTGCACAGAGCAAAAAAATCCAGGAGCTTTTAATTAATTTTAAAGTTATGATTAATAAATTATTTATTTATAAACTATTACTTATATCTCCTTCACTTCACGGCTGCAATGGAGAAGAGAATCCTCATATAGATTGAGCATTATTATTTTATTTTGAATTGCATTTAAAAAATACAAAATGTCTTTTTCTATATTAAAATAATTTCAGTCACTTGTTTTTTTTTATTTGAGTAAAATAATAATCTAATCATGAAACATATTACTCATTTCTCTGAGTTTGATAATATATATTAAGAGTAAAATATTTTTATTGCCTTAAACTTTGCTGTAATATTATTTTTGTTTTTAAACTTTTTTTTGTTTATGCTTATCCTTAAATTTTTAATTTTGTTCATACTTGTCTTTTTTATTAACACCGTTAACTTGTTTAATAGAATTTGTTGACGTGGACGATGAATGTGTATCTCTTTTGCCACCTCACTGTCCACCTCATTTTTCATATCACATTTAACTTTTATTAATATACGGTCACTTTTTGAGAACTTTTTCTCTATTGTGTTATGATTGAATATTATTAGATAGAGTAAATTACATTGATCTTCCTGACAAATTCGAATATTACACAAACCTTTATTTTTGTTTGAAATATTTCATTGGCCTTCACTGACACATCAAAATACCATACATTTTGGTTCAAATAACATTTTTTCTTCAAGTTCTTCATTCAAATGGATGCTTTTTGTGAATTTTCAACTTAATTTTTTGAATGACCAAGTTTCTAACAATGCTCTTCGAACTCCAACAACTCAAGAGAGTATATCTTAAAAAAAATTGAGTTAAAAATTCACAAAAATGATCAATTTGGTTGAAAACTTAAAGGAAAATATTATTTAGACCAAAGTGTAGGATATTTTAATTTGACGTGTAAGGAGAGATCAATATGATATTTTAAATATGAGAAAAGGTATGTGTAATATTCAAATATACAAATTACAAAGAGAAATCAATGTAATTTTTTCTATTAGATATTATATTGAAAATATTAAATAATAAAACGATATTTACTCCTTTATTTTTTATAATTATCTTGTTCATCATCTCCATTTTTTTCTCTCATCTCTTTCCGATGTATTTTATTTTATTTTTAAATTATAAAATAAATCTTTTTAACAATAAAAAATCCAACAACTATATTAATAAAATATATAAAAAATGTAGTGTATATATTGAAAAAAATTAAATAAGAAGTTATTTTTTTATTCTTTTTATAACTATCCTATGGACACATTATTCTCACTTTCTCTTTCTCTTTCCAAATATTTTACTTTTTAATTTTAAAATAGTTAGGTCCTGAATATGTAACTACTCAAGATATATTATATTATGTAATTTTACATATTAATGAATAATATTTATTTGTTCTAAAAAATAAATAATTTTTATTTCATTTGTCACTTAAAATTTCAGTTAAAAAAAATTAACGTATAAATAAAACTGTAGAAATGATCTACTTATATATATATTTTTTCAAATATTGTAATATAAGGATATATTTTTAAGGAAAAAAATTAGGTCCATTTTCTTATGTCTATTTCATTCAATTCTACTAATCATATATTGTATTTATACTCTCTTTCTTCTATGATTGATCATATAAAAGGTGGTTTACTATATTCTCTCTTTACTGTGATTGGTCATTTAAACATTTTTTGCCACATGTCATAATTATATTGGAGAATTGGATGAATGGACATAAGAAAATTGACCTAAAATTTTTTTTTTAAAACCAGTAGCGTGGACCCCACATGTGGTGATGTCAGATTTGATGAGAGAAGTTTAGGCCTTTATAACGGTTGACACCTAAGCATGTGTGGGCCCACACTATTCCCAAGCATATCCCACGCGCTGTTCGTTCGGGTTTAGCTGGCGTCATGGCGTGGCCCAACGAACGCGACTCTTCGGCTAGTAACGACGCGCCACGTGTCCGAGCTCTGTGTGGGCCCCTTGATCACGTGGAAGCTCAGCGTTACCTGCGTACTCGTAACTGTATCTCCAAACTTGAGACGTGGGCCCCTCAATGATTCTCTCTGTCTAATGCCTAAAATGGGAAAAAGGAATATTTAATTTAAGAATCCGCGTTTATTTATTTATTAAAAAATTTAATATTAATATTTTTAACATGGAAAAGACGCTACATCACTTATTTATGAAAAGAAAAAAATTAATTCCCACTTGGAACTGAGTTAATTGAATTCGGGCTGGGTGTCCAAATCTAAATGGCAAAACAAATGACTATTTTATTATAAGAATTGTTTTTTATTGAGCAAAAGTTTTAAATTAAAAAATATAATAAATTTGCTGATTTTTTGTGTCAAATTTTGTAAAAATCAAATAATTATAAGTATATATATATATATATTATAATTTTAATTTGTTTCCATTTCTAATATATATATTGATAGGACTTTATGAGAATTTTTTATGAAAAGAAATTTTAATCCAATAGTGAATTTGGTGAAAGATCCATCCTATAAAGGTTAGAGTAAATTAAAAATCTTTCTTCAAGATTGATAAAATTATATTTATCACCCATTTATTTTTAAAAATTACATTCAATACCCTAAAGTTTAATACAATACTACAAAAACATCTCTTCATTTTTTTTTGCGGTAAAGTTAGTATTTTATGTAATATTTGTTCATCTTAAAACAATAGGTATTACTGAACTTCAAGATATCTCTCTAATCATATAGTACTATTTGTTAATATTAATAAAAACTCACACTTTATGTGGCGCTCCCTTTTACTTTGTTTTTGTTAATTTTAAGAAATATGACACGTGTATTTTTTAATTTCCACAGATAAAAAGTTCAGTATATATAATATTATTAAATTTTGATACATTTATCCAATTATGTAGTGTCATTTATTTTTTTATAGAAAGTATCATTTATTAATATTAATATTAACTCACACAAATAATGACCTACCTTAAATAAATTAGGGACTAATTGATTGAAAGGATGTACTGAAGTTCAGTACTAGTACTACTGTAGTACTAAACATTTTTTTCCCCACATAATGATTACAAATATATAGTAGTTTGTGTTTAAATCTAGCTAATTTATTCATAGTATTAATTAAGATACTGCAAAATGGAAGATAAGATTACACGTACTAAATGCATCTTAATTAAGTGGGGGAAAAAGGTCAATCTTATCATAACAGTAAAAGTGGGTTTATCTTTTTTGTGAAATGAGTGAAGGGAAAAAGGTGAAGAAATTATATTAAAGAAGTGATTTATATATTAATGGTTATTTGATTGAAAAAGAATAATTATTGGTAAATTCAATTGGGACTTGAATTGAACCACTTTCGTTGGAATTTTGTTTAAGGAGGGAAATGGTACTTGATTTGTGGACTTTCTTATTGTGATTTAAAATTCATTGGTCCAGAAACATCTAAAAATTAGCACTGTCAAAACGGGCCAGAACTCGCGGGCTAGTCCGGTCCGCCCGCTAAATGGGCGGGCTTGAACAAGCAAAAATATTTAAAAACGGGCCTAAACGGGTTGGCCCGTTTAAGCCCACGGGCCCCGCGCGCCGGCCCGCCAAAAACTTTTTAAAAAAATAAAATAAAAAATTAATATATATTTATTTAAAATATGTATAAATATATATTTTAGATAATTTTATGTGTTAAATAATAATTTTATTCTAATAAAATATATAAATAATTTAAATAATAATTAAAATTAATAAAATATTAATTTAAAGTTAAAAAATTACTAATTTTTAAATAAATATATAATTTTATAATTAATTTAAAAAAATATATATATTTTAAAAAAATAAAAAAATTGACCCGCGGGCTAGCCCGTTTAGCCCGCGGGCCATTACGAGCGGGCTTGGGCATTACTTCCCAAGCCCGCCAAATAAACGGGCCGGGCCGGGCCAGTCCGTTTTGACAGTGCTACTAAAAACCCAAATAAGACAAATCTTTGATGTTAACAATTTCATATGTAATTCAATTCATCCACATATGTATATATATGTCTTTCTTTATTGCCAAACATTATTTCATTTTTCTTCCACTATACTAGGGTCAACATTATATTATTGAGAGCAATTTTTTTCCACCACCATCATAATTTTGCTTCTCTTGAGAAATGATATATTTCTCAATATTTAGGGGAGATAAAAAAAAATTCATATTAATAAAGACTCATCTTAAATAAAATAAGAGATCAAATTTTTTTTTTCTTAATATAAGAAATGTATCATTTTTTAAATGTAAATAATTCGGACCCCATTATCACCACCATGATTATATATCAAAATGCATTTGTCACGCTAGAGTAAATTATTAATTTGATCTAATATATATATATATATATATATATATATATATATATATTAATTTCTTTTTGGTTTCTCACAGGTATCCTCCTATACTAGAGGTAATCCTGTTCTAGTTAACTAAGGTCCCATAACGGGATAGAGCTTTTCTAAAAGAGATTTTTTCATACAGAAAACTCCAACTCCAATTTTATTTTTTTAAGGAATATTTCTTAAACAATTTATAGCCCTTGCATTAGTTATACATATATGTCTCGGATATGCTGATTTTTTTACTTTGGATTGATGTAATGTTGTTTGAACATCTATAATTCTATATAATATAATTAATGTAGATAGTCAATTGTTTGCGAAATATTCTTGAAAACAATAATTTATTTTAAATATTAGACAAAATTAAAATATTTTTTATGTCCCCAAACTTTACACCAATTTTTAATTTTATCCTTAAATTCTTTTTTGCGATCAACTTAATATATTTGTCTAATTATAATTTCGAATTGGCAATCGATTTTATCCCTAAAGTTTCAAATTTCGTCATAACACCTAACATCGTTCAAATTACTAATTAATAACACATTATGACATGGCTTCACATATGCAATATTAATGCTAATTCATCACTTAAAACAACATCATTTCTTCATATTAATGTCAATTCATCACTTACAACAACGCCTCTTTCTTCATATACATCAAGAAGAAGGGGGAAAAAAATGAAGAAATGACATTAATATTACATATAAAATGTCATCTTGTCATTTGTCATTAGTAATTTGGACGATTTAATTAGATGTTCGAACGAAATCGATTACAATTCAAAATTTTCGAGGCAGAATTGATGCCTGCAAGTAAAATTTTGGGACAAAATTGAAAACAAGTATATAATTTAAGAGACATATATATAAAATAAACTCTTGTCTACATTTTATTTGATTATAGAGAATATATGTGTGTGTATAATGAGAGTAATAACATATATGTAGATGATATTAATGTGGTAAATATGGTTATATATGTTGTATAAGCAATCAAGATTGGGATATGTGAGGAGGTGTAAGAATAAAATTGGCTACTTTTTGTTAAGCCTCTTTTTGACTTAGACATAGGAAATGATGCTAATTTGATGCGATAGAAGATGTGCAAGAGATAAAGATATATAGATTCTCTAATGATGATGACTTTGGAAGTGAAAGTTACGAATATGCTGTCCATTAGTCCATTTTAGTAAGCACACTTCCACTTTCTCATCAATGTAAAACATTATAAGAGGCACAAACAATTGAGCTAAGGCCCATACTATTGGCTAGTGGCTTGACCATTCTCTATGTGAATCATAATTGATATAATATAAGGTCTATTGTGCATTTTTGAGTTGTCTTGGTAATCTAGCTCTTTTCAAGATACACTCTAAGTTTACTCACTCTTCTTATCATTTTAGACCCAAATTATATTTGGGTGTGTTTGGTTGGTGGTAGAGGTGTCAAACGGCCAACCCGACCCGTACGAGTTGGTCCGTCACGGGTCACGGGTCAACCCGCACATGTCAGGATTTTCACGGGTTGGAAAAATACCAACCCGGCTTGTATATGCGCTGGTTGCGGGTTAAACGGGCCAAACGGGTCGTATTTTTGGAGTTGTGTTTGAAAATGAAAATACAAGAAAGAAAGAATAATAACTTAACAAAGAAGGGTATATTATTTATTTGATTCCATGAATTCCCAAGAATCAGAGTTTGTGGGTGTAGTGTGTGAGGTGAGGTAAAGTTGGAAGACCAAAAAAAAAAATAAATTCATAAAAACAGATAATATAAATTAAGTAAAGCCAATACATCCAAACACAATAATACATCAAAATGGTCTCAATAGACATTAGACAATAGTCAATACTAAAGCAAAGCCAATACATCCAAACACGTACGTTAATTTAATAATATTATTAGTTAATTATTTAAAAAAAAAAGGGTTACCCGCGGGTTATCCTAAACGGGTCGAACGGACCGGGTCCATTTACGCCCGGATCATTTTTTCATCAGTCCAATCCGCCCAAATTTGCGGGTAAATGGGCCTAACCCGCAAGTTGAACTCGTTTTGACAGCTCTAGTTGGTGGGGTGGAGAATGTAATGTTAGATGTAATGGGAATGGGAATGGAAACGTCATGTCAATATAATGTAATGTAATGTGAATGGAATAAAAATGGGTAAAATGATCATTTTACCCTTACATTAAAAATGAGAATGAAATAAAAGTGATCGAGTAAAAAAATACACACCATTGATATATCAACCATATATTCAATTGTACTCTTGTATTGACTTTGGCATTGTAGTGAACTCTTATGTTTTGTGCACTTTTATTGCTTTTTGTGAATCATTGTATCAACCACGCACTACCCAAAAAAAATCAACTTCAACTTATGTTAATGATCATCATTTATTTGTTATTTAGCTTGTTATATCTTATAATTGATATATTGAAACATTACTGATTTGATACTCTCTTATAAATTTACGATGTCAATTTGATCTCTCACAGATCAAAATATTATTAATTTGGTCCCTCACAAATAAAAATGTTATCAATTTGGTTTCTGTTAGTGCTCCAACTATGTAAATACTTAATAGAGATGATGATGTGGTGGGTAGTTAGCTGTTGATTAAATAAATTTATGAAAAATAATAATAAAAAACTTTGATTAATTTTTTAGTTAACAGTTACACACATCGTCAACTCTGTTACGTATTTAAACGGTTGGCTAATAAAGAAACCAAATTGATAATATTTTGACCCGCGAGTGATTAAATTGATAACACAAATAAGTGAGGGACCAAATTGACAAAAGAAACATTTATTAGAGACCAAAATGACATTTTAGTCCATTAAAATGCTCTTGACACAACATCTAACATCAATTATACTTATACTGAAATTAATGTTAAATCTTTCAACATCAATCATAACAATTACTAAAGATAGTTCATAATTGATGCAAAAGATTTTTTTTTTTTTGTAGGGATGGTTTTATAATTAGTGCCATCTATATATATATATGAGAATATACATAATTGATGCAATGAGTTTAATTGACTTAGGTATAGTTTTAATTTTCATGTGGCTAGCAGGTTTTTTATTATGTATGGTTGTTATATGGTTTGTAATAACTTTTGTTATTCTGAATAGTTTTGTTAATTACTGTAAGATAGAAAATAGGTATAGTATATGATGATATGTAATTTAACTATTTTCCTTTCAATTTGAATTTATCATTTTATAAAAAAAAAATTAGACTCGATATTATTCATTTCATACAATGTGAACACTGTCCCTAGCAAAAATTCCGACATTGGCCTACCATATTATGAAAAATTAATTATTTTATTTTACTAGACTTAGGTACGTACTTGAAAAAAATGAAGATAAAGATATATCAAGGATTCTTTCCCAACTCATCAAGGAATTGCCTGGGAAAAAAAATTGCACCTTAGTTCATGTTTTAGCTAAAAGAGTTAAAAAAAAGAAGATTTGGATTCAATTTTTATATTTTTGTTATAAGATTCTTCGATAAAAAATTAACACGTATATAATTTATATATCACATATTATTTTGACGTGTTATAACACATCTTTATCTTGATTCTTTAAAAAATAAAAAGACAAAAGAGCATTTATGATCTTTTAACTTTGCCTTAAGTCTCACTTTAGTTCCTTAACTTTGATTGGGGTCATTTTGGTATATTAACTTTACAAAATCAATTAGAAACTTCTAACATTAATATTTTTTATTTGGTGAAGCATAACCAATTTCAAACATTGTAGTAATATTGAAGAGACTTTATCATTATTCCCTGTCATTCCATAAAATAACATCGTTTTGTGTAATTTGTTGTTATTTTTTCTAAATTTCTAATCTAAATGGGTTGCTTCACCCTCTCTTTAAGTTCTAAATGATGTGAAAATGCATATTTTAGTGGCATTTAAGAGAATAAAATCGTCAACATCATAAAGATGCACATAAACACTTTTCAGAACAATGTGAATAACAAAATCATAGAGATTATAATTAAGAAGATTAATTGTCGAAATTTCATATTCAAAGCGTAAGTCGCCCATTTGGATTAGAAATCTCGAATGTGCAATATATGTAATCTCACGATTCTAAAAAATTTTACATTATATTTTATACATATTAAACACACTTTTTATAGTATATTTTTTCTCTCTATCTCTCTCCCCATTTTTTCCTACAGTACTTTTTTTATTGGCTAAAATGCACATAGACCCTCTGAGTTTTGGGTCATAGGCACATACACCCCTGAGTTTTAAAACGTTAAACATAGACCCCCTGAGTTTTTACTTTGGGGCAGAGACACCCCTTCTGTTAGGGTTTCGTGAAAACTAGGCGCTAAGTGCCATGTCAGCAAGCATGTGTGAGGGGTGTCTCTGCCCCAAAGTGAAAACTCAGGGGTGTATGTGCCCCTAAAGTGAAAACTGAGAGGGTGTATGTGCCCCTAAAGTGAAAACTCAGGGGGTGTATGTGCCCTCACACATGTTTGCTGACGTGACACTTAATGTCTAATTTTCACGGAACCCTAACAGAAGGGGTGTCTCTGCCCCAAAGTGAAAACTCAGGAGGTCTATGTGCAATGTTTTAAAACTCAGGAGATATATATGCCCCTGACTCAAAACTTAAGGGGTGTATGTGTAATTTAACCTTCTTTATTCTACCTCTATAGTACTTTACATTCTTTCATTATACCAAACGTGCCTAAAAAGTTATACAAAATGTTGTTGTTTTGCATAATACTAGGAAATGACAGTGAAATACAATGAAAATGGATCAATTCTCAACATTGAAGTTTAACATGTATTTTTCCTTCGGAACTTGCTATAGCAACGGAAGTAAATGGGGACAAAGAGAAATATATATAGTGGAAGAGAGGAAATTGGATCCAGTGCAATTTTCTTCCGTGCAATTTCGGTGCAATTCCTATAAAATACACATTTTTACTTTATTTTTGAAGTACTAATACGGACTCACACTAATAATAATCCACTATGAATAGATTAGAGACCAAATTAATATCAATATTGACAAATATCATCACCTTAAATGGATTAGGGATCAAATTGTTATTAATATTTAAAAATAGTCTCACGAGGCTATTTAGTGATGATATTTATCAAAATTGATAATAATTTCATTCCTAATCCATTCATAGTGAGTTATTGTTAGAGTAAATCCGTATTAGTACTTCAAAAATGATGTAAAAATGTGTATTTTATAAGAATTGCATCGAAATTGCACGGAAGAAAATTGCACTGGATCCAAATTCGGAAGAGAAAGATGCGGTCAGAAAATTTAGGGAATTTTATCATTATTTTTTATTTTTAACATGTAAGACTAATGATTTGAGATGTTAATGATTTGGCATAAAAATATTATAACTAATTCTAACTCAACATTTTTCATAACATTAGCTAAAAGTGCTAATAGTTAGAAAGTTTTTTATTACTTTTGTAAAATTAAGGGGCCAAAACCCCAAAATGACTCTAATCCAACTTAAAGAACTAAAATGAAACTAAGACAAAATCAAGGGATCAGAAGTCATTGTTTGCCTAAAATTAATTTTACATGTTTTATTTTAGGGGTTTGCATAAGATTTTATTTGATTAGTTAACAAAACAAAAAATAACTTAAAATTTGTGAAAAATCAATTAAAATAATAATTTTTAATGTTTAAAACTTTGTCAACAAATTAAATAAAATCTTAACTAGTTTCTTAAGCACTAATTTAAAAAACTATTATTTTATTTAAAAAATTGATAACAGAGGAAAAAAAAAGCTACCTATAATTCGGGTCACAATTATAATTCATGAACAACACTTCATATTCCAGATTGGCTTAATTGATTCAAGACAATTTGGACTAAGTTTTGTTGTAAGAATTTAAATTAATAAATAATAATAAGATATTTTTGTAAGCAAAATTCCTTTTCTTGGCCATATCATTCATCATTGACCATAAATAATAAGGTATTTGAATATAGAGTATTCTATTCAGTTCTTCACTCTTCGGTCTTCAGATTCATCGTCCCAGAGAGAGAAGAGAAGAGAAGAGAAGAGAAGAGGCGTACAGTAATCTAGCTTTCCTTAAAGTTTACGAAAGAAATTTAGTCATCGTCGTCGTACTACGTGGATCATGCGAATACTTTACCTTGTCTCACCGAATTGATCCTTCTCCGTCCTTATTTCATTCGCCATTTCCTCTCCCATCACTGTGATTCGCTCCGCCGTATCATGGCTAGGGCTCCGGCGACGGCGACGGCGACGGCGACTCCCTCTTCTTCAATGGCTTCCACAATCAGAGCCTACTCCTTGCCTCTGATTCTCTTTGCTGGAGCCATGTATTACCAGCTTTTTGTTATTCCCAAATCCTTCCCTCCTTCCCATTACGACGGTAATTGGATTCGTATTATCTGCGCATTGGGCTGTTTCTATGTTTATGAATTTTTGTTTTTAAGTGTTTTTAATTTGTGTGTTTTTGTCCTTTTTGGTGACTTCAGTTCTGAGAATTGAGAGATATAGTTCGGTTGAGAAAGTGAAGGAAGCTTACGAGAAATTTGAATCTGAATGGTAATTGAGCTATGTCTTCTGCATCTGGTTTCCTCGTTATAAATTTTGCATTTGCACTTCTTGCTTGTGTATGCGTGATATAACTGCTGCTTCCCATTTGAGTCTTCCATCATGTCCATTTGGCTTTAGTTATGTGTTTGTGGTGAGTAGGATCATGATTCTTGAGACGAAACTGATCCATACTATTTTAGTAGATTGGGAATAATTGATTTTACAACTGTGTATATACAGAACTTCTTAAGCTACAAATAACTGAAAAAGTAGTATTCCAGTTGTCCGAGCTGTTTTATTCATTCTTTCATGCACTTGGGTGGTGGTAGTAGTCTATGAATGTTTTAAGCTGAATAATATCGTAGACAGTTTTGACTTTTGATTCTTACGCATAATGTGGAGCTCCTTACTGTCTGCACTCTGAATGATTTGGTCTCTCAACTCTCAGAATATAAATAATATTTTTTTTCTTTTCTTCTTTTCCCCGTAAGTGTGAAGAAAACTTGCATTTTTTATCTGTCAAGCTATGATTATGAACCTTATTGATATCCCAAATTTGCCAATGAAATGTTTAAAATTTAATTGAAAGGTGGCCGTTCATCTTGGAAATTTAGACTGATTTAAATAGTAGTTATGGGAGATTATTAGTTTCTTCTTTCATATCTTATGAAGCGTTCCAAAGCAAGATGCTACAAGGAAAAAGTTAAGTAGCTATCTGACCTGTCATTTATTGAAATCATAATCTCTTCTATTGTACGTTTTTTCTCCGTACCAAGTGGAATGGTAAGTTGGGAAACTATCAGGGGTTAACTCAAATATAACATAAAACCAATTATTTGAATATAAATGGTTGAATGTGGTGGCCTATTGGAGTTTATTAAGATTAAGCAAAAAGTATTATGCTGTAGCCTATTCGATGGCTTACGTGCATTGTAAATTACTAACTAATGGAAGATCTTATGCACTAGTTACTTGGTCTTTTTCAGGAATTCAGCTGTGGAAGCTCCTGATACTCTTGACGTTTTAAAGGTTAGTTATGCCATTTATGATCTATCCAGTTTGTTAATTATATTAGTTTTCACTGCAAAGACTCCTCACTAACAGGGAAAAAAAGTCAATTAATATGGAGTTTGTGGTGAAACTATTTTCATACAACAACAACAACAAACAAAGCCTTTTCCCACTAGGTGGGTCAGCTACAAGGATAAAGCGATCATTATCGTTGAACACTTGAGTCAAGTCTTATGAGTTTATGTTTATGCATAGGCAAAACGAGTAAACTTGTGTTGAACTCGGAAATATGTAACTTAGTGGTATTACATGATTTCACAAACTATGCATACTCTTTTTACAGATTCGATATGCTTATGAGCTTCTGACAAATCCCTTGTGGAAAAGAGACTATGACGTATTCGGCATTGATGAGCAACTTGTGAGTAATTTCTTCTGGATAATTCCTCTAAAACTCATCTCTATTTTGTAAGAGCTGTCCTGATATATATATATATATATATATATATATATATATATATTTAATCCTCAATTTAGTGAATTTACTGTCAGCTCATATATTTTCTCCTTGATTGACAAAATTTCTTGCTGGAAGCACATTATTGAGACTGCCAGCAAGCATTATGCAGGAAAAAATGCTTCAGAATTGGACTTCCCTCTACTAGATGTCACTTCTTCTGGTTAGTCATGATGTGTATCATAAATGATAGGCATTTATGCTGAAGTTACTGGAAGAATTTGTGATGGGGAAATTCTTAACTGATGTATCTATAAACCCCTTTTTACCTTTCAGAGTCTATTGATCATTCTTATAAAATCATCACTGCAAGTGACTTCCAGTCTTTATTTCCAGATACAAAGCCATGGATAATTCAGGTATAATACTTGTTACAATAAGCTGATAGTAATTACTTTCACAACCTGATTTTCTATTATTATTATTATTATTGTTGTTGTTGTTGTTGTTGTTGTTATTAACTTATTATCATCATCATCATTATCATTATCATTGTTGTCATCGTCATCATCATCATCATTGTTTATTCCTTGTAATTTAACTAAACTAACTTTACCACTAGAAATCAATTTAGAACAGCGTGAAACTAGAATTTTGTAAATTTAAGAGCATACAAAGTTAAGTTTGCAAAAGTTGACCTTTTTTATGTACAGTTTTGTACTTTTCTTCTTTCGCCATTGAATTATATTTGCTTGTTGTTGAACATGCTTGACTGGAGTTAAATGCTTAAATAAAAATAGTAGTTATCCGAATGACAATTAAGTTATATTGTTTGGTTATCTGGAAAATGATAAATTATGGTTTCTGCTTTATACTTTTAACAACATTTAGATTTAAATTCACTTTTTGGTATCCCTAAAAGATAGGTTCAATTGTTTACTAAATATTTTGTATAGCCAATTTTGCCTGCTTTCATAATTTTGAACTCATGTATTCTTTAGATTTTCTGACCTGATATGCATGCTTAATGAACTTTGGATCAGTTGTATTCATCTGGGAGCAAACGATGTGTTCAGTTTTCTGAGGACTGGAAAAAAATTGGTATGTTCTTGAACAGAAACTCCTGATGTGACTAATTTCTTTATGCATGTGAAATGTTGCTCTGGAATATAGATATATTGTTTACAGTGTCTACTTTATAGCACTTTTTTTCTTGATTTGCTTATTAGATCATTTAAAATGTTCATGAATAACTGTTCACAATTAATCTTTAGATTTGTTAACAAGCATGACCCAATCTGTACTGGTTTTTTTTTTTTGTCTCTGAATTTCTGCCCAATTGCTTTTTACGAAAGAAGAATAAATTAAGAATCACTTTGATGGCAGGGAAAGGAGAAAATACATTTGCTTCTAACATTTCCAGTTACTTTGGAAAAAGAAGGAAAAAGCTAATATGAAAAATTTACAAGTTTGCCTCTTGCTAAGGGGATAAAGCGAATAAATTTCTTGTGTATTCAGCAATCATTTTCTCCCTTGTACTGTGGAAAAAATGAAAGCCAATACATTAGTTTTTTTCTCTCTTTATTTTTGGGTGCAATTTTTTCTTCACAAACAGAGTATTGGATATGATGTTGTCTACCTGGTTTATTCAAAATTATGTTATATTGGTCACCTCATTCAGGATATAACTTCTGATTCTTTTCTCTACTTTTAGCTTCTTTATTGGATACGGTTGCAAATATTGGTATGGTGGAACTTGGTGAGGTACAACTTTCTGTTTACCTTGCTGATAAAAGATCAACTGGAAGGCCTTTTTTCAGAAATGGTAAGTGTCTGAATGCAGTCAAATTTTCAATTTTGCATTTGTTAGTATATCTTACGGGATTTTTATCAAATGCTCTGGGCATTGCATTAGCAATAGCATAGGTAGGGGTTTTTATTTTGTTTGAAACTCTCTGCTATATGTAAATACATTTATGAACGTATGAACTATGACGGTATACAAAACAAGGAGTACTATTCTCAGAAATCTGTTGAAAATTCGTTGTAAAAATTATTTATCCAAATTATAGAAAAAGCATTTGTATGTGGTTTATTCTTTCAGTATGTGTTTGTGACTATACTTACATATGTTGAAGATACTTCAAGATTTCTTTATAGCCAATTTGCTTACTACTTTTAGGTGCAGGCACTTTTTGGAAAGCTATCTTTTTATGCAGCTTCTCTTTGCATGTTGTCAATGATTGATATATATATTTGAAAAAAGATTTGTATATGATTGCGAAAGTTCAATTAAATTATGTGTTTGTGGCCATACTTGCACATGTTTGTTGTTCATTTGACTGATGGCCCTGGAAATAAGTTTTCTAGGAAGGATGAAGTATTAGAAAATAGAAATTGCCACTCATCCTACTTGATTTAAATACATGTGTGGCTTTTATAACCTATAATAAATGTGCACAGGAATTCCATCTTTGGTTGCTATTCCCCCAGGATGTCAAACTGCTAATTGCATTACTAGGTGAGTCTTTAGTTAAGACCTGGGTTTCCAATTCAGATGCAGTGTAATTTTTCTAAAATTTAATTTACTAAAGATAATTTATGTTTACCTTAGATTGTTACATATTTTTTTCTTATTTGTGCTTAGGATGCTTATGTAAAATTTTTAAAATGATACAAGATTTATTTCCATGCAGGTTTGATGGTGAGTTGACAGTTGATAAGGTTACAAATTGGTTTGCAACAACTGTACTGGATTTACCTCAAATTTTGTACTACTCAAAGGAGACCCTGGTAATTTGTCTAAAGGCTCCTAAAGTTGTAGCTATCTGTTATAGTATTGTCTTCAATTACACTGTAACATCAATGTGATCTACAGAAGTTCCCTGAATAGAATATCTGCAGGGAAGTGACAAAATTATAATTACCTCTTGAACATAATGTCATAACACAAGCAGCAAACGGCAGCATGTATTTCTTTGGTAGCATTCTTCTTTATGTCACTGTAGCAGTAATATGATCTAAAGCAGCTCAATGGATAAGGCAGTAACTTGGTCGAGATTTACCTTTTACATATAAATATCTCAGAATCAACAAATCACAGAATTTCTTTTTTAAGTTTTATTAGCAGTTTAGCACCACTGCCCGCCCTCTCCATCAAACTGAAGGACAGGCCTTTTGGTGGAGACCAGCCTGCAATCATTTGTAGAAGTTGTTCATTTCCAATGGCTTTAATGCTAAACTTTTATTTGGTCATCTTTTTTTGGTGTGACACAATGTAATTAGCTTAATAAATTAATTTGCATCTAATGGTCTAAACAACCATGACATTCAATTTTTTTTTTTTTAATGTTTGCTTGTTTGAGTTGCTTTGGTTACTAACTGGAAATTATTTGCGACTGTATTGTTAAATTTTCAGGTGCCAAATTTCCTTACAAAAACTAGTCCACATAAGGTACAACTTTCTTGCTCTTTTATTAGTGTAGTGTCATATATTGCCTTATTATGTTTCCTTTTTACATTTTCTTGATTTTTGTATATTGTTAATTTTATATTTCTTCTAATAGTTCCCTCTCTTTTTATTTGTTACTATAGATTTTTGTTAAATTCTTTGGTGTAGGGAACAATTAATTTTTTAAGAACTTTAACTGGATTTTATTATATAATTTATTTCCTTTCATAATAATTTATCCAATTGTCACCAGGTTACTAATGGCTATGAGACTCTGACTCATCTGTGAGAACTTAGTTACTCAATTTCCTTGCTGGAGTTTGCAAGCTAATAGTTTCCCATAGAATTAAAAATCTGGCATGTTATACATTCTGTGGCCAGCCTACACTTGATCTTTAGATAAAAGGCTGAAAAAAAGGCTCAATCTTGTGGCCAAGCTACACTTGGTCTTTAGTCAAAGAAATTCTGCTAAATGCTCAAATTCACCAGATCCTTAATTTTGTTCTCTTTACTTCAGTACATCCTCATTTTAGCTTTTATCTTGTTTAAGTTACTTCTTTAATACTGCTATACCCCTGGGTTACAGGTAAAAGTCATTTTTTTCTTGACAACTGGGGAGCGTGCTTCTCCATTTATACGACAAGCAGCTAAAGACTATTGGGCTTATGCTTCATTTGCATTCATTCTCTGGCGAGAAGAGGAATCTTCCTATTGGTGGGGAGCGTAAGTGAGATTTTATTTTATTTTATTTTTTTCCCAAAATTCACATTGGACTAGTTTTATGCATCACTTGTCATATATAACAGTGCTATGAATGTTCAATATATATTTACTAACTTATGGTTCATTTCTTGATCTAGAATAAAGTATTTAAGTCGTTATGTTTTGTTTGATTTTGATGACAGATTTGGGGTGGAATCTGGACCTGCTATAGTATTTCTTAAAGATCCAGGCACCAAACCTGTTGTGCACCATGGTCTGTTTTTTCATTGTTGTACTACCTGAGAACTGTTTGTCTTGACTTCTGTTCATTTGAATCATTATGCTGTGCATTTTGTACTGCAGGTTCAGTTAACAACACAGTATTTTTGAATTTGATGGAAAATAACAAACAGCAAGGTAATTCAGATTTATGGTAATCCATAGATTGTCAATTTTCTTAACTTACCTTATTTTGGAAAAACTAGATTTGCCTTCCCTTTGTGTGCATTCGTTAGTTTTTTTTTTTTTATATTCTTGGGGAAGCAGGGTCGGGAAGTGATGTGGCTGGAATCTCTTGAATATATCTTGTCCTAAAGTTGTTGGAATTAGGACCCAGTTGTCTTGGGATAAATCCAAGAACTCTGTTGAGTAAAATATTTCACTCTAGCACTGGAAATATAGAAGACCCATTTATAGAAGTATAGATTGAAAAAGACTATGGTACCAATTATACCAGAACAAATTCAAAAAGAAAAGGAGCTGATTGGCTTTATGTTACTTAGCTAATGACTTATACAACTTTTGGACATACCAACTTTTGGACTATATTATGTTTTTCCCCCTCCCAGAACTTCGGCAACTGAGGAGTGTGACATCTATGGAGCAAGGATGTGATCCCCGTGGCTATTCTCGTGCTGGATATGATACAGTGATTTGGTATTGCGCTATTGCAGTTGGAAGGCTGAGTCCAGAATTGAATAAAATGCGCGAAGTATGTTTTTCTTTTCTGTCTTTTTAAAATTTTTATGATGGATTCCACATTGTAACTGCCTTTTTTATTGCATCATTAAGAACTATCCTTATTTGGTCTCAATGCACTGTCAAATGATTATTCACATTGTTTGGGTGCTGTACAAATTTCTAGTAGAGTAGATCTAATGGTACGAGATTTATAGTTGTTTGAAATGTGTCTAATCTGTTGCATCTGTTAAAAATTATCAATTTGTTGACATTTAAGCATTATTGTTTTGTTGGGTTTTTTATCTGAAAAAAGGATGTGTTGGGTTAGAGGATATATCTGTTTTTAACAAGCATGTATTCTTCAATTTAGCAGATGTAAATTATATAAGTCCGTAGACTATTTGCAGGGTTCAAGACATATTATCAAAGCATGGTGAGTCCGAAGGGTCGTATGAAGATCAATCCTTGGCTCCAGCTGTGGATGCATTTAAGAGAAAACGATTAACATTTACTTGGCTTGATGGTGAAAAGCAAGAGGTAATTATTTTCATACATTTTTTTTTCAGCTCTGAATAAATTAGTCATCTACTTGTTATGATAAGTTTACCTAGGGCAAACACTTAGCAGCAGTAAATGAATTAATAGATAAGGAATTGATTTGATTTCTTTTTTCAATGAATTTCTTAAAAGTGCTAGCTTTATTTGATAATGACAAATGACCTATGGGTATAGTAGCAACATTTTGCTAAATTGCTATCCTCTTTGTCTTTCTATCTTAATTTGAAGTTTTGAACCCATTCTTCTGTTTCAGTTTTGTGAGCCATTAACTCAATTGATATTTTATTTAGGAATACTGTCATTTTTACCTTGGTCCTGCTGCTAGCCATGACACTTGTGGACGAAGGAGGGGTGTGAACGATGTACCTCGTTTATTTATTATACGTTACCTAAGGAATAGCAGTTATGTGGATAAGAGGACAGAGGAACTAACAAAATGGAACTCATTACTATACCAAGATCTAATCAACGATCGGGATCATGCTGGGCAATTTGTGGCTAAGTACAATGGGGCAGATGACATTTCACAGGTTTTGTACTTTGTGTGATTCCTGCATTGTGTGAATGTGTGCCTTGTTTCTCATTTCCTTCAGTAACTTCAATATTTCATCAACATATTTCTTAATGAAAAAATTTGAATACAATGAGAACTCATCATGCACAAGGATGTTCATGTAATGGCGCTGTTCTCTTATGGGTAATTTCTTTTTTCATCGTTTAGCAGATTACCAAATGGATTGCAGGTATTATAGCAGACGGTGACTCAAGAGACCTACCATTCTTTGTAAGTCTTTTAACTCGTGAATAATTTTTTTTGATTTTTTCAGTAAGACAGGATGATTTCTAGTTTTCTTATTTTGCTTACTGTCACCTTTGCAGACACTAAAAACCCCTAGACTTGTTGAAGATGACACTGAACCTGTCTGGACTAGAACTGCACAAAAGATTCCATTGAAGAATATGAAGCAGAGAGTTACGGATTTCGTTACTGGATTCACTAATTACCTTGAGGATCCAAGGATTGGTCCAATTTTGCTTCTGGGAGCATTAATTTCTCTGGGTACCATATGGCTGCGTAGGAGCCAACAAGCTCAGCCAACTAAACCTGACCAACCCAGTTCTGAGGTAAGTGTGCTTATTATATTGGGAAAAGCACAAATATCACTCTCAACTTGGTAAACGGAAAAATACTCCCCTCAACAATCACCCTTCAAGATTTGAAGATTCCTGTCTTACGTCTTTCTTTCTTCCCGTTAACTTTTGTTAATGAAGATGTCATCTCAAATTCTTTAATTCTTCGTTACGTGACAAGGTTGAAATGGATTCAAAGATTTAAATCTTGAAGGGAGATAAATGATGGTGTATTTTCGGGTTTTCGGAGTCAAAGGTGGTGTCTGCAAATGGCTTAAAGTTGAAGGGGATATTTACATTACTCCCTATTACATTCTCTAAATGATGGACAGATTTTGCCAGTATTCTTTATAAACCTTAGTCCTAGATGGCCACCAGAAAATTCTGTGTGAAGAGTAGTAGGTTTTATGTCTAGTTTTCATTCCATCATGTGCAGGAAATGGTCCGTGGTTTTCTAGGTATCAGTTAATGGAAACAAATAAAAAGATGGCCAATGCACGAGATTACCACTAGATGGGGTCTAAAAAGGATTAGATGTACATAGGTAGAGAGACTATTTCTAAGATTTAAGCTCGTTACCTCTTAAGATTACATGACAGTAACTTATCTTTAGTCTAAGGCCTACCCTCTACTAATGGAAACAAATGTTAAAGAAAACCGTAATTACAAAAAATAGTGACCTACTTTTGCAAATATGGATTCTAATATCCTCCAGAAAACTTTCCCTTACTTATGTTATATAATATAACAACTAGTTATTTGAGTTTACACTTTACAGAGAAGGTCATCTGAGGATTTAAAACTTAATTGTTAAAACCTTTTGCTCACAGGAACTCAACCCGGCTGAAAGAAGGCAGAGACGAAGAGACCGGCTCCGGAAGTCAAATAAAAATCAACCCGCATCAATGACAGATTTTGAACCATCAAATGCTTACCAATTGTTAGATTCTGACTCTGAGTAGTTTTCAAGTTGGTTCATTCTAAATCAAAGGCACTTTTGAATATCATATAGCCTGAAGGAGAAAAGGATCCCTCACTTGGAAAATTTGTGGATAGTTGGAGATTTGCAGCAATGGGATATGTTTTTCTTTCTAACGTTATCTGTAGGAGCATTTTAACTTTCTCAGATTTTATTACAAGTTACTGTATGTATTTTTCTTGGCTAAATTAATGCAACATTTGTTTTCGTCTTCTGTGATAAGTTTAGTAGTACGGTATTTTGAAAATTTAATACTCCTTTTAATAAAAGTTTGGCGCAATAGACAAGATTTAGGTTTTTTTCCTTGATTAGAAGTCTATCATTTTGTTGATGTCTATTCATTAAAAAAAAATGTTATTTAATGAATTATGTTTATTTGATTTACCCGACAAAATAGTAGAAAGTGGACGGAATGCATACTGGTACTGGCTGACGGGAAGTGATATATTGTTGGTTATGATGATGAATTAAACAAAAATGAACAATTGTTATAAGTGAGATTACTCTTTTAGTCCTCAACGTTTGCACAAAGTTTAATATTGCTCCTCAAGGTTTCAAAAAGTTATTTTAGGTCCTTAACGTTTTTTTTTGTCAAAATTGGTTCTCTAGCATAACATCTGTCTGGTTTTGTCATATTATTTATGTATTGACTAATTGACTAATAATATTTATATTTTATTTATCATGTGGAATAAATTAAATAAATATTATTTAGAAGAAAATGTAATTTATATTTTATTAAAAAATCAATTTAACTCATCTTTTGATTTTCAAAGAATAAAAAAAATTAATGTAATTTAAGCATCCTTAAAGGAGGAAAGAGTAATTATCAAAGAAGTTCTCTGAGTTGCCAAGAAGAAATTTAAAGGAATGAAAATGCAAATGAGAATGAGAAGACAGTATGAAGAAGAGTGCTATTATCATATTTAGTTAGTCATGAAAAGGAAAATATAAATACTACCTTTGTAATATTTGATTGGCATAAACACAAAAGAAAATGAGAGATAATAATAATGCAAAATAACCAAAATATCCATTTGAGTAAACAATGTTTGTGCTTAGTAGGAGGTGTTTTTATCCACAAAATATGTTTCTCATTCCATCAAATTTGTGAAGGAATAAGCTCTCTCTCATGAGAAAGTAAGATTCCTTTCCTTTTTCTTACCACAACCAGACATGAGAGATAATATATAGGACACATTCTTTACGCAGAAATGGAAATGGAAAGGAAAAAAGGAGAGGGAATGAGAATATATTTGCTATGTTTGGTAGTAAAAATTGAAAATAAAAATGAAATGGGAATGTATTAAAATTACTATTTTGCCTCTTATATTAAAAAAAAAGTTATGATTGTGTCAAATCAAAGGGTATAATAGATATTTTGTATTTTTTTTCTTTTTTCTTTTTTTCTAAAAAGTTAATAAAAATGAAAAATTAAAAAAGTAAGTACTCATTCCTTCCTCTTCTCCTTTCTCATTTCAAGCTAAAGAACATGACCATAGTTTCTTCTTCTGTTGTCATTTTTATTCTCATTCTCATATTTTCTGACAACCAAACATGTGTTTAGGGTTTAGGGCCACTTTTGTGTAGGGCAATGGAAATTATTTGGGCCTCGGCTGTGTGGTCATCCACAATAAAGGCCCATTACACCTTTCGTCAAGGGTAATAACGTAAATAGCTCAAATACACCTCTTGTTAGGGGCAATGATGTAGTTGTAAATAGTGGGATCAACACTACTTAAGTCGAGGAAGTTGAAGATAATCGATAATCGTATTCGCATCGATCACTATCGCGCTTGAGAATATCAGAGACTTGAGTTCGGTCGACACAGAGGTGAGAAGTTACCACAACTTCTAGATTCCTTGTTTTTCATATTCAATTTCTCTGATTTTGTTTCGTTTCGTTTCGCTTTTTGTTCGCTTTGGTTTCGTTTCCTAGTGATCTGTATTTATACTCTTTACTGTGCTTCTGTGGATTTATATGTCGTAAATATGCTTAATGGAATAACTGGAACACTTTGTGCGGTCGGTGTGAGTTAAATTTAGTGATGACAGTAAAGTTTTCCGGGTTATACTGGTGGGAAGGTATTTGTATTGAATTATGTTTCTGCATTATGCAAAACCGCTTCTTGGAGCTGGTTTAATTGGATTTTCAGTTTAGGGTTTGGTGGGTTTATCTATGGTTTTGATTTGTTTGACTTTTTTTTGGTTGGGTTCCCTCATTAGTTGGCTGGCATTCATGCTTCTGATTTGCTTGAGCTTCTTTTTCCTTTTTTGAATTGCTTGTAGCTGGGGTTTGTTTGAATGATGCGGAAATCTTGTCAGTCTTCCATGTGTTGACTTAGATGGAAAATGATGTAATGAATCGTGGGTCAATTACAACCTATGGAAGCTGATCTTAATTCTTTAAAGTTTCTATTTTGAAAGAATGGCTAAACTCTGTTTCATGTTTTTCCTTCTTTTTAAAATTAACCGTAAGATTTATTTGAATCGGTACTTCTTTCTTTAGGCATGTCTACCATAACACTGCTAAGCATGAATTATCCATTACCATATTGGTATTACTCTTGGCTTTGGTTAGCCGGCTCAGAACTTTCTTACTTTATTTTCGTGATGGTTTCTGCCACTCTAGAGTAGCATGATACCTTCTGTCTTCTACTTTATGTATGCCCTGAAACTGATGACAAGACTCTGGTATTGAATGATTTTGTATGAAGTATTGACATTGTTAGAAAGCCAAGACTTATCTTTTAGAGCGGATTGGGAATTATGGTTTTATGTCCTAGCAAGTCATTGTGATAAATGTCTGCTTCTTTGTTAGTTCTACTTTTAAAATGTTGTAATGAACCAAACCCCCAAATGATTAGGAGTATTTGTGTTTTTCTTTGCCACGCTCCAAAAGGCTAAAGTTTTGGTGTCTGTGTATATTTTACCCTGATAGACATGGCTGACTGTTATAAAAAATAATAAATTGAAGTGGATTTTCGAGACTTGTATTGTGGTTGCTTTTTTGATTTATGACATTACCCTTATTGGTTATAATTCATTTTCGTTTTTCTTGGAGTTCTGAGTTTGTTTTTGTAACTAAAAAAATTTTCTTTACATTCAGTGAAAGACAACAAATAAGTTGTGAGAGCCATGGGAAAGGATTCAAAGTCTAAGGAGTCCGGAGGGAAAGGAAAGGGGAAACAGGCAGCAAGCGGAAGTGATGAGAATGCTTCCAAGGGCAAAGGAAAAGGTGCGAAAGGTGGAGATGGTCTTGGTACCTGCACCTATGTCAAAGGTAGAAACTTTTCCTATCTTTGACTACCTATATAAGATAACTGTATTGTCATTTTCTTTCATTATTCTAGTCTTACATTGATATATACTCTTGGCATTTTTATTTGTTGCAGCAAGGCATATATTATGTGAGAAGCAAGGGAAGATCAATGAGGCATACAAGAAGCTCCAGGATGGTTGGCTGAGCAATGGAGATAAGGTTCCACCAGCGGAGTTTGCAAAGGTGAATTTCTTTAGGATGTTATTCATTGATTTCTTTTTTGGGTTAATATATTTAGCTTGTGGTTTCCTGTTCAATTGAATCATAGAATGCTAAAAATATTCTAAGCAATGGCAAATGTCATAATTGCTCTAGAACGAACAAACTTTGGTCTGTGGTGTGAAGTTAATTCCATATTGTTGGAGAAAAGAAGTTAGAGTCTGTTGTAGTTGTAGCACCACCTTGGACCACTGATTATGACTTTCATATGGACCATTGGTTCTTAAAACAGGCTCAATGAAATGAAAGAAAGAGGAAGAAAATATTTGGTTCTTAATGATTTCTCATTAGTAACGTATAGCTATAAGACTTGTTTTATTGTATGGCTTTGAATGTTGGGGGATAACAAGCCAACATGAGCATAAATTCAGCGTGCTAGAAATGAGACTGTTGCATTGGATAAGTGGTCACACTAGAAAGGATAGGATTAGGAATGATTGCATTAGAGAGAAAATTGGGGTTGCACCTATTATAGAAAAATTAGTTGAAGTTTGATCATGTACAAAAAAGGCCGTTAGAAGCTCCTATACATGGAGTTGATCAAATGGAAGATAGCCCAATAACTAGAGGTAGGGGAAGACTAAAGAAAACAGTAGGATAAACTATCATGAAGGATTTAGCTATTAATAACTTAATCATAGGCATGAGTAAAGACAAAACACGTTGGCGTCACTTGATCCATATAGCCATTCCCGTTTAGTGGGAAAAAGGCTTTGATTGTTGTTGTTGTTGTAATGATTTCTCATCAGTAATGATATCCTACTGTCCTTACAGATAGCCCAAGAGTATTCAGAATGTCCATCAGGAAAGAAGGGTGGAGACCTTGGATGGTTTCCTCGAGGAAAGATGGCTGGTCCATTTCAGGATGTTGCCTTCAACACACCTGTTGGAGCTACAAGTCCCCCTTTCAAGTCAACGTATGTCTCCCCTCATTTTTTACTCGTTTCATTAACACCTTGTATTGTGTACCTTTCTCTTCTTCCTTCATGCAAATATGATAGACATTTATTTTGATGATGATGATGCAGGCATGGGTACCACATTATCTTAGCTGAAGGAAGGAAGAACTGATCCCTTCATGAGAATGAAGCTTAATTCAATGTGCTTGGATAATTTTAACTGTTGCCTATTTAAGTGATTGGATGTTTGCTTCATTATCTTGTGAGATTGTGATTTATAATTCAAATAAACACTTTCCGCATGTATATTAGGCTTGCTTTCTAAAACTTCGCTTGATTGGAAGAATGATTTGAAAGTGAAGCAGAGTAGGATGGAATGGAGGGCATTGTTTGGGCATAGTAACCATTGGTGAGATGTTTTGAAAGCTAATGGAATCGAATAGGTTAGAATGATTTAAAAGATATTTCAAACTATCCAACACTTGAATTTCAAACTTATAAATTGGAAAGTTGGGGATTATTTAGAATATTAATAATTTATTTGGTTTTTTTAGTACTTTTGAATTGTTTATTTTATTAAAAGATCAACATTTAAGAGGCTTTTTTACTTGAATATACAAAAAAATAAAAAATAAAAATTTATCTTCAAATTCAACAACTTTTAGAGTACGTTTGGATAAGCTTGTGAAAAAAGGGTTTTGTTTATCAAACTTTTTAAAAAAGATCTTTTAGCTAAATGACTTCTATTTTATGTTTGGATATTATAATATAAAATGACTTCTATTTAAAGTGAATAGTTTTTACAAGTGCTTTAAGTTGAAGCTCCATTCTTCAATTTCTTAAAAAAGACATATTTTAACTTTTTTTTAACTTATACTTTTTTAAAAAATTTATCCAAACAAGATTTTATGTTTATAAAAAGTTTTTTTTTTAATTAAAAAAGTCCTTTTGAATAAAAAAAAGTCTATTCAAACGGGCTCTTAAAAATTATCAATAAATATATATCACTTTTACTGTAGTTCACTAAACTCACCCTCTATGATGGTACTTATTCAAAAATTTACGAAAAAAATGTCATCGTTGAAGGCGATTATAAGGTCAAGCAGTCAATCTTATAAGTCTTTACAGAGGGTGATTACTACCTCAGAAAAGGTTAAAAGTAATGGTGCGATAGATAAGTGCTATCCATAATGGCGATTATAGAGTTGATTATTTGACCTTATAATCGCCCTCAACGAGAATTTTTTCTGAGTAAAATTTTCAATAAGTGCCATCACATAAGCAAGTTTGGTGAGCTACTGTGAAAATGATATATATATATATATATATATATATATATATATTTTGTAAATGGTTTTTAAAGGTTTATTGAATTTGAGGATGTGTTTTTTTTCAAGTAAGAAAGCGACATTTAAGATGAAATTGACAATTTTATCAGTGAAAAGTAGTATACTGTGAACTTTCAGTAATGAGTTATTTTACTCATGTCACTATACCTCACCCTATTAATGATTATATAATTTCACCATTATCAAAACTCCCAAAAAGAATTGAGAGGAATTTGGATCCTCTAGAATGCAAAAATTGGTATATTCCCGAGAGAGAAAGAAAGAAATAAAAAAGCAAGAGAAATAAATTAAGATCAACTTTGAAAAAATTAGGGTTCACTTACATTTTTTTTTCTTTCATTTTCTCTTTGTATTTCATCACTTGACCAATTTTTATGCTATAGAGGACCCACTTCCAATTGAGAGCACATGACTTTAAATGGATTGAATTCTTTTAAAATTTTCAATTCAAGTTAGGTTTCAATTCTTTCATTTTTTTATCAAATCTGTCCATAAATCAAACAGAAGTTACATGCCTGACATCAGCCTAAGACTAAAATTTTCCTACAGAATTTCGCATGAACCAGCAGATATAACAAATATTATGGGGAAAGAGATCTTAGAAATTTTGCAAATCTTCAATACCTCTACTGAATAAAATTTGCAGCTCTTCAAGCAAGTTTTGATACTTATAGAAATACAATAGAATTCAAGTTCATAACTAACATCAATTCTCCACAAGCTTGAGACCCCAGCTCATATCCTCACAGTGCCTTACGTGAGGAACAAGTACACCCGTGTCAATTCCTTTCTTAGCCTTGCAGTCATAGAAGGGAGGAGCATGAAAACACGGCTCCATCGACATGGCACGGCGACAAGGAGGATCTGGGGCTGTATTATTCTCAGGCTTGTACAGTATCCATGGTTTCAAACCTCCCAATCCTTGAGCCACATATCCAAAAGTGGACCATGAGCTAGTGACCAACACATCGGTTAAGCTCAGGAGATACATTTCTGCCCATGCTTTTTGGTTGTGCATCTGCTTCTCTGTTTGTTGGTATTCTTCATGGCTAGGCTGGAAGATGCTTACCACCTCTCCTGTCACGGTAGGATATTCCCAATACATGTTTCTTACCTTTTCAAAATACCCAGAACTCAAAGATGTCATCAATACTGCTTTTGACTTCTGCTTTCCAGATGAACTTATGATATCTTGATGCTGGTTGATGTCAGGAAGCAGATTCTCCTTCAAAGTACAAGCTAAGATTTGATCTAATACATGTTGAAATGGACCAGTTCTAGTGTCAAAAACTCTAATTTGGATCCCAACTTTTTCATCAGCTTTATCTAAATAAGCTTGATAGTATCTGGTAACAAGTCCCCATACCTGGTTTGTGGGGTGGAACAGATATCTACCCAAGAAGTGGAAAACTGTTTCTTTATTTGGGAAGAGATCCATCAATTCCTGCTCAAAAGATGACATTAAAAATAGAGACGGGATGAAGTAATTATCTGTTTTCATTACTAACCAAGGTACATTATGGAGAAAACTCTGGTCTTCATCACAGAAGAAAAGCTTATCATGATCATCATAATCATGGGCTAGATGAAGGTAGACATGAGATGGCACTGCAGAATTTGTAACTGATCTATTTTTCAGCATATTACCATAACATCGAGCAGATTGTTGATTGAAATCGTTTAAGTGACTTTTAAGGGGGAAATCAGGAGGGAGAAACCAGGAAACATCTGGAAATGGTTCACAAAAGAGATCGATCATGTCGACTCCAGGGTCGACCAGCAGGACACGGTTCGTGAGGAGTGCATAAAGAAATGCAGAAGCTAAGGTCAATATCCTATTTCCCAACCCACTAAATGAAATCCATACAATATATTTACAAGCTGATGAGGACCCAGAAAAATGACCAGATCTGAGTTCTTTCAATGTTTTGTTATAGGATTCAGTATAAGGTCCACATTGCTTGTGGAGAGCTTCATATTTTCGTAATCTAGAAATAAGGTAAGAAGAAGGTTTGTCTGATAATCCTTTTCCATAAATGCCTGACTGATACCTGCTGCGACAAGATTGTTCATCAAAACCAGCAGCAAGAAGGCCACCAAGATGTTCATCTCTTAGAAACTCCACAGAACCAGAGAAAGCATTGTCCACACCTATCATTCAGAGAAAGATTAGATTCCATTACTTGATGACTCCACGAGTTACCAGAAAGCATGTTTTTAAGTCATGAAAAGACAATTTTTTGGTATTGGAAAATTTATGTGAGGGGATGGCACCCGGGCTCATAGAGCACGTACAAGGTTCTTTCAGATAACCCACCAAACGAGGGATTATTTGGAATCAAGCTATGCAATTGTCATAGGCAGAAGGTGGTCAGATGAGCCAACCTCATTGGCCATGAAAGAACATTTTGCACATGCTCAAATCAGTTCATTCAGAAGCAGAAAAAATGCAACACAAAACAGCAATTGGTCTTGCACTAATAAGAGAACTAGAGATCACAGTTTTGATTTTAAAGGGAAGAAGGAAAGAAAGAACACAAAAGTAAATATTGAAAAGAGTGTAGTTTACTCAGTGGACAGCAAAACACAGACCACCAATCACTGAATTTAGAGCAAGATAGTTCAGTTTACATAAACACTTACCATTTAAAAGTCTCATTCATATTCATTCAATCATTCACTAGATAGTGGATAACAAGTAATGCAAAGCAAGTTCCAAAATCAACTAAATCACATGAATCAGCAACTAGATATACCTATATTTTCTTTCACTTCAAAGAAAGTTTTGAATTCAAGGGGAAAGAACTCAAAAGTAAACATTGAAAGAGTAGTTTACTCAGTGGACAGCAAAACACAGACCATCCATCAATCACTGAATCCAGAGCAAGATAGTTCAGTTTACATAAACACACAATCATTCACAAGATAACAAGTACTGCAATGCAAGTTCCAAAATCAACTAAATCACATGAATCAATCAGCATTAACCATATATATATATACCTCTACTTTGTTTTACTTGAAAGAAAGTTGTTGCTGATGCTTCGGCTGCAGCATCTGAGGGTGGATCTCTAAGAACCACCGACAGTGAAAAGAGAACAGAAAACAGCATCAAGCAAACCACGAAGATACCCATCAACCTCATTAGAGTAAGGCTGCATTTATTGTTGGGATCCTTCAAAACGCTACGATGAGAGCCCAAATTTGAGAGGGTTTGTGCGTCATAATTGGGATTCTTATTGAACAACCTCTGCATCGTAACAGCAAATCCTCATCTGGGTATGCCCGACAAGGTCAGTAGTTGCACCTCGGAGTTCGACCCGAATGAATGGTCGCGCCGATCTGCGGGTTGGATCAAGTAAGAAGCAACTGTAAAAACTCATGATTTCTCGCGTAAACTGCTCAATTTCTTTTGTTTTTGTTCCAGTAAAAGAATTAATTGTGTTTTCTTTTTTTTTTTGCATGCTTTGTACTTGAGGAAAGTATTTGTAATTAAAAATATAAAATAAAACATGATGAAAGAAGATGTGAAGGAGAAAGAGATTATGGGTAAGGTAATTAAGAATAACTATGAGAAAAGAGTTAAAAATAATAAGCAGTTAATATTAAATTATTTATTATTTTAAAATATAATAATAATAATACTTTTATATTATTATTTTTTGAAATCTACTTTTATATTAAATTTTAAAAACAAAAAAAAACTATATACATCTTGATGCAATTGAAACTTTTAGCGTATATATATACGAGTTTGTATTCAGTGCAATTCCCTCCCGTGTAATTTCGGTGCAATTTTTATAAAATACATATTTTTACATTATTTTTGAAGTATTAATACGGATTTACTCTAACAATAACCCACTATGAATGGATTAGGAATGAAATTATTATCAATTTTGATAAATATCATCACTCAATAGCCTCGTGAGACTATTTTTTAATATTAATAACAATTTGATTCCTAATCAATTTAAGGTGATGACATTTGTCAATATTGATATTAATTTGGTCTCTAATCTATTCATAGTGGATTATTATTAGTGTAAGTCCGTATTAGTACTTCAAAAATAAAGTAAAAATGTGTATTTTATAGGAATTGCACGGAAAGAAATTGCACTAGATCCAATTTCATATATACACACACACTTAGAATTTCCAAATTACAATATTTAAAATATGTTTTTAATTAGAAGATTATATTAAATTTATACTATCTAAAAATTTGATTTTATATTATTAGTAAATGAAATATTACTATATTTTTTTATGATTTATATTAAATAGAATTTTATTTTACATTAATGAATTTAAATATACAAATTTGACAACATTAAAGTTTCAAACTGCCAAACCGAACTACTCAAAATCGATCGTTTATAGTTTGGTTTAATTTGGCACTATAAATTCAAACTGATAAATGTATCATTCTTTTTCATTAAAAATCGCCCAAACTGCTCGACGAACACCCCTAGTAACAAGGGTTTTGAGTCTATCTAATTTTACATGAACTCGTTATTACTTTTTTTTTTGTAAGCTGTCAATTATAATTACATCCCACATTTTTTTTTATTAAACTCTTAACATATAATAGATCTATATATAATTTATACTTACTCGCATTCATAATAATATCCATTAAATAATAATGCTTATATTGATGCTAGAGTGCATCTCTAGAACAACCCTACCATAATCCTTTGTCTTAAGTATCCCATACTATTCCTTAATAATTCCTTGTAAGGAGGGTTTTCTTTGCTTGCTCCATGAGTATTATGATATATTTGACAATAAAGAGGAAAAGATATCAAAAGGGAGGAGAAGAGAAGGAGATGTGGAAGATTAATCTGTCTTTTTCTCACTTCTTTGTTTGATGCATCACTCATCCACTCCATTGGCTTCTAACATGATTAGAGTTTTCAGATACATTTCCAAAGCTTTTTTGAGTTCCCAAATTGACATCCATTTTCATTAATTTCCAAAGATACCATTGTAGTCCTCTAGTGTTTGAAGCATTGTCCCGCATCGTACACCTGGTTATGGTAACAAAGTCTCTCAACAGAGATAGTTAATTATATCCACTTCAGCTTGAATTTTCATTAACTTGGTGGCTCCATGAGAAACGTCTTTGAAGTCGTTCAATTTTTGAACATAGCTCATGGAGAATTTAAAAGATAACATGCATGGGGTATATATGAATTCCAGAGGGGAATTAATCTCAAAAAAACAAACTATAATTGGTCAAATTCCTTAATTCTTATGATCTTCACATAGATAGTAAAAGGGTTGTTTTCTCTTTATTATGGCCTTCCAATAAAATATTATTCGGTGGAAGGAGATGAACTTACAATAATATTTGGTATACTTTGAGTGATGGAATGGAATAGAAAGGAAGGGAATGTAATAAAATTTTAAAGATAAAAAAATATATTTAGTATGTAAAAAAATAAAATAAAAAATTTGAAAAGTAAAATTTTAAAAAAATATTAAAATGTCATTGATATTATTTTAAAAATAAAAAACAATATTAAAAGAAAATAAAATCACCTTCTTCCGTCTTCATCCTTGCCCTTGCTCACTCACGCTCAAATTATGGAAGGGTAATTTTGTAAAAAATTATGGATTCTATAGATCTACTCAATTCTATCCCATTATTGATGTAATCACCATTGCAACATATGATAGAATATAGCTTTCTATGAAATCATAATTGATGCATACATCCTAAGGAATTAAATACGGAACACAACTCTAAAATAAAAAAAAAAAACCTCATTTTAATGAGAGACCAAACAAGTAACACCTAGGTTGAAGGGCAAATTTCAATGGGTACATTTTGAATCATGCACTTTTTACGAATACGTCAACTTATGTATGTCGAGAATAAATTCAACTATATTCAACCTTAAAAGTAAGGAGAGATATATATAAAAATGTGTCAAACATCAAATGAGACCACTTATGTGTTTATCTCTCTCTTTACGTTTTAATGTTGTACAGCTTTGAATCCATTCGATTCTTTGCATTCTTTGCCCACCGTACACCATTCCTAGGTTTGAGAGGCCCAAAATATTTATAGTAGAATTAATTTTCAAAATTTGAAGTTGTTAGGTCTTTAAGCGAGTGTTAACTACCAAATTACAATGGGCAGTAAATTCAATTCCAACGTAAGCAAACCTGTGTTCTTCTTGTGTCTGCTTCCTCATCCTCTCCCTTTCTTACAAATGAAGAGGAGGGAGCACCATTACCAACCATTGGAGATAAGCAAATTCCGCACCAAAATCAAGCCTGCACGTGTCATCCACGCGATTTTTCCTTAATTTCTCCGATTAATTTATTCCTTTCTTTCTCATTTTATATTTCCACCATAGGTTGAGAGCACGAGGGGAGAAGAGAAGGTGAAAGGAATAAATAAAGGACCGAACTTTCTCTCGCAACCTTCGTTTGAATTGAAGCGGGAGGGAGAGGAGAGGAGAAGATGGCTTCAACTTCATTGTGTTCATCGACTGTCCAATCTCAAGTGAATGGATTAGGTGGAGGACTCAAGCTTCAAAAAGCTCCTCTTTTTCGTCCTTCTTCCCTCACTTTCTACAGGTATTGCTTCTGATTCATTAGCGCCTCTATGTTCTTAGACTCACTGGGGTTGATGATTCATAATTTCTCTGTAGAAATCTTGAATTGTTGATTGATTATATCATTCTGGAATAACTTTTCTAGTGATGGGTGTTTATGGAAGTAACTTGATTAGGTGGGAATCAGTTTTTGCTGACAAATAGGATTGAGTATTCCATGACTATTAGAATATTGTATGATAGCTCTGATTCTTTAGACACATGACTTTACTTTTGTCATAGCAGTTGTTTCCACTTTCTACATGTCATACCAAGTGATAAGGTTTGAGTATTTAATCCATAGGCTAAAGAAAATGTTATATCACAGTTTTATTCAATAATCTCAAAGCATATACTTGTTTGTAGCTGTATCAACCACATGCATGTGTATGCTATATATATGTCATGCCATGATCATAGGACTACTTCTTTCATTGTTACATATGGTTTGTTAGATATACCTTGTGGGGATTGTAATATAAGGATAATCTTGTCTGCTTTTATATGCTTTAATCACTTGCTAATATTGTGAATTCAGGAGGAAACTTACTACTACAGTGAAGGCTACGTCTCGTGTTGACAAGTTTTCAAAAAGTGATATCATTGTTTCTCCTTCCATTCTTTCTGCTAACTTCGCAAAATTGGGAGAGCAGGTTCTATATGACTCTTATTTCTTTAGTTAGTCTCCAAATTTTTGTTTATCTACTATGCAGCCAACCGTATTGTTCTGTTTGAACTTTGAACACTCAAACATGTGTTGGCTATAATGTCTAATTTGGAAATACATCTGCCTTTTGATCTGCAAGTTTCAGTTAGTAAGTTTTCAGATTTTAATTTGATGGAGTTTGACTCTTGCATTGTCTAGGTAAAAGCTGTTGAATTGGCAGGCTGTGATTGGATCCATGTTGATGTAATGGATGGCCGGTTTGTTCCAAATATTACAATCGGACCTCTAGTGGTTGATGCCTTGCGCCCTGTGACAGATCTTCCTTTGGATGTGCACTTGGTATTTGACACTTTACATATACTAAATCAAGCCAATATTGAATAACTAGTACTCTTTCTGATGCACATTTAAGAACTGCAGATGATAGTAGAACCCGAACAGCGAGTTCCAGATTTTATTAAGGCAGGGGCTGACATAGTCAGTGTTCATTGTGAGCAATCTTCCACCATCCATTTGCATCGTACCCTTAATCAAGTAAGACACTTATCTAACTGTTGGGCAATACTGATGCTATTGAAACCAAGAGCACTAACTAAAGTCAAACTTTTTTTTATCGTTGGAGGAAGTAGGAACTGAAAGTCTGAAAGTGTTTCTATGGCAGTACATTAACTATTGCATGAAGTTTCATAATCGTGTTGTCAGGGGCTCTATAATCATCCTAGAAACCATGAAAGTATAATATTCACAACAGTGAATCTATATCTTTTCTATTAATATTTGTTAGCATATCTATACCTACTTAATGATGTGGAAGGGATGATGAACATAATTGGTAAAGCAGGCTGAGGGATGGTTAAAGAAATGGCTGCTGCAATTGTTTGTGGTGTTTAGGATATCAGCCAAAGTAATGCTTAAGAATCATCCTTCTTTGGTGTAGAATGAGAGAATTTGCTATATGTCTTATTATGAAAATAGTGTAGGTATTTATACAAGAGGGAAAAACTATTCTAAGAAATAAGAATAAATACAATAAATACAATTGATTCCTATTGATGGACTAAATCATATCCTAATGATTCTAATTGATTTACAACATAAATATAGAATATTCTCAACACTCCCCCTCAAGCTGGAGCATATAGATCATAGGCACCAAGCTTGTCACATAGGTATTTTATCCGAGGACCTCTAAGAGACTTAGTGAAGATATCTGCCAGCTGATCATTTGAATTGACAAATCGAGTAGCAAGACATCCTGATTGAATTTTCTCTCTAATGAAGTGACAATCAATTTCAATATGTTTGGTCCTTTCATGGAACACTGGATTCGAGGCAATGTGCATAGCTGCTTGGTTATCACATACCAACTCCATTTTATCTATGTCTCCAAATTTCAACTCTTGAAGGAGTTGTTTCAACCATAGGAGTTCACAAGTTGCTAATGCCATAGCACGATACTCAGCTTCTGCACTAGACCTTGCAACTACATTTTGTTTCTTACTCTTCCAAGAGACTAGATTACCACCGATGAGAACACAATATCCAGATGTGGATCGCCTATCATCTGGTGAACCAGCCCAATCAGCATCAGTAAAGCCAATAACTTGGGAGTTTCCCTTGTCTTCATACAACAATCCCTGGCCTGGCGATCCTTTGATATATCGAAGAATACGAACAACTGCATCCCAATGACTATTACATGGTGACTGTAGGAACTGACTGACTACACTCACAGCAAACGATATATCTGGACGAGTGATAGTGAGATAATTAAGTTTTCCCACGAGTCTTCGATATCTTTCAGGATTGTCTATCAACTCCCCCTGTCCAGGACAAAGTTTGACATTTGGATCCATTGGAGTTTCAACTGGTTTACAATTTATCATGCCCGTTTCCTCTAACAAGTCAAGTGCATACTTCCGTTGTGAAATGGCCACACCAGAACTAGATTGGGCAACCTCAATACCCAGAAAATATTTAAGTTTCCCTAGATCTTTGGTTTGGAAGTGGTTACACAGATGTTGTTTGAGTTGGGCAATGCCTAAATCATCATTGCCTGTAATGACAATGTCATCCACATAAACAACTAGGTATATGCACTTGCCGTTTGATGTATGACGAAAGAAAATCGAGTGATCAGCTTCACTACGAGTCATCCCAAAATCTTGAACCACAGAACTGAATCGGCCAAACCAAGCTCTTGGTGATTGTTTGAGTCCATAGAGAGAACGACGGAGTCGACATACTTTCCCATACTCCCCCTGAGCAACAAAACCTGGTGGTTGCTCCATATAGACCTCTTCTTCCAATTCACCATGGAGGAAGGCATTCTTAATATCAAGCTGATAAAGTGGCCAATGATGAATGGCCGCAATTGATAAGAAGACACGAACGGAAGTAATTTTGGCAACAGGGGAGAACGTATCACCATAGTCCAAGCCAAATATCTGAGTGTAGCCTTTGGCCACCAATCGAGCTTTTAGGCGTTCAACTGTACCATCGGGACCAACCTTAACTGCATAGATCCATCGGAAACCAACCGGAGATTTTCCAGAAGGAAGAGAAACCAAGTCCCATGTACCATTAGAATGTAAGGCAGTCATCTCATCAAGCATGGCTTGCCTCCAGCCCGGATGTGCAAGAGCTTCATCTGTAGTCTTAGGGATAGAAATAGAATCCAAAGAAGACACAAACGCATAATATGGACTAGATAAACGATGATAGCTCAAGAAATTGTAAACAGGGTGAGGATTACGAGTAGAACGAATACCTTTATGAGTGGCAATCGGAGGACTAGTGGATGGCAGTTGGACCGGAGCAGCGGGTGATTCAGACGAAGGCAGAGAGTCAGGAAGAGTAGCTGTGGGCTGAGGACGAGGACGGCGATGATATGTCAGGAGAGGAGGAGTAGGTGTGTCTTGGGGTGAGGCCTCTGGAAAAGGAAGAGAAGGAACAGGAAGAACTTCAATCACAGAGGGACTTGTAGGCATAGAAGGTGCAAAGAATGGGGAGGACTCAAAGAAGGTCACATCAGGAGAGGTGAAACAACGTCGAGTGGTTGGACAATAACATCGGTAGCCCTTTTGTAGCCGAGCATATCCGAGAAAAACACACTTGACGGACTTTGCTGCAAGTTTATCTTTTCCTGGGGTCAAATCATGCACAAAGCAAACACAACCAAAAACACGAGGAGGAAGATGATAAAGAGGTTCGTCAGGAAACAACAAAGTATGAGGGATTTGATCATTCAACACAGTAGAAGGCATGCGATTAATCAAATAACATGCAGTGAGAACAACATCACTCTAAAAACTAAGAGGAACATTATGATGGATAAGCAAAGTACGAGCAATTTCAATAAGATGACGATTCTTACGTTCGGCTATCCCATTTTGTTGTGGGGTATGAGGACAAGAGGTTTGATGTAAAATTCCTTGAGTGGCCATAAATGATTGGAAAGGTGTAGACAAATATTCTTTAGCATTGTCAGAACGCAAAATAGAGACAGAGGTATCAAACTGAGTTTTTATTTCGGCACAAAAATTTTGGAAAATGTTAAATACCTCAGAACGATTTTTCATCAAATACACCCAAGTACAACGAGAATAGTCATCAATAAAAGTTACAAAATACTGAAAGCCAAACGTAGAAGACTCGCGACTAGGACCCCAAACATCAGAGTGAACAAGTTGAAAAGGAGATGAAGATCGACTTAAGACTAGGAGGAAAAGAGCTACATGTGTGTTTACCCAATTGGCACGACTCACAAGGGAGGGTAGACAAAGTAGAAAGAGAGGCATCCATTTTGCGAAGTTTTGAAAGGCTTGGGTGCCCTAAACGACTGTGAATAATAGATGGAGAACAACTAGATGTGCATGCAACTGGGGATGGAGGAGGTGAAAGGTGGTACAAGCCTTGTGACTCTCCTCCTATGCCAATCGTCTGTCCCGTACTTCGATCCTGAATAGGAACACATTGATTAGCAAAGGTGATGGAGTAATTGTGAGATTTAGTCAATTTACTAACCGAAATAAGGTTGAAAGGAGATTCAGGGACATAAAGAACAGAATCAACAAATATGGACGGAAGAATTTGTGCTTTACCAATTCCAGTAGCAGCAGTTTTAGAGCCATTGGCCAGAGTTACTGACGGAAGTAAAGATGAATTAGACAGATGGGTAAAAAGATTCTTATTACCAGATATGTGTTCAGAAGCACCCGAGTCAAGAACCCAAGGTCCAATATCAGAGGAACGAGCAAAGCAAGTAGTAACATTACCAACTTGGGCAACCATGGCAATCACAGATAATTCAGAAGTAGTGGCCATGGCTATCACAGAATACTTACTTCTGAATGTACAAGAGAGTGATACCAAAGTTTGATATACTAGCAACCGACCTTGGAAACGGAGAGAGAGAAGTCCAGTGAGCACAACGCTGTAAAGCACGGCAGATAACGGTGCCGGAGGAAGGCTCACGCGCCGGCGCGTGGAAAAAACGCTGTTTTCCGGTGGTGGCGCGTGGCAGCGAATCTGGTGACCGGACTTCGAGGTTTGGCCGATCGGTGCCCTCTGAACACGGTGGTGGGGCGCGTGTTTTGAGATAATGCCGGGAAAAGGCCGGGAAAGAGAGACCCGAGATGAGCACTTAGAATTTTAGGTTTTAGGGCTGGAAGGAGAAAACACAGCCAAGAGGGAAGCTAAAGGTTTAAGGTTTTAGGGCCGGAAGGAAGAAAAAATCTGAGAAAGAAGCTACCGGAGGATCGGTAGGCTCTGGTACCATGTAGAATGAGAGAATTTGCTATATGTCTTATTATGAAAATAGTGTAGGTATTTATACAAGAGGGAAAAACTATTCTAAGAAATAAGAATAAATACAATAAATACAATTGATTCCTATTGATGGACTAAATCATATCCTAATGATTCTAATTGATTTACAACATAAATATAGAATATTCTCAACATTTGGCATAAACCTCTCTTTTGTATAAAGAATTTGAATTTGGAGCAATGAATATAATCTTTGAATAAACATATAACTATATATGTCATATCAGGTCGATTCTTGAACCATAATTGGACTTAAAATGAAACTTCTGATGACAAAATTGAATATTTCACTACTCCATTGAGACTTTGCCTCTACATATCCAATTTAGCATTGGAAGGTACTAAATAAGTAAATGATAATTGTTCAAATGACTAGGGTTGAGAAACCTTAATCCTGATCATAGATTTTCCCTTGTTGGATGCTACGTTTCACCATGGCATGAAATATATGGTCCCACTATTGATTGCATTGTTTCTTCCAGCACTAGTGAGTTGTATATGCTGCAAATAAAATGTAGAAAAGTTTTCATCTAGGGCATTAGAAATTGTTCCTTGGAAACATGTTTTGTAGTTTCAGTTTTTGTGTAATTCTTCTGACTACATTCTCTTGGTGTAGATAAAAGGCCTCGGAGCCAAAGCTGGAGTTGTCCTAAACCCTGCTACCCCACTGACTGCAATAGAATATGTACTTGATGGTGAGCAATTGCAGCTCTTTTTCCTTTTTCTGATTTTTTTTAATATTCTATCATCAGAATATTAATGATGATTTTTATGAGCTTGGTTCAGAATAGAAAAGATAGCAAAGTAGTTCAGTAAACTATTAATTCTATTATTGAACAAATTTGATGTGCTATAAATGCACATTGTTTTGACAGAAGAGTATGCTTTTGAGCTTTTAGAGGGGAATAATAAGAGTCTTCTTTTGTGTTGGGGAGAGCTCGTACTATATAGGAAACGGGAAACAAAAATTAGTACAGAAATTTATTAGTAATAAATGATGGCATATCAGTTCAGTTTCATTAAGGTGGTTATTGAAGGATTCATACCGAACATATATTATTCTTTGGAAGAATTACCCTTTATGTTCCATGTCGTTCAAACTTGAAAGCCTGACACATTGACTCTTAGATTTTTCCTATTTCACAGCTGACTCCATCTTAATTATTGGTGAAACTTTACAAATTTTACAAGATAATCTTTTCAATGATTTTGGTGATAACCTTCATTCCACTAATAGTTATATAATATTATAATTCTTTACTGAATTAAAGATGTGTGAGTAACTGACCATTGAATTTGATGTACAAATGCATTGTGAAGTTTTTTGTTATATGAACAAAACTAGTGGCAGTGAAGTGAAGGGGCAAGTTTCTTGTTTACATCTTGGTGCCAGAATAATTTTGGCAAACTACACTATTGTCATTTGTTGTTTCTCATGTTCTTTTATTTGTTTCAACTCCTCGTGAGAAAGACATGGACTGCCTTTTTTTTTTTAATCCTTTCTGATTAAAAAAGTAATATAGAGAAAGACTTCTTTTTCATGTCCATGAATTAAATATTTTGAAGTTCATTTGGTAGAAATTACAAATAAAATAATTGATATCCTATTTTTTTTTTTATTTCATTTTCGTGTTGACAGTGGTTGATTTGGTCTTAATTATGTCTGTAAACCCTGGCTTTGGTGGCCAGAGTTTCATTGAGAGCCAAGTAAAGAAAATTTCTGATTTGAGAAGAATTTGTGCTGAGAAGGTATGGTACAACATATAATTGTATTTAATTTGGTTTCATTTATTTTTTCTCCTTCACATTAATTCTTAGTGCAATTTGTATTTTTAGGGAGTGAATCCATGGATTGAAGTAGATGGTGGAGTTGGTCCGGCAAACGCTTACAAGGTATGATTCAACATTTAGTTCTGTTACAGGTGTTCTAATGCTGAAAAACACAAATATATAATATATATGAAAATAACTACATGTTTACCTCTCTTGTTATGTACTGGTAGATTAATTTACGCAAAAGTATTTTTTATGTCCCCGAACTTTTACCAATTTTCAATTTCGTCCCTAAAAATTTTTGTGGTCAATTTTGTCCCGAAAATTACGAATTACATTGATTTTATCTCAACCCCTAATACCGTCCAAATAACTAACGGAAAATGATGACGTGGCACCACACGTAACATTAATGACTCATCACTCATAATCTCTAGACACACCAAAACGATGACATTTCTTCTTCTTAATATGATGAAGTGACGTTGTTTTGAGTGATAAGTTAGCATTAATATTACATGTGCAATGTCACGTCATTATTTGCCATTAGTAATTTGGACAATGTTAGGTATTAGGGAAAAATTGATTGCAATTCAAAACTTTTGGGACAAAATTGACCACAAAAAAAAAAGTTTAGGGATGAAATTGAGAATTAGTGTAAAGTTTGGGGGAGATAAAAGATGTTTTTGCCATTAAATTATGAAAGCTTCTAAGAATTAAGATACTGCAGAGAAAGAAAATAGGATAAATAATTGTGGGGGGAAATGGGAAAAAGTTCCTACCCACAAGTATAATAATCCATAGGCTGGACCACTTGAGTTGCAAGATTCAACATTTAGGTGGCGTTCTTTTGCTGGATTTGGCAAGGGAATGGAAAAAAAAAAGAAAGTAACCACTGACATATTAAAATAAAAATAAAAAAAATAAAAAAAAATACAAAATGTCTATTATACCCTTTGATTTGACACAATCCTAACATTTTCTTTTTATTATTTTAATATAAGGGGTAAAGTGGTAATTTTAATACATTTTCATTCCAAATTTTTACTACCAAACACATCAAACCCATTTCCTTTTCCTTTCTCTTTCTGCATAACGTGCCTTTAAACCTATTTTGGCAGGTGATTGAGGCTGGAGCTAATGCTCTTGTTGCTGGTTCTGCTGTGTTTGGAGCTAAAGATTATGCTGAAGGTACTACAAAGAGAAAATCTATGATCATGTGATTCAGCACAAATAGTAATGTATGCCAACTGAAAAGAACTTTAATATATTTTCATGACTTGAACACACTTGCAGCTATAAGAGGAATCAAAACCAGCAGAAAACCTGAAGCAGTTGCTGTGTGAAACACCTCCTAGGAAAAATCCTGTTCATTTTACACTCTTATGTAAGTTGTAAACTTATAATCTCACCCCACATCTGCAGTTCTTAAATGTGCATCAGGAAAAATCCTGTTCATCTATGATCATGTCTTGATTGGGTGAGGGTGAGCCTTGGAGCAACAGTAAAGTTGCTGCCATATGACTTGGAGGTTACGCGTTCAAATATTGGAAATAGCCTCTTTGCTTGCAGGGGTAAGGCTGCTTACATCTGACCTTCCCCAGACCCCACTTGATGGGAGACTCGTGTTCTGTGCCACCTTTTTTTAATGTCTTGATCATGGTAATCAAGATCGCGATCTAGATCGTAAGATCGTTTAAGATCGCGATCTTGTATCGTAATTTCGATATGGATCGTGCTTAGGATCGAAAAATTCCAAGATCGAGATAGGGTCGCGATCTTGATCGTAAGATCGTAAGAAAGGATCGTAAGATCATAAAAAAAAATCATAAGATCGTATATGTTAATTTAAAAAAAAACAGAGGCCCAAAACGCAACTTTAGTCCTAGATATTTATGACTATGAATTCTAATATTTTGTTTGTTGAATTGATGTATAGATACCGTCACTTTGGTGACTTATGAACTAATTTATAAAAATATCATGAAATTGTGATAATTTTATATATTTATTTAAAATATATATTATTAAATATATAGATTAATTATTTTTTAAAATTGATAAGATCTTACGATCCTCGATCCGATCTTACGATTCGATCTATCTTATGCCTCTGCCGATCCTACTTAAAATCTCGATCTTGATTACCTTGGTCTTGATTGGATGAGGGTGAGCCTTGGAACAAAGATAAGGTTACTGTCATGTAACCTGGAGGTAATGGGTTCAAATTTTGGAAACAGCTTTTCTGTTTGTAGGGATAAGGCTATGTACATTTTACCCTCCCCATACCCTACCTAATAGGAGCCTCGTGCACTGGGCCGCCCTTTATGTCTTGATTGGGTGGTTTAACAACAAAGTTCGAACCTTCTCAAGTGTAATGTGATATTTACTTGAGCATGACATCAGATATTTACTTGAGAGTAGAAAAAGTTAGAAGGTATTTACTTGAGCATGACATCAAATATTGCTCTCATAAGATTTACTCTTATTTGAACTTGGCAGACAATATCAATGAAAAAGCAGCATTAGACATCATGTTGTCTGATTTCTTGTCATCACCACCTGCTATCGCTCTGAACTCAACTCAGTCTAAGGCTGCTACTGAGAGGCGTAGTTTGTGTATAATTTTCTTTTGGTGGTTCGGAACCAGTTCAGTACAAGCTAGCCCTCTGCTCTGTATCTGCTTGTAATTACTAATTTGTAACCTCTCATGTTGTAAAGCAATTGTGGTTTCTAACCATACAAGGACGGTTAAATTCACTATATGATTTCTTTCTTTATTCCCGGCTCTAAATGTGTGCCTATTAAGTCCTAAATGATGAGCAGTCATCAATTTCCTTTAAATTCTTGTTTAGAGTGAGCTTACCAATGAATAAGCAGCAGATTCTTGATCTGGGGGAACATGGAAAAGGAGCATAATCCAGCTTACCAATGAAAATTTTCTTGCAAGTTTTATCTGTTGCCCAACTAACTGTTTACTGTGGAGCATGCAGAAATCATTGTTTATTGTAAGACTGAAATGTTCAATTTAATTTATAGTGAATTATCATTTTTGTACTTGAAAGATACATTTTGTCTCAATTTAGTCCTTAAAAAATACAACTTGTTTTAATTTAGTCCCTAAAAGATTTTCTGTTAATTATATTAGTGAAGATTCCCCATGATTAATTTAAGACAAATTGCATCTTTTAAGGGTTGCAAATTGCATCTTTCAAAGACTAAAATATAATTTACTCGTTTAATTTATGTTGGAGAAGAAATTCCCCCTTTCTGTGCCCAAATACCTGGAGATAAAATCAGCAGGGTTTGCCATAGCAAAAATAAAATGGTGATTCATTTCAACAACCAATTCATAGTGTGCCCTAACAGCAAGTTCTTATCTCACATAGAATAGTATACTATGTTTGGGTCCAATATCAATGACCATGCTTCTTATTGTCAATTTCTTTTGCATAAGATAAGGATGTGGAGACCTGATCACTTTGAAATTTGTGCACAAGAAATGGAATGTTATTTATCACAAAACTTGAGAACACTTTAACCAATGGAAGAACTTGACCTTCTCCATAACCATGGATTCCAATATTTGAAGACACTCAGCTTCTTATTGCATTGTGCTAAGAAAGTTACATTATCAACATTTGGCTATACAAAATATCCCTCCCTGTTTTTTCGTATTCATTGTTTGAATATGAAGAAACAAACAATGCACAATATATATATGAGCTCAAAAATATAACTTCAAAATGAACATTGAACAAACTATACATCTTGTCTGCACACAGGACATGAATCATTCTTCACAAGCCATCTGTCCACACAGTTCAAATGAAATGTATGATGACAGCGAGGTAAGCTCCTTGCAGTTTCTCCTACTTCTATATCCTGCAAATTTTATTTTTCTTCTATCATGACCAAAGTTTCAGGAAATTAGAATAGATAAAATGATTAAGAGTTCTGGGAAGTGTTAGCTCCCATGCGCATCATCTTCATGAGATATATAATCTTAGCGAGTTTTCACAACCAAAGCAAGTAATGACTCTTAAGCAGTTAATTCAGCATAGACTAGTGATGAGCACTAGGATTCAACAAATAATGAAGCAGTTTAATGCACAAGGCTCCCATAAGCTGAGATCTAGGGAGGGTTAGATATACACAGCCTTACTCCTATAAACAGAGAAATTATTTCCAGGATTTGAGCCTATGTCTTCCAAGTCATATGGCAACAACCTTATTGTTTCTCTAAAGCTAATCCTCATATGAGTATAACCAATAAAGGGCGGCCCAACCAGGCGGGATCTGGGGAAGATTAGATGTATGCAACATTACCATTGCAAACAAAGAGGTTGTTTCCAGGATTTGAACCCATTACCTCTAGGTATATGGGTATACAATAACCAATGCATTGGGAAAATTGAACAATTAATGCTCTTTGTTCTTTGTAATTATATCCACATTATAATCAAAATAAAGAAAGCACATGATTAGGACATCCAAATATTCTAAAAAAGAATGATCACCACCTGCAAACATATTGTGCAGCAGATACTCTCTGACTTCGTGTCCTTTAAGATCACATGCTGTGGTAACTTCTTCAACGAATCTCCTGACAATCCTCTGGATGATACTAAGCTATGAACATCATGAATCTCATCGTAGCCTAAATTTGCAACCCCAACCTGCTGAACCAAAAGCAAATGATCACATATTTACAACTAGATATTCTCTTATAGACTAAAGAGAAATCTGCATAGCTAAGATTCATGAAAGTTCTTTTTAAACATGTCAAGATATGCCATGTTAAGAATATAAATCAAGACAGTGTGCAAAAAGTGGTTCTAGAAATTAAATAGCAGTGAAACATTATCAGGGGAATTAGAACACAAATGAAATGTGAAGTTCCAAATATACAATGTAATTAAAAAAGAGTAAATTATCATTTTGGTCCTTGAAGATGGAAATGTCAAATTTAGTCACTCCAAAATGCAATTTGTCTTAATTAGTCCCTAGGAATTCCATTAACATAATAACATATAACAACAATCAAAGCCTTTTTCTACTAAATGAGGTCGGCTATATGAATCAAGTGATGCCAATGTGTTCTGTCTTTGCTCGATAATTCCATTAGCATAACTGACGGATAATTCTCAGGGATTAAATTGAGACAAATTGCATCTTTCAGGGACCTATACGATAATTTACTCATTAGAAAATAATTGAATCCAATCCTAAACACATAGTTGCATTTACAGATACAGAGAGATCTCACTTTGGAAAATGAAAAGAGAGTAAAACAACCTGCCAACTGTAAGCAGTTAACATAGCTGGTGTATATTGTTCCTCTACAAGCCTCCCACGAACAAGTTGCTCTACAAAATCTGCCTGGATCCAAATGGTACAGAACTGATTTATGTCTAAAGAATTAAGAGCACCTTAGTCTCAGACTCTTTAAGATATCACTAAATGAATGGTCCAACACTAACAAGCATAAATTATAATAAATATCTCGGCAAAAGTACCTTTGATGCCCCTAAACTTTATAGTCTCCGTCAATTGTACAACTTGCCCATAAACTTTCAAATTGCAACCAATTTTGTCCATCACCCAAATTCTATGTAAATAATTAACGGCATATGCAAATGTCAATTCTTGTGGCCTCCAATGTGACCATGATGTCAAATCATATATTTAGCTACAGTTTTTTGTCAACTTAGCTACGAATTGTAGTGACAGAGTCGTAATCATGTCGAAATTGGCGAAACAACATTGCTAAATATATGATTTGACATCACAATCAACATTAATGGAGAGTCACATTTGCATATACCGTTAATTATTTACACAAAATTTGGATGAAAGGTAAAATTGCTTGCAAATTGAAATTTTAAGGGCACAATTGACAGAGACCATAAAGTTTAGCAACATCAAAGGTGCTTTTGCTTAAAAATCTCCCAAACAGGACAATTTCAAATTGTGCCTTATTTTTTTGAACCTTGCAACTATCTTCATCATCAAGAGCAAAAACATTTGAAGAGACCAAGAAAAGCAAAAAGTCTACCAACCATGGATGATGAACTTCTTGAACCAGTTTGCTCTAAGCACCAATAGGCACGGGAAGCTTCTAACACCTCAACAGATATTATAGCTCCAGCAATGGCACCTAATGAAGCTCCACGAAGGAAACCACTCTCAGAAGCCCTACTTGCTAAAGCACCGGCAATAGCTCCGGTGATGGCTCCGGCTGCCATCGGAAAACGAAATTGCATATGATAGATTAATAAAAGATAACTTTACTGCTTGAACAATGCTTTGACAAAAGGAAAGCTTCAACACCAACAATTCTATCAAAATGACAAAATCTCTCAAAAAGGTAAAGAACAAAATATACCACCTATTGAAGAAGCAACAAACGAAGAAAAGCCACACACACAATTAATTTAGAGTAAATTAATATTTTGGTCCCAGAAATATGTAATCTGTTTCAATTTAGTCCCTGAAAGATGAAGATGTTAAATTTAATCTTTAAAGGATGTAATTTGTCTCAATTTAGTCCTTTCTAATGTGCAATCTCAATTAACATAAGAGACGAAAAAATTGTCAGATGAGATAAATTGTATTTTTTAGGGACTGAGTTTGACATTCCCATCCTTCATGACTAATTTAAAACAAATTGCATATTTCAGAGACTAAATTACTAAATTAGACACCTTCAGAGACTAATAACATCTTCAGGGACTTAAATGAGACATATTACATCTTCCAGGGGCCAAGATGTTAATTTACTCAATTATTTCCTCCTGCCGTCTAAGATTCAATCGAGGTAAACGAAATTCCTCCCTTTTTCCCCATTTGATAACATCAAGAATAAAGAATCATAATAGGAATCAAAAGAAAATCAATCAAACAGGGGTTCTTCAGATTTTGGGCAGCCGAACGAAGCAATCAAATAAAAAAACAACAATTAATCAAAAACACCTCATAATTCAATCAGCACCACCAAATGAAATTCAAAAAGAGAAAGCGAAGAACACAATCCAATCATCATTTACCAATGGCAAAACATCCGGTGAGAGCTCCAGAAATGGCGCACAAAATCAAATTGGATACAGAACGGAATCTCCCAACTCTTTCAATCTCTTCAGTTTCCATAATAATACGGAGTCAACGTTGCCCCAATAACGAAGAGAAGAGGGGAAAAAAAAAGAACGTAGCTGATAAATTGAAAGGATACGAAAAGCCTAGATTTTGGGGGAAGCAACACTCTCAGCTATGGAAAATGAAAGTTGGGTCATTAAGGATAACAAGAAAAGTTTGGTGGGTAGAGCGTAAGGGAGAGAGAGAGAGAGAGATTCTAGGAGACTAGGACGATAGCTATAATGAAGGTCATTCATTTTGTTTTGGCAAGTCAAACTAAAAAGATAGTATACAATTATACACTATACGACACGAGATAAATATGCACAAGTATATTAGATATTAAAAAAAAAATGAGTAAAATAGAATGGTAGAAAAATGAATCTATATAGACAGATCGAGGAAATGACAAAATGTTGACAGCGATTTGAATGGAGATATTGGGACGAATCTGTTAAGTTTTCACGTTGCTTCCGGTCAAATTCTGAAGAATATCTAGGCCATGTTTGGTTTGTTGTTTTAAGAGCGTAATATTTGTTGTAATTCAACATTCTCTTTAATATTTTTTATATCAAACATTTTTTATTTTTTATAATTTGATGAAATTATATTTTTACCCTTACTTTTTTACTTATTCCTATTTTTAATATAAGGATAAAACACTTTTATTCCATTTACATCACAATCATATCACATTCTCATTCTCTTCAACATTTTTACCCTCTTCAATATACTTGTAACCAAACGAGACTGAGGTCTCTATTTGAGTTATATACCATAATCATTCTGCTTTCATACCTTCAAAAAATTGGAACTTCCCGTGAACATTTACATCATTCGACTCTAGATTTTCCAGTTTGTCTTGTTGTAATGTTGTATTTGATATTTTATATAGTTTAGCCATTCTATTCTTTACGAGTGAAGGATGCATGCATCCATTTCATCTTTTTGTTTAAATTAAGGTATTCATCATCAAATATGATAATTAATCCTTTTGTTAATTTGTAAGTATCTCGATCAATAAAATAACTGGTCTAAAGATTTAAAAATACTCTATACACAAGGCCTAATATCAAACTCATAACACTTGATTAAGAATAAATAATTTCCTTCCACTCAATCTCATCACTTGTCTTCAATTAAATTTGTTTGACCATTCAGAAACCATTTGACATATTCCTCTAGTTACTTTTTCTGGAGAAAAAAAAATGGGTTTTTGAAAAATCTGTATAAAAATTCAATTATAAACTATTTATTTTTCCAGGCCAAAAAAAAAACTATTTATTTTTGTGTTACAATAACTCAACTCAATATCATCCATAAAGTTTTACATCCTTTATATTTGAGAAATAACTCATCTAGAATATGCACCATACTGTTTGCTTCAATAACTCGTTGTCGAAGAGCCATTACCATACAAATGGTTGCTTCTAAGAACACTGAATACCATACTCCATTAAATTCTCATAGCACATTCGAGCTGATTTAATGTCCCCATTTTCTTGATAACCCCTAGACAATACACGATGAATGAAAGCATTAGGCATCACGCCCAACTTCACCATGTCTGCATGCAGCATCATCACATCAAGCATGTGCTTGGATTGGAAATGTGCCTGCAGCATGTTAGCATAAACTAGCATGTCCGTTTGTAAACCTTGATTTCTCATATCTGCAAAAAACTTAGTGGCCTTGAAGATTTGTCCATCCTTACACAACCCTTGAATCAGAATGGCATAAATCACAATGTTTGGAGAAAAAATGCCATTACCATCATCTCTAGAGTAACCACCTCCTGTTTTCTCCAAGAAGAATTTAATTGCATCAGAAGTTCTTCCATCTCTGAAAAGGCCATCCATTAAGCAACAAACTGTAAATACATTGGGCGCGAATCCTGCATCGAGCATCTCCTTGTGTAGCCTGAAAGCCTCTTGTGTGTTCCCATCCTTACAATGTCCATCAATCAATGATGTGTAAGCAACCACATCTGGCACCTTACCTTTGATTACCATTTCTGTGTACAAACCCATTGCTGCTTTTATGTTTCCTATCTTGCAAAACCCATCAATTAATGTAGAAAATGTGATGACATTGGGTTCTATTTTTCTTTCCGTCATTTGGGAACACACCTCAATAGCCCTCTCCATATTGCCTTCTTTACAGTACCCATTGATAATTATATTGTATGTCACAGAATTTGCAAGCACCTCTGCTGTGTCCATTTTCTGCAATAACCCATTAGCTTCTTCCAATCTACCTGAGTCACTAAGACCCTTGATGAGAATATTATATGTGAACACATCTGGAAAAATTTCAAGCCTTTCCATTTCTAATTGTAAACGCATTGCTTCATCCAAGTTCCCTGCCTTACAGTAGCCATCAATCAAGGAATTATATGCATAGGCATTAGGAACAACACCAAATTTTGCCATATAAGCAAAACAGTTTTGGGCAGCTTTCAAATTACCCTTTTTGCACAGAACATCTATAAGTATAGTAAATGTGACAACATCTGGGTGCAAGTCATGATGAAGCAAGTCTTGAAACAAGTCAAAAGCTTGTCTGGATTTAATCAACTTGCAATACCCATCCATTAGAGTATTATAAGTGTACAAATTGGGAACCACGCCAGATTCTCTCATTTTCCTAAACATGTCCTCTGCTTCTGCCATTCTACCCTCATTGCAAAGGGCACGTATAAGAATTGTGTATATCACAACATTCTGTTCAATCTGCCTCTCAGCCATCTCATCGAACAACTTGCATGCTTTCAACGTGTCACCTTGAATACACGAACAATGGATTAATATGCCATACGTGATAACAGTAGGTGAAAAACCAAGTGATAACATGTCCCCATATATACTCCACATTAAATCAAACCTTTCTATCTTGACCAATCCATGTAAAAGTGCATTACAAGCCTGTAACATAGGCAAAACCCTTAACTGTTTAAACACCCACAAGGCTTCCTCAACAAAACCCATCTCACAGAAGGCAACCATTAAAACTCCAAATACATTGGAGCTGAATTTAGAGCCTTCTAACCGATTGAGAGTGTCAAAAAGAAAAGAGCATGTAGCATGGGGTTTCTGCGACTTTTGGAGCTTCTGAAACAGGTCTTTTGTCAAGCAACCAGCTTCTCTATACAGCTTAGCCCCTGTTAAGATGTGAATCATAGCAGCATAAAACTGGGGATTTTTAACTGCATTAACCCGTCTAGATGCATCCTTGAAGTAACGAAGTGCCTCTTCATGGGTTCTGCAATCAAGAATGGCGTTTGTGATACATGGATCTGACAGAGATGATTGAGAAGAAGACTGTGAGAAGGATGTCAATCTCAAAATTGTTAAAGGGTGGTTGAGATTAAAGGGGACAGCTTTTCTCTGAATATGCATCAACATTGCTTAGATGGTCAGAGGAGCTTTTCTCTTCCATCTAGTTTGCACTTTCAATACACGCCATCTTCAACTATTTTTTTATAACTAGAAGCTGATCTTTCCTGATCTAGCAATTCAATTTGCTGTAAAATCACCATATCTCTAAAATCTTACTTGATAAAGCACCACCATTCATAGTTCCTATAATGGCTCTGACTGTAATAGGAAAAAAGTTATACATGCAGATGTTAGATTAATAGTAGAGAACTTGAATGCTTGAACAATGCTTCAGAAACAACATAAAAATTCAGCACATATGAGGTACATATACTGAACACAGAGCCATAAGTTGTCTGATTCGTGTCTAAAGTCAAATACAACAGGACGCTTCAAATCCCTTCAATATACATATTTAGTTGCATTCGTGCACTACAATGTCCAATGTCCATATCCTCATCAGTATCCATGCTCCTTAATCAATCACCCCAAAAAAAATCACCAGCATTGGTAACATTAAGGCTTCAACACCAACAATTACATAAAATTAACGAAAATTTTCACTTTCACTGATTGAAGATCTAATAAACAAACGATTCAGAGGAGAAAACCGACACACTATAGCTTTTGCAGCTCCTGCCCTATAGTGCTGTCTAAGTTTCAATCAAAGCACAAGAAATTTGCCCTTCTTTTATTTGATAATAATAGCAGCCGTCAAGAATTATATACAAATCAAAAGAAAATCAAATGGGACTTCAGATTTTGGGCAGCCAAATCGCATAGAGGCTAAACCCCTAGTTTATCCATGCCCAATTAATGAAAACGTGCTTATACAACAAATGATAAATCAATTAGTAACCGACGAAATTTGAAAAGATAAGGAAGAAAACAATTTCTCATTACCACTCGATGAGAGCGAAACCTCCCAACTCTTTCAATTTCTTCAGTTTCCATACGACGGAAGCACGGCCGCAGAATCAACCGGCGGGTGTGAACGTCCCCCGCAATGCCAGCGAGCTATCGGCTGAAGGAAGCGTGACAGATAAACTTGCGTTTTGCGTCCCTCTTGTGTGTTATTATGACTGTGAAGTGTGAAGAGAAGTACCATTTTAGTTACGAAAAAGAAAATGTGTGTGAAGAGAAGAGGGCAAAAGAAAGGCATGAACGTGATTGTGGGGTCGTTTTGGATAATAAAAAGTTGGTTAAATTAACACATTCCCATGATATACTTTACCCTAATTTTCAGTTAAGTCCCTGTCATTTTTGAAGCATTAATGAACGGTTCAATTCAATGGTTACTTCTTGAAGATTTATTATTGGAGCCAACTATTAATTGGGAAGCATAAAATTTTAGGCTAAAATGTATAGAAGATTCTTGAGTTTTGGTCAATGATATATAATATTTATGAGTTTTAAAATTTTATCATTCAAAGTCTTCGAACCTTTCAATTTTAAGCACTCAACCCTCTTCCGTCAGGTTTTTGTTTATTTTTTAATACTTTTCAACAATGTCAATATTTTTATTCAGATTAGTGAAGGATGTTCTGGTAATTTTTTAACATTTTTCAGCCACATCAGCATTTTTATTTAGATAAGTAATATTACCAAAACACCCTTCACTAATTTGAATAAAGATATTAACATGGTTAAAAAGTAGTGAGACAGAAATCATATAAAAGGGGTTGAGTGCTTGAAATTGAAAGATAAAAAAGGATTGAGTGCAAGATTTTAAAATCCAAAGATATTATGTGTTTCTGGCCTAAAATTCACGGGTCTTTTGTGCATTTTAACTAAAGTTTAATATATAGTGACATCTCTTACCACTATGGCAGACTTAGTAGTGTCAAATTGACTATATATATAAGATGTGTATGGAGCATACATGAGTCTTTTTATATAATGAAGATCCCTACAGTTTTGGAGCCTTCTTAGAAATATGTTCAAGATCATCTTATTTTATTGTGATCATGTTTATACATGAGAATCAGTTAGTACACGAATTGGATCGGGTCAGTCCAATATTGAAATATCATATTGATATCTAATTTCCTATTTTGATTCCTTTTTTTCCTGTGTTCTTGAATTCCAAAGGGTTGTATATGTGTGTATAACTGTATAAATTTTAGTCTTCGTATCTATTGATCTACCCATGTCATAAAGCAATATACAAGAGTGTTGTATAACACTCAAAAGTAAAAAAGAGAAATAGTGCATGAGAATGGCCCCACATGTGGCCATATAATATAGGTTAAAACTCTAAATTGGTTCTTTATGTTTGCACGAAGTTTCATATTGGTCCTTTATGTTTCAAAAAGTCCAAATTGGTCCTTTATATTTGCAAGAAGTTCCAAATTTGTCCTTCCGTCCACTTCCGTCAATTTTTTAAGTTAAGTGCTGACGTGTCCATCTAAGCTGACGTGGCATGCCACGTCATCACATATGATATTGGATGATGACGTGGCAGTGATGTGGCGATGACGTGTCATGCCACGTCAGCTTCAATTGACACGTAGAAGAGATGGTGTGTCCACGTCAGCATGCCACGTCAACACTTAACTTAAAAAATAAACGGACTTGGACGGAAGGACCAATTTAGAATTTTTTGCAAACATAAAGGACCAATTTAGACTTTTTGAAACATAATGGACCAATATGAAACTTCGTGCAAATATAAAGGACCAATTTGAAGTTTTGACCTATAATATATACTAGAGGCTTCGCATGCACCTACGTGCATACATGTAATTTATTCTTAAATTTTTTAAAAATGTAATATAAAATAGTTATTATATTTTAAAATCATTAAAAATTAAATATTTGATTATTTTAAAATTTTTAAATAAAATTGTTCTCATAATTTAAAATAAAAAAATTTAAAAAGAGAAGTTATGCACTTATCCATTTTATTAGTAACCACCTATCATACTTGTTTTCTCTCTCCCACATCCTCCAATCATATTATTTTTTTCGTATTTTTAATTATAAAATATAACTATTTTATGATAAGTTGGTTATTTATTGAGAAGTTGAGGGGGAAGTTATTTTTTTGGTGTCACACTTTGTTTTTGTGACACCAAAAACTCCAAAGCCATATATATATATATATATATATATATATATATATATATATATATATATAGGAGGATCAAAGGATGGGGAGAGACAGGGGTTAGAAGTGGGGAGCGTATGAATGCACAGAGTTAAACCATGCAGATGCGCAAATATAAATTTACAGAAAATAAAAGCTTTAATATAAAAGGGGACCTATGCCGGCGGTAGTCCGCACTGGTATAGGTATAGGAAAGGGAATGCAAGAAAAGAAATGAAGAAAAATTGATTGTAAAGAAAGAACTTACAGAGAATCTCTCTCTCTCAAACTCTCTCTCTAATCTAGTCTAAATGTAACCTGTCACAAGTGAAGGCAAGAAGCCTTTAAATAGAAAGCCAAGGGAACAAACAGACAAAAGATTGAATAGGAAAAGCAGATTCCTAAATAGTAAAAATTACAATAATTTTGCTACAGTAGTCCGCATGTGAACTAAAGTAGAACAGAATTGACAGCTACAGGAAGATTCTTCTGACAGCTGTGGAGACTTTTGTCGGGATTACTCATCGTCGCTGAGGTTGACGCCATAACAATCATCCCCATTGCTTTGAAGAGAGCCGGAGATTGAAGAATTTTCTGAAGGAGTGCTGGACTTAGCCTTCTGGGGCTGCTGAGATGGACTAGCAGTTCCTTCCATTTGGAGAATCATGAGAATATGATTCAGTTGCTGAGCCAAGTCGTCTTTGCTGGTAGAGGAGGCTAAGCAAGATTGAATTTTTGCCTTTTGGTTGAGGAAAAGGGAGTTATCTTTGTCTGCAGGACGAAGACAATTTGGGTTCTGGGAGAACCATTTTTTGATAAAGCTAATGCTGGCCCTTTCTGTGCCTTCAAATTTAGGCCACCACTTGACCGAAGGAATTCTCTGGAGGACAGGGGTCATTTTGGGGCAAAAGGGTTCCCCAAATTTGAATTGCCATTTGAGAACCCAGGCTAAACCAAATTTTGAGAAGAAAAGCAGATCCGCTGGGTGAGGATCTTCAGATAAATTGATTTTACTTGAAAAATATTCAAGATCATTTTTTACCTCAAGAGGCATGATGTCTGGAATAGGTCCAAAGAACCTCCACCAGAGATTAAACCAAAGAGGAAAATGATATTGAATGCCTTTTTTGAAAAGTAATAGCCACGAATGACTAAATTTTTTATTTTGGTACCAAAAGGTACTATACCAGGCACTTTTGTAATCCCAGTAATTGTAGCCAATTGGATCAAAAGGTTGAGAAAACTTTTTGAGTTTGTTCAAATCACTTCCCCAATCAGCAGGTGAGAGGACCTTGAGGATTTGAATTGTGGAATAAGCATGAGAGCGAGGCTCATCAGTTTCAGGAAAATGTTTGATACTTGCAGAGCCTGTATCTACAAGAATGAATTCGTAAAAAAGTTGGGTTTTTTGAAGAGATTGAGGGATAAAATGGAATCCCGGAGGAAATAGTTTGGAGGCAAGATTTTGAGGGTTTTTATCAAAGAAAGATTTTTCGGTTTGGAATATATCCATGGCCCTATCGGCCTTTTGGATATAAACAGATTTGGCAGGATTTATGGTAGGCAAAGAGCCTGCTCTGGTTATTTGTTTAGATTTTAGCTCAATAGATTGGGCTAATTCTTCTTCTAGGCAAATGTCTGCCCAGGTTTTCTTTGGAAGGGTTTTGAGCTTTTGATTAGCTTGGAGGCCAAGAAGAGTTTCAATAGGTAGAGCATAATCGCTCGGGCTACGGATTGGATGAGTAGAAGACTCAAATTTTGGGGTTTTAAGGGTAGAAGACCCTAAAGGATTTTGGGTAGAAGACCCAAGGGTAGAAGACCCTAAAAGTAATTTTTCAGGACGGGCCTGAACATCTTTTTGTCCGGAGAGGGACTTTGAATCAACAGAAGGGGCAACACCTTTCCCCTTATCTTTCTTTTTAGGCGGCATTTTATTTTCCCTGTAAAAACTCCCTGGTTAGGAAATCTGGGAGAGCATTTGAAGTACCTTTGATATAATCAATGTCAAAATCGAAAATACTAAGAATTGCTTGCCATCTGGCAAAAATTTGTTTTGATGCTAAATTTTTTACATCTTTTTTGAAAACGTCTTTAGCAGCTTTGCAATCAACTCTAATTAAAAATTTTTGATTTAGTAAATCACTTTGAAATTTGTTGACACATAAAACAATAGCCAACATTTCTTTTTTAATGGTAGAATAGTTCTGTTGAGTTCTATTCCAATGTTTTGAAGTAAAAGCAATGCAGACTTCTTTTCCATGCAATTTTTGTTTGAGAACACCACCATATCCTATGTCTGATGCATCAGTTTCAACAATTTTGAAAGCATGAGGATCAGGGAGATAAAGGCAGGGAAGATTTTGGACATGTTTTTTGATTTCCCTGACTACAGAGGTATGGTCATCTGTCCAAGGAGAAGGATTCTTCCTTAGCCTATCATGAAGAGGTTTGATGATATTGCTCAGGTTAGGAATGAAGTCAGAAACATAATTTATGCAACCAAGAAATCGTTGCAATTGATTTTTGTCTAGGATTTGGTCAGGGAATTTATCTGCAAATTGGATGGCTCGGTTGATTGGGGTAGTTGTTCCTTGGTGAATGTCATGACCAAGGAATCGAATTTTAACCTGAAAAAGGCTAATCTTGGATTTTGAGATGGCTAAACCATTTCTTTTGATTATACTTATAAAAGTATGAAGGTGTTTGATATGTTGGTCGATTGACTCCGAGAAGACTAAAACGTCGTCAATATAGACAATAATGAATTTGGTAAAAGGATTGAAGATTTCATTCATTATCCTTTGAAATTCAGAAGGAGCATTTTTCAAACCGAAAGGCATAACATTCCATTCATACTGTCCGAAGGGGACTGTGAAGGCTGTTTTATACCTATCTTTTTCGTCAATCTGGATTTGCCAGAATCCAGACTTCATGTCAAATTTTGAAAACAATTTTGCTTTGAAAAGCCTATTTAATAAATCCTTTTTGTTAGGAATGGGATACCTAATCCATTGGAGGGCTTCGTTTAAAGGTTTGAAATTTATGACGAGTCTAGGTGTTCCTCTTTCCAACTCGGCATTTTTACTAACATAAAAGGCAGAACATGACCAAGGGCTCTGACTTTTTCTGATTAAGTTTTTAGCAAGAAGGTCTTTGATCTCCTTCTGGCAATGCTCTAGGAGCTCTTGGTTCATTTGGATTGGCCTAGCTTTAGTAGGGATGTTCTTTTCATCAAAATTCTTTTCATAGGGAAGAGATACTATATGTTTCTTTCTTTCCCAGAAAGCATTTGGAAGGTCGGAACAGATTGACCTTTCTATATCCGATTGGATTTTCCTAACCTTAGTTTTTACTTCGGTTTTGGCTAATTGGGATTCTATTATTTTGTAGGAGATTTCTTCTTTAAGAAAATTGATTTGATTTTCTTTATTTTGAATATAATTGATGGTTTTAGTAAAAGGTGGTTTTGAGAATGGGAAAAGAATTTTTTTGCCAAAATATTCAGTCTCAATCCCTTGCCTAGAGATAGAGAAAGACATAATTTGGTCAATGAATGGTGCTCCTAAGATAATATCACAGGCAAGATTTTTGACTATGATAAAAGGAGTATAGATGGTTAAATGCTCATTTTTTACTAGAGCATCAGAAAGTTTGTAAGTGATATTTAACTTTGCTCCATTAGCACTGTGGAGTGATTCAGTGGTTTTTTCCAGAAATTTAGTTGAGATTATGCCTTCTTTGATACAATTTAGGGATGCTCCTGTATCAAAAAGAGCAGTGACATCATAGGCAGAATTGTTTTTGAGAACTAATTGAATGGGTATGTACCATTTTTGGATTGAAACTCTAGTGATCAGGTTTAGGAAGGCGTCAGGAAGATCTTCTTCCTTCCCATCAACACTTTCTTTGCTAATTTCAGGGTTTTCATGATTCTGGATTTGGCTTATAATTAAGGAATGTAGGCTTTGAGTGGCTTTTAATTCCTTAACTTCATTTTTTAAACTATTGACCTCTTTTGAAGATCTGCCATGGTTACAGGTCTTGGTTTATTTTCAAAGCGTTTGATGATCTCAGTAAAATCATATCTTTTAGGCTGTTGGATTGAGGTACTGGATGAGGCTTTATTTTCTCTTATTTTGAGAAGGAATTGGACCTTTTCTTCTTCAGATTTAAAAGAGTCAAGGGCTTTTGAGAGAATATCCTCTTCAGTGTTTATTACACTGATAAGGAGAGGATCTTCTTCTTCTTCTATCAAATTAGTTTCGCAGATTTGTTCTTCGGATGAAGACGAGATGTCATCATTCAGGATATGGTTAATATCTTGATCAGACTCCCCAGTTTCTTCTTCAGAAGATGTTTGGGCCATGAGACTGAAGATTTGTTCTTTGACTGGATCTTCAATGTCCAGCATCCTAATCTTTTTGTTTAGCCTACAGTATCTAGCCATATGGCCTTCTTTACCGCATCTAAAACATTTGACTTTGGTTTTGGGTAAATCTATTGGGTTTTTTGAGGAGACGTGTTTGGACAGGTTCCTAGGGTGCTTGTTCCTAGGGATTTTGTAATAATTTTTTGTTTTTCGGTAATCTTTGTGATAGTGCTTTTGATCCTTTTGTTTAGATTTGGGCTTCTTGCAAGGTTGGAAACCAAATTGTTCGCAGAAGGATCCCAACTCTTTTCTATTTTAGGCCTTTTCTTTATTGAGTTGGTGTTGGATTTTGTCATCCTGACAAATTTTTAGAGCTATTTTTTGAACTAAGGCTATTAGCTGTCCATAGCTAAGGTTTTCGTAATGGATTTGGTTGTCTCCAGATAAACTTCTCAATTTTTCTCTAACCTTATCTCCCAAAGAGGTAGGTAGACCGGTAATGAATTTCTCTTTCCATAATGGGTGGTTACTATCTTCCCTAGTATAGACCCTAATGAGGAAAGTATCTTTATACCACCTAAAGTCTGCTAGGGTTTTACACCTAAGATTAGATAGTAATTCTGCAGATTTATCTCTCCATAGAGAGGGATCACCTATAAAGTCTTGGGTAATTTTATAGATAAGGGTATTGACAGCGTCTGGAATTGGTTCATCATCGCAAGTTACGATTTCACCATCGCTTGTTGTTTTGATTGCGCCAAGAATTGATGAACCAATTCCAGACGCTGTCAATACCCTTATCTATAAAATTACCCAAGACTTTATAGGTGATCCCTCTCTATGGAGAGATAAATCTGCAGAATTACTATCTAATCTTAGGTGTAAAACCCTAGCAGACTTTAGGTGGTATAAAGATACTTTCCTCATTAGGGTCTATACTAGGGAAGATAGTAACCACCCATTATGGAAAGAGAAATTCATTACCGGTCTACCTACCTCTTTGGGAGATAAGGTTAGAGAAAAATTGAGAAGTTTATCTGGAGACAACCAAATCCATTACGAAAACCTTAGCTATGGACAGCTAATAGCCTTAGTTCAAAAAATAGCTCTAAAAATTTGTCAGGATGACAAAATCCAACACCAACTCAATAAAGAAAAGGCCTAAAACAGAAAAGAGTTGGGATCCTTCTGCGAACAATTTGGTTTCCAACCTTGCAAGAAGCCCAAATCTAAACAAAAGGATCAAAAGCACTATCACAAAGATTACCGAAAAACAAAAAATTATTACAAAATCCCTAGGAACAAGCACCCTAGGAACCTGTCCAAACACGTCTCCTCAAAAAACCCAATAGATTTACCCAAAACCAAAGTCAAATGTTTTAGATGCGGTAAAGAAGGCCATATGGCTAGATACTGTAGGCTAAACAAAAAGATTAGGATGCTGGACATTGAAGATCTAGTCAAAGAACAAATCTTCAGTCTCATGGCCCAAACATCTTCTGAAGAAGAAACTGGGGAGTCTGATCAAGATATTAACCATATCCTGAATGATGACATCTCGTCTTCATCCGAAGAACAAATCTGCGAAACTAATTTGATAGAAGAAGAAGAAGATCCTCTCCTTATCAGTGTAATAAACACTGAAGAGGATATTCTCTCAAAAGCCCTTGACTCTTTTAAATCTGAAGAAGAAAAGGTCCAATTCCTTCTCAAAATAAGAGAAAATAAAGCCTCATCCAGTACCTCAATCCAACAGCCTAAAAGATATGATTTTACTGAAATCATCAAACGCTTTGAAAATAAACCAAGACCTGTAACCATGGCAGATCTTCAAAAAGAGGTCAATAGTTTAAAAAATGAAGTTAAGGAATTAAAAGCCACTCAAAGCCTACATTCCTTAATTATAAGCCAAATCCAGAATCATGAAAACCCTGAAATTAGCAAAGAAAGTGTTGATGGGAAGGAAGAAGATCTTCCTGACGCCTTCCTAAACCTGATCACTAGAGTTTCAATCCAAAAATGGTACATACCCATTCAATTAGTTCTCAAAAACAATTCTGCCTATGATGTCACTGCTCTTTTTGATACAGGAGCATCCCTAAATTGTATCAAAGAAGGCATAATCCCAACTAAATTTCTGGAAAAAACCACTGAATCACTCCACAGTGCTAATGGAGCAAAGTTAAATATCACTTACAAACTTTCTGATGCTCTAGTAAAAAATGAGCATTTAACCATCTATACTCCTTTTATCATAGTCAAAAATCTTGCCTGTGATATTATCTTAGGAGCACCATTCATTGACCAAATTATGTCTTTCTCTATCTCTAGGCAAGGGATTGAGACTGAATATTTTGGCAAAAAAATTCTTTTCCCATTCTCAAAACCACCTTTTACTAAAACCATCAATTATATTCAAAATAAAGAAAATCAAATCAATTTTCTTAAAGAAGAAATCTCCTACAAAATAATAGAATCCCAATTAGCCAAAACCGAAGTAAAAACTAAGGTTAGGAAAATCCAATCGGATATAGAAAGGTCAATCTGTTCCGACCTTCCAAATGCTTTCTGGGAAAGAAAGAAACATATAGTATCTCTTCCCTATGAAAAGAATTTTGATGAAAAGAACATCCCTACTAAAGCTAGGCCAATCCAAATGAACCAAGAGCTCCTAGAGCATTGCCAGAAGGAGATCAAAGACCTTCTTGCTAAAAACTTAATCAGAAAAAGTCAGAGCCCTTGGTCATGTTCTGCCTTTTATGTTAGTAAAAATGCCGAGTTGGAAAGAGGAACACCTAGACTCGTCATAAATTTCAAACCTTTAAACGAAGCCCTCCAATGGATTAGGTATCCCATTCCTAACAAAAAGGATTTATTAAATAGGCTTTTCAAAGCAAAATTGTTTTCAAAATTTGACATGAAGTCTGGATTCTGGCAAATCCAGATTGACGAAAAAGATAGGTATAAAACAGCCTTCACAGTCCCCTTCGGACAGTATGAATGGAATGTTATGCCTTTCGGTTTGAAAAATGCTCCTTCTGAATTTCAAAGGATAATGAATGAAATCTTCAATCCTTTTACCAAATTCATTATTGTCTATATTGACGACATTTTAGTCTTCTCGGAGTCAATCGACCAACATATCAAACACCTTCATACTTTTATAAGTATAATCAAAAGAAATGGTTTAGCCATCTCAAAATCCAAGATTAGCCTTTTTCAGGTTAAAATTCGATTCCTTGGTCATGACATTCACCAAGGAACAACTACCCCAATCAACCGAGCCATCCAATTTGCAGATAAATTCCCTGACCAAATCCTAGACAAAAATCAATTGCAACGATTTCTTGGTTGCATAAATTATGTTTCTGACTTCATTCCTAACCTGAGCAATATCATCAAACCTCTTCATGATAGGCTAAGGAAGAATCCTTCTCCTTGGACAGATGACCATACCTCTGTAGTCAGGGAAATCAAAAAACATGTCCAAAATCTTCCCTGCCTTTATCTCCCTGATCCTCATGCTTTCAAAATTGTTGAAACTGATGCATCAGACATAGGATATGGTGGTGTTCTCAAACAAAAATTGCATGGAAAAGAAGTCTGCATTGCTTTTACTTCAAAACATTGGAATAGAACTCAGCAGAACTATTCTACCATTAAAAAAGAAATGTTGGCTATTGTTTTATGTGTCAACAAATTTCAAAGTGATTTACTAAATCAAAAATTTTTAATTAGAGTTGATTGCAAAGCTGCTAAAGACGTTTTCAAAAAAGATGTCAAAAGTTTAGCATCAAAACAAATTTTTGCCAGATGGCAAGCAATTCTTAGTATTTTCGATTTTGACATTGATTATATCAAAGGTACTTCAAATGCTCTCCCAGATTTCCTAACCAGGGAGTTTTTACAGGGAAAATAAAATGCCGCCTAAAAAGAAAGATAAGGGGAAAGGTGTTGCCCCTTCTGTTGATTCAAAGTCCCTCTCCGGACAAAAAGATGTTCAGGCCCGTCCTGAAAAATTACTTTTAGGGTCTTCTACCCTTGGGTCTTCTACCCAAAATCCTTTAGGGTCTTCTACCCTTAAAACCCCAAAATTTGAGTCTTCTACTCATCCAATCCGTAGCCCGAGCGATTATGCTCTACCTATTGAAACTCTTCTTGGCCTCCAAGCTAATCAAAAGCTCAAAACCCTTCCAAAGAAAACCTGGGCAGACATTTGCCTAGAAGAAGAATTAGCCCAATCTATTGAGCTAAAATCTAAACAAATAACCAGAGCAGGCTCTTTGCCTACCATAAATCCTGCCAAATCTGTTTATATCCAAAAGGCCAATAGGGCCATGGATATATTCCAAACCGAAAAATCTTTCTTTGATAAAAACCCTCAAAATCTTGCCTCCAAACTATTTCCTCCGGGATTCCATTTTATCCCTCAATCTCTTCAAAAAACCCAACTTTTTTACGAATTCATTCTTGTAGATACAGGCTCTGCAAGTATCAAACATTTTCCTGAAACTGATGAGCCTCGCTCTCATGCTTATTCCACAATTCAAATCCTCAAGGTCCCCTTTTATATTAAAGCTTTTATTTTCTGTAAATTTATATTTGCGCATCTGCATGGTTTAACTCTGTGCATTCATACGCTCCCCACTTCTAACCCCTGTCTCTCCCCATCCTTTGATCCTCCTGCTCCCTTTGGTATCAAAGCCTATATATATATATATATATATTCGGTGCTTTTCAGAGCTGTATAATAAGTGCTGACGTGTCCATCTAAGCTGACATGGCATGCCACGTCAGCACCATGTCACTGCCACGTCATCACATATGATATTGGATGATGGTGTGGCAGTGATGTGGCGATGACGTGTCATGCCACGTCAGCTTCAATTGACACGTAGGAGAGATGGTGTGTTAACGTCAGCACTTAACTTAAAAAATAAACGGACTTGGACGGAAGGACCAATTTGGAATTTCTTGCAAACATAAAGGACAAATTTAGACCTTTTGAAACATAATGGACCAATATGAAACTTCGTGCAAATATAAAGGACCAATTTGAGATTTTGACCTATAATATATATATATATATATATATATATTTTCGGTGCTTTTCAGAGCTGTATAATATTGAATCCGTTGACATATATTTCTTTTCACAAAAATTAACCAACAACTACAAGGCTAGAATTTAGAATTGCTTTGCATGGAAAATACACTACGTATAATTATGCAGCACCAAGTTTGCCGCAAGAGTACAAGTATTGCTTCTTATTATGGTTTTTGAAAATTCCATTTGTATCGAGCAAGAGAAAGAAAGCAGGCATGCGAGAAAGAGATTGATGAATATCTGAATTTTCTACGACACTTTGGACTATTAAATGAATAAGAGGTCGGAAACACGGCTGAGACACTATAACACTTTTATTTGACGGTCCACATAAAGTGTAGGATTTGGACTATTAAATGAGCATTGAGATATGCGCTTGCATTACAACACTTCTATTTGACGATTCACGTCTTGCACTTCACATAAAATGTACTTTACTTCATCCAAATGAATGAATGAATGTGAGGGTTTAAAATACATATACCGAGGAAGACATGAGCTCCCCTTGTATAGGTCTTGAAAGTTGTGAAGATAATTGTTGGGCCCCGCACAAAAATATAAGGAAAAGAGAAAGAAGAACACACAAAAATTTTAACGTGATTCGGTGCCTCAAGACTTACTACCCACGACCCCAACTGGGACAAACTTTACTACTTGTAATTTTTGAACGAAAAAATTACAAACCCTCCTCAATACATAAAAATACCCAAAACCCAATACACCCAATGGTTATAGGCTAGTATTCTTATGTGTGTTGGAACCTATATAACTCACACCTATTTATATAAGCTCCTCACCCACTCACTCCACACACCCCACCAATGTGGAACTTTGAATTACACACACAACAAATCCTCCCTTAATCCAAAGTCCTACATTATTTCCCTCTATAAAAAAAACTAAACTCTCCTATGAATTTTCTGACTTCTGTTTCTGCAAGTCCTCCCTGTAGTCTGGACATCTTATTTGCATGTGACCCAATTGTCCACAGTAATGGCACTCAACAGTGCTCATGTCTCTCGATCGAGAATTTCTTCCAAGTTGATCACCCTTCTTCTTCCTGTCACTATTCACTGCTAGTATATGACTGTCCCTGAAAGACTCTTCACCACCATCATCCTCTGACTCTCCTTCAAGGTACTCATCACTTCATCTAGTTTCAGTGTGCTCTTTCCTGCTAGCATTGACTGGACTAGAGGCTTGAAGGATTTTGGTAGTGAAGCTAAGAGAAGCAGCGCTTGCTCTTCATCCTTAATAGTCTCCCCTGCATTCAACAGTCTAGATACCATTTCATTAAATTTGTTAATGTGATCAGTCACATTACCTCCCTCTTCCATCTTCAATGAGTACAAATCCATCTTCATCATCAATCGATTGGTCAATGTCTTCAACGCAAACTTGCTCTCCAACGTGTCCCACAACTTCTTCGGTGATGTCTCCTTCAGCACAGTCACTTTTATCTGTGGGGCTAGTGCCAATCGAATTGTACTAACAGCTTTTTTCTGAATTGTACTCCAATCTGACTCTTTTTATTTCACTCGATTTCTCATCCTGCAATGCTAAGTCAAGACCCTGCTGAACCAAATAATCTTGAATCGTGCATTGCTACAGTGTAAAATCCGTTCTCCCATCAAACAACGGAACTTCAAACTTCAGAGTGTTCATTGTATTTAAGCCAACTCTTAGCTAAATACTTCCACTCACACAGCCAACCAACCAGAACCACAAACAGCCCAAATTCAAAAGAAAATCTGACTTGAAAAAGAAATTAGAAAATAAGCCAGAACCAACCTCTCTCCAAATTGCTGACGTGGCGCTGACTGGATGTTGACGACTCCTTCCTCTTGCTCCCTTCTTCCTCCCTAGGCAGGAACCAAAGCTCTGATACCACTTGTTGGGCCCCGCACAAAAATATAAAGAAAAGAGAAAGAAGAACACACAAAAATTTTAACGTGGTTCGGTACCTCAAGACCTACTATCACGACCCCAACTGGGACAAACTTTACTATTTGTAATTTTTGAACGGAAAAATTACAAACCCTCCTCAATACATAAAAATACCCAAAACTCAATACACCCAATGGTTATAGGCTAGTATTCTTATGTGTGTTGGAACCTATATAACTCACACCCATTCATATAAGTTCCTCATCCACTCACTCCACACACTCCACCAATGTGAGACTTTGAATTACACACAACAATAATATACAATATAAAGTGTTGATTTTATGTCGATCGACTTATTCCTAAAAATCATCAACATATAAGGAATCTACATAAATTTTGACGAATTTGAATTGATGAAAATGTGAATATTACTTGAAAAATAAAAAATTAAGTCGCAATTATATTTAAAGGCATGACTAACATAAACATCAAAGTTTAAAAGTATTAAGGGCATATTTTTTACGCAGATATGGAAAAAAAATGGGAATTGGAATATATTTATTATGTTTGGTAGTAAAAATTGAGAATGGAAATAGAATGAGAATGTATTAAAATTACTATTTTATCCTTTATATTAAAATAATAAAAAAAAAGTTATGATTGTGTCAAATCAAAGGATATAATAGACATTTTGTATTTTTTTTAGTTTACGAAAATAAAAAAGTAAAAAAATAGGTAGGACCAATGGGCCCACCCATTTCCTCATCTCCTTAGTGATATCATCCTAAAGAACATGCCTAAATGTACTTAAAAAAATACAAAGATCTATGCCGATTTAGCGTTTGATTACTTGTTTGTAGGACTTAATCTTAACTGTAATCTAACATTTCCTCCAAGCTAAACATATTTTAATTTTTATAATTTAATATAAGTCTGACTTGCAATATAGCCGACCTTGTATATATCTAAGACCACGCTTGGCTTCGCGCCTCTTATCTTCAATTCCTCACACTTCAATCAATTCAAAATCCGACATCCAATTCAACATCGTAGGCATCGATGGGTCTGACGACGGACGATCGATCGGAAATAGTGTTCTTCGACGTCGAGACCACCATCCCGACCCGATCCGGTCAGAACTATGCCATTTTGGAGTTCGGAGCCATCTTGGTTTGCCCCAAGAAGCTAACGGAGCTCCATAGTTACTCCACCTTGGTCCGACCCGCCGATCCTTCTCTCATCTCTCCCTTGTCCGAACGCTGCAACGGCATTAGCCGCCACGCTGTTGCGTCGGCTCCTTCTTTCACCGAAATCGCCGATGCGGTTTATGACCTTCTACACGGTTTGTTTCCTTTCTCTCACTCCTTTTCTTGGTGATTAAGAAATTGCGAGAAGAGAAAAGAAACTAGTGCTTTAATGATTTCTTTTTTATCCTCCTCTCCAGCTTTTTTGTTTCAATTCTAACATGTTTACGACACTAAGTGGGATTATTTAACCAGAACCAGCTATGAACCTGTAATTTTGAAATTCCATTTCACTGTATATCACTTTAAAATTGACTAGTATCATGGTAAGATTTTGACATTATAATTGTCAAATTAATTTGCTGATAATCATGATGGAGGAAATGGCTCCCAAATTTTTTGGTGCTTAAAAGTGGTTAGTTGCTTTTTGTTGGCATTTCTTAACGATAGTTCTGTGTTTCTGAATTTTCTGTAGGCCGGATTTGGGCGGGTCACAATATTTTAAGGTTTGACTGTGTTCGGATCAGAGATGCATTTGCTGAGATTAATCGGCCAGCACCAGAACCAAAGGGTACTATTGACTCACTAGTTATTTTAACTCAAAGGTTTGGAAGGAGAGCTGGTGACATGAAGGTACTATTTCATATCTTTGTAATTTCTCTGTAGTCATCTGCGTCCCCAATAGAGGACTAATTAACTGATTAGCATATTACATTATTTTGGAAGAGTTTAGTATACAGAGAAGGTATTCCCTTATTAAATCTAATTTTCCAAATTGCAAGTATGCTTATGATTTTCATTCAGACATTGAAGCCTGTGTTTGTGTTTGGTAATTTTGTATCAAAGATGCCCGAGGCATAAGACATCACCATGCTTTATGTATGTTAGACCAACCACAAAGCATGCGGTTTGTCAACTTTTGTAAAAGACTAAAGTAAAGGAACGTTCTTTAGGCAGGAAGGGAAAGAGAATGGGAATAGGTTTAATGTGTTTGGTAGTAAAAATTTGGAATGGGAATATATTAAAATTACCACTTTACCCCTTATATTAAAATAATAAAAAGAAAAGAAGGTTAGGATTGCGTGGATATAATAAATATTTTGTATTTTTTTAATCTATCAGTGGAAAAAAAAAGTAAAAGTGGCCCGACCTACTTTTTTTTCTCCATTCCTTTGGTGTATCTGTGAAACGAACGCGACCTAATTGCATATTTTTTTTCCTGAAAAGTTTTAATTGTTAAACTAAATATGGGAATACTTGACGCTGTAGTATTAGAATGTGAATAAACAGGTCCTAAGTTATTGGTTAAGAACTTGCACACTATTTTAAACCTCTTTATGCACTATTCAAGAAATCCATGAATTCTTTAGCACCCATGTAAAGGATCAACCTTTTTTTTTCAGATATTATCTCGTCTTATCAAGGTATGAGTAAATCATGTTCTTTTTGTTCTGGACTTTCTCTATCCTTTGATGTTATACATCCTTTCTTTCTTTTCCAACCGTCATTCATTAACTGCAAGAATGTGTGAGGAAAAATTAGCTTCCAGAATAGTGCAGACACGGTAAGTTCAATAGTTCAATTTGTGCTACATCTCAATTGTTTCACCTCTTCCTTCTCCTTAGGTGGGAGAGGGGGTTGAAAATTTGAAGAATGACTTGTAATTTAACACATCCTAAAGTATAACTTCTTGGGGCCTTTTAATTCATTCAGTCAGGTGCATGAAAAGTGAAAACACATATATGCATTTATTTTCTTATTACGTCATTAATAACTCTAGCTAAATACCTTTCAGTTATTTGAAATCTGATATGAAAAATTCTGTGGTTTAGATGTTGAGTCCGTGAAGGGAAAAAAAAAAAGCCTCTTAGCTTTTAGTTTTAACAGATTCATATATGTTAACTGCAGATGGCTACTCTTGCAACATATTTTGGGCTTGGACGGCAGACACATAGGTAACAAGTGATGCAAGGAATTATATGCCTTCTTTCTGTAACCTGCTATTTTAGGCTTTCTTTTTTAATCTGTGTCTGTGAACTTCTGCAATAATTTTCAGGAGCTTAGATGATGTTCGGATGAATTTTGAAGTCCTCAAGTACTGTGCAACAGTTCTATTCTTAGTAAGTTTGAAGCTTCAAGGAATTTAATAAGTACTTCTTTTAGAATACTGAGCCATTGTCCCATTGCTAATTTGCTTAGGAAATTATTGTTAGTACAGTACATTTTAAGTGATAAGAAGAATCAAGAAGTCAGTTCTAAAAGAATCTGATTAATTTGTCTGTTTATACTAAGTTTTCTGAACATTATGCACATATTTCAAATTCTGTTTAGTCTTTTGACTCTTTTCCATTTGGTTTGTAACATAACATAAATTTGCAGCTTTTGCAAATTCATTTTTTAAAAAAAAGAAAAAGAAAAAGGGGTTTTACCTTTTTTTCCTTTGGTTTACTTTAAACATTTTCATTAAGAATTAAATTTTAACTCTTTGAATGCCTGGATGTATTTTATGCTACAATAAGCCACTTGATTGTAATTACTTTTGTGATAGCAAATGTGGCGCATATTCTGTTTAATCACTTAACCTTTTTTTTAAAATAAATTTATAATAACAAATGACTCATACTCTTTAAGATTCATGTGTCATGCCTGTCAGCAATTTATATGGGCAACATTTCTCATATCAGGCATACAAGCAGGTTAATTTAAATCATCAGTGGATTGCTAAGAAAATGTTTAATTGAGCAACCTCAAATTCTTGATAGTTAATAATGGGGCTAGTTTCTAAATAATCAAATACCAATTTTGAGAAATATTATACAGAAAATTTGTTTTCATTTTTTTAATGATATTTGGCCCATTAATTGTTGATTATCTTTAACTTATCTTTCACACAGATGCACGTCATATCTTGCCACACTAATAGTATGCTATATTTTACCGCATCAGTTATAAACTTGTCATGAAAATAATGATATTTGATTACCTCTTTTCCTTACAGGAATCAAGTCTGCCAGAAGTATTCACAGCAGATTCTTGTATTTCTCCAAATGCTACCACACAAAGTCGTAGTAATAGAAAATCTTCCCCAGACTCATCAGATATGAAAATGGATTCTGTGTCTTTGTCATCTCCTGAAAATCAAATTAAAGAGGAAAATCAGTCTCTACTTCCTCGTACAACGTGCAGCTCAAAAGAGGCTATATCAAACATGGCCAATCCTGATGAAGTTCAGCCAGATCCTTTTGACTTGCGTTCTCTTAGTGATGACCTGAAAAGAGAATCCAAAGAAATACCCATGCAAGAGTCAGATAAGATGTCTTCCTCAGCTGCTGTGTCTGAAGTTTGCAGCAGTTCTATTGTTGTTTTCGAGCCTGATGAAATATGTATCCCCTCTATCAGTGCGTCTCTTGTTCCATTTTATCGTGGCAGTCAAAGGATAGAATTATTGCATAAAGGTGTTCCCTTTCTGCTTTCTTGTACTAGTGTGAAAGCACGGTTTGGAATTAGTCCAAAGTTTCGTGATCAAGCTGGCCGGCCACGGTTGAGTTTTGTGGTTGAGCCATCGCTAAATTTATGTAAGGTTCTTGATGCATGCGAAAGTATTGCGCAAAGATTATTGTTGGATTCTGGTAGCAGCTCTGATTGGAGGTCAGTTGTTATGAGAAAAGATGGCTTCTTCGACCAACCTACTCTGAGATTGCAGTAAGTTCTTGTATTTTACATTATATGTATGCATATAATACGTACATACAGATATGATATATCATGTTCCTTTATTAAATAAATGAAGTCATAATTTTAAGAGATTGGAGTATTTAGTTAAACACTTTGATCTACTATGTTGGGACTTCAAGAACTTTATAATTGTTTGGTGTAGAACCGAGCAAGAAACACAAGTACTCCTAATACAAGTTACAACTCAAGATATCTGAATATTATTATCAATGAGGAAAAGGCAACGGACAAAATTGTTTAGTTGCCTATATAGACAGATAATAGACTAATATGACGTTAGGTAGGCCAAATACACTAAGAGAAACTCTAGGTTTAATAAAGCTTTATTCAAATCCCTAATCCTAATTCTCAAAGCTAAAAAAACTCTAATTAACACAAATAAAATAGTATCAAAGTATCCGCATCAGTAGTGTTGAACATGTGTTCATTTTCCTGGCTTTGTCATAGCATAAGAAATCGCTGCACCACTATATGCTTTCGTTGCATTTATGCTTATCAAGTTAGATAGTAAGACATGAAATTTTAGAATTTTTACTAGTTAGAATTATAAATAGATGGGATAGCTTTGAGAATCAACAACTGAATAGTGAATCCAAAGTTTCTCCTTTAATAATTTTCTCATTGGGAAACAATTCTGTTACTGGTGTGAAACCAAGCCCTTTCTAATCTCTCTTCATGAAAAGTTCACAAGTTTTCTTAATTCTGGCTTTACAGTATACCAACAGCAGTACGCGAGGACATGATCATATATGCAACAGAGATATACCAAAGTGAATCATCTGGCACTGTGCAAAGAATTCTTTCCAGTAAGTTTGATGACGCAGAACTTAGTTCCTTGATCATTCCTGGGACATTTGTTGATGCATTCATTTCCTTAGATCCATATGACTATCATCAGAATGCAGGAATTAAATTAGTTACCAAAAAGTTGATAATTCACAACAAGCAGAAGGAAGATTAGATTTAAGTGGGTGCTGTGCCAAGTCGGCTATCATCAGCTCATACAACTAGGAAGGATAGACAGAATGTTAATAATGCTGTAAAGTTTATTAACTCAATTTAGTACCATTCTTTATATCTTTACTATTAGGTTTTTTAATAAAAATAAAACATGCAAAAAAAGACTTAATAATATAGTGAGTTGTACTTGTATAAAAGTACCCTTCTTTGGAGAAAAAACCAATGCTCTTTCTTTTCTAATAGTTCCCTTTTTGTCTTTTTTTTTTTACTCTCGATATCGTATGCATAGGAAATAATTCCTTCCATAAGTAGAGATTCTTATATTTGATGCATGTGTTGTGTTACATCATTAATGCATTGACCAATAACATTCAACTAATTTTTTATTTTTCAAACAAGAGAGTTCACATGATAAATAAAATAAGAATAAATAAATTAATGTTATTGGTCAATGTATAAATAATGTGACGCAACATATGCACCCAAGTATTTTTTTTTTAGAAGTAACCCCAAACAAAACAGAGTTTCACTCCTCTTTTCTCTGCACTGTTCTCTGAGTATGGAACTATGGATCTTCTATAATAGGAGAGAGATGTGAAGTTGGTAAAATATGAGAGGAGAAAAAAAATTTGCTCCCTAATCTATTTAACGTAGATTGCCTACTAGTGTGGGTCCCTTATTCTTTTTCCTTCTCTCCAATTTCGCTAACTTCACATCTCTCTCCTACTATAGAGGATCGATTTTTGTTCTCTTTTGCATGAAGAATGGTATTTGTGTCACATCTTTTATAAAAAGTCCATCTCTGGCCACTTAACATCAAACTCTTGTCACTCCTAATTCATGCTGTTAACCCCAAAAGAAGAAAAAGGGCATATGCATCCTTTTATATACATGCGATCTTTAAGATGGATTTCCTCATCCATTTGCCTACCCAGGCACATGAAAAGATCATTACATAGCCAGGACCAGAATCCCCCACTAGTTAGATAATTAACACAATCTGATGAATGATGATAGATGATATTATCAGAGGACTTTGGCCGTCTTGGAAAGTATTAATCTTTGTCATAAATATCTTGTAGATTTGGGTCATTTTTAATTTTGACATAAATATTTCATGTCAATTATGTTCTTATTGTTTGTTGAGATTCTTAATATCTTTCTATAATTGTTAATGTCAGCAAGATTAGTCATGAAAAAAGAAAAATAAATTGATTTGTCAATTATATGGTTAGACTCTCTTAATATTTGATCCAATTTTATAATTTAAGCATTATTTGACTGACATTAGGAATTTGTTTTTCAAATATTTTGGAAAAATTTAGAACAATTTTTTTTTAGAAAAAAACTGCCTTAAGTTTTTGAATTGCCTTTAGACAACTAAAGGCATTTCTCTTAACTATAGGAACCAGTGGTTCTAACAGATTTGGCTTCTCATTCCTCCCTCCCTATCTTGAATAAGCTTTTCAGAAGCATTCAAATATTCATGTGGAATGTCTTTTCCTGTTTGTTTTTTTGGGTAATAATGTTTTTATATTCATGATCATAATAGGGGTAAAATGACATGAATTTTGATGTTTAACGGACAGTCACGTGTGAAGTCTATAAAAGTCCATATGTGAGTTTGTGCATGTCTTGGGTAGAATAAAATAATTGCAAATGACTATTTTGTGTGAACATTATCCAGCTGAAATGCAAGTTGTCCATAGAATAATAAAACATTAATAGTTTATTACACATTCATAATTAAACTTTTTTCAGGGTTATCATGTACTTATTTTGTAATACTTGAAAAGATATTTTTTCCCCACCCATGGCCATATGGATTATGGCATGATAAACATAATAATTTGGTTGGGTTTTGCTATAATGCATAAAAATCAAACAATAATATTGAGACACATGCTATGTGTGTTCAGCTTGTGCTTGTTTGAGTTGCATTAATAATTTAGAGAAATTGAGGAAGCAGGATTAAACATATGGAAGGCAAATACAAAATTGCTTTTGTGATGGTAATGGTGAAGCTTTTTTAAGTTGCTTCCACACTAGTGTCCAACTGCTAATATATATATATATATATATCTTTGATTATTGCCGCTTACAATAGTTGGAAAAATAATTGTTGGTCCTGACGTTCTCACAATCTTCAATGGAAACACACCCACAAAAATTTTAACACGATTTGGTGTTTTTCCATACCTACTATTAAGATTTTAGATCAGGAGCATATATACCCCTTGAGTTTTAAAATGTTGCACATAGACTCCCTGAATTTTTATTTTTGGGCAGAGACACCTCTTCTGTTAGGGTTCCGTGAAAACTATGCGTTAAGTGCCATGTCAGCAATCATGTGTGAGGGGTGTCTTTGTCCCAAAGTGAAAACTCAGGGGATGTATGTGCTCCTAAAGTGAAAATTCAGGGAGTGTATGTGCCCTTAAAGTGAAAACTCAGGGGGTTTAAAAAATACTAAATTGTCCTCACACATATTTGCTGACGTGGCATTTAATGCCTAATTTTCACGGAACCCTAATTGAAGGGGTGTCTCTGTCCCAAAGTAAAAACTCATGGGATCTATGTGCAACGTTTTAAAACTCAGAGGGTGTACGTGTCTCTGACTCAAAATTGAAGGAGTATATACATTTTAGCCAAGATTTTACTAGGATAAACTTTATTAGTGCACGAATTAATAATAAGTTTTCATTAATACAATTTTTTACTAAAATTTTATGGAACACATAAGTACCCAAATTTTGTTACAGTTATAAGCTTGTAGTGTGAAAACTCATATTTTTCACAAGTTATCTTACCACTCACTCTACAATCTAGTGGATGTGTGACATTTTTGGAGGACTCATTTTTTCAACATATAACCTCATTTATAAAATTATATTTAAGAAAATTACCAAAATTAGAGTCTTGAACTTGAAATAATGTCATATTTTAAAGTTTTTTTTTCCTTCTTTTCTCTTTCTTTATGATATTTTAGAGGCTCTAGAGTTTAGTTACTTTGTTGTTAAAAAACAAAAGTAGTTTAGTTTCTTTCTTTACTCATTGAGAACAAAAAGTGCTTAATGGCAGGAAGAAAAGACAGAGATGAGGATTCAAAATAAATAAATAAGAATGAACAAAAATATCTTTTATTCTCCAAAGTTTGGAATTATTGTCAATTTTGTTCCTGCATTTTATAATTGGTGTCAATTTTATACAAAATTCTAATGTCGTGGATTTGCACAAGAATTATAGGTAGATTGTCACATATCTAAAAGACAGTTTGTGCAAAATTGATGGTACTTTTGAACCCAAAAAAAAAACTGTGTAATATTATATCAAACTTATGAGCACTGAGCGTAGTTTTAAAATAAATATATTGGTAAAATATTCATTTTTGTACTTTATGTTTATGTTTCATTCAAGTTCTAAATAAGTCATTTATATTTCAAAAGTTTTAAATTGATTATTTATCTTTTCCAGAAGTTCTAAATTGGTCTTTTCGTTCAAGTTCGTCAATTTTTTAAGTTAACTGTTGACGTGACGTGACGTGCCGAGGTGGACACATAATCTCTCTTACGTGTATCAGATAGCTGACGTGGCCTTAGGCACACCAAAAACACCCAAACGACGTCGTTTAAACAAAAAATAAAATCATGCTGAGATGACCAATATGAAATTCTAATGAAACATAAAGGACTAATATAAAACTTCAATGAAACATAAATGACCAATATAGAACTTCAATGAAACATAAATGATCAATATAAAACTTCAATGAAACATAAATAACATATATAGAATTTTAATTAAATTTGAAGGACAAATATAAAACTTTTAGGAAACATAAAAGATCAATATAGAATTTTTTAAGATAAAGGATCAATTTAAAATTTGGGTAAAACATAAATGACCACATTTCACCTAAATATATATATATTAACTATATCTTTATCAAACTTAACAATAAACTAATATTTTCATGGAAAAAATAAACTAATATAATTTATAGCAACCTATGGTTACCCTTGTTTTTTTCTTGTACATGTTGGAGATTTACAATGATTTTTTAGATCGGGGTCACGTTCAAAGACATTATTCTATAAAGATAGATATTTTACAAGTCCTGAGTACATTAGAAATCAACATTATTTAAAATTAAACGAGTTCTTTAGAATGGTAACAAAAGGAAAAACACCATGCATTCTAGACAAGAACCCTCCAACAAGCCTTTCTCTCCTTATTAAAAAAATTATTATTACTATAAATAAAATATTTTAGAGGAATTGAAGGAAAATAAATTACACTAAATCCAACTTTTTCATACTATATAGCATGTATAACAACAAGAGAGAAAACACATAGAGTGAGAGTCTCTTATCAAAGTCCGCATAAGGTATTAGGTGATGTTTGATACGTTATAATCTCATGTTATTTCAGATATCATAATATCTTAGATAACATAGTATGTGATACTATAGTATAACATACTATAATATTTATAATGTTGACGTTTGCTATAACAATGAACGATATCTCATATGTCAGACATGTAAGATGCACATATTTGATATTTTTGATGATTAGTATAACTTTTTTTTAAAAAAATTTCCTTAGCTTATTTATCCTTATAAAAGGAAGAAGCCATAATATCATGTGCTAAACGTAGAACAACACTAGGGAATATATCTAACTATTGAAAGGAACATATAGAAAAAAATTGGCTATTGAAAGGAACATATAGAAAAAAAATGGCTATTGAAAGGAATATATAGAGAAAAAAAGTGGCACCAAGTTTATATTGGTGATTGGGTTTGGGTATGTGGTAAAAAGTGACACTAAATAAAAAAATTACGCCAAGTAAAAAAACTAAAAAAAATGATAAAATTGGAAGTTTAATAAAAAAAATATCTTTTTTAACCTTATTATCAGAGATGACATGGTTTTTGAGTTGTCATCAGATCACACCCTTTTGGTTGTGATGTGATAACAGGGTGTTATATCATATGTCGTCATGTGATGAGATCACAGTATACCAAACGTGACATCCAACCCTGATATTTAAGATACTATGGTATGTAAGATGGTAGACATAGGATCACAGTATACCAAACGCTACCTTATAATTAACTTTTTGTTGACAAAAAAAAAAGTCTTATAATAATTAACATGCTTTTTTTCCCTTAATTAACATGCTGTCTTAATAAATATCTTTTAAGCAAGTCTCTCTAGAGTCTAGACATTAAATTGAAATTGATGGGATATTTTATTTTGGAGATATTTGGGGGGTTCCTTCCTTAAGATCTCCATATGACGTGGCCGTCTCTCTATCTCTACCAAACTATCCACATTTCTATTTCTAACCCAATCTCTCTTTTTTATTTGCACTTTTCTCTCTCTTACCCCTTCCTTTCCACGTCACCCTTCTCGCTATCCTACGCCTCCACTACGCTGCGCCCACTCTCCTCTCCGCGTTTTCACCTTCACCTCACCTCCTCTTTCTTCTTGTTCCGCGCACGTTAGTCCACTCCATTCCCTTATTTTCTTTGCTCTACTAACGTGCGCCGCCTTTCCTTATCCAATTCCATCCGTCAGATTCCCATCGATCCCGTCCGTGATTCGGTTCTCACCGTCCGATCCGCTGACAACAGTAAGCTTCCACTTCTCGAGGTTGCTGTTTATGGATGGGGCTAACGTGCGCCACCGTGCGCAAATGGATAAACCGTTGAACAACTTGGCATAGGGGTGGGTGTGTGTATGTGTGAGCGAGCGAGCGTGTGTGGGTAGGGGGTATGGGGTTTCTGCGCAAATGGGTTCCGATCCGTCAGTGGGTTTCCGAAGCCTCATCCTGATAATACCGGTCCTCGCTGGTGTGGTGGTGGGAGCAAGATTTTCAATGGAAATTCTCTAGTATTGGCTTTTGTGTGCGTCGTGGAAGATGAAAAAACTTGGTCTTTGACTGCGTTTTGAGCTCAGGGGGTCGCCGTTTTGTTGATGGGTTCTGAAGGGTTGCTTTGAGAATTGAGTTTGGTTTTTGTTTGTTTGTTTTTGAGGTGAGTGAGTGGTTTTCCAAGTATGGAGATTGAGGGCCTTGATTTGAACAAAGTCTCTGCTGGTGCTGGAAATAATAGCAGGAGTAGTGATGGGTTTATTGATAGAAGCAAGGTGAAAATATTGTTGTGCGATAATAATACCAAGAGTTCACAAGAGGTTTTGACGCTTCTTTTGGGATGCTCTTATCAGGGTATATATTTTTTTATATAATAAATAAATATATATATATATATATATATATATATATATATATATATATATATATATATATATTTCTTCTTCATCACTTCTGCTGTTGATCTTTGATGTGGTTGATGTATTAGTATAGCATTTGAACTGGCAGTCGGTCCATCACGTTGAATTATCTGCATAATTTTATGTTCTACAATAGAAAATCATGAATAGTTAATAGTAAAGTTTGTTCATATAGAGATCCCAGAACGTGATATATATGATGATTATTGATTACATGAAATATGACTCCAACAAAAATGTTTAGTGATCATCAACTAGACTTAAGAAAGAGTGTGGAATTGCCTCAGGTCCTTTTGGATTTGAGGCCCAAGTTTTATTCCTTAAAGAATTAGAAGTATGAACATGTGGAGGAGTCTCCCTTGTGTTACCTTCCTCACCCCTTTCAAATTTTTATCAGTGAAAATGCCTTTTTAAGTGTGGTGGTGTCATTGAATTCTTACTGGTTCCAACTGTAGATTACGGCTAGTTACTCGTATGTATTGTGAAGCAAAGTTATCAAATTGCAATTCAAATCGTCATTCAGAAGCTAATTTTTTAATCGTAAAGCGTATCGAATCTATTCATGAATACATTAAAAATAGCTTGATATATCATATCAATAATTTATAATATGAACAAAATGCTCATATAATAGATTTAAACCAAGGATTGACATAGAACTTTGTCATAAATCTCATTAAATATTAGTTGACAAGTAAAAAATAAGCTAATAGATAATATTGAAAAAACAGTAAGGCTTTAAATAATAATTAAAAATAATTAAAGATTTGAAGGCAAAGAAATGTAATAGGTTTTGTTAAGTCCTTTAGGCCTTAAAAAGGGCTTTAACTGCACTTCTCTGAATAGTTGGAATGGTGTGATTTAGAGTTTATGAATTGAATTGTATGCTTTTGGCAATTCATGCACGATATTGGTTCATTCCTGATTCACCCCACGAACTGTGTTGATGGCTTATTGAATTTACTTGACTCAAATCGTGAATGGAACGATTTCTATTTGTGCAATTACTTACTTTCTCGCCAAGATTATATGTAAACTCTGGATCTTTTGTGCTTCACAGTTACTTCGGTAAGGTCAGCAAGGCAGGTAATTGATGCGCTGAATGCAGAGGGGCAAGATATAGATATCATACTAGCTGAAGTTGACCTTCCAATGAAGAAGGGCATGAAGATGTTGAAGTACATTGCACGGGACAAAGACTTGCATCGAATTCCTGTTATAAGTAAGCTTTGGTTCTGCTATATATATTTTTATTTAAAAAAACCAGTAAAATTCCTTATAATGGGACAAATCATATTATGTTCCTCATCAATATCTTGGATTATTTTTTTGTTGATAAGTGATGTCGACACAAGATGAGGTATCCGTTGTTGTTAAGTGTTTGAGACTTGGAGCAGCAGACTATCTAGTAAAGCCTTTACGCACTAATGAGCTATTAAATTTGTGGACGCACATGTGGAGAAGGAGGCATACGGTTTGTATTGCACAACTTTGCTTCTTTGGATTGTTCCCTTTTTTGTAATTTTTCAGTTATTGTTACTTCTCCACCAACTGCAATAAAATGGATGCTCAGACTGACTATTTTGTGGACTTTTAGCATCTCTATTACATGCTTCCAACTTATGTCTTATTTTGCAGTGTTTTGAAAACCATCCCTTTGGAAATCCATTAAATTAAACAAAGAAAAGTAGTGTCAAGATTTTTTTTCACAAGAACAGCCAAACAAGGGAAAGTAACCAATACCTCAAAAACTTCTACTAAGTAGACATCCATTTAATCCTATATGGTACTCTACACCTACCAGCTGCTGTGAATATTTATAATGTAGAGTAGTAATGCTACTGAAAATACACAACCCAAAAGAGTATGTTGGCAACATCCATCTGGAGAATAGATTTAATTCTTCCATTCCTACCTCTTTTCACTATCATTCCCTTCCACGCAGCGTGTCTACCGAGAAATTGAATGCTCCTTAATCCTTCCTCCTGCAACCCTCGAATTACATGTCTCCAAAAGAACGGTTTGCTCTGATTCATGTCTTCTGTCCCCTGTTTTCCATACTGCAAGACTAATTTCTTTTCTGGGATGCTGAATTCCATTGCTTGGCAATACTTGTGTAGACTCTGCCCTTCTTTCTCCAGTCAATTATTACATACCTGTGTAGACCTCTGTTGTCCTTCTTTCTCCAGTCAATTTTTACATTCCACCCAAAGAGTGTCCAAGCCAAAGGCTGCTTATTAAAGACGAAAAATCCTCTCTTTCCTTCCAACCATCACTTTTGATCAGATCGTTTCAATTTTCCCTAGAGTAATACAGCTGATTTTGTTTTTAATAGAAGTCACATATCATTATATCAAGCAAGAACACATTCTTTATTTTCAAACACAAATCTATTTCTAGCATTACAGAATGCCCACGCTGTGGTCAAAACCATCTCAATCTTCAAAGAATCATCATTAAGGTCCATTGAATTACTACTGAGATGATTAGTACACGAATTAAATTAGAAAACCATTTCTGGAAAGTATCAGGAATATATTCTAGTCTAATTCCCAAGTCTATACCAAACCATACTGTGTGAGAAAATTGACATCTCGTGACAATATGGTTCAAATCTTCTTGTACTGATCCACAAATGCCACATTCATGGGGGACAGAAATGTGTCTCTTCCTCGGGAATAATCTAGTAGGGAAAATTCCAAGGATGACCTTCCAAGTAAACAGTTTCACTTTAGGTGACAAGTTTAGCTTCCAAAAAGTAGTCCAGATCCTGGGACTTAACTTATCCTGCTGCCTTTGTTGCCTCTGTATTATTACTTACTGTCTCCTCTAGCCTGTTAATGAGGGTCTGGTATCCCTCCCAAGCTGTATGCTGTCCTGATTTACTACCTGTCCAAACCATTTGGTCCTGGGCACCAGTAGTCAAAATTATCAATTAGAGCTTCATGGGTTTGGGTAGGAACAATATTTCACAACTCTTTGCAACACCAAGATTTCAGTTGTTGATTAATAAAGTTACCCAGAGATATCACTGTTCTACCTTTTATCATATTAGGTTTCCTATTTCAATTGTAATTATCCTCCACGTACCCACTAGCCATCTTGCTCTTGGATCCACTAAATCAATACCTGCTTTCTGTATATCTCTCCAATCCGCACTTTAGAAGACGATTCATTCCTCTTGTTTCCCTTCAGTTTTAGTGAATTGTCCAGTAACAAAGCTATGCATTGTTTTTTATTGTGACAATTTGAAAGTATGTCACTAGCAATTCACTTTCCATTGATGATTCTCCAATAAGTGTTAGCCAATAATGCCATATTGAACAATTGGAGTTCTTGAAACCCAATCCCTCTTTCCATTTAGGCAAACAAATCTTGTCCCAAGCCTGAGACAAACTCGTTTACAGTCAGAATCTCCCCATCAGAATCTACTGATTGTTTGGTTGTACTTCTCAATAACTCTGTTAGGAAGCTTAGAGATGGACGTGTCATATACCAACGATGAAGTGTTCAGAGCTTGTATCAACACAGTGCGAGCTGCTTGAGATAGCAATCTGCTCTTCCATTGAGCAAGCTTACTTTTAAGTTTTTCTATTATATGATCATTAAAACCTCACCCCCACACAAGGTATTTGGATATTTGTTGCGTTAACTTCAAACACTACTATTTCCTTCCTCATTCCCTCAGGAACATTTTTGCTAAAGAATTCTTCAGATTTAGCTGGGTGAATAAATAGTCCAGACTCCAGACACCAAGTGTGCTTGGATTGAGGAGAATGGAGGGGAAGGGAAGTGACATTTTAAATTTGTCATTTTCTTTAACTTCAATTCAAATCTAACATTTGTAACCATTAAAATATGTTTAGATTGATAAGAATAAATGATATGAGAAGAATATATATATATATATATATATATATATATATATATATATATATATATATATATATATTATTTAATCTATATCAAAGAAAATGTCAAAATAATAATTTCACTTCCCTTTCCCTTCCATTCTCCTCAATCCAAACGCACCCTCAGAGAATCTCTAAAAATGGGACAAAAATTCTTAGTAGCTTTGAAAATCAAGATCAAGTCATTTTGCATATAATGAATGATTAATTTTCTGCCTCTGCTTTCAGAGTCGTATTCTTGAATAAGGTTATTTTCTTCAGTCTTAGTAGGTGTTGTGACAGCATATTGATACAGAGCAGGAAGAAATAAGGAGAAATTGGCTATCCTTGTTAACACTTGCTACGGTACTGTAGAGGTACATTGTAGAATTAACTGTCTCCATCTCCCAGGAAATCCCATTCCTTTCGAATACAAAATCCAAGAAGGACAAAGAAACTTTATAATAAGCCTTGTGGATATCAGCTTTTAAACCAGTCGAACATGCTTTCTCAGCCTTGGATTTATGCATACATTTTTTAATCTCAACAGTCAACCGAATATTGTCACCCGTGTATCTGTCCTTAACAAAAGCATTCTGATTGGGTAGAATAATGTCATCTAAAATCATTGTTAAGTGCTTTGGTAGGAGTTTTGAAATAACTATATGCTACATTACACACAGAAACAAACTTATGAAAATCCTTGAACTCCGTAGGGTTCTCAATTTTTGAGATAAGGGAGATGTAGGTCTTATTAAGTTCTTTCAGAAAATAACCCATATTTAGGAACCCCAGCCACAATATTTATTCAGTCTCTCTTGACAAAAGGCCAACATTCTTTCTTGATAAAATCTAGCTGCAAGTGCATCTGGCTTGGTGCCTTATCTGTTCCAATTTGGAAGACAGCATATTAAATTTCCATTTGTGAGAGTTTGGTCAAGAACCCATATCTGGTCATGAGATAATTTTGCAATTCAAATATTCCTAAGATACTGGATGATGGTTTCTCTGTTGCAGCTATGCTTACCTTCACAAAGATTAGAGAAAAGTAACTCAGCCTTATTCATAATATCTTCTGGGTTCATGATTTAAGTACTATCCTGACTGTAAATGCTTGAAATGAAGCTTCTACTTCGCCTTTTCTTAACAAGTGAGTGGAAATATTTGGTATTCTTCTCCCCATGCTCGATACTATCAGTAAATCAGCTGTTGATTTTACTGTTAAATAAGTCAATAATGATGCAAGATATACATTAATTAGTAGTTAGTTTCCTGAAAGTTGGTTACTGTGTGGCTTTGTCAAATGGAAACAAATCCACCTTGATTTGACAGGAGACATAATATGCAAACGCCAAATACAACTTTACATGGAACAGCTATACATGAAATATAGAGATATGTTAGGGTGGCCTCTTCTCTTTATTCTAGCTTGATTCTGCTGTTTGTATGTGCATTTGAATATCTCCTTCACACTTAACACAGCTTAGATTTTCTGTAATTGACATTGAAATCTTTGTTTTATATCAATTGTGGCAGCTTGGTCTGACAGAGAAGAACATATTGATCTGTGACTTTGATCTGGTAGCATCAGATCCTAGTGATGCTAATACAAACAGTACCACTCTGTTCTCAGATGATACAGAGGAAGACAAGTCCAGGAGAAGCACTAATCCAGAGATAGGAATTTCAATCCAACAGGAACATGAGGCAAGTGTTAACATAATAATTCTAAAGTGATAAAAGAAGGAAAGTAACCAATGGCTTAACATGCATCATTATCAATAAGCTTGTGTGCAATGGTATACTTTGAAATTTATTGGATTATATAAAGAAAAATTGTGTGTGTGTGTGTGAGTGAGTGGAGAAGAAGGGCGGGGGATTGTTTTGGTTAAAACAATGATTTCGGTTACTTTGCAAATAAACCTTAGTGAACTTTGACATTAACTAGCCCCTTGTTTTTGATATTGCCTTCCATATGAAATGAAGACAAAGGTTTATTGGGTGCTACTAAAGAGATTGCATTATAAACCCTCAGCAGTCAGTGAGGTCCATGGAAATCATAATTGAAATTATCAAAAAGTTACGAAGTTTAACTTTTAAAGGCTAGATTCTGGTATTTCAGCTATGAGATGAGAGATTATGATCTAGCTGCAAATAACTGTAGACTGAAAACATTGTAATCACGACTCACAATTCACCTGATCATTTATGTATATGGTTTACCTTTACAGTCTATTGTTGCTATTTCTGTTGCTGATGTTCATGGGGAGTCTCAAGATGCTCGTGCATCAGAATATCGGCCTGATGTTCCTGGAATTAGTGATCGCCGAAAAGGTGTGTTCTTTATTTTCTGTCAAGTGTCAACTGCTAATATCCAAGTTCTAAAGTTATAAATTTTCTGCACTATCATAATTGAAGCAATATAGTGTAGCACCCAACTAGTTATTGTTTTTTATCGTATTGGAAAACTTGTTTTAGTACAACAAAATAACGTAGACAAGGGATGGTAAAACATGGGTCCTTTTCTTCTTTAAGCCGAATACAAATTTTCAGACAGGGGCAGCTGTAGCACCAATGCATCCTTAGTATCATCCTGCAACAGAATTACTTATATGGCTCCCAAGCTCATCAGGAGATTTTAATTCTGAAAATGAATTCAATATAAAGAGCGTTTTCAGTTCGTAAGGATGAATATTGATGGTATTAATGCTCCTTTCAATTTTTTTTTTCTCTCTCTAATTTTTCCATAATTTTATAGGACACTTTGCATCTGGACCAAAAAAGAGTGAACTAAGGATTGGTGAGTCATCGGCTTTCTTCAGTTATGTTAAATCAACCATGCAGAAGATCAACTCCCCAGGGATTGCTCGAGTTGACAGTAATGCTGCTACACCTTCGAGGATTGAAGACATGCGTCAAGCATGTGCTCAACAGGTGGTTTATGACCTTCAAACACATGAAAATGGAGAGACATATGAAAGCCCTTCTCAAGATGACTTACCCAGCAGTAACAGTATTCCTGATTCTTTCTCCGTTGAGAGGTCTTCTACCCCACCTGCATCAATGGAAATTCTAAAGCAAAAGCACGTCAAGGAAGATCATTTACCTCATGGTATGATCCATCAGAGAAATGGAACTCATGGTTCTGAAACTGAAGTATCCGGTAGGCCTGCCCAACATTCTCATCCTTATTACATTTCAGGGGTTGTTAATCACGTTCTGATGCCATCCTCATCACAATTGTATCTGAAGAATCTCCAGGACCTACAGAATCATGCTAGTACCACTATGATTGCACAGTACAATAATATTTCCCAATGTCCTCCTCATGCAACCAGGATAGCTTCCTTCCCATATTACCCAATGAATTTATGCTTACAACCTGGTCAGATGTCTTCAGCTCATTCATGGCCATCATATGGAAGTTCAAGTTCATCCGAAGTAAAATTGAATAATAAAGTCGATAGAAGGGAAGCGGCATTGATGAAGTTTAGACAGAAAAGGAAAGAGCGTTGCTTCGACAAGAAAATTAGGTATGTCAATAGGAAGCGACTTGCTGAAAGGCGGCCTCGTGTGAGGGGACAGTTTGTGAGAAAGTTGAATGGTGTTAATGTCGATCTTAACGGACAACCTGATTCCATGGACTACGATGATGATGAGGATGAAGAGGATGAAGATGACCATGTAGTGAGAGATTCATCTCTTGAAGATGCTTGAGAATGTCAAATTATTGTTGCACCTTTTAGCAAGGACCTTTCATCTGGCATTAATGTTGTCAATTGTCATGATGAGGTGAGGAACTCCACTTTTCCTTGTTTGATGGAGAAGTGTTGCCTCTGCATTGATGGATGACCATGTGCAAGGATATGTCAGAGTTGATGATCCAATCTGTAACATCAACAATAGAAGTTCAAACAAACTCTTTCCTGAATGATGCATCCTTACAAGCTCTTCGCGAATTTATTGCTCCGGCGAGTTGCATCGGATGCGGTTGGAAGTTTCATGTTTCTTTTTAATTCATAATGTGAGAACTGAGAACTAGTACTGCTTGCTTATGTTTTTGGAGCTATAAACTGTGCTGATAGATCAGTTATCTTGTCTGAAATTTTACTGTCGAACAAAGAATTTTACCACTATCTAAAGCCCTGTTTGTACAGAAAATGTTATGAATTAAAACTAATTCAGGATGTTAAGTTATGGTGTATTGGCTTTGATGATTTTTTAAGGACAATCTAACTATCTAAGGGCTTTGATGATCTTAAAGCTTGTTGGAAGGGACAGGCCAAAAAAAAAAAGCTTGTTGGAAGGGCATGAGATGAATTGAAACCGTTGGAACATTCTAAGGCAAGTTTGATTATGTGAAGGTTGGATGTAAAGAGAATGATAATAGAAATGGGAATGTTTGAGAAAATAAGAATAGTAATGTAAAGGTGACGGGAATGGAATAAAAGTGGGTAAAATGATCATTTTATCTTTATATTAAAAATAGGTAAAAATGTAAGATCAAAAATATAATTTTATCATATTGTAAAAAGTAAAATATGTTGGATATGAGAAATGTGGGAATTCTAAATTACATAAATGATTACAATTTAAAGATAAAATAAGATAGGATATGTTACACATTAGCTTAAAAATGATTTTGAATAAGTGTCATCTTTTTTTTTTTTTCAAAATTATAATCCTGGCTTCATGTTTAGGTGGAAGTTTAATTTACAAGGGAATGAAAATAGGAATAGAAATAAAAATATTTAAGATTATGTTTAGTATGATATAAAAAACTAAAGAATATAGTTAAAAATAAAAATATAAAATTGATATAATAATTAATTTATCCTTATAATTAAATTTTTTTTTAGAATCATGTAATTAAATTTGATTGATGATAGTTGAGGACAAATTGAAAAAAATGACATCCTCTATATAACCCTTCGGCTAAAAGTCTATTTTGGTCCTCGAGCGTAACACTGTTAACTTTTTGCTATTAAACGATGACGTGGCATGCTTATATGGCACACCATCTCTCCTACATATCATATTTTAATGACATGGCATGACACATCACTGCCACGTCACCCCAGATTGCCACATCATCATCTTCTCTCCTTCATCAGCATCATTATGGGGTGACGTGGCACTGATGTGTCATGCCACATCATTAAAATATGACATGTAGGAGAGAGAGTGTGCCATATAAACATGCCTTGTCATCATTTAACGGCAAAAAATTAACGGTGTTACGCTCAAGGACCAAAATCGACCAAAAACAAAAACTTTGAGGACCAACATTAAACTTTTGAAACATTGAGGACCAACATTAAACTTTATGCAAACATTGAGGACCAAAACAATACTTTAGCCTAACCCTTCCAACGCTATGAAATTTTCACCCTCGAGAACCAAACGCAAGAGTTAAGTCAAATCTGGAAAAGGATTAAATAAAGTGCAAAATATATAAAATGTATGAAGTGTATTATTTTAAATAAAAATTGAAATTCATGTCTCGTACTATAATAATTTCATATAATGATTTATGTTGTGCACTTTATACTTTAGCTTATTCTTCAAAAACAAAAACTTTGAGGACCAACATTAAACTTTTGAAACATTGAGGACCAACATTAAACTTCATGCAAACATTGAGGACCAAAACAATACTTTAGCCTAACCCTTCCAACGCTATGAAATTTTCACCCTCGAGAACCAAACGCAAGAGTTAAGTCAAATCTGGAAAAGGATTAAATGAAGTGCAAAATATATAAAATGTATGAAGTGTATTATTTTAAATAAAAATTGAAATTCATGTCCGTACTATAATAATTTCATACAATGATTTATGTTGTGCACTTTATACTTTAGCTGATTCGTCAAAAACAAAAACTTTGAGGACCAACATTAAACTTTTGAAACATTGAGGATCAACATTAAACTTCATGCAAACATTGAGGACCAAAACAATACTTTAACCTAACCCTTCCAACGCTATGAAATTTTCACCCTCGAGAACCAGACGCAAGAGTTAAGTCAAATCTGGAAAATGATTAAATGAAGTGTAAAATATATAAAAGATATGAAATGTATTATTTTAAATTAAAATTAAAATTTATGTCCGTACTATAATAATTTCAGGGTTTTGCTAACCAGTGCTCTTAGGGCACTGGTTAAGGAAGCATTAAATGAGGTTAGGTAGTCAAAAAGTGCATAGAAATTAGAATTTATATTAAATGTGTTTTTCTATTTTTCTTAAAGACACTAATGCCCTCAACCTATTATTTAATAAACATTTATAATTACATCTCAATAAAATTTTTTTATATTTATTTCTCTATATTTATTTATATTCTTTTATTTTTTATTTATCTAGTCATGTTAAATGTATTGGTCACGTTGTTATTTTTTATATCACATAATTAATGTTTTTTTATATAACTTAAATGGTAAGTGTTTAATTTATTAAAAAAATGTATCTGCAATTAAAATTAACAGTTTCAAAAAATAATTAAATTATATTAAATGCTTTTTAATTTTTTTTTTACGAAAAATGCTTTTTTAATTAATTATACTATATATTGTCAATTTTATTTAATTCGATGAGTTTATATATGACGGTAAGAACATTCCTTGATTTGAAAATGGCAATTCCTTATGATAGCGTGAATTTATATTTATGTTAGCGTGAAAACAACTGTTGGTTAATTAGAGGCTAAAAATGAGCAATATTATATGAGTAGTTAATAGTTTGTTAAGTAATAGATTAAGGGTATTAGTGTCTTTAAGAAAAATAAAAAAACACATTTAATATAAATTCTGATTTCTATGTACTTTTTGACTACCTAACTTCATTTAATGCTTCTTTAACCAGTGCCCTTAGAGCACTGGTTAGCAAAACCCATAATTTCATACCATAATTTTAGGCAAAAGTACCTTTCCTAACCCCAACGTTTGGGGATCCTGTCAGTTTCGCCCCTAACGTTTTTTCACTGTCAATTGTAACCCTAACGTTTTACGTTTCTGCCAATGTCACCCTTTTCACTAACACCGTCAAATATTTAACAGTTTTTGCTGACGTGGCATCCTATGTGGCAAAACGTTTCTTTTTTCTGTTAATTGTAACCCTAACGTTTTACATTTCTGCCAATGTCACCCTTTTCACTAACACCATCAATTATTTAATAATTTTTGCTTACGTGGCATCCTATGTGGCAAAAATATCTGACTTGGTATATTTTTTTTCCACATCAGATTTCCTACTCATCTTTTCTCAATCAAAGTTGTGTCGTTTTGACCTCGGCCTATTCCTTCTAAAATATAACTCAAACACACGCGCTATTTTGCTCATAAAAACATCGGAGACGTTATCCATTCTCTATTTTGTCGGAAACGTTACCCATTCTCTACTTTATCGGAGACGTCTCATAAAGGTACTTTTGCCATAATTTTATGTTGTGCACCTTATTTCGTCAAAACCTAACCAAACATGCCCCGAGTCCCTAACCTGAATCAGTAGACAGTAATTCAGCAAATCCCCAAATCCACGTCTCCACCGTCCACCGTTCTCGTTGTTGGAAGCGTTTCAGTTCACGCGTCTCATCTTCTTCTCGTCGTCTTCCTGTCATCTCTGCTCTTCCCGTCGTCTCTGCTCTGCTCTTCAAGCTCGTCTTCTCCACTCAACCCAGTCTTCAGAAATAGCAAATTCTAAGAAATTGAGACTGTAATATCCAAATTCTGTATTGGCTCTCCTACTATAATGCCTTGGTTTCCCTTTCGAGATGGATTGACAAACGGCAACATCTTTTTCTTCCTCTTCTCTCTTCATCCATGCTTGGTAATGCACACAGCCTGTTTGATGATATGCTCCAATGAAATTCAACGTGCATTTCTTGTTCAACTCTGTGTTAAAACGCCATAGGCTTCAAAGTAGGAGTACCCACAATTTCAAACTACTTTCATTCTCTCTATACTCTACATTACAGCCAGTATGTGTTCACCCCCACTTGCAAGAGCTATGCAGTATTGTCATGTCCACTATCGGTGGACTGGATGATCTGGAATTGAGTCTGAATAAGTTTAGGGATTCTTTAACTTCCTCTCTTGTAGTTCATACTATTGATGCCTGTAAACATGAGGCACAAACTAGGAGACTGCTCAGGTTTTTCTTGTGGTCCAGCAAGAATTTGAATTGCAATTTAGAGGACAAGGATTATAACTATGCTCTTCGAGTTTTTTCTGAAAAGAAAGACCACATGGCAGTGGATATCTTGATAGGGGATCTTAAGAAGGAGGGTCGAGTCATGGATGCTCACACTTTTGGTCTTATAGCTGAGAGTTTGGTTAAACTTGGAAAGGAAGATGAAGCCCTGGGTATTTTCAAGAACTTAGATAAGCATAAGTGTTCTCAGGATGAATTTACTGTTACTGCTATCATCAATGCTCTCTGCTCCAAAGGGCATGCTAAGAGGGCTGAAGGGGTAGTTTTGCATCACAAAGACAAGATTTCAGGTGCCATGCCTGCCATTTACAGAAGCCTTCTTCATGGGTGGTCTGCTCGGATGAATGTGAAGGAAGCTCGAAGAATTATCCGACAGATGAAGTCAGACGGGTTCATGCCAGATTTGTTTTGTTACAACACCTTCCTCTGGTGCCTTTGTGAGAGGAACCTGAGACATAATCCTTCAGGACTTGTACCTGAAGCTTTGAATGTGATGATGGAGATGAGGTCTTATAACATTGTCCCAACCTCAATTAGTTACAACATATTGCTTTCTTGTCTAGGGAGGACCCGAAGAGTCAAGGAATCTGTTCGACTTCTGGACACGATGAAAACTGCTGGTTGTGCCCCAGATTGGGTTAGCTATTTTCTTGTGGTGAAAGTGTTGTTTCTGAGTGGGAGATTTGGGAAAGGGAAAAATATAGTGAGTCAGATGATAAGAGAAGGTGTGGTGCCAAACTGCAAGTTTTACTACAGTTTAATTGGCATTCTCTGTGGAGTTGAAAGAGTGAATTATGCTCTTGAACTGTTTGAGAAAATGAAGAAAAGCTCACTGGGTGGCTATGGACCTGTTTATGATGTGCTCATTCCAAAGCTTTGCAGAGGAGGGCAGTTTGAAAAAGGAAGAGAGCTTTGGGATGAAGCCACAAGTATGGGAATCACTCTTCAGTGCTCAAGGGATGTTTTGGATCCTTCAGTGACTGAAGTTTTCATTCCTAGGAGGCCAGAAAAAATCAGCCTTGTGGATATCTCAATAGCCAAATCTCCAAAGAAAGCTACAAAACGTTTGAGAAAACTGAAAAATATAAAGAAAAGGAAGAAAAAGAAATCTTCTGCTAAGTAATTAGTACGAAGATCAAGTCCTAGTTGCACTTCTCTTATTACTGCAATTGATTACAGTTACTAACTATATGCCCTCTTTGTTTTTGAATCTTAAGCCTTGCCTGATAATATATTTTCTATCAGATAATATGTTATTTCTATATGATGCTTTTAATTTCTGTTAGCATTGAACTGGTATATATCCCCATGTATGTATTAACTTTTAACTTTATGAAACAGCATTTTAGAGATAATTCACCTGGCCTAGTTCTTGAAAATGAAATCATGAACCAGAAGTGGTTTATCCAAGTTCTGTAGTTATTTTTCAATAAACGATGACAAGTAGAAATGTAGAATAATTCTTTTGAAGGAGTTAATTATATGCCAATGACTGTAAAGTTTCATCAGTTAATTTTCATTAATGAACATGATAATAAATATTTAGAAAATTACATGTATTTTTTATTCATTCTTTTATTACTCATGTTATTGAATGATTGCATGTAGTGTAAAATTTGACACCTGCAAGTGTACACCTTATAGATGAGTAAAAGTATTGTCACTAAAGATGCGTTTCAACAGGGACTTTAGTTTCCAAAAAATTGTATTTTTGTTTATTTGTAGGAGAGTTTTGGTTATTTTTCTTAATTTAAGTAATTTATATTTTTTTTTTATTGATTTGGAGTCTTGTATGGTTACTTCACTTCATATGGATAAACTTTTTGAGTTTCAAAAATAATTGTGTTTGCTAGTACGTCATTAATGAGGTAGAGCATCTAACAGAAAAGTTCTTAAATCAAATCAAATTATAGAAGCTCGAGAAGAGATTTATTGCCCTTACATGATAATGTTTACAGAAAACTTCATTTGAGGCTATCAACATGGCAATTTTTAAGTACTTGAACCAAACATTGTTAAATAACACCTCACGCTCTATTCAAAGTTTCGCTTTTAAATAGACTCTTGGAGAGTTACTCTCCTACATTATGAATTACACCTTTATTTTCTTAATCAAAGTCTTCTAAATTTAATTATAGAGAGATGTGAATAAAGCATTATCATTCATCTGTTAAAAAAATCACCCCCAATAATAGACTCTGCAATACTTGAAAGATTATTCATCGTATTTGCTTTGATATATATATATACCCTCCTCCTCCAAGACCCAAAAAAATAAGTCTTCACCTTTTTTCAATTTAACTTTGAAAAGTAACCCTTTGGCTTCATTCTCTCTAAGTCAATACTACAAATCAAACTCTCATTCAAACCCCACTTCCAACTTTATTAGTTACTACAGAATGAGAATCATCTAAACATAAAAACAAACAGGAAACTGGAGTAGCTCACAATATGCTAGTCATAATTTAAGATGATCTAAAGGGTTTGAACAATATGCTTGGTCAAAAATCATAATCTGATGTATCTTTTGACTGATTTAGTTGATGAAATTAGCTGTTGCTCTCCAAAAACCAAAAGCAGCACTTCCCTTTCAAACATCATGAGTACAGTTAAGGAGCTCTCTGCTGGCTTTCCTGCATCAATTCGGTATTTCACCGCGAAACCAGTCATTCATGAGGAGCTGAAGACCGTTTGTCTTTCCAGATTGATAAAACGACCACAAAGCTGGGGTTTTCTTCATCAAGCATATTTTCTCATTTAGTATCAGACACAAGACACGCTTTCTGGTACTCATTCAATCGCTGCGCTATAGCAGGGATATATGTGTTTTAACTATAACAATTAGGTCTTTTGTTAAATCACAATCTGACTAGAACCTGTAACAAACACGCAAAAACTACATGTAAGTACTGGAATTTGAAAAATGATTAACGATGACAAAGTATAGCTATTAGTTTCGGACTTACGACAGCTACAATATTTGCGGCCTTTAGCAAATCATTCTGCTCATTTTCCTACCAAAGCTTTGTGACGAGCAATAAGTAGCTCATTCATTTGGACAATTCGGTCCAAGAGTTGTGCAATTTTCTGGAGATGTAAAAGTTAATGCCATAGCAAATAAGGAAACCATTGAAGTGAATTGTATGTTCTTGTTAGTGATTGAAATGATAGTTCTATAGAAAAAGCAAGAGGTTGAGTTTTATATACCATTAAAACATTAAATGCACTGCGACATTCTGACCTTACAAAATAATATATATATATATATATATACACATCAAATTAAGAATTTGAAGCATCTAACAACAAAAAAGCTTAACCTCGTGAAACATTGAACTCTCTAGAGTTACCATAATCAATATTAATCGAGTAAAGACATATATAGCTGTAAAGAGGATGCCTACATGCATAAGCCTCAATGCCTCTTAGGACAATGCAGCCAAGCAGAGATAGATGCCTTCACAAAACAGAAAACAGTAACATTTTTCCCCGTTCTTTTCTAAATCTATCAACCTTCAGGTTTAATAGCAAGGTAGCTTATTTCCTTATCATAAATATCATTCTCTCCCAATGAGAATTGAACTTGGAACCTCTAAATTCGAGTACCAACGCTCAACTATCAGGTTTCCTCTGGAGTACAAAACAAATCAACATCGAGATGCTTAATGCAGAGAATACCACATGCAAACAGACAGGATACAAAAATTCACTTTAGTATAGTCAGAGCCTCAGAGGTGTTTAGGGCATCCTCAGACCAATGCCTTTCATTTCTTTTCTACTGCAAAATTGATGGCTCAAAGTTTTCACCTTCTAGCAATATAGTCATTCAGTGTTGTTCTTGTTAAAGCATACCACCATCTATTAATTTACAAACACAAATATATATATATACAAAAACACAACATAACACAGGGTGGAATCAAGTTCTAGTATTCCTTATGCAAATTCCTCCACTATATGATTTTCCAGTTGTTTTAATAATACCAAAATCCCACATGTTGAACAGAATTATGAGGTTCATCAGATATAATATTCGGCACTCAGAATTTCCACAAACATCCAAACTTAGTATCAGATAAATCTAACTTGAGCATTACAACAAACACTTGAAATGCAAGAAGAGAAAAATGAAATTAACGAACCTCGTCTTTCTCTTTAATGATAGTCATTAGGCGATTTTCCCGCCTCCTCCTCCTCTGCTTCAGCCAACCCCAAGCCCGTATGTACATCCACCACGACAAGACCAACGCCGCAGCCCCAATTGACCAAATTGCCCCTTTCTTGGAAGCAAAATTTCGGTATAAGGAAACCACGGCAAAAAGCTTCGAACGCAAGATCTCGAAGCCCACAGTCACCCACTCAGTAAACCCACCGGTGTTATGAACCAGTGAATCGGACGGTAATGATGAAGATGGACCCCAAGAGTCCGTATCGGACGGTGAAAACGAAGACGCGGCACTGGACAAAGAAGAGGAAGGCGACGACGACGAAGGTGGTGATGCGGAGATGTCATTGCGGAGATTTTCGTGGTTAACTGGTGGGAAGACGGAGCAGTCATTGTGAAGCTGGACGTCTCTGATAACCACCATTGAACATTCTCGAAAAAGGGTTTTGCGGAGATTCAAGGTTTGTGATTCTTCCGAATTCTCTGAAGCATCGGATGTTAGAAGATCATCCGCCATTGTTATACTTACATCAACATGAGAGAAAGAGAGATACGTCGTGAGCTTTTTGAGCTCCACGACACGAATAAGGATTTTCTGCAAAGAATCGATCCCTCCTTAGCTTTCTTTCTTCAACAAGTTCGCATTCTTCTTCCTGGATATTGGGTTTGGAGTTTGGACCTTCTTCAATTATTTATGTAATTTAATTACTAAAAAAACTTACCTTCATTCCCATCAAAATATGAAGGCTAAACTATTTTAGTCCTCAATGTTTGCATGAAGTTTAACGGTGGTTCTCAATGTTTTAAAAGTTTAATGTTGGTCCTCAAAGTTTTATTTTTTAATCGATTTTGATCCTCGAATGTAACACCGTTAACTTTTTGCCGGATGACGTGACATGCTTATATGACACACACTCTCTCTTACATGTTATATTTTAATAACGTGGCATGACACATCACTGCCACGTCACCCCAAATGATGATGATAATGATGATGAAGAAGGAGAGAAGATGATGATGTGGCAATGTGGGGTGACGTGGCAGTGATGTGTTATGCCACGTCATTAAAATATGAGATGCAGGAGAGAGTGTGTGCCATATAAGCATGCTACGTCATCATTTAACGGCAAAAAGTTAACGGTGTTACGCTCGAGAACCAAAATCGACCAAAAGAAAAACTTTGAGGACCAATATTAAACTTTTGAAACATTGAGGACCAACATTAAACTTCATGCAAACATTGAGGACCAAAATAGACCTTTAATCAAATATGAAATACATCATTTTACTAAGTTACATGAACTTGCAGAAAAAAAATTTAGGCATTTTATATCAAACTTGAAAAAATAGATATAAAAAATGGATCTAAGGTATGTTTGATAGTTGGAATGAGTTAAGGGATGTTAATGGGAATGGTAAAGATATGGAAATGTCATGTCAATGTGAGAATGGATCCAGTGCTTGGCTTTTCTATGCATTAGTATGCTAAGCCGACTTTTTTTCATAGTTTTCTTCATTTTTTTTTTATTTAAACTTGAAAAATTTGTAAACTTTTTCTAAAGAATAAGAGTTATAGACACAAAAAATAAAAAATTTCACATGAATAAGGACCTACCGTGAATGATTTAGGGATCACCTTTATTAGAGACTAAAAAGTTAGTCCCTAATCTATTCATAGTAAATCAAGATTTATGTGGAGTTTTTAATTTTTTTGTATCTATATCTTTCATACTTTAGATATTCTTTAGAAAAAGTTTACAATTTCTCAAGTTTAAATAAAAAAAGTGAAGAAAACTATGAAAAAAGTCGGTTTAGCATACTAATGCATAGAAGAGCTAAGCACTGAATCCATTCTCGTCAATGTGATGTAAATAAAATAAAAGCAGTAAAATTATCATTTTATCCTTACATTAAAAGTGGTAATAGAATAAAAGTGGATAAAAACTAAAAAGGTAAGGACAAAACATAATTTCATCACATTGTAAAAAGAAGAATTTATTTAGTGGGAAAAATGTATGTGAGAGATGAGCATTCTCTTATTTTTTCTGATACTTTTTCCATGTCCCAAACATGATCTAAGTTGTTTCTTTTAATTATTGTCTAGTAGTATGGTAGTATTAAATTTTAATATATCTCTCTAATTAGTTGGTCTCTAATCCATTTAAGGTAAGTCCTTATTAATGTAAGTTTTTATTAATATTAACAAATAACACTACATAATTGGAGGAATGCATTGAAGTTCAATAGTTCGGTAATACTGAACTTTTATCTATTTGACATTGAATTTGAAAAATCTCACAAATGATAGTTAAAAAAAATACATATACTATTTATATGTGCGCATGTCACATCGCATTAACGATTAAGAAGGATCTATCCATAAACAATCTAACCATAAAAATGTGCAAAGACATAACATGTTGGCGTCACTTGATCCATATAGCCGACTCTACCTAGTGGGAAAAGGCTTTGTTTGTTGTTTACTCCTTCTGGTTCACAATATCTGCTTGAGTGGAAGATTTTTTATATTTCAAAATATCTGTTATTTTACAAAATCAAGAAATCATTACTTATTTTTTTACAATTTTATTCCTATCTAATACATATTCTCAAGATAAGATTAATGTAAAAAGAGTAAGTATGAGTAATTGATTAGTAAGAATAATTTAGTCTTTTTATCTCATATTTTTCTAAGTTTAAAGTGAATTAATAATTTCTTTAGTATATACGCACTTACTCAACAAAACAGATATTATGAATCGGAGGTTTTTTTTTCAAGCTGTGTACTAAGAAACAAAACATGTATTTGGTACTGGGATTTTTTTTTGAAAATCTTATTCTTGAAAATTACATTTTCAAAAATAAAATTATTGGTAATATTAGGGCACATTCTTTAGGCAAAAAGGAAAATGGAATGAGTTTAATGCGTTTAGTAATAAAAATTTGGAATGGAAATGGGATGAAAATGTATTAAAATTAGCACTTTATCCCTTATATTAAAATAAAAAAAAAGTTAGGATTGTGTCAAATCAAAGGATATAATAGACATTTATATTTTATTTTTAATTTTTTTTAAACTATCTGAAGATACAAAAAAGTAGGTAAATTCCTTGCATGTTTCTAGCTAACGAACGAGCTCTTAGAAAAGTTTTGTCTCAACTTTCACATCTCAAGATTTGTATTTTATAATTAAAAATAATTTTATTCTACAGAATTAGAATAAGACTACTCTCTATATTAAAAAAAGTGAATAAATATGAGATTGTAATTCCAAGATTATAAGATTCTCATTCTATTTTTTTTTTAATTCGTATATCAAATGCGAACTTAAAAGATGATGGAACACCATCAACATATACTTCTAAAACAATTTTTTTAACTCTTATATAAACACCTTCTTAATTTTGACTTTTTTGTTTCTTTTTCAAAAAAAAAAGTGTTTTAGTACTCTATATAAAATTTAAAATATGCATCCAAATAGCGTGAAAATTGTAGACTATAACCCTATATATATATATATATATATATATATATATATATATATATATATATATATAAAGAAATCATGATTTTATCGAGGAGCTGGTTCTATTCAATGAAAAGGAATGCCAAGATCCAAACACAAATTGACAAAGAAACTAATAAATTTTGACAAGGATGATGTTGATGAATTATCAAGTTACCCAATAACCCAAGAGAAATGGAGAGATAAATTAAAGAGTTTTCATTTTCAACTTTAAAATCTAAGGTCAACCCCTAAAAGACTTCTATTTAAAACGTTATCGTCAATGCTTGGCTTGCATTGCTTGCCAAATTTGTTTCTTTTGAAATTATATCTAAATGGAGTTTAGTATGCTATGAGTATTTTAGTAGAAAGTGGAAGTAAGTGATACAAAGTATGTTTGGTATGCAGAAAAATAGAACTGGAAATAATATTGTTTGGTATGGTGGGAAGAAGATAAGAGTATGAAATACCTTTTTTGTCCTTACTTTTTTAAAAAGTCACAATTTTTTTAAGGGCATTTTGGTCTTTAAACATCACATCACCTCACCTCACCACAACTTCTCTTCTCACACACATGCAACCCTACTCACCTCTCATGAAGGAAGTTTCTTCAATTTCCCACTCACCTCACCACCTACCAAACATATCAAGACCTCACATCACTTATACTCACTCCCTACCAAATATGACATTACAATTGTAAGGTGAAGTGATGTTAAAATGAGGAAAGAGATAGAAAAAAAATTATGAGTACTATATTATCAAAATTTCTCTCTCTTAATTATTTTTTCTATCTCTCTTCTCACTTTAATGAGTGCTTCAGTTCACAATGTAGAGAATACAATTTCTCTCTCTTAATTATGCTTTCTATTTCTCTCCTCACTCTAATAAACACTTTATTTTACGCAATTTCATTCATATATATATATATATATATATATATATACATACATATATATATATATATATATATATATATATACCACTGTGGAGTCTTGGTAGGTAGATAATAATTAAGGCGTATATGCAGAAAGATATCTAAATTGACATATTTTAAAATAAATTCGTGCTCCAGAGTAAAGATAAAAACTATACAACACATTTTTACCAAACTAATTATTAATTTAAAGATATAACTTTTGGTAATTCCTATAAAAGTAATATTTTGATTTTTGGAGGAAGTGTATGTAATTTACTCTATATTTAAATCTTAAGATTTTTTTTTTTGAAAAATCCAATCATTTTTCACGCTTTATAAACATTAAACAGAGAATAAATTAATAAACAAAAACAAAAAATGTCGAAGCAATTTTTCATTTCCTTTGGCGTATAACAAACGCTTCCAAACACAAAGGCCAGAAAGAAGATCCTGAAAACACGTACTCCAAATATCCACCCAATTAAAACCTCCCACGCGTACAGCCTTACCAAAAGTAAGTAATTCAAGTGGTGCAGACGTCCCTTGCGTACCATCCAAGCATAGACATTCACACACAGGATAACCACCCTCTCTCATATATAACGGCGACTCGAGAATTAGAACGAAGCGAAACGAGAAGCTCGTCCACAAAAAAACTCACTGTGTGTGCATTAATTGAATGTGGTAAGAGAGATATATAGAGTCATATAGTGATAGTGATAGTGATAGAGAGAGAGAGGAAGAGGAAGACGTAGTGGAATCTGGTCCGTGTATGAAACGAAGGACATAGAGTCGAACACGAATACACGATGCTCCTATTATTATTATTATTATTATTATTATTGTTCCTTACTTTCTTCTCCAAACCTTCAATTTCACATTCTTCCGTTACTGATCGCCATTGAAGAAGAACCTTCATCTTTATACGCTACTCAGTGTGTTCAATGGCGGAGGAGGAGGAGTCGGCGGCTTCATCTTGTTTCACTCTGTTGAGCACGGACGGTCTTGATGACGTGGACGACTACGTTCTGGTCTGTTATTATTGTTCATTGTTGTTGTTTTCATTTGAGGTGCATTTGATTGATTGGGACGGGCATTGATTTTGTAGATTTTTAGAATACGCGTTTTGTCCATTAGGTCGCATTCTTCTAATTCTCGTTTTTCTTTAAGCATGTCGTTGGATAGAGTGAGCGGATTTGGATAGTTCAGGTTCTATTCTTCTTCCGTTTTTGAACTGCGTCGTATCAGACAGCTGTGCTACGATTCTTCTTTCAAACACGTTCCTCTTATTAGCTTCCTATTTTATTTGCTGACTGTGTCTGTTTGTTGAGAACAATGTACGTCAAGACAAGCCCTCTTGTTAGCTTTTCCTGTTAGCATTTAATTAGTCATTGAGGAACCCGAGGACAAGAAAATACTATTGATATGTGATGGTATTTGTGTTGTTATTATAGAGGAGGAATTAATAGTTTTTGTTTTCTAGATATGCTGCTTCTAGATTAATAGATTATAGATTATACATTCCATTGAAAATGACTTGTTTTTCTGATTCAACAAAAATGGTGGTCTAGTCTACATCATTTTCCAATTTTCATATCAAAATGGAGAAGTTGAAAATATTCCTGTTGGCATGTCTCACGACACTGGGAAGATTATTCTATATTTGGTTTTGGATCGATTTAGTGATTAACCTTTTGTTATGAAAAGCTGGGACTTAGGTGATTTCTTTTTTCTTCTTACTATGACTCCCTAGTTATAGGAGGTATACCGAAGATAGAATTTGATCATTCTGTTTGTTTGCATATCAAACCTTCGTGATGGATTTTTAGTTTATGTTTCACACATCAAATGCATCGAAAGGCTGAGCTTAAGTCTGGTTGCAGGCAAATGAACCGGAGGACTTGACAAGGGAAACATTCGAACATGTCTTTGAACTTGTGCAGAATGGCAATTTGGCATTTCGGAATAACCGAATGGAAGAGGTAATACTTAATCTTTAGCGCATAAGTAGTCTTCTAGTTATTTCCTTGACTGCCCTTTTTATTTCATCTATTTATATGTGCTATTAGCTTGTCTTTCATATTTCTTTCTTTCTATGAAGCCAGGATGGGTATATTTGGACTGATAAAAAGAAAAATGACAATAGAATATTTTAAAAAATTCTAGTGATTCTCAGTTGAATATCATGTGATGCAAATTTTAACTTAATTGCGATGTGTAATGGAGTTCAAACAGTTTGAATGAGACTGTTAATTTACCATATATAGCTTGATGTGGATGAAACTCAAAATAAATTAATATCGGCAATAGCCCATGGCCTTGGACGGGGTAGTAACTAATAAGAGGCTTGTCAATGTTGAAAAGGTCCCATTTGTGAATATTGCAAAAAAAGAAAAGGCAAAATAATCTGAAGACTGTGTCAAATGGATCTTGTTCCCTTTCCTTTCCTGTTATATCTGTCTTTCTGTGATTGCTGTGTAGTTCACAACAAATTTGGTCCTATTGTTGTTATTACACGGACATGCTACTTTTAGTTCAAAGTTGTGGAAAATGTTGACAAAGTTCCAGATATGTCTTCAGCACTCTATTATTATTTTTTCCGGTAACCTTTGTACAGTTTGATCCACATGTCTTTTTCTGGAAGCCAAATGTTTGATAAGCCTTACATAGTATAAGCAGGGCATCATCCTCACAGATAATTGAATACTGCTTTACTGCATGCTTTGTGTAGGATACAGTACACAATGTAATATTAGTTTTAGCAATAGTCATGCTAGAGTTATGTGGCATTTATCTCTAGTATTTTTCTTTTTCCACTTATGGCATGATGTCTTCTTCCTGAAGAAGTTTCGGTTGTTATATTGTGTCAGAGGGATGCATTTCTTGCGCATTTTGAAAAGGCATTTGTGAGGAACATTACAGATAAAATTGGAAATCCTTTAATTTTTTTTTTGATAGAAGAAATCATTTAATATTTATACTAGTATTTTTAATGCTTCATACCATGTCTTTCCTATAGCCGACCCCACCTAGTGGGAAAAGGCTTTGATTGTTGTATACCATGTCTTTCCAGTGCTGACCTTTGAGATAATTTGTTCAGGCAATCAACTTTTACTCAAGAGCAAATAGCATCAAGACTGGTGATCCTGTTATACTCAGCAACCGAAGTAAAGCATATATCAGGTGAGCATAAATAGTAAATTGTCTTTTAATTACTTATAAGTTATAACTTATAACAAATTATTATTATTATTTTAAATCATCTTCTGCATGATCTTGTTTCATCTTCATTAGCTTAGGTGATCTTATTTCAAAAACAAATTCCTTTTCGACAGGATAAGCCAATCTCTAAAGCAAAGATCCCCATCAGCTTCAGAATATAACTCATTGAGTGGGCTTGATCCTACAACACATGCTGAAGTATTCATTATTGCATTCTCTTCATCTTGATGAAAATGTTATTGTGTTTAAAAACTAATTTTTACTTATAATTTAAATGTTACAATCATTTCAGCTTGGTTTAAAGGATGCAGAGAAGCTTGTTGACATCCAAAGTAATTCAGTAAAATCATACATTTTAAAGGCCAATGCTCTTTTTCTGGTAAGAATCTACTCCTATTTTCTGGTAATTCAGTAAAATCTACCTTTTAAAGGCCAATGCTCTTGTTAATTGTGCAGATGCTTGCTTCTATTATCAAGTGTGGTTTACTTTCTTTTTACTTTGTGGTTTACATGCTTGCTTCTATATATCTTATTTGGCATTTGGGATAGAATGGTTTGTTAAATTGAGCTACAAGTTCAGTGGGAATAATGCTGCTGAGTTAACTATGTAACTAGGCATTCTTGAATCTTTAATGAATTGAATGTGAAGAAATGGACATAATGTGGTAACTCAAGAGTATAATCAGGTGGGGGCACTGGGATTATGTTATAATAGGCATTGCTTGTTGGGTTAGCTCTTATGTGAAAGTAATACAATGAGTAGTGGTCAACTATTTTGGTGTTTCAACTTTCATATAATAGACCAACACTTCATTGCAACATTGATTCTAAAGTGGTTTGTTTACATTTTTATCATAAAATGTGGTCCCTTTTGTTTTGTTTTTTTATCTCCTATGGATACATTATGCATAGTTTACTACTTGACAAGTTCAGCATTGTTGTAAAACCAGATGGTATTAAGGATATTTCTTTTGTAGCGTTTTAAGTGTCTTAGATACAAAAGATTGTTTCACCATAGTTATTTGCACATCTACCATGCCTAATATGTCACATTGATATTATGCTGCTTTGAGTTGACAGTTGGAGAAATATGATATGGCCAGGGATGTTATTCTTTCAGGCCTTCAAGTCAATCCCCTTAGGTACTACAGTTTTGCAATCCTTATATTCATCGTCTCCTTTCTAATTTCACTTCTGCTTTTTTCCTTTTGGAAGTGTTTATGGAATTCTGAATATAGAGCCCTTGCAATAGTCATTTACTGCACCACATGCCACCTACCTTTTCTTTTAATTGTTTTTTACCTGTTGTTATGTAGTAAATCTCTTCAGGCTTCTCTTTCAAATTTGAAAAGAGCATCAGCTAGTTTAGCACGTATAAGTACACATGAACAGGCAGAGCGCACTGATGACTTTGATTGCACTCTTTGCCTCAAGTTACTTTACGAACCTGTTACAACCCCCTGTGGACATTCGTTTTGTCGTTCATGTCTATTTCAGTCGATGGATCGTGGTTGGTATTTCCTGTTGTTTATTTTATGTAAAATGGGAATATTTTATATTTTGTTGATTCTTGTCCTTATTTGTCAGGCAACAGATGCCCATTGTGCAGGACAGTTCTGTTTATTAGTCCTAGAACATGTTCCGTCAGGTGAGTTGTCTGTGAGATATCACAACTTAAAATGCTTGTCAATTTAGCAAACCACATAAAAGCCTTGGATTCTTGTCTCTTTCTTTTTTGGTATACGTGATAGTAGGGTAGGCATTCAATGATTTAAACCAGTATATGTTTCAGGCCCATGCCAAATGCATATAAATATATAATTAATTTTATTTTCTATTCCTGAGGACTGCTTGTCGTCGTGTTTGTAATTCTCTTTTTTCTTTAATATAATTTCTTTTTTCTATAAAAAAAAATATAAATATATAATTAATAAGTTACTTTATTGGTGACCACTTTTTGTTGTTGGACCTGGATCTATGTTAATAACGTGACATTGTTTCGAGACACAAAATGAGGGAGGAAAACTGGTTTCCGTAATACCTATTTTGGTGTTGGGAAAGCCTTTTAAATTCTAAAAGTGCATTTTTCACCACGATAGACTAGCCATACATTACAGTGTCTTGAGGAAATGTCATTGAGGATTTGGTTTACTCAGATATTTGTGAATGATTGAAGACTTCATAATTTTTTTTTTCTTTCTTAACTTACCATGCTGTGGACCTTTTTCAGTGTGACATTGAAGAACATTATACAAAAGAACTTTCCAGAGGAATATGCTGAAAGGAAGCTAGAGAATGACAATTTGACCAACCCTGGCTTTGATTTAATTCCTCTTTTTGTCATGGATGTTGTTATTCCATGTCAAAAGTTTCCACTCCATATATTTGAACCACGTTATAGACTGATGGTGAGTTGGTTAATGGTTTCTGATTTCATGGAAAATTCAAAATTTAAATACATCTTGAGTGTGGAAGTTGGTGATTTGTTTTTCTTTAGCCCCTTCAACCAGATGAAACTCATGCAAGATGGTGCTGGCTGCTAAATGTTACTGAGCAGTGATAGAGCCATTATGCTTATCAGAATGATCCCCCCAGGAAGAAAACAGAGGGTAGGAGGAAGGGGAGTTTACTAAATATAAGCACAAATGAATATTAAATCTATCAATACTTATAAGATATAATACAAAAAAGTAAAACTAATAAAATTGTCTATAAAAACGTAAAATATCTTAACCTAAATTATACAAAAGATCTGAAAGCATAAAAGTTAAAATAGAGAAAAGCAATCTCATATCATCTTAAGAGTTGCCTAATAAAGTAATATTCGTATTAATGTCTGTAGCTTTATTATTTTTTTTCATAACAATGAAATAAGAAAGAACACTTATGCCAAGGATAAAAACAATGTTGATATACTAATATGTCTATATAGATATTTATTAAATTTATATTTTCTCTCCTTTTAGACCAAGATAAATATTGATAATTGCTTTTTGATCAACAGGATGTGTTACTGATGTCAATTAGCTAAAATGCTGATGTAACATATTTTCTTAAATATTGGGCAGCAACTTGAAGCAAGAATAGTTGAGCCGTTGCTATATTTTTAAAATAGTAACAAAGAAGACATCTTTCTTACTAAATTATCCATTTACCCTTTGTTTTAAATTTTCATTACCTGGTAGAATTCTTTACAAATTTCTTAACATTGCAAGTTATTGTAATTATACAGAGAAGTGATCCAATCAACTTGGAAATTTACAAGAACTGAAAGAGCTTAAATAAATTAAGGCTAATGCTATGGATTGGAGGCTCAACCTCATGAGAGGTTGAACTTTTTACCTTTGGATCTTGAAACTTGTGTGAAATACTTTTTTATTACCATAAGCATAGATTTCAAAGTGATCTAATGGTGGAGAAATTCAACCTTAAAAGAGTTTGTTTTACAAAGCTAGGGGAGATATTGACTAATGAGCTGTGGGGAGACAGTAATTTGTGGAAGTAATCAAATTTAATTTTATTATTGGTGTTTATATTTAAATGGTTCGAATTTGATTTAATTTATGATATCGCTGTACTTATTGTGCATTTCTCTACAACAGATAAGAAGAATAATGGAAGGAAATCGTCGGATGGGAATGGTAGATTATTGTTACTTGTCCATTTGTTTCCATTTTCTGTTCAAAGTATAATGGGCTGACCAAATTTCTCTGGTACTTGGTGTTGTTTGTCTGTTAACCATGCAGGTTATCATTGATTCTGCAACAAATTCCCTTGCTGAATTTGCCTGTGAAGTAGAAATCACTGAGTAGGTGCTTGGAGTTTGTTTTTCCTCTGAAAAATATCCGTGATACATGTTCCCCTTAAAACACCTCATGCATGCTACATCTTCAAAATAAATTATTTTTATTTTTCATTGTGTAGGTGTGAACCTCTTCCAGATGGACGTTTCTATATAGAGGTGCATATATAATTGTGATTTCTCTTCTCTAGTTATGACGCTTTTTTGCATTTTGCAAATTGAGGGAAGTTAGATATTTCTATCTTGCTTTCAAGTTTCAAGGACTCCTCTCTTATTGTCTTTTGTGAAAGAGCTTCTTGCCTAATTTCTTTTTCCGTTTAAGAGCATTTGTGGGCTTTATGTGGGAGGACTTAACTTTTACTCTGAAGATTTTCATGCTTGATGAGCTATTGCTGAGCTGGCATAAGGTGAATCAGAGATAAACGCATCCAGCAATTCATTTATGAAACTTGATACTAGTTTTAATTGGGTTGTTTAGTTATTGATTATAAATTTATAATCTGTAGAAATCTCCATTATGAAGCAAGGCAGTTAATTTTCTTCACAAGGCTAATTTTCTACGCCTTGTGAAGACAGAACACGTTGGCATCACTTGATCCATTTAGTCGACCTCACCTAGTGGGAAAAGGTTTTGATTGTTGTTGTTGCTAATTTTCTATGCAGTCCTTGTATTGTGCAAAATCTTTAACCTCAGATGACAATGCTTTATATAGTTTTTAGTTTGGATGTTTTAATTTTATGATTGAGTCAATCATATTGATATTTGATGAATCTGACAAGCAACTTATAAAAGGTTGAATTTTGCTACTTGTAATTTTACTTTCTGTCTTTCTACAACAAATACAAAAGAACTTATGGGACAACTATTGAGTTTTGTATCCATTAAAAAAATAGTATTGTAACTTCACTCCAAGAGTCAGTTTCATGGTGGTATTGCTTAAATTCTTAGCTCTCCTGGTTTGTGTTAGTAGTGCAAGGACACTTTAGAGGCTCCTAACGAATGTCCATGTTAAGCTATATTCTATTAAGTTAGACTTGCTCTTGTGTATTAGATTGTTATTGAAATTACAAATTAACACCGTGTGCAGATTGAAAGTCGCCGGAGGTTTCGTATCATCCGATCTTGGGATCAAGATGGGTGGGTTGTTACTAGGCTTTATGTGTTAATAATTTGTATTGTCGTTTATCTCTGCATTTATCTCTTGGGGCATGTGGCTTTATGCTTGCTAATGATTTTATGCAGGTATCGTGTTGCAGAGGTTGAGTGGATTCAGGATATTATGCCATCAGATGGTACAAGCGAGAGAAATGATGTAAGTTTACTGCAATCTTGCCTCCAATTTATTTGAAAGCCTTCTGACATGTTGAATGACAATATTATAGGTTTATAAAGATCAAATTTTAGCTTGAAGCATTATAGCCTATCTCCAATTTATTTGAAAGCCTTCTGACATGTTTATAGGCTTCTTGTGAGATAGGCTGGTAATTTTAAGCAAATAATGCTATCATATTACCTGGGAAGCAATTTGTAATGTAATTTTTGGGGCTTATATTTTTCTTGTTTTATCAATAGATATACTATGCTCTCTTTCCATTCTCATTGACCTTGGTCTTGGCAGTAACAGGTAGCTATTTAATAGTTAACATAAACACGCAAGGAACCTGATCCTGATACGTACTGTAATGGAAACATGAAATAGTTGAACACTGCTTTAAAGTTGAAAGTTGAAACATTTGAGTTCAGGTTATTCTGAAAAAGTCAAATTCTTCAATGTTTATAACTAAATGGTCTCTAGCAACAAGTTCGAAGATGACCTGTATAGGTGGATGCACTATTGTAATAAATTTTCATCTTTATAACTTATTTTCTATTTTTCAGTTACAAGAAATTACATTTAACGCAGCAGAGAGTGCTCGATCATGGATAAGAAGAGCTAAAGAAGCAGCAGGACCAGGTGAAAATTATTTGATCCTAAATTATTGCTTGATTATAATTTTGGTACCCTTAAAATGCAAAACCTCACGCATAATTTAGGGGGAGGTGATTAAATTTTATGTTTGAAAGTCGATGTTCTAAAATTATAACTAGGCTATAGTTTAGGACTTTAGGAGGAATATATGTAGTTTCCTCAATATTTATACTATAATTATGTGATGTATTTTAATTTTTAACAAGGGCTTCTTGAAAGTATGTCATTCAACACCCGTATGGTTTGTTCAACTACCATTTGACTACCATATAATATCTTACATCTAAACGTTGACGAACATAATCTCATGTTGAAATTATGAGCAATTATGTGATGTATTTTAATAGTGTTGATTGAAAATTTGTCATATATTTTTAGTGATCTAACATATTCTTCTTCCTTTGCATCTTTACAATGGATTGCTTCAATAGTTAACTATAATTCTCATACAGATCAAAGACGACTTGAGAGACTCCTGAATGTTGAAGCGATGATGCCCCCGCTGCAAGATCCTGAGCGTTTCAGTTTTTGGGTGCTTTTATCCTTCGTTATATTATATATGTATCAGTAACTTTATATTGCTTCTTTCATTTTCATAGCTCAGTTCCAATGTATGGTTATTGCAGCTTGCTACCTTATCGAACCGGAGGCCTTCAGAAAAATTGGATCTCCTACGCTTGACAGATACCAAAGAGGTATTGTATTAACTATTAAGCTATTATCTCTCTTTTTCCTCTTCTTTTTCGGGAAGGCATGTGATGAAATGAATGGAAGTTTGAATTTTGAAAATATAAGATCATTTGCTAACTCACACTCTTCAACGCTAGGCCACACATATTGTTTTGGGGGGAAAATTGGGAAACGAGGGTCTACGATACTAATCTGTTCCTACAAGTGGAAAAAAAGAGAGGGAGGGAGAGGGGGATGAAAACTGTGAAATCGATCATCTGGTAGTCATTGGCTAAAATGGTTTTACTGTGTTGCTTCAGATTATTGATTGATGCTTCTGTTGTTATAGTGGGATCAGTATAACTTACTGTAGACTTATATATGCATTCTCTTGTATCTTTACTATCAGTGTTCTAATCAAAATAAAATGTGAAACTTTTTTTTTCCTTAAAAAGAACTAATTATGGTAGAAATGAGTTGTATAAACCTTACATGCGAGAAAAATTTTATGGCGAAGATATACAAATTGTAGAGTTTTTTTTTCCATTCCCATAAACATATTTCTGGTTGTTTCCTTGTAGAGGATTAGACGTGGCTTGATCTATCTGCGAGCAGAGGAGCAAGGCTGCAGAATCCAATAACAGCAGCTTCACTGTTATTGCTATTAAATATTTTGTTATGTGCCAAATTCAGTTGCTGGGCCATTCATTCAATATTCTTTTCCTCATGAATGGCGTTTTTGAAGTCATTATTGTTGTAAGTTGTAATATTATAGATAATAGATGGTTTTGAACGCGGTTTTCTGTAAAATATGTACCAAGTACAAGTAACTCTTCGTTCTTAACTCATTTTTCCCATTGTTCTTCTTTTGTGGTGTTTTTCACGAAGAAGCGAGATTTAGGGCATGTTTGGTTACGTCTCTGAAATTGGAATGGGAATTTGTTTATCATAGTTGGTAAGAAAAAATAGGAATGGGAATGAAAAAAAGAATGAAAGTGGGTAAAAAATGATCATTTTACTTTTTATGTTAAAATATTAAAAAAATAAATCTATCAATAAAAAATATTAAAAATAAAATCGTTCACCCATGCAGGGGCAAATCGTAAATAGAATGGAGATTTGAGACGTTGTCGTTGACCTCCCACCAATGCCGTACTTCGACCATCGTGCTCTAGTTACACTCACTGGGCTGTGACTTGATGCGATGAGAAGTGTCTGGGCTGCGAACTCGTGAACGGAAGGAATAGAGATCTGATGAGAATGGTAAAATGCTCTTGTCACGTGTAGAAGCAGGGCAAATCGTGAATAGAAGAATGGAGATATGTGAACAAAAGAATGAAGATATGATGGTAAGGTGTTTTTGTCAAGCGTAGAAGAAGGGGCAAATCAGTAAAAGCACTAAAAAAATACTCTTTCCCGCCAGAACCAATCCCATAAATGACGGAATGATAGATTGCATTGCAATGCTCAAATCTGTGAAGCAAGTTACATTACACCAAGTTCTCAAAGTCTAGATTTTAAGTAAAATCGTAGAGGGAGGGTGTAAAATTGTATCGTAAAATTGTATCGTAGAATCGTAAGATTTTACCTATGATAAAATCATAAAAAAATTTTATGTTATATATATAAAACATAAGTACCTAATTAATATAGTAAATCACATACAAAATTAAATATGAAATATAGTGATGCCGCCATGTAATACTCCTTGTTCATTTGCAACATATATATGCATGTTAGTTAAAACTTAAAACAATTCATTTATTGTAGAATGAATAAATTAAATTAGTAGTATAATGTAAGTAATTAATATACTTGAGCAACAATAGTAACGTCTAGAGTGGAATTTCCAAAGGGCAAAAAACTGATACTTTAACGTAATGACATCCAATTGTTATGGTAATGACATCAAAAAATGGGTAGGGTTTGTGATTGGGCTGGGGCATGGGCTATAGATTATTTTTTTAACATCAAACAGGCTTTTTTTTGTTGGCTGAGGTAAAATCGTAAAATCAGAGGTAAAATCGTTGATTCCACTTATTTCACCCGATTCTACCCGATTCCACCGCGATTTTACTCCAGCACGATTTTACCTACGATTCAACTCAATTTTAGTAGGTAGAATCGTAAAATCGTACGATTTTACGATTTAAATCGCGATTTTGACAACTTTGATTACACCCACCACCGGAACTTAGAGCCTGTTCAGCCAAATTTCTGAAGAAAAAAAGCTGTATATTTTTTTTAAAAAAAATGACTATATACAATTTTTTTTTTGTATTTTTGTTATTAATTTTTCCAATCAAAATAAAAACATCAATTTTTTTAAAGAATAAATCAATCATAAAAAGGATGGGTTGTTTAAAATATAAACCATTGATGTGGGGTTTAATTGCAATTAATTATGTTTTTGACATTTCATTTTTTGAAAATTTTAACCTTTTTACTAGCACTTTAAAATAAATAACGATTGTGGCTTTTGTGGCGTGACACATGTAAAGAAAATTTGATTAGGTTCATTTATGCCTCGTCATATTTTCTTTCATTCTCTATGTCACCATTAAATGCTACTGTTTACCCTAATCCTTCATTTCTCAAACTTTGAAGAGAATCACTCTAGGTGCGTCATTTTTGTCATTGTTTTGCTCTAAAACTTGGGAAATCAACGCATCTTTAGCAACGAAAGAAATTTATTTCTAACAGTATCGTGTCACCTAAGCCACAACTGTTATTTATTTAAACGATGTTATTGAAAATGGTAAGATTGTTCGAAAAATAAAACATTAGGGGTATATTTGATCGAAGGCTCAAACGTTGGTGGTACCAAAAATATTTTACCCTATATTTTAATAAAAAAACCAATACATACATTTCAGAAATCAAATTGAGATAAATAATAAATTATACTTTTTAAGGATTAAATTTAATATTTTCATCTCTGGGATTAAATTGAGATAGACTTTATTTATGAGGGATAAAAATGATAATTTCCTCTGAATAATATTATAAATGAGATTGTGGCCGCTTAGGAAAACTTTAATATCATCTCAGATCATTTTGTTATCATCAAGTTTTAAATAACTGAATTTAAGTATTGTGCATACTAAAATAAGTATTCACGGGGAACAAGAAAAATATTAAAAAGGATGGCTCAAAACATGCTCAAGTAACTTTCTGGGGTCCAACGCATAGCTAGCTATCTTCCTCATTCCGTTTCATTGTTTCTTCTTTACCAAGTCTACCAAAAACATGTTTTCGATTTTGGTTTTTCAGATTTCCCCATTAATCCCATATCCAACAAACTCTTTCGTTTTTTCCAACTTCTGCAAAACATTCTTGTTCCTCTCTAACCATCATCATCATCATCCATGTCCTTCCTCTTCTCTTTTTCATCCCAAAACATTCCCAATTTAAAATGTTTTGTGGCATTTGATGCAAATTGTAATACCCCACAAGAAAATGGGAGGAGGGTTTGAAGCATGGGTGATAAAGTTTCAATCTTTCCCTTCCTTAACCCTAACCCTAACCCTAATCCTTCATTCTTACCTATTCTTCTTCTTCCTCCTCTTTGGCCTATCTAATGGTGCTTTCTCTCCCTTCTCACCTACTGTTAATTACCTCATTGATTGTGGGTCTTCTGACCAAACTGTGCTTGTTGATAAGAGAAATTTCAAATCTGATCGTGATTCTACTTCCCTTCTATCCACAGAAGAAGATATTCGAACTTCCGTTGATTCTATTAATCTCAATGCCTCTGGTTCTGTTCCTCCTACCTCACTACCTTTATTCAAAAGTGCTAGGATTTTAGTAAGTGAATCCACTTACACTTTTTACATCTCTAAAATGGGTCGAGTTTGGGTTCGTCTTTACTTCTTCCCTCTTCCTCACCCTTCTTATAATCTTACCTCTGCCATTTTTAGTGTCCAAACTGATCATTATGTCCTTTTGGATAACTTCTCTGTAAATGACAATACCTCATTTGTGTTCAAAGAGTACCTTCTTAATGTTTCTGATGCTAGATTCTCCTTAAAGTTCATACCCAAGAAGAAATCTTTTGCTTTCATCAACGCTATTGAGGTTGATTCTGCCCCTGACCCTCTTATCAATAACACAGCAACCTCAGTTTCCCCAATTGGAGAATTCAATGGGATATCCAACTATGCTCTTCAAGTATCTTACAGAATCAACATTGGAGGACCAAACATAGCTCCTGACCACGACACATTGTATAGAACATGGGAGGATGATAGTTCCTATAATGTTTTCCCACAAGGGTCAAATAATGTCACTGTCTCAAGCAAAATCATCAACTACCCAGAAACAGGTGAGGTCACCCCTTTGATTGCTCCTAGTGCTATTTACTCCTCAGCTACCCAAATGAAGGATGCTAAAGTAAATCAACCAAATTTCAACCTTAGTTGGAGAATGAATGTAGAACATAGTTATTCCTACTTGATAAGATTACACTTTTGTGACATTGTAAGCCACAGTCTTAATCAATTATACTTCAATGTGTATATCAATGAGATGATGGGTGTCCCAAGTTTAGACCTTTCTTCTCAAACCAAAGCTTTAGCCACTGCTTTTTACAAGGACTTTGTACTCGATGCTTCTGCTATAGTGAATGACTATATTTTGGTTCAAGTGGGACCTGCAAATCTTCAACAAGGTATACCCAATGCGATTCTTAATGGGCTTGAGGTGATGAAGATGAGCAATGGTGCTAATAGCTTAGATGGGTTCTTCTCTGTTAATGGGAAATACATGGGTCCAAGCTCAACAACCATGGCTTTGAAAGTAGCTGCTGGTGTTGGTTTAGGATTATCTGTGACAGCAATGGTTTTGATTGTTTTGATATGTGTTCGATGGAGAAAGAGGCCAAAAGGGTGGGAAAAGAGAAATAGTTTCTCTTCATGGCTTCTTCCAATTCAATCCAATGGTCCTGGTAGCTTGTGTTCAGCTTCAAGCAAAAGTAGCTCAAGAAGGTCGAGCACGTTGAGTTCTCACAAGAGCAAGAATGGGTATTCTGTTCACTTGAATTCATCAGGACTTGGAAGATTCTTTCCTTTCTGTGAACTCTTAGAAGCCACAAATAACTTTGATGACAAAATGGTGATTGGTATTGGAGGTTTTGGAAAAGTGTTTTTAGGAACATTAGGAGATGGAACAAAAGTAGCTATAAAAAGAGGAAACCTAAGTTCAGAACAAGGCATAAATGAGTTTAGAACAGAGATAGAAATGCTGTCCAAACTAAGACATCGCCACCTAGTTTCGTTAATGGGTTTCTGTGACGAAGACACCGAGATGATTCTGGTGTATGAATACATGGCTAACGGCCCGTTTCGCTCTCATCTCTACGGCTCGAACCTTCCTCCATTGTCATGGAAACAAAGGCTTGAAATTTGCATAGGCTCGGCTCGTGGCCTTCACTATCTTCATACCGGTGCAGCTTACAGCATCATCCACAGAGATGTGAAAACCACAAACATACTATTGGATGAGAATTTCGTCGCTAAAGTTTCGGACTTTGGGCTGTCCAAAGCAAACCCAGAGAAAACCCATGTGAGCACCGCTGTGAAGGGTAGTTTTGGGTACCTAGATCCTGAATATTTCAGAAGCCAACAACTAACGGAGAAATCTGATGTTTACTCTTTTGGGGTTGTTCTTATGGAAGTTCTTTGTGCAAGACCAGTGATTTGCCCAGCACTTCCTAGAGACCAAGTGAACTTGGCAGATTGGGCATTGCAGCAACATAGGAAAGGAATGATTTATGACATCATCGATCCCCGAATTGTCGACACTATTAGTTCCGGTTCATTGAACAAGTTTGTTGAAGCTGCACAGAAATGTCTAGAAGATCATGGGGTGGATAGGCCTACCATGGGGGATGTGTTGTGGAACCTAGAATATGCTTTACAACTTCAAGAGACTAGTTCAAAGATTGATGATGTGAATGCAGATAGAACTGTGAATTTGATTAAGTTAGAGCAATTGAATGAGAGTGTTAAAAAGGGAGATCACTCTAGTACTCGAGTAAGTGTAGAGTCTGATTCGAATAATGGGGTTGATCCTGTGTTATTCTCTCAAATGACTCACTTTGAAGGAAGGTAACATCAGGTTCAAATTATTCTATTACTTGTCTTTGACATACAAGTATGTTTCTTCCTTATTGATTTAATGTAGATCCATATTCATAAAGATTCGACAAAGTTTAATGCGGGCTGTTGACCACCTAATGCAAACCTTCCTCTTTTATCCGGGTTTGGGACGAGCTATGCAAGTATGGGCAGAGTTCTTATTTATTTGATGTACTTATATATATATAATATGAATTAGATCTACCTAGAAATGTTTATACCTTTAGATATGACAAAATCATGTTCGTTATTCTTATGGGTTCAAATTGGATAGTTATGTAGGGATGAATCAAATAGTAGTGTAGATTTGTATATATGTATGTATATATATATGAATGTATGTATGAATATTGTACTTGGTATTCAATTTATAGATATTTTTATAGCATATGATTTCATTTTGAGTGATTAATTTTAGTTTAGTGACCAAATACCTATTGGAAAAAACTTAGTCCATTTCCTTATATCCATTACATCAAGTTCCACCAATTATATATTGTATTTACACTCTCTCTCTTCTATGATTGGTTATATAAAAGGTGGTCTTCTATATTCTCTCTCTACTGTGATTGGTTATTTAAACATTTTTTGTCACGCGTCATATTTATATTGGAGAACTTGATATAATGGACATAAGGAAATGAACCTAAGTTTTTTCCATACCTATTTTATTGGAAATAAAAAGTTTTGTTCTTTCTTATTACCAATTGACATTCATTAATATATTTGGAGTGTTGATTTTACGGATTCGAGTTCATATAAATTATACACGAACTTGTCATGTGTTAAGAGTTTAGTGGAACAAAATAAAGAAAAATATGCGTGCAGTTAAAAATTGATTGTTATTGAAAAATTAAATTATATTAAAATGTATTTTAAATCATATTATTCTCAATTTTTTTCACTCAACTTCAACATGTAATGCTTATTAAAAAAACTTGAACATGTAATGGGTTTATATAAGATTTGACAGACTTTTCATATATTTATTGCTGCAAACCAGTTCAGCATCAACAAGTGGGCAATATTGTGAATGCCATTTTGGGCCATGATTCAGCCCATATGTTTGGGCCTTTAAATGGACCCGATTTGTTATATCTTGATAAGTTGGTAGGAGTCCACTACGAATATGTTTTGAAGATTTAGGGCACAGTAGGTAGAAAGGGAATGGGTTTGATGTGTTTGGTAGTAAAAATTTGGAATGGAAATGGAATGGGAATGTATTAAAATTATCACTTTACTCCTTATATTAAAATAATAAAAAAAAGAATATTAGAATTGTGTCAAATCAAAGGATAAATAAACATTTTGTATTTTTTTTTAAAAAAAAACCTGTCAGAGAAAAAGAAAAAATTAAAGTAGGTGGGGCCCGCCTACTTTAACTTCTCCTTTCTCTCATCCAATCCGTGAAGCGAAGCCACCTTAGTCTCACCTTAACCCATAAAATAAATGAAAAATCAGTCTCATTAATTTAATATGAGCCCTAACAAAATGTAATAGAAAGCAAAATAATTTTATATTTAAATAGATAATATGAATTGCAGACAACATGCTAAAAATATAGTCAAAACAAGTGAATTAGCCAATTTATCATTAGAAAATTGGCAAATGTGGCCAAGGAAAGTACATATCAATATAAAAAAAAGATAAATACAAAATAAACAACAATAATCAAAGTCTTTACTCTTTTTTCACTAAGTGTGGTCAATTATATGGATCAAGCGACGCTAACGTGTTCTGTCTTTACTCATTTTTATAGTTAGGTTACTAATAGCTAAATCCATCATAATAGTTTCTCCTATTGTTTTCTTTCGTCTTCTCCTATCTCTAGTTATTAAGCTATCTTTCATCTAGCTAACTCTATGTACAGAGGCCTCTCAGCCTTCTTTGTACATGACTAAACTGCCTAAGACGTGTTTCAACTAATTCTTCTACAATAGCTGCTACCTCAACTTTATCGCTGATGCAATCATTCCTAATCCTATCCATCATAGTGTGACCACTTATCTAACACAACATTCTCATTTCTGCAACGTTGAATTTATGCTCATGCTGACTTTTTATCGCCCAACATTCGATACCATACAATAAATATAAAATTAATTAATATAATTTTTCTGTATCTCTCTTTAAAATTGATTAAAAATGTAAATCATATATAAGCACTTTTTACTCACAAAAACCCTGAAAAAGACTGGTGTTTTGGATTTGATGAGCTGATATAATCAATCGAGATTTGTCCTTACCAATTTAATCGGACATTGATTAAATATTTATGTATTTTTTCTTTCTTTTAAAAAATCTTCTTTCCTTTATAAAGTATGAAACACATGTACAAGAAACCACTCAAATGTATTTCAAAATGTCTAAAGCATTAGAAAAAGTTATGGATGTCCAAGGTGTAGTGTTGAAGGAGATATGGATACTTATTAAGACAAACCCACTTTTATACTCAATAAATTATTCCATTTCTTGAAAAAACATGGAATTATGCTATAATTTTTATTTTAGGTAAGATTATGACTTACGAGTATATATAGCATGGGTGAATTAGTGAATATGAAGTATGAACCCATTATAATTAAAGATAAAAAATGAGACCATTGATAGAAAATTAAGAATAATTCAACTAAAAGAAATTATAAAAAAAGTATAATTTATTTATTTTAATCAAAATATCCTTACTAACATTATTAAGGTTTTAAAATATATTAGAAAATAAATTTCAAAATTTATTATTTTGAATATTGTTTTTTTAGTTAAAAATCATAAATTTTTATTTTAAAATTTCAAAATTGGCATTCTTTTTATATTGGCCAAAAGAAAATTTAATTATATAAATAATAAATATAATAGTTTTTAGATATATATTTTAAAATAGGGGAGTATTATTTACCTTAAATGCATAGTAATAATTAAACGTTGAATTAAATAAATTTAATTTGGTTGAAAAAAATAAAATACATTAAACAATTTAAATTTATCCCCAAAAACCCCTAGGTTGATAAAAAAAAGAAAAGAAAAGAAAAGAATTTAGATTAATTAAAAATTGTATTTAAATTAAGTTAATACTCTTTATCCATTAAAAAAAAATGAACCGACACTGGTTTTCCAAAAATGCTTCCAACTTTTGTCTTTATTTCTTTCTTTTTGAAAGAACAAATTAAATAAAGAGATTTCCTTCCCAAATATTAAATGGTTGTTACGTTGTATTGGATCACCTAATAACAAATAAATTGTTTAGTTAGAGAGTCACCAAATATATGTTGACATCTCACCATAGAAACCAGATAACCAAAAACCCACAAAATTCTATGAGTAAATTACTCGTATGTCCTTAAAAGTACACATTGTCTCAATTTAATCCCTAGAGGATTAAAATCATCATTTCATTCTGCCTTCTAAAAATGAAAATCCAATCAATTTAGTCCCTTTGCTAACATTAGTAACTTACATTTAAAGAAATTGTGACCTCTTGGCAAGAAAAAAAAAACACAAAACAAAAATGATAACCTAACATTAATAATATTTTTTTTGTTTTCCAATGTATCTCCAGCCCGATAGGTCAAGAACTAATCTTCCGCGGATTTGAGCTCCATTTAAGGGTTTGTCGTTGGCCAATTGGTTGCTACATACACAAGGTGGAATTCGAACCGGCCCCCAATACTTGCTTAAGCGACCTAGTGAGCTAACCACTAAACTAACCAAACATGGTAACATTAATTATGTTTGAAACGATGGCTAACTAATATAGGAACTAAATTAATTGAGGCTACATCTTTAGAGGTTGAAAATGATACTTTTTTTAAGGACTAAATTAAAATTAAAAATATTCTTTAGGGACCAAAACAATAATTTATTCAATTTTACTTTACATAATTATTATTCTCTCTATAATGATCAGATCATCACAAATTAATATATAAGGGTCATCCCATATCTCATCCATTTTATTATTAGGCTAATAAGTAATAAACCCTCTAACTAACTAACATAGGTCAAACGACGTCACTTTACCAACTCTATCATACATTCATTTCAGCCTCATTATGCTAAAGTCATACCTCAAAAACCCACACCCACTTCATAATAGTCAAGTAGTTATATATCTTTCTTAAAATAATGCAATATATATATATATACACACACACATTAAAATATGTTTGATGCAATAAAAAATGATCACATTATACTTTTTCCTGATTAAGTTATATAGTCCATTTTTGTGTGTATAATTTGCCTTCAACCATTATCAATGTGTTATGCATGTGATTTGATGTTAAATTAAAGATTAAGGCTTGTAATAACCATATTTTGGGGGTCCCTTTAATCTAATAGTTGTTGATGGGAGTAGAAGGTAACCCCTATTTTAATATACATTTTAGAGTAAATTATTGTTTTGTTCCTTAAAAATATTAAATTTAGTTCCTAAATAATGTATGTAAATATTAAATTTAATCATTCAAAGATATATTGTGTTGCAATTGTATTATTGTTAGAAAAATAAAATAATAGAGTAAATTAATATTTTGGGCCTTAATTAAAGATACATTTTGTCTCAATTTAGTTTTTAGAAAATGAAAATATCAATTTAAGTCCCTAAAAGATAAAATTTTTCTCATTTTAATCCTTGTAAAAATTTCTGTCAGTTATGTTATGAGAATTTTCAAAGACTAAATTGAGACAAAAACTGTATCTTTCATGTATTAAAAATTTGATATTTTTATCATTCAAAGACTAAATTGAGACTAATTTTATCTTTCATAGATCAAAATGTCAATTTACTAAAAAACTATGAATTAGCACAGGGACAAAATTGTCAAATAATATATCTTTCAAGAATTAAATTTGATATTTTCACAATTTAAAGATTAAATTGAGACAAATAAAAAATATTTTAGGGACCGCAACAATAATTTACTCTAAATTTTATTTGTTTTGTATAACTAATTATTATTATCATTATTATTGTTGTTGCTATTTTTATTTTATATATCTTGCAAGCCAAGAATAATTGAGGTACATGTGAAAAGTATACCTAAACTAGTTTGTGCGTGTACCTTCCTTAAGGGGCATGCAACACAAATAATAAAAAAGATCATATTCTTATATTATAGAATATTGGATTTAAATCTATTTTTCTTCTTTGTGAAGATGTGTGATTTGCCTTTTAATTTTGCACTCATGTATTAGAATTATCTTTTTTATTTCTTTTTTCCTTTCCCCACAAAATGGGACTTAAATTTGAAGGAAAAGAGGGGGGCCAACAGTGAATTAAATATTTCTTTATTTCATCATGATTTTTAAAAGATAAGGCCAAATTACTCTTTTTGTCCTCAACGTTTGCACGAAGTTTAATATTGGTCATCAACGTTTCAAAAAGTTATTTTAGGTCCTCAACGTTTTTTTTGGGTCAAAACTGGTCCTCTAGCGTAACATCCGTCTGGTTTTGCCATTAAATGCTAACGTGGAAGGCTTATGTGGTACACCCTCTCTCCTACGTGTCATATTTAAGTGACATGGCACCATCTCTCACTCAAACTCATCAAAACGACGTTGTTTTGATTCATTTAAATGTTCTGTTTTGAATCAAAACGGTGTCGTTTTGCTGAGTCTGAGTGAGAGAGGGTGCCATGTCATTTAAATATGACACGTATGAGAGAGCATGTGGTAAAGCCTTCCACGTCAGCATTTAATGGCAAAACCAGATGGATGTTACGCTAGAGGACCAGTTTTGACCCAAAAAAACGTTAAGGACCTAAAATAACTTTTTGAAACGTTGAGGACCAATATTAAACTTCGTGCAACGTTGAGAAAAAAAAAATATAATTTGGCCTAAAATACATTACTTGGACTTTGGAAAAAAAATTGTAGCTAGCAATAATAATAAGCTACTAAATAATGTGTACTTCAAGCAATATTCTAAAAAGAAAATTAAATCTTTCATCAATAACACAATGACTAAATCTGATTTTTTGTTTTTCTACAAAAAGAAAAAGAAAAGACATTTTTACAGTTAAGAATATCTGATAATGTTCATGGGTATATTTATCCACTCAGATGTAGTTTTGTACTTTTATAAGTAAATTAATATTTGAGATTTTTTTGGAAATATAATTAGTGGTCTCTTTAAATTTTACCTGTTAAATATTTGAAATTCAGATAAGAAGAGATATTTTTTTAAAAGGAAAACTATCTTTCACCCTATAATTTTAGTATAATTTCAATTTTTGGTATTTAAACTTTAAGACATAATATTTTATTTTTCTAAACTATGAAAAGCATTTAAAACATTACAAACTAGTTAAAGTTAATATATATTATAATGGCTCATTCTAGGCTTATTCTCCTAAAATTATATTTTTTATAATATAAAAATAAAAAATGTGATTGGAAGATATGGAGAGAGAAAGTAAAAAAAAAAGATAATTAACACAAAAATCATGAGAGAAAAATAAAACAAATAATGAGTAGTTATTTATTTCTTTTAATTTTAAAATATAATAATTATTTTATATTTTTCAAAAAAATTTTAAATAACATGAAATTTTACTTCTCTATCAGTTCCCTCAATTTCTTCCCAGCACAATTTTCCAACCCAATTTAAAAGTCAATAAGTCTTCCTCAAATTCCTCAAATTCTAAATTTGAAAGACACTAATTTTAACTGATATGCAAAACTTTGACTGTTTATGATAATTAATAAAGTGAAGGCGTTTTAATCTCTACACAAAATTGTAATTAAATTATACAGTGTAATATACATATCTCAAAAAAATAAAAAAAATTAAAATTGTCTCCTCATAGACCCAAACTTAATGTATTTATTTATAAACTATAAATAAATTCATCATATATTAAAAATTTAATAAAAAAAATTATATGTTTGCAAGTAAAATTGACAATTGTAAAAAAAAATGATGTTAAACCATTTTTAAATTATATTATTTTTAATTTTTTCCACCCAACTATTATTCTATTAATATTAGACTATGAGACATTGCCTTTTAAAACTTTGTGCTACTAATATTAAATAGAGTACTAAACACTCCATTCTTATTAAGTAAAGTCTTAATTTCGAATTGTGTATAAAAACACTTCTATTAAAATATCATTTTTTTTATTATAGAACTTTCGCTAATTCAAATTAAATTAAATAGAATTAGCGGGCTTCCAAATACCAATAGTTTTAACAAAGAAAGAAATCTATAATACCATAATTCGAATTCAGTATTGTATAACACCGGACCGAACACGAGAGGGAAAGAGATAGGGCGGGTCCCACGTACAGGAGTCTCTTTCTCTCTTCGTCCGATCCGGTGCTGCGAGGAAGGCATGACTACCAACTAAATTATTGAAAATAAATATAGAAAAAAGGAAAAAAAGAGAGGTGTGGTTTGTTTGTTTGTACTGTATCCTCTTGAACCGACTAAGCTGGTGGTGGGGATTCCTATAACACAAAATACTTCCAAAACCTCTTTTGTGAAAACAAAGTCCAAACACCTTTTCCTCTGCTTTCTTCAATTCCTTAAAACCCCCTAACTCACACACACACACACACCAATCCCAAACAAAATCAAAACTCTAGTGTTTTTCTTTCTTTCTTTCTTCTTCCTTAGTCTCATCAAAATCCCAATGGAAGTTTCTTCAGCCAAGATTCTCCGAAGGTCAATCCACACTTTCCTTCAGAATTATGACTATTTCACCATAACCTCTGCTTTCTTGGCTTTCCCTTTCTCTCTTTCTCTTCTCCTCTCACAATCTTCTTCTTCTTCTTCTTCTTCTTCTTCCCTTCTTCCTATGATATACAATCGCTTAAGCATTCTCTTTGATGCTGCTGGATTCCCTTCTTCCTCTCACCTTTTTACCCTTTTCACCCTAAAAGCTTCTGAAACCATCACTTCCTCCATCCTCACCCTCCCCTTCTCCCTCTCCTTCTTCCTCATCGCTAAAGCTTCGATCTTTATAGCTCTCAAGAACAATCCCCACAACCCCACCTCACATTCCTCTTCTCTCCTTGCTTCGATCGTATCCCATTATAAACCGCTCCTCAAGACCTTCATCGCCAATTCATTCCTCATCGTCTCCGCGAATGCGACCTCCTATTGCCTTATTTTCTTCTTCTTCGGAGTCGTCAACGGGGTTGACGACTCCCACTCGAGTGGCGTCATCCGCGTTGACGACTTCTCCCCGAACTCGCTCTTCCTCGCCTCCGCGTGTGGCGCGGTTCTCTTCTCTGTCATCCTGGCGAATGCGCTTGTGATTTGTAACATGGCGATGGCTGTCTCCGGCATGGAGGGTCCCGCCGGCGGCGGGGGGTGGTTGGCGATTCTTAAAGCTTGTGTCTTTTTGAGGGGGAAGACGTCAATGGCTTTGTTCTTGGCTTTGCCCGTGAATTTGGGTCTCGCAGGAATCGAAGCGTTGTTTCAATTCCGGGTCGTGATGAGAGGTGGGAAGAAAACGGGGCCTTCCATGGCTATGGTGATGGAGGGGGTTCTTATTGCTTATTTGTACTCCATCTTTTTGGTTCTTGATACTATTGTGGCCTCTTTGTTCTACAAGAGTTGCAAGATGGGTTCTTGGATTGGTGATGGTGATGGTGATGAAGATGACGATGAAGAGAAATTGTTGTTGAGGATTGAGTTTGAAGGGTTCGAGAGGATTAAGGATTTGGAAACATTGGCATTGGATTATTGAAGTCGTCAATGGACGACGAGGATGTTGTGTTGTTCAAGAATATTCTAACTATTCTATAGAAGCAAATGGGATTGATTCTCTTAATTGTAAATGCAAATAAATAAATTATTGTAAATTAAGGCACTTTAGAATCTTATGTTGAATATTTATTCACGTGGGTGGGAAGGAAATGAAAATGGATCGGCTAATGTGCATTGTGGTTGAAATGCAGTCACAATGCACATCTCTATCATTTATTTTTTAGATGTATTTAATTTATTGACGTTAAGAAATTCGTTTTTGTTGAATGAATGGTAAAGATGTACATTGTGGCTGCACTGTAACCACAGTTCACTGTAGCTGATCCGGGTCCAGAAGGAAATATAGACGAGAAATTCATTTTTATTGAATGATAAATATTACACACAGTGCACTGTAGCTGATCGGGTTCGAAAGAAAATATAGATGGAGCAGCTTTTTCAAGACAAAAGATTTTTGAGAGAGGGGAATCTCTCAGCTATATATATGTGTAAGAGCAACAAAAGGCAGGCTAGAGATGTTTTATATAGTTCGCCATTCGTCTTCTTTTTCTTTTCTTTTCTTTCTATATTCTTATAATTTGTTTTCTTTGGATTTCATCACTCTTCTATTTTGTACATGGCCAAATCATTTACCATGTGAATAATACAAAATGCTTCTGTTCATTAGCTTTTATATTTGGGAGTTTCATAGGATCACTTGTACTTGCGCAACCTTTTTTTAATAATAATTAGAAATTTCGCATGTAGATATCTGCATGTGATACCAATAATGACTAGTAACTGCCATTATAATATAGAAAATAATAATAATATGCACAATTGTTGGATGTGGGTCTTGGAAATATTGATATAAGGGTATGTTCTTTAGCAAGAAATGTTAAGGGAGAAGCCAATGGAAATGGTGGGGTTCAGTTTTCACTTTTTCATTTTCATCAACTTAATAAAAAAGAAAAAAATACAAAATATCTATTATACTCCTCTGATTTGACACAATTATAACTTTTTTCTTTTTATTATTTTAATATAATGGGTAAAATGGTCATTTTAATACATTTCCTTTCCATTTCCATTACAAAACTTTTACTACTAAACACATCGGGCACGTTCTTTACGCAGAAATGGAAATAGAAACAGAAACGGAAACGGAATGCATTTCTTGTGTTTAGTAGTAAAAGTTTGGTAATGAAAATGGAAAGGGAATGTATTCAAATGATCATTTTACCCCTTATATTAAAATAATAAAAAGAAAAGAAGGTCATAATTGTGTCAAATCAGAGGGGTATAATAGGTATTTTGTATTTTGTATTTTTTTTAAAAGTTGATGGAAATGAAAAAGTGAAAAAGTAAGTGGGGCCCGGTGGGCCCCACCATTTCTATTTCTATTTCCATTGAGATTTCTTGTAAAAGAACATAACCATCAAATGCATTCCGTTTCCATTTCCATTTCCATTTTTATTTCTGCCTAATAAACGTGAATGAGTTTTCTTCTCAGTTTTTTAAAACTTGGGGCATGTTCTTTTGCAAGAATCCCCAATGGAAATAGTGGAGCCCACCGGGCCCCACTTACTTTTTCATTTCCATCAACTTTAAAAAAAAGAAAAAAAAAATACAAAATACCTATTATACTCCTCTGATTTGACATGATTTGACACAATTATAACCTTCTTTTCTTTTTATTATTTTAATATAAGGGGTAAAATAGTCATTTTAATACATTCCCTTTCCATTTCCATTACCAAACTTTTAGTACTAAACACAGGAAACGCATTCCGTTTCTGTTTCCGTTTCCGTTTCTGTTTCCATTTTCATTTCTGCGTAAAGAACGTACCCTTGCTTTTAACTATAAATTGTTGAGTTTTTACTTTATGTGATAGTGTAGAAGGGGAAAGGATTTGGTGTTATGTACCATTGAAAAATTGAGGAGAGAGATAGATAGAGGGTGGATCTCATGTCAAGTGGAGATTATATGTGAATTTTACTTTCGTGTCTATCTCTCTCTTTACTTTTCAGTGTTGCACAACATTAAAAATTAAAGTAATATTTTTCTTTCATAAATTCTAAATTAACCTTCTTTAAGCGTTTACATATATTAACAATTCTTTCATATGCTTTAAAAACATTTAAATTACTCTAAAAACCTCTAAAGGTTCCATAATTCCATAATTTAGAACTCTGTTTTAAGAGTTGACACGTTGCGAATGACACATTGTTCACACGTGATAAGAGGATACGCCTAGAAGTCTTCTGGGTTCTTCACGCCATGGTCAGAAACTGCGCCACCATCACCAAATCCAAGCCTCCTCCTCCTCCTCCTTCTTCTTCCTCCTCACATCCTTTTCCTCCCAAATCACTTCAACTATACTAGAGATGACATCTTTCTTCTACCTCATCGTTGCCGACGCAACATGTCATTCGTGACAAGAAGAATAAACGACGGCAATAGAGTTTTGAAATCATGAAATATAATTATAGAATCTTTAAAGGGTTTTAAAGTAATTTATGTAGATAGTTGAAGAATGTGGCCTCGTGTAACCCACATTCAGTACTCACCGTTATCTATTTATACGGTATTTTCAAAAAATAAAAGAGTAAGAGTACAATTGACCTAATCAAAGTTTGGAGGCATAATTGACATAAGCCTCAAAGTTTGTCAGGTATCAAAAGTACTTTTACGATTTTACCTCAATTTAATTTGTACAAGGTGGAAAGAGAAAAAAGATTAAAAAAAAAATCCAAATCATACTAAAAAGCATTGTTTTGAAAACCGGACCGGACCGGCCGGTTGGACCAGAAAACCGGTAAACCGGCTGCCAGTCCGGTCCGGAATAACCAATGAACCAGTCAGGTATAAAAACTGGTCAAGAACCGGTGGTTTAGACGGTTCGACCGGTTTTTCTTTTTTTTTTTTAATTTGTGTTGTTTATGATTTAATATTTATTGAAAATTTGTTGTGACTTGTAGTTGTAAGGATTGTTCTATTTCAGTATTTATTGTTTGGTTTGTGATAAGATTTGAGACTTAAATATGTTGATCCTAACTTATTTGAAGAGTTTAATATGATATTGTAGTCATTTGTAACTTGTTCTATTTCTTATCATGTTTAGATCGAGATGGAAACATATAATTATGAAGTATATAATTTTTTTATGATATATTTTAGTATATTTAATTAAAAATATATATTTTAAATGCCACCGGTTCGACCACGGTTCGACCATTGAACTGTGAACCAGTGCCTCGACCGGTTCAATGACCGATCCGGTTTTAAAAACATTGCTAAAAAGTAAAAACAGTTTAGAGGCATAGCAACGTAAAATTTGTAGAAGGTGCCGATTGAGAGAAGAATTTGAAGAAAATCCAAATCTCATTAAAGAGAAAAAATCGAAAAAAATCCAAATCTTGCTAAAGATAGTCTCCGGACATTGCGGTGCAGTATGGAAAAGAAAATTTGAATTAAAAAAAATTTAAAACCCAAATATCACTAAAGAGAGAAAGAATTTTTTTAAAAAAAAATCCAAAGCTCACAAAAAATAGTTTAGGAACTTTGTGTTTTAAATCTCAATAAAAAATTGGGAAATTCAAATCTAACTAAAGATAGTTTAGGGATATATCATATATGTCTTCAATTTTGTACAAGATGCAATATTAAAGAGAAAATATTTGGAAAAAAAATCCAAATCTCACTACTAAAGGAGTATATCTTATTGGTATGGTAGTACTGAATTTCAGTACATTCTTTCAATCAGTTGGTTCCTAAACCATTCAAGATGAGTCCTTATTAATGTGAATTTATATTAATATTAACAAATAACTCTATATGATTGGAAGGATGTACTAACTTCAATAGTACGGTATCATTGAACTTTGGCTAAAGGTCTATTTTGGTTTTGCATGAAGTTTAATGTTGGTCCTCAATGTTTCAAAAATTTAATGTTGGTCCTCAAAGTTTTTTTTTTTGGTCGATTTTGGTCCTCGAGCCTAACACCGTTAACTTTTTGCCGTTAAATGATGACGTGGCATGCTTATATGGCACACCCTCTCTCCTACATGTCATATTTTAATGACTTGGTATGTGACACATCACTGCCACATCACCCCATATTGCCACATCATCATCTTCTCTCCTTCATCATCATCTGGGGTGACGTAGTAGTGATGTGTCATGCCAAATCATCAAAATATGACACGTAGGAGAGATGGTGTGCCATATAAGCATGTCACGTCATCATTTAGCGGCAAAAAGTTAACAGTGTTACGCTCGAGGATCAAAATCGACCCCAAAAAAAATTTTGAGGACCAACATTAACTTCATGCAAACATTAAGGACCAAAATAATACTTTAGCCTTGAACTTTTATCCCTACTAAAAATAATTTAGGAGCACATGTCTTAAATTCTGTACAAGGTGACTATGAAAAAGTTAGAAAGAGGAAAACAAAAAGATAAAATATATTAAGAGAAAAAAAATACATGGCTCACTTATATGGTTCTTAAGAAATTGAAAACAAGTTAAATCTCACTAAATGAGAGAGAGATATTTTCTACTTACTACTTATGTCTTATAAATTATAATCGATAAATTTCTATGTGCATATATTATACCACATCATTTATAAGATTTATTAAATTTCCTTTATTTCAAATTAGAAGGTTTCCTTATTTATAGGTGGTTGGTTGGAGTTGTATGTATTTTATTTTTCTTAAGTAGTGTCTCGGGTTTGAATCTTGTGTTTAGAAAAATCTCTGCTGAGAGAGCTCTATTTCCGTTACGGGATCTCAGTTAGCTCGAACAGAATTACCTCTGATAGAAGGATACTTGTAGGAAACCAAAGAAAAATAGATCTACTTGATATATAAAATAAAATTATTTAAGGGTGTCAAATAGATTGTCATATTGGAGACTACGCTCTAAATTTTTCTTACTTATAGTAACCACATCTATAAATGAATTATACGTATCAACAATAAAATATATAAAATGGTGATGGAATAGAACTCTCCTGAGACCTGAATGATGAACAAGTTTACCAAAAATTTGACAAAATACCCATTTATGTGCAGAGTGTTAACCTCTGATTTATCAAACGACAATGAAATAGTTAGTGTTTAGAATGGAAGAACAGTGAAATATTAGAATCCATGAACAATCTTATAGAATGCACTTAAAATGGTCTCCAAGCAAAAACAAATTAATGATAGGTAAATGCATATTTTATGTTTTCAAATACTTTTTTTTTTAAATTAACCTAAATTCTAACCGAGGTTGTCAAACTCTAAATTTTAAGTAAAATCGTATAAGAAAATAAACTCTAAAATCGTATCGTAGAATCGTAAAAATTTTTAAATGTTATAAATAATATGTATATATATATAAAACATAAGTATCTAATTAATATACCAAACCTTTATTCAAATGTTATAAGAGAACCAATATTTTAGCTACAAAAATGTTTATGTTAACCTTTGAAGTAACTGGGTAACTGAGTATAATTTGCTTGGCCAAAAAAAAAGAGTATAATTTGAGATGTTAGGATTTTAAGAAGGAAAAAACTTAGGTCCATTTTCTTATGTCCATTACATCAAGTTCCACCAATCATATATTGTATTTAAACTCTCTCTCTTCTATAATTGGTTATATAAAAGGTGGTCTTCTATATTCTCTCTCTACTGTGATTGGTCATTTAAACACTTTTTGCCACGTGTCATATTTATATTGGAGAACTTGAAGTAATTGACATAAGGAAATGGACCTAAGTTTTTCCTTTTAAGAAATGGATAGGATTTTTTTTTAATTGGGCCAGATTGTGTAAATAAAGAATATATTGATTTTTAAAACAAAAAACAAATAAGCTTCTATGTTGGGCTGAGGTGAAATTGTAAAATTATTGTGGAATCGCGATTTTAATTGATTCCATCAATTCTAGTGCGATTTTATATAAGAACGATTTTGTATATGATTCAACTAGATTTTAGAATATAAAATGGTACTATTTTACAATTTAAATCGTAATTTTGACAATTATCATCGTCCATTACACCAACGGAATTTGCATAGGTGACAAACTAGCCAGAAATCCTGCTAACATAGCAAATAAATCATATTAGGAATTGAGGTGAAATTGACAAACAAAAATGGGCACGAATACCATTTTAATCCCCAAAGTTTAGTATTATTGTCAATTTTGTCTCCAAAAACTTCAGAATTGCTATTAATGTTATCCTAAATCCTAATATAAAGTGATCTATTTATCATGTTAGCAAGGATTCCAACTAGATTGTCACATACAAATTCCGTTAGGATTAGAGACAAAATTGACATCTAATAATGTTTATGAACGAAATTGAAAATTAAATCAATACAAGGTTTGAGAAAATAGAATGTGCTTTCATCTTAATAGTTACAAGATACAAACAATTGAAAGAGAACACCATTAACAATTGCAAATTTGTCCAGCATATGGTAAATTTCATAAACTGAATGGTACAAGAACTCCTTTACACTTCACAAGAACGTATTTCACAACATAAACCAAACAAGCATTTTTCTAACTCAGCCTGCTCTTCACTAAATTACAATTACAATACAAGAGACCTGGGTTCCTAATTTCTATTCTCAACCTGATAGCTATACATCATTTTCTCGATTGTATCCTACCAAAATCTCTATCAAAAGGGAGGAGAAGAACTAATTTCTATGTTACATGAGAAAGAATAGAATCCTAAGGAGGGTTAGAGCTTTGTACAAGGTTGCAGGGTACTAGAGTACTACTCTACTGTTAGAGGAGTTCAGTACTTTACAAACCAAAAAAGCAGCATCTGCTCTGGTAATGGGAAAAAATATACCAAATGATGGAAGCCAAAGCCAGACCTACCGCAAGGAAGACATGTTCAATACCACAAAATTCCTTCTTGAAATGATGCAGGAGGGACCGGAACCATCGTATCGTTTTTGCTGGATTCTCATGGCATCCCAAGCAACCAGAGTGAGCATCCATTGTGGCTGAATTTGGCCTTTCCAATGTATTCTGGCACAGGAGATCGATAGGCCAGAAGATTATGATTCAACAACATCCTGTCAACGAATCAGTGCCTAAGCCTGTTGTGTGATTCGATGGTCCGAAACTGGCAAGATCTTGCTTTTCAACCTCAATAGATCATCTTGCCACCTCAAGGGCAGACCTATGCTCTTTGAAGAGCATGATATGGGAGCAAAGGAGCAAACACCCCAATCTTCAACTATCTTGCATTCTTCTTTGTCAAATTAATGCCCTTAGCCTTCTCCATTTCGGCCTCTTTCTCGGCTTTCTTTTTCTCTAACTCTGCTTGTTTGCAATTTTCTTCATGTGCTTTCCGAAACAACCTTATAAAATTTAGGAGAGTTGCAGTAACTGTAATCATGAAACCAGAAACCCATAGAAGTCAGCTTGAGCATTTCAAATATAAAATGGAACAAATCACTAGTTTTACCAGACATAAAAACAAGGATGATGAAAACTTCATTCTCATTATCAACTTTCTTCCAATCTTTCACTACATTTACATAAGGATCCAAGGACATATTAACCTTAAACTTACCTTGCTCAAATGGACATCGGGCAGGATCCTCACCAAAATATAGTGCGAGTGCATCTGCATTTCTACCCTGTCCACAGACAAAATATGTGGTCAGTATATTTCTTTATATCACTGCATAATGTGCCAAAGGAGTGGTTAACAAATTACCGCTACAGAATATAAAGTCGTCACAGATGCCACCTCTGACTCAGCGCCAGAAACAAACTCTTTTGATGTCTAAGAAGAAAATCAAAATCAGTCAATTGCAGAAAATAAAACCAATCAGGAAACCATGTAAACTATATGTAGGTTGTCCAATGTAACTGTTCAACAGTATTTTTTTTTTTAAAAAAAAAGAGAGATTTTGATGGGGACAAGGATAGTATGTAATGTCCCTAAGGTAGTATGATCTACCTAGGTCCCACATCGGTTTGTATGGGATGCTTGATGGCATACTTAAGTAGTTCCTCAAGTCACTTGGGTTCCATAAGATTTTTTCATGGAAAATGGGTGGAATCCAGAAAGGAGAAACATTTCTTTTCTCATTATCTATATTGAATAACACAGAAATAACTGACACATTCTTGCAGAGGCATATTTCCACTAGAATGCGAGTGATGGTGGTAAAAAAAAAAAACATTTATAAAATGTGCTCAAAGTTTAGACAGACAAATATGCCTGTAAAATAAGGCTAAAAAACAAGCTTTTAAAACGTTTACATTGAACAAGATAAATTCGATCTTCAATTCATAGCCAACCATGTGTAAAACAGTAGAATGAATTAATTAAATCTCTTCAATATGCACCACAGCTAAAACATGGCAACACATAAGACAGCTTTTACAAGGTAAGTGATGCAGATGTTGAACTTTATTAATTTAATAAGAGTTTTGATTTCATTAATGTTTTAGTAAGGAATTAAAATTTCGTTTTATTTTAGATTGTTTTAGATAATGGCTGTTAATATTCAAGATAACTATATTTGTCTCAAGAGTTTTACTTGAGTTAGAATTTAAGTCATGGCACAATTTTGCAGCCTGCCTATAAATAGGACTGTTGGACTATTGTTTTATTCACCTCTTTCTAATTGATTAATATCTTTAGAATATTGAGTTGAGTTCAGAGAGTTCTCAAATCTGAGAGAATTTCACTGTTGGTTCTACACCACTAAATCCTAACAGTTGAGAAAGCAACGGTTTCCTTTTCTTCAAATCAAAGAGTAGGATTTTTCCAGCCTGAGCTTATTCTATGATCATGCTGCTCAATTCTAGACCTAAGGGTAACCCTAAAATTTGTCCCCCTCCTTTCCATTTCATTTTTACTATAAATCTACTATTTCTAGTTTTATATGGCTGCTTAAACCATTATCCTTCCATTGGATTGTGAAATCTTCAAAAAAAAAAAAGTAAATTATACTCCTCTCTCGAGGGAAAAAGATAAACTATAATTTCACTTTTTTAACCAAAATATCCTCCATGATAATCTTATTTTTTAATTAAAATTATAACTTAACAGAAAATATATTTTTAAAATTTTAACTTCAATATTATTTGGGTTAAAAATCATAAATTTAATTTATTTAAAATTTTAAAAACATGACTCTTTAAAATTGGTCACATACATATTTAATACTTGTTATATTACATAAATAATAAATATAAAGATCTTTTGATCAAAATAGGTGATACTGTAGCTAATCTTTTTCTCCCATGGGAGGGGAGTGAACTTACCCAAAATTAATATAATCCACCACATTTCAATACATAAGCTTATGCCCTTCCACAATATCAATCTTTTACCCTTTTGCATGAGAAATTAAACAACAACAATCAAATCCTCTTCCCACTAGGTGGGGTCGGCCATATGGATCAAGTGGCACTAAAGTGTTCCGTCTTTACTCATTTCTATGGTTAGGTTATTAATAGCTAAATCCATTCTAATAATTTCTCCTATTGTTTTCTTTGGTCTTTCCCTACCTCTAGTTATTGGGCTATCTTCCATCTAGTCAACGACCAACTTTACATACATGAGCTTCCTTCTTTGTGCATGACCAGTCAATCTAAGGCATGTTTCAACTTTCAACTAACTTTTCTATGATAGGTGCTACCCCAACTTTCTCTCTAATGCAACCATTCCTAATCCTATTCTTTCTAGTGTGACCACTCATCCAACGCAACATTCTCATTTCTACCAAGTTGAATTTATGATCATGTTGGCTTTTCCTCGCCCAATATTCAGTACCATACAATAAAGCAGGTCTTATAGTTGTGCGACAAAATTTTCCCTTGAGTTTAAGTGGTACTTTTCTATCACAAATAACATTTTAAGTCTTTCTCCATTTCATCCATCTTGCTTGGATCCTATGGTTTACATCCTCCTCTATTTCTCCATTATTTTTTATTATCGTTTCCAAACACTTAAAACTTGTAACTTCTTGTATGAAATGATCTCCAAGTTTCACCTCATCCCTAGAATCAGCTTCTCTGCCACTAAATTTACATTCCATATACTCTGTTTTGCTTCGACTTATATGAAGTCCTTTGCATGAGAAATTAAAAGAAAAAAAAAAAGACCCAATTTTGAGATCTCTAAAGCATTGTTGCTTAATTTCTATAACTCCCATGTTCTATATGGTCAAGTCATCAATGGGTATCAGGTGGATGTTGAGTGTCAATATTGCTTAAACAGGAAAGAGGTACTACTAGAACAAAAATTGTACCAGCTCAATTTTATAGGAACCAGAAAATCTACTTCTAAATAGTAAATACAATGAAGAAGCCCATAAGCAAAAATCTACTTGGGCCTTGGCTAATATGTAAATCTAAACGAGAATTAACGAGGCTTGACTACAAACATAAATTAACTAATGATGATAACAGTAATAAAATAATTCCACTGTCTACATTTATGATGCAGGGAACAGTATATAAATTCAGTTTAATTTTTTCTTTGAAAAGCATAACTTTCTTCGTCCTTTTACTTCTTTCCTAATATATGAAGAACCAAGGATTAACAAAAAAGGGCAAACACCTTACGAAAAACTTCAGATACAGGTCCATCATTTTCAGATGCAGCAAGCTCCTGCTTAACCTTTTCTAATCCCTTGATGATTGCCTGCATCTCTTCTGCTAATGACTTTAATTGTATCTGCAAGGTGAGTCACTAATCAATATACAGTGTAACCCATTATCTAAGACTGACAGTTAGCACCACAGCGATTATTTTGTGTGATGAAAAGGATAAAAAGAATTAAATCATCACCTTAGTAGCAGCTTCCAAGCTAACAAGGTCCAGGTGAAAATCAAGGAGTGCAGGTGACTTCTCAGCAAGGACCTAAAGCAGAAATAGGAAAAGAAACGATAAGCCACCAAATAGTATCTTCATCTATTGCAATATAGACTTATACCTTGCAAAGATAATGCATCAGTGTCATCTTATTGTTAGAAGCACGTGTGTCAGTGAGCTTTAAAAGACTATCCAACTTAAATCCAACTGCAGATCCTGCATAAAAAGACAATTTTTATATTATATGGGATATACTATAAAGGATTGGGTCTAAGAGAAACATAAAAGTTTGTCATTGATAAGCTAGATGTCAAACTAGAAAAAGTGAGCAGTAGTTCATTGCCATTAGTAAGAAATTACTAACCCCTTGCTGTTCCTTGATTCAATGTATTCCCCAAGTAAAGAATTTTCTTCATTATCTCCTTCAGTTTAACAGATTTTCGTACCTATAACCATGAAAAAGTGTACAAGGTCAACGAATATACAGAATAGACTAAATGTTAGCATCACAAGTAAATTACCTCTTCACAGGCAGAGTTCACTGTGTTTAAACTCTTCTTAAATTCAGTAATCTGCATAGAGGCAAGAATGAAGACCAAATCTAACAACATATATATTAAAAAAAAAAAAAAAACTTCAGACACAACCGAACCTGAGAACCAAATTGAATCTTAAAAGAAAATACTCTTAATTTTGATTCCACACGTGGCACTTTCATGAGCTCCAGAAAATACTGAAACAAATATAATAAAAAATATATAAGAATATGATTTTACATATATCATAAAGCCACTTGAAGTGTGATACATTTCCTCTATCTTGTACTTGATTTCGTTTTAACCATTTCACCTTCCTTTACAATCAAATTTAAGTTGTACTCATAGTTCTGAAACTCCTTTGAATTGATATTACTTGTTTTCAAAAAAAATCTGCACCATTCTTTTTAGGTTGCCCACTCCCTCATTTATTCACAATTCCTCTCACTTTTTTTCTAGCTGTAGAAAAAAATGCTGCACCAGATAATTTTATCTTCATTATTATATTATTTCTCCACTTCAATCAGAGTATGATTATTTTATCCTATCATTAATATGGTCTAGGAAATTATATTTTCAAGTTGAGCATAATCATGCTTCATGCAATTTCATGACACTGGTTCAATGTGCTCAAACTTTTCTATTAACAATAAGTAAACGCAATAGAATGATTAAAAGAAATCATTTGCAGACCTGTTCACACTTTCCCAAATTCTCCTTGTCACCTGCGTACCCCTGATTATAACCAAAAGGAATAGAAATTAAAAAACTAAACAAATCAGAGTAAATGGGAAAAACCAATGGTAAAAGAAGATGCCAAAAACGAGAACCCTTAATTTTCTAACAAGATGTAAGAAGGAGTTATAATTTTATTAAGCTTCACCTTCAAAAGTTCCATCTCCTCTTTGGTAGGACAAAATTTAATGAGATTTTCAACCTGATCAACATCTAATACTGACTCATCCATAGCTAGCACTGCAGCCTGAGAGTTATACATTTCGATACATTAGAAAAACTTATAAGTGATAATATAAGAGGTTTAATTATTCTTTTTGATACTAGAAGAGGATCAAACTTGTGACTCTTTACTCAAATCTCCACCCAACCAACCACCTGAGCTAGCCTCATGTGGCGACTTAAGGAGTATAATAGTATATTTGTCATAATGCTTCTTGTAAAGTAATGTTACTATTCACTGTAAAGCCAGCTTGCAGAAATGTACTTAGAAAATTATAGTACAGAAATTTCAAGGTATCAACTTACCATCATATCAGAAAGGGGCATCTTAACCTTTGTGAGCATAATTTCAGTATTATTGGCCCTCCTCAGGTCAATCTACAATTTTAGAGAGAAAAAAAGGGTATTGCTCATACATTAGAGTACTGATAAGTAAACCCAAAATCAATGGGAACTTTGAATAAGCATTGGTTTTAAGCCTTAACAAATAATAAGCAATAACATTAAATTAAATTTGCAGTAACAGAATTATAATTTCCAGGAAAAGAAAAGTCTGTGAAAGGATAACAGAACAAAATATTTTATTCTGAGAAATGTAACCATTGTAGTCCTCCATTTTAATTTGCTCACATCAAGATATGCTAGTTATTATCCTTGGCATTATAAAATTAAGGAAAGCTAAACATTTGTTTCCTCCACAAATGAAGACAAGTGCATAATAAAATATTCACATGAGTTGGGTCATAATAAAGCTGGCTTCTTTTATGTACACTGAAACAGCAGTATCTCATACCAATTATGATATAAATGAAGCCTGAAATGTTAAAGACCTTCTTTATGAAGCAAAACAACAAATATTGGTGATTTACACTTCTGGAAGGCAAGACTGAGAATCATCAAATCACCCTTCAAACACATGTCTTATTTCAAAATATCAAATTTCAAGAACATTAGTATAAAAGAATACCAAGTGGACTTTGTCAGGTTTGGACCCAGTAGATTTGCGTCGGTCTCCAGATTTACCACCTGAACCAGAAGGTTTTGGAACATTGGCAGAAAAAAGGCTCTCTAGCTCTGAAACGTCAAATTCTGGTGCACTAACAGACAGAGCATAAATCCAGTCAACACAAAAAGGGAAGGATGTAAAACAGTAAAGGCAGATGTATAATTCTACAAAATCAAAATAACTCAGGGAAACAAAGTAAAAGTAAAGATGTCATACATTGGAGATTCTCCATATCTTTGTAATTCCTCCCATAAACTTCCTTGCAATGCCCTTGTCACCTTACTCCAATGCAGAGGCTTTAAGGAGGATCGTCGGGGTGCTGCTACACCAGACCCAATAGGACGTGAAAGTCCACGCCCTCTCCCTCTCGGATCAGAATTTGAACCTTTGGAGCCTAAGGGTGGAGGTGGTGGAGGTGCACCACCTGGAAGTCTAGGAGGAGGAGGAGCAGGAGCACCAGGAGCACGTGCTCCAGGAGGAGGAGGAGGTGGTGGGCCTCGACCACCAGGAGGTGGTGGAGGAGGTGGAGCTCTTGTCATTGGAGGTGGAGGTGGCGGAGGGGCTACTTGTGATGGGGGAGGGGGTGGTGGTGGAGGTGCTCCACGTAATGGAGGCGGTGGTGGCGGTGGAGGCGCTCCATGTAATCGAGGAGGTGGTGGTGGCGGCGGAGGTGCTCCATTTAATGGAGGGGGTGGTGGCGGTGGAGGCACTCTACTTGATGGAGGAGGAGGTGGAGGTGGTGGAGCTCTACTAAAAGGAGGTGGTGGTGGAGGTGGTGGAGCTCTACTAAAAGAAGGAGGTGGTGGGGGTGGCGGAGCTCTACTTAGAGAAGGCGGGGGTGGGGGTGGAGGAGCTCTACTTAAAGGAGGCGGAGGTGGGGGTGGAGGAGCTCTACTTGAAGAAGGTGGAGGTGGAGGTGGAGGTGGGGGTGGAGGTGGAGGTGGGGCTGGGGGTGGAGGAGCTCTACTTAAAGGAGGAGGAGGTGGGGGTGGAGGAGCTCTACTTGAATGAGGTGGAGGTGGAGGTGGAGGCGGAGGTGGGGATGGGGATGGAGGACCTCTACTCAAATGAAATGAGGGTAGGGTAATTGGAGCTCCACTCAATGGAGGTGGAGGCGGAGGCGGAGGCGGAGGCGGTGGCGGTGGAGCTCTACTTATAGGAGGTGGGGGTGGGGGTGGGGGTGGGGGCGGTTGCGGAGGTGGTGGAGCCCAAGTATAAGTAGTGGGAGGGGAAGACGAAACTTCATACCTGGGATGAAATGATGGTAGTGGTGGTGGTGGTGGTGGTGGAGGAGGTGGTGGAGGAGGAAGAGGGGGAGGGGCAACTACACCAGGCACACTAAAATCTTTTGATGTAATTGCTCTATTGGTAAGTAGAGGAGGCGGAGGAGGAGGAGGAGGAGGAGGTGAAGAAATTGTAAGTTGTAATGTTGATGCTAAACCCAAAGAGGCAGAAGGTGTTAATATTGTAGATGGAGGGGAATATGTTACATCTTCTTGTAAGGGTTCAAAAGCATGTGACAAAGAGTTTCTAGCATGAAAAGGAGGTGGAGGTGGAGGAGGTGGTGGCGGCGGCGGTGGTGGTGGTGGTGGAGATTGAGGTGTGGGAAGTTGGGATACAGGTTGTAACACTTGCTCTGAGCTTAGTTGTGATGCTTGACATACTGGTTGAAGAAATGTCTCTTCAACTGACGGTAAGCAATTTGCTTCCATTTCTGCTATGGAGTCTAAAGATTTTGAAGTGTCCAGCTTGCGACCTTTCAGTTCATTTGTCTTGTCAGTAGAAGCAAGTGTTCCAGAGACAACAGGAATAGAGGTAGACCTTGATTTGGCATCTATAGTTTTTTCCTTTGAAGAGTTAGCATTGGCTAGAGCAGCTGGTGCACTATTATACCTTGATGGTGGATAGTAGACATGCATTGAATTTGTATAAGAACCTTTGTTAGTTGGAATCCACCTAGTTACTGCATTTGGCTTTGCTTGCTTTAATTGACCACCTTGTGATTCAAGCTGCTTAGTCTTTTGCTTTGCTGCAAATGTATCTCCTATTGGCTTGTTTGAAGAAAGTTGTTTTTTTGCCGCGGCTGGAAGCAGTTTATCAGATTTTTGTCTGGAAATATCAGGCTTCTGCAGGCCTTCCTTGGAATCTAATTTCTTCTCTGTTGCATTGCCAACTTCATCATATTTGTTTTCCATATCTGCCAATTGATCATAAACATCTGCATTGGCGTCCTTTGTTTCCACACTTTTAATCATATCTGTAGTGACTATGATAGAAGTAGACTTAATTTCTCCATCATCCACAGCGATATCTTTCACTGCATGAAAATCAGAATCCACCCTCTCATCGAGCTTGTACTTCACATCGTCGACGGCAATGTCTTTCACTGCATTAATACTAGAATCCATTCTTCTGTCCTGTTTGTGAGCTCGATCATCTGATGTACATTCCTGAAAAGTGCGAGGATCCAAATCCTCTTTCCATACTTCTTTATGATTTTGATCATCTACTACATTTTCATGAACCAGAAGAGAATCATACTCCACCTTACCTTCCTGTGCATCAACTACATTGCTGAAAATCTCTTCGACCTCATAGAATTCCTCAGGCGAAGCAGTTCCAGTCTCATTTGCATCTTCATTCACCCTGACCGTTGTTAGATTAGGTATAACAGCATCAGCATCCAAAAAAAGCACCTGATACAGATATGAGTGTGCGTTCAACTCCTGCTTCAGAGAATGGCTTTCATAGATGAATAACTATAGCTTACCTCTGCTTTAAAATCCTTGGGGAATTGATCCTTGGCATCCCACAAAATATCAACATCATCACGGTTGAGAATCAATATATTAGACCGCACAAATGCTGTGTGAAACATAACTCTAAACAGCATTTCCTCTCGAACAAAGTCTTCATCCACATGAATGCACTCTAGAACCACATCCCCTTGAACACGACAATGGATATCAATTTTCACCAGCGTACACTCTGCCTGCAGTTAAATTTTCATAAGAAGATATTTTATCTGGTTAAACCAAGAATCAGTATATATAAATAGTTTAAATTATACATCACCTGTTGGTAGAGACGAACATTTTTTTTGTTGTTTGAAGTTGAAAAAAGAAGCTTAGAACTTCTATTAACAAGTTTTGAAGGGTCCTGACCAAAAACACGTACAATAGGCCTGCAACCTTTTCCGCCATCAAATGATGGAAGGACTCTAAGAATCAGACAATCCAAATATAAGGGTGTGTCTGATGGAGGCCACTCAGAACCCAAATTTCTCCTGGAAATGTACTGAAGATATCTCAACTGAGAAGGCTGTGGGTTCAAAGGAGAAAGAAGGTGGAGAAGTTCTCTAGGAGCTTGCTTGTAGACCATTTCAAGGGTTTTCTGCTCCCCATTGTACTGTTTCCTGTACAATAGAAGGCCTGCTAGCATAAATGCAAGCACAGGCCAACCTCCTCTTTCACAATGCATCAAAAGAACATTTTGTTGCCCCTCCAAAGACAACCAGCTTTCACTTGATCGAAGGAAGTGATGGATCATTTCCAAAGGCAGAAGTGGACAACCCTCATATTGACGAGGGTATTCCATAACTGTCATGTCATATTGAGACAATATGTCTGAAACTTGACTACGCTTCTCCCCTTCTCTGAAGTTAAACACCATGAAAGAAGCATCAGGAAAGTGATCCTGTAGCTGAGCTACAATCCCCCCCATGTAAACTTTGTACTCATCTTCTTCCAAAATATCCGTGGAGAAGCAGCAGTCAAAAACTGCAAATACAGAGATGAAACAGTCAAATATTTAGTCAATACAGGCTCAAAGAACTACTAAGCATAACAGTGTCAATATCTGTGTGGGCTATTTAATAAGTAAGAACAATCAAAGGGGCAATTTAAACCTGCCACTTACCGTAGTTACTAATTTACTACCATGAAACAAAAGCATTCTTGGTAAGGCATAAAAACAAAGTCTTAAAGGACAATGTAAAAAGTATTTCCCAGTTCTTCAATTAGCAATCCTCCAATTATGAATTAGCATTCTCTGACTGAAATACCGCTTTCTATTTCTCTATTGAAACTCTCATAAATATTTCAGCCCTCGGTACTCCATTTTAGACTTGGTCCTTTCAACAACCCAGCCACTCTAAATATCTCTTAACAGGGTAAAAAGGAAGGTTCCAAAATCCCTTTTTTCTTTTTTAACATCACTTTCTATCTGGAAAACATTATAAGAACATCAACTAACTTGATGCAATGCAATTTATAACAGACCAGAAATAAACTGAAATGTCCAACTACTTGTTCAATTCCTCAACTTTCACAATGACTTCGATAGCTCAGCCCCTCTTTTTCGCTAAACATCATACACTGCATCCCGTACATTAAAAGAAAAAAGTGGAAACCAAAAGAGGGTTTCCCTCAGCTAAAGCTCATAGAAAGCGAGGGGAAATGAATGTAAACTCTTATTCTAACCAGACTTTGAGCATTACGAGATAAAGAAAGAAGAGGAGGAGTTGAAGAAATTCATAATTTATCACGTTACTAAACGCATTATCCCAAAATATGATACAGAGACTTTAGTAATTGAACCCTAAACCTCAATTGCATCCTCTGAGCTACAAATTTAGCAGCCCCGTACTAGGCCAAACGTTTCCAATTTTAAAATCACTCTCGCGTATTGAGCTCATTAAGCACAAAACAAAAACAAAATTCAAAACAGACGCCGAAATAGACAACGACGCATACATACATACCATAGACTCTCTCGGAGATCTCCAGAAGCCGATCCGGCGGCTTCCGGTAAAAGAACCTTCTGAACAGCGCCATCTGATGGCGCTGTTTCTTCCCCGATCGGATCCAAACCGCTAATTCGGTTGACCGGCAGCCAGATCAAAGACCAAATTCAGCGCAGAGACGAAAATCACAGAGCAGATCTTGCAACCACCGAATTCGATCAAAGCGCAGCACAATCCAATTGAGCCCGCCGGAAGCCGTCAACTCAAAGAGACGCAACGAACTAACTAACTAACTAACTAGCTGGTGATCCCAAGGGAAAGAAAGTTGAGTTGAGCAGTCCAGAGATGGAAAGGAGGCGGATACAACAATAGTAAAAGCAAGATCAAAAAAGAAGAGAAGTAGATTCGTGAAGGAATGAAGTGAAGTAGAATGTAGGAGAGAGTTTGGGATCAAAAAGAAATAGAATGGTTATGGCATGAAGATGGATAGATAGATAGAGAGAGAGAGATGGATAGATAGATAGATAGAAAGAGAAAGAGAAAGAAAGAAGCGTAGTGGACTGAAAAGGAGAAATACGCTTTAGAAGTTTAGACCTGTCTCCCTCTCTTTCTCTCTCTGTGTGGCAATGTCTTTTCTTCTCTTTTCTCTCTCTCTCTCTCTCTCTTCTCTCTGCAACGACAAAACATTTTTGGGCAGGCGAAGGGAGGTGGGGTTGAAGACACAAAATCTACGTGGGTTGCCACGTCGCATACACTCTTCACGTTTTCATACATGAATTAGTCCATAATATTCAATTTTCCTCTCTTTTTCTTATTTTTCTTTTATCTTCCTTCTATTCTCAATTTGAATTGTTCGGAGAAAATGTTATAACGAAGACATTAAAAGTGAGTGAGTTATCTGGTACAAATATAATCATTGATGTGATTCAATTGTATTGCATGATGCAGCAAAATAACAAGTGTCACAATCCTATTAACTAAAATTGCATTACAGGATAGACTCACCCGACATAAAACTTAATTTTTTTTTGATGATTTAAATTGTGTAATTCATGCTTAACCATTTTTTTACCGGAGAGAGTGAGAAGAAAGGTGTTTGGATAAAACAAGACAAGTGTATATATCATGGCATCCTAATGTTGCGGTTAAAAAGTAAAAAATTTAGGATGGGCATGATAGATTTGTATCTCTATTTTTTAGGATAAAGGTTTAGGAAATTGGATTATTTGAGTGTATTGAGTCTTTACTTCTTTGCATGTACATGTCATATTTTGTTACATGCTTTGTTACTTACACGTGTTAATTTTGAAAATTGACACGTATCTTTTTTTAATTAATTAACCTTAACAAAAACATATAAGTATCAGCATATAAGTTTTTCCTTGTTAAAATGTAATATAGAATAATATTCTGAAGTAATAAATTAAATAATAGAAAATTTTCTATTTTTTCACTCTTTTTTTAATTACTTATTATTTTTGTTAATTACTCATGCATTATCTCTACTAGAGGCTTCGCATGCATCAAGGTACATGCAATCATTTTTTTATAGTTTTTGAAATTTAATATGAAGATATTATTATTATATTTTAAAATGATAAATAATTTAATAACTGCTTATATTTTTAATTCCCCTTTCACCACTATTATTAACTACCTTACCCATGATCTCTTTCTCTCTCAGATATCATAAAACTAGAGGCTTCACAATCATGTACGTGCATGTCAAACTTTTTTTAATTTATAAAATATAAAATAAATTATTATTATTATTATTAATCATAAAATAATAAATTAAAGATTAAAAAGTTATTTTCTTTGATAATTACTACAATTATTATTTTTTTAAAAACAAAATTACCACTACCACAATTCTCCTATTTTCTCTCACTCATGATCTTCTCACATCATGTTTTTATTTTCTTTTTTAATTAACTAATTGACTATTTTAGAAGACAGTTGACGGAAAGACCCCACAACCATATTAATATAGATAATGTTTTATTTCACATCTTTTAATTATAAAATATAGCTATTTTGTGAGTCCAATAACCAAAAGACCCAACAGCCTTATATTTTTTTTTTCTCTCTCATCTCTCTTCACATTTTCTTCACATGACATATTTTATTTTATTTTTTATATTACAAAGTATATGAAATTTTTTTTTGGCCAATTATAAAGTATACTAATTTGAGAGACCACTTATCATAAGAATAGGAAAGACATTATAATATAGATTAATAAGGATCCGCACAAATAAAAACCCCACTTAAATAGATTAGGATCTTAATTTTTATTAATGCTGACAAATTACATGAAACAAATGGAGGGAATATTTAATTTTCAATAATCTTGTAGTATTGAACTATTATTCTTATTTTTATACCAACAATTATCATCTTAGGGGAGTATTATATTTTCATTAGTATCTCTAATAATTTAATACCATCTATCAATATTACAGGACTCATACTAATAGAGACTTATTCTAAATAAATTAGGAACCTAATTATTATTAATATTACCAAATGACAAATAATGAATAGAAGGAATATCAATTTTTTAGCATTTTCATAATATTGAACTTTCTCTCCCCAATGAATCAATATTTGAATTAAAGAGGTAAACTTATTAAACAGGTAAATGTTGGATTTAGCATAAAAAAAGTAATTTTTATAAATGATAAATTATGTTTTGAATTTTTTTAAAAAAATATTCATGTACGTTTAGTACTTAATAATATTTCAAATAAGATTTCTTCATGTTAAAAAAGTAATTGGTATATGTATGTCATCTTAATCCTATTATTCTATATAGGCAAGATCTTGATTTATTGAATGCATATATGATAGTGTTTGATATGTTTGTATAAGATAATAAAATGATCTTTGAGACAATTCATTAATATCACTTTCCAAATAAAAGAATATTATGCGATAATAATCAAAATATTTTGTCATATTACATGCATGTGAGAGTTGAGTTAAATAAAATTTTCATAGTTATCAAATTTTACTCTTATTTGTTTAGTAATTAACTCCACAACAAAATGTACTTTTTATAATGGAATAATTATGTAAAATATATATAGTACTTAAATTATTAAAACAAATATATATTGTATATTTTTTATGTGAATAAGAGGGAATAAAATATAGATGACCTTTCAATTTTGTATTAACTTTCTTGAATATTAGTAAATATATATAATATATTTTTTTTATATTTAAAATGACTTTTAAAAAATTAAAACATTGATTATTATGTACAATCAAATATTCACATTTTATTCAGACCAAAAAAAAAATATTCACATTTTTAACCAAATATTCATATATCAAGTAGAAATATCATAAGTATTATAGTATAACATATAAGCATAAATCATTATATCAATGATGAAGTGGCTGTCACATATATTTTTTCAATACAAATCAACATATATTTTTTAAAAATTCAGATTATTAAAAAAAATTAAAAAAAAAAGCAATGGACTTGCACTACTAACATTCATATAATTTTTGCACACATCTTAATGACCCCCAATTGATGTAGGGTGGTATCAATCTAAAAAAAAATTTTATTGTATAATTTATCATACATCATGGTATATTCTTTCACTCTAGTCTTCCTGCTCAAAGCCAAAAAAGAAAAATAGAAAAAACAACTCCCAATAAAAAGAAAAAGAAAAAGAAGTGGATGATGCAAAATACATTTCTTTAATGTGTGAGGTTGAACAAAGAGTACATTTTTAATACCAAATTATTAATTTATTCTTTAATTTTATACCAATGTACAACTCATGGATTGAATTGCAAAACTTTATTGTAGATAACCAAAATGAATAAAAGGTGATCTTTTAATCTCTAATTTCATAAACTTATGGATTGAATTAGGCAGAAAAGTTGGAGAGAAAGGGATCCATACTTCAACGTGCATATCTTTTTTTTTAAAAATATAGATTAAAAAATAATTATTATATTTTAAAATTATATATGATTGTATAGATATGTATGAGATATTTTTTAATACATTTATTTAAATATTCATATGTAATTAATTATTTTTTATTTTAGTAAAAAGTGAGACATATTTTTTTGCCCAAAAGAAATTTTGTAGAGATATATAATTACTACCCTCTGGTTATAAAAATTGATGACAAATTCTTCAATTATAACCCCCTTGTAAATTTCCTTCTAAACTATGTCATTAAATAATTATGCCCACTTTAGATTTAGCATGTGGACAATTAACTTGAAAGTGTACTAATTGACTTAAATGTAAGTACATGAAAGTGCAAAATAAATATTTTCGAATTTCTATAATTCAAATAAATGTTGTAAATATTGATACTTAAAGGGAATATTCGTATTTTTCTTAACATCACACAACGAACATCAAATTTATTCCAATTATTTATTTATCTAAATGTTACTAAAAGAAAATTAAACTTAATGGAATTTGATATAAATGCATGCGATATGTGCTACATAAGCTGGCCTCCCCTTATATACAATGCTGTAAGAACCGAAGCGGACAAAGACTCGGACAAGTGTTCGGTTCATGGTTTGATCGGTTTAACCGGTTGAACCGTCGGTCGAACCGGATGACGCAATAAATAATAAATATTCTTAATATATAAAATGACATCACTCAATTTTAGGTTTTAATATACATAATTTTGAAGTTTTAAATTACATGACTTCTCAAAGTTTTAATTTTTAAGACTTGTCAAGCTTTGAAAGAACTTAATCAAACCAAATATGAAATTATTGATAATCATGACTTTTAAATTTTAATTTTCAAGACTTTTCTAATTTTAATTTTTAAAATTTCTCTAATTTCTTTTTTTTATGTTATTTTTCCTTTTTATTTTTTTATTTTTTTATTTTTTATTTTTTTATTTTTAAAAAATAAATAAAATTGGATCAGTTGGACCACCGGTTGACCGGTCCAACTCCGGTTAAATTCGGTCCAAACCGGTCTAACTGGAAAAATGGTTTTTTGGTCCAACCGACTCGCCTTTGTATTCGGTTGGCGATTGAACCGGTTAGACCCTCCGGTCCGGTCCGGTTCTTACAACATTGCTTACATATACAATCATAAATTTTTAAACATGTTTAGTACAAAGTGGCAAATTAAATTAAAGAACTAGCTAGAATGAATTAAATTTTATTTATAATTTATTAAAATTATCATTATATATCATTCTTGGTGATTTAAGTATTAGAGCCAAATAAATTAATCCTTCAAGATTTGGTAAAATTACCCTTACTATCCCTCTAATTTAAAAAATTATACTAAGTGCCCCTAAAATACAAATTAAATGAACTAATTAAATTTATATATATATATATATATATATATGTAAGGTTCTTTGTATATTAAGTATTATATAACTTTAAGGTTTTTTAATACATATAAGTTATATGAAAAAAAAATTTGTATAAAGACAGAAAATAAATTAGAAAGGATAAATGTGACTTTGCAAAGTAGAGGGATGATTAGTATAACATAGCCAATTTTAAATAAAATAATAATAATAATTTAATCTAATTATTAAAAGCAAGCATGGGTAGGTGAGGTATCAAATATACTCTCATTGCTTCTTTCAATTTTCATTACTCTTAATTCCTACCACTTTTAGAGACACATTTGAGGCAGCTAGACGGCCACATTGATGTTATTTGTTCAATAACAACGATGGCATTAAACTCTCACAAAAAGAAAAAATAATAAAAAAAAATTGACATTAATTGTTAGGCTATTGGTTTTTGACTTTGAGGCTATGAAATTAATTTCATTAGTTTATGCAATGTATGGCTAGCTTTTATTGTATGAGAAAGGATATATTTTAAGGATAAAGTATCATTGTCGTCCCCGAACTTTACAACAATGTTTATTTCTGTTCCTAAACTTTTATTTTGTTCATTCCTACCCCTAAACTTTCAATTTTGTTCATGCCTACCTCTATGAGAGAGGTATACCACATGATCAGCATGGCAAAAAATTATTAATATTCATTCAAAGTTAACTTACAACACTAATTAGAGAGAAAGGGACAAAATTGAAAGAAAAAGTGTCAAACTATGGAGAAAGCTGATTTTAGCCTTAAAAAAATGTTAAAATCAATATAATATTAGACGTGCCAAGATCTTCTCATTTGAAAATATTACATGATATAATGCATAAATGCATAAGTTTATTAAATTAAAGAATAAAGTTTAGTTGTATTTATAACAATTGAAATTTGAAACTATTACATAATATTGACATTTTAGTTTATTTTTTAAACCAACTTTTAAAATGATGTTATTGATAAAATTTTCTTTGACATTTTTTTATGAGACCAATACAAAATATTACATAATATTTGGATTTAACAAATGGTCAATGATCCAGAGAAAAATTTTCGTTTCACCATGAGCGAGGGTTCGAATCTTTTTGAAGTCATCCAAAATCTTGCTTTGATGGACATCTCTCTCCGGGGAGATCCCCTAGCACCAAAGGACTAGTTATTGAGTAGCTGCGATTGAGAAAAACTGCTTGCAATTTAGGCCTGTGCAGTAATCCTTTGGGTTGGACCTCTCTGTCTTCTCAACATGTCACTGACGTCCTGCCCGATAATATTTAAGAGTGCTTTCCTTTTACTACCATTTCTTGCTAAACAAACAAAATCATAAGATACTACTAAATTAACAATATGATGTGATATAGCAATTTCAGAGGATATAAATTCTTGTTGAAGGCATAATAACTTAATAAGTGTTAGATGAGAAGTACACGGTGAGGAAAATTAAAATATTTTTTTATATTCAATTATTTTTATTTGCATAGTAATAGTTATCAAACCAAATCCAATAAAGCAATTACAATAAAATAATTCATTCCATAAAAAAGATACTTTAGATTTCATGTATTAATTCATATATTAAAATCTAACAATAAAAGCTGAAGTTCTTAACTTCCTTCATTTTCTTACTTTTTCTTGCCTAGCCATTATTGTCAATTTATAATTAATATACATTTTTAATGATTGACTATATATAAACTTCCTAAAATTAAAAGTTGCATTAAAATTTTTAATGATTAAATTTCTTAGCATAAACAATAATGATAGTTTATGATTGAATTGATTTTAATTTTTTTTAAATAATCTTAATGTGAATTTTATTTTTCAAGAAAACTAACTATTCGATCTGATCTAAATTAATTATCAATAAGACTGATTTAATTGGCTAAGTTAATTAAACCAATAAGTTAATATATTGTTCTTTAATTTCCTCGTAAAAATATCACCAGAATAAATAGAAGAGCCAATGTACTTTTTTTTTTTTTTTACTTTTTATTTTATTCATTTATGACCGAGATAGAAATAAATTAACTATTAATTCATTTAAAGTGAATATTCTTTTATTATCATATTTTTTAGGATAAAAAATTATACATCTCTCTCTTATTTTACAAAACCTGAAATTCTAACTTAGAAAGAGGAGATTTAATTATATTTTAGCTAAAAGTTTTAAAATACAATTGAGCATAAATAAACAAAATTGAGAGGAACCTTATAAGCTCATGAAAAATACTTTTGCTAAAAATGTGAAATGTGAAAATGTGGTATATGTGGGGGGGCAATCCCCAAAAGTCTAGAACCATTTTCATTTGGGTTACTTCATTAGGCCTTCTTCTTTTTTTCTTTTTTTTTTCCTGATTTGGATTCTTACGTACCACTTTATTTGATTGGTATACAATAAATTAATATTAAAATGATATTTATTCTTTTAAAATCTTTTAAATAACAAAATATATTAATAAAATACGAATTAATATATTTTGTTATTTAATTTTACTCACTTTTATTCCATTCACATCATATTAACATGACATTCCTATTCTTTCCAATATTCATATTCTCATTCTCATTTCCATTCCCTTTTCCTTCCAATATTATACTAAACAAACAAACCCTTAAATGTCATGTTTGGTTTGGAGAAATGAATAGAGGGAATGGGAATCAAGATTGAAATATTGTATGAAAAGTTAATTTTGTCCTTCCTTTTAAATAATTTTACCTTTCATTTAAAAATTATTAATATTTAAAAAGGATGACAAAATTGACTTTTCAAACTCTACCTAATCCCGATTCCCATTCCATTTCCATTCTCTCACCCAAATTTCATAAACCAAACGGCCGTTAGTGTTTTTTTGGTATACTTTCTTGCTAATTTATATTAATATGGCTTTGCAGATTTTTAATGTTACAAAAACAAAATATGGCACCAAAAATATAATTTCTTTAACTTTACAAGTATAACTTCCTATAAATAACAAGGCCCCAAAAAAACTTACCATAAATAACCAACTTTCTATAAATAACTAAAAAAAATCCCTTTACAGATTTTTGATGTAGAAAAGTGTGACATAAGAAACTAACTAATATATATTTATATCTATATCTATATATAGTAATATCAATTTTATATTATATTTCAAAGATTAAAAAAATAACATGCATATATGTGCAACCTCTAGTAATTATTATTTGAATTATTTTTACAACTTTTGCAAAATCAGCAACATACCAAAGCCAAAGCAACAACCACAATGACTAGATACTTTAATCAACAAGTATCAGTCGATGAGATTTTAAACAAATTAAACCTCATAATTGGTGTAATTTCCTCTATTATATATATATATATAAAAGATGCCTCAACTATGGGTCAATCCCATGGTAATATATATATGGCATCCCATGTCTTTTTTATATTTACAATTTAATCCTTATATTTTATGATAATTACATTTTTAGCATGTCTTATAATTTTGAGTATATAGACAATTTCGTCTCTGAAAGATTTGGAAGTTGATAATTTGGTCCCTGAAAGATTATAAGTGTACAATTTGGTCTCTAAAAGATTGCAACGTTACACAAATGGGTCCTTTTGTCATCTTTAGTTAGATTCTCTTAACGGACTTGCTGATGTGGCACGTTAATTATAGACGGGGGCCGTTAGTTGCTTAGTAGGACATGCTTACATGGCACAAGCTAAAATCCACCTCCAACTCAGCACAAAACGCAGCGTTTTGAAGCTTCAGTTTGCACACTTACATTAAGTTGGAGATAGATTTTAGCTTATCTTGTGTTTTTTCTGCACAAGCTAAAATCCACCTCCAACTTTGTGTAAGTGTGCAAACTGAAGCTTCAAAATGCTGCGTTTTGTGCTGAGTTAGAGGTGGATTTTAGCTTGTGCCATGTAAGCATGTCCTACTGAGCAACTAAGGCCCCTGTGTGCAATTAACATGCCACGTCAGCAAATCCGTTAAGAGAATCTAACTGAAGATGACGGAAGGACCAATTTGTGTAACGGTGCAATCTTTCAGGGACCAAATTGTACACTTGTGATCTTTCAGGGACCAAATTGTCAACTTCCAAATCTTTCAGGGACGAAATTGTCTATATACTCTATAATTTTACCCCCAATGTTCGTGATATTTTTTTTAATATTTTTACCCTTAAACTTAAAATATTGCACTCAAGTCCTTAAATTTTTTTTTTTTTGTATTTATATTTTCAGCATGTCTTTTAATTTTATGATTTTACATTTAAAATAAATTTTTTTATATTCTTACCCCTAAAATTATAATAATTATCTTTTAAGTAAGTTTTTATTAAAATTTAAAAAAAAGCTACGTTAAAGGAAGCCTTCCTCCCACATTTCACTTAAAGTATAATTATAATAAATATTAGGAGTCAAATTATTAGACATGCTAAAAATATAAATATATACTTATAAAAAATATAAATATAAAAAAATTTAAGGACTCGAGTGCAATATTATAAGTTTAGGGGAAAGAGTATAAAAATTTTATAAAGGTTAAAAGTATAATTATTATAAACATGGGAGATCAAATTATAAAATTATATTAGACATGCTACTAAATATGTAATTATCATAAATTTTAAGGACTAAATTGCAAATACAAAAATGGTATGAAATTCCACATTCACCATGAGATTGACTCACGGTTAGTTGAGGCCTCCATATATACCCTCATAATATATATGCTTGATTGTATATTTGTATTCTAGAATCATCCACCAAAAACTAAATAATTAATGTAGTTTAATTATATAGTTTACTGTAGTTTTATTAATATAATTAAGAAAAGATATATATATATATATATATATATATATATATATAATTAATTAAATGGGGAAAAGGAAGAAGATGTGGGTCATCATAGATGTGCATGTGGATGCAATTGGTACACATATCATCATCCTCCAAAAGGAAAGGCACCAATCACTGCGTGATATTGTTTGCTGCTACCATAAGCTGCATCACATCCAAGTGACACCAAAAGGAATTTAACATTTTCTTTTGCTGTTGGTTCGATTTCTGAGACTTTACCTGACTAATTTAGGTTTGATTCGAGTTGTGCACCTTATTAAGACGAGAGAGTCTCCTACAAAAATATATAGTTATATTCACATAGTCTCAAACTCGAGACTTTATATATTTAAGCCACACTATGCCACTTAATTACCATCATTTGAACATCCATAAGAATTTAACATTTCAATTATATATATATATATGCTTCACTTAAAGTCCAACCCTATAAACCAAAGGAAGCACCACTTTTATTCACCTCAACTTTTTTCTAAATAAAATGATTATTCCACCTACAAAAGCCCTAATGCACCACTTTTATGGCTAATGTTGGGATAGGATTATCTATATTTAGAAATTTATTAATGTATGATTAATTTGACTTGAACCAACTAGAGAAGTTTTGTTTATGATTGTCAAAATTATTATGAATGTCATCTCTTAATGCCAATAATTCCATTTCCACCAACTGTATTAATGGAAATCAAACCCTAAAATGTTATCTCATCTATCCCCTTCTAATTGGTGATGAAAACTTGTGCTTAGAAAACCCTAACTTCAGGGACTAATCACTTCTTGCTTTTAAACACCAAAATGGATTGGTGGATTATGATCAAATTAAGTATAAATATACCCATTATCAGAAGTGCCAAAATGGATTTGATTCTATGGGCGAGTTCGTTTGGTCCTATGAAATATATAAAGTCGAGTTAGAGAAATTATGACTCTAATTAAAAAGAATTAGTCCAGCCCAATCAACAAAAACATAGGATCAAATCGAATTAAAGGCGGGCCAACTATTTTTTTTTTTAATTTTTAGTATTTATACATTAAATTAATTTTATGAATTTTGCTCTAATTCACATTATATTAATTACTTTGAATTCTTATTTAATTTATCTAATTGTTTTAGTTTATATTTTATCAATATATCTTGTTAATTATTTTGAATTTTAAATAAATAAATATTATACTATAACATATTTTACAATTATTTAATAATTTAAAATATAACTTTTAAAAAATAAAATACGTGTTAGCCCAGCCCAGTCGTAAACTCTAATAGAATCGATCTAGGATGAGGAAATCTTAATCTAAATTAAAAATAGGCCAGTCCTAATAAAATATGACCAAAGCAAGCTAGGGCCAAGTTGGGCTGGACTACACCGTTTTGACACCTTTATCCATTATTAGAAAAAAGTAAAAAAATACTCGGGCACCCTTAAACTTTGAGGTTTCTGTCAATTATCCTTCCAAATTTTGATTGTGATCAATTATGCTCCTAATTTTTCATTTTTCGAGCAATGCTGTCCTTTTCACCGACACCGTCTAAACAAATAACGACGGGTGTTGATGTGGCATTACATGTGACAAAATAATTATATTTTACCCCATTCTTTAACGTTAAAAAATTCAATTTTACTGTTTTTCTCACAGTTTCACTTTTCCTTGTGGGTCTTGCTTTTTACCTTTTCTTCTCTTATTCCTTCATATTATCTTCAGTGGTAGAGACGCTTGAAGTAGAATCCCCTGTGGTGTTTTTCATCAGTTTCTTTTCTTCCTCAAACTCACCATTCTGTAAATTTTCCGGGAAAACCACAGCCAAAACACAGCCCTGAAAGGTAAGAAATTCTCTCTCTCTCTGTTAATGGAGACATGCATGAATTAGAAACTGAAATTTGAAGCAGTAAAAATTAAAGAAACTTCATATTTTTTAACATTTACTATGGAAAATTATGCTGACCCCTGTTTACTTTATGTGATTCTTGTTTCAACAAATTTAAAGCCCTTTTTTTTTTTTAAAGATTTTGGGAAAATAATTTATTTCTCCATTGGTTTACCAAGGGACCGTTCGGTTGTGAGAAATGGCTATGGAATGGTAAAAGTAGGTGGGACCACTTTATGGTTTCATCTGACACATTTAAAAAAAATACAAAATGTCTATTATACCCTTTGATTTGACACAATCTTAATATTTTTTTTAATTATTTTAATATAAGGAATAAAGTGATAATTTTAATACATTTCCATTCTAAATTTTTACTACCAAACCCATTCCCTTTTCCTCTCCCTTTTCCTTTCCGCTTCTAGCTACCAAACATGTCAAGTAAAAAAATGAAGCTAAATTGTGAGAAAATTAGAAAATAGTATTCCAAGAATAAGAAAATCGCATGGATTAAATTGAATTTTTTGAAGTTGAAGAAGAGGTCAAAATGTAATTTTTTGATATTCGGAATGCTACGTCATACTCTCCATTATCTATTTAAAAGATGTTAATAAAAATGGCAACATTTACAATTCATCACAATCAAATTTTGATGATAAAATTGATAGAAGTCTCAAAGTTTAGAATACTAAAAGTACTTTTCTCTAAAAAAAAATTATAATTAAGTACAAATAGTTGGATTTGGAGGTTAGGTTAAAACCAACTACGAAAATCATTAATCACAACAAAATTATTTTCGTTTCTGTTGATCAATTTGGTTTATATATTAGATTGGTTTCACTATAATTTATTTTTTAAAAAAAAGTATGCATGGTTGAAACTTGAAACAAACGTTTTGTATTAACAAATTTTATTCGTTGTAATTTAAAATTACTTTGCACTTCAACACCCAAAAAAAAAAAACCTTTTTACCTTACACGTAAAGCTAGCTATCACTAATTTATCTTATTTCCCAAATTTTCGCTGTTGAATAACCAGACTACCAGAGGAAACCCAATCATACATATTAAGATAATAATAATAATAATAATAATAATAATAATAGTAGTAGTATACATATATAATAATAAGAAAGAAAGTGAGGCAATAAGGTGTCAGTCTCTGACTGTGAGTCACCAAATTCACCACAGGGTTGCTCACCAATCTCCATTCAATATCCCTTGCAATCAAAGCCACATTATATATATATATATATATATATATATATATATATATATATATATATATATAAAATTATCTATTTGTTCCCTTAAAGATAAATATTATTTTAATTTAATTTCTAAAAAATGAAAAATATCTAATTTAATATCTGAAATATGTTTTTTGTTTTAATTTGGTCTTTAAAAGAAGAAAAAATAAATTGACAAAAAAATTAAAAGGACCAAAATGAGATAAAAAGCATATTTTATAGACTAAATTAGACATTTACATCTTTCAGTGACCAAATTGGAACAATATTTTTTAGGGGGCAAATTAATAATTTTAATATGTAGTTCATTATTATTCTTTCTTGACCTTGAACCAGTGTATTTATTGAAAGAAATATGATAATTAATCCTTAAAATACTGTAAATCTATTTTTAAGAGTGACACTCCTCGTCACCAAATGACTTTTAGAAGGAACACATTAAACTTGGGACGAACGTTCTAATTAATGATTTAAAGATAACACAAACCGTTAATAAAAGAGTCTATTGTATTGATATTAAAGTAGACTTGATGATTAATTTTTTAAATATTACAAAGTTATTATTAGATGCGACTCTCCTATCAAATAACACTTCATTCATATCTCTTTGGAATTAAATTGAAAAGTGATGATTAAGAAAACACGAACTATTAATTGGGAGCAAATTAAAAACACATAATATATACATTCAACCCTTGCCTCCATGCCACGTGGCTCCTTTCTAGCCACACGACGATCTTAGGTCAAGGGAGGAGAAAAGTCAAACAAATGAAGGGTGATGTTGAAGATGATGTTGAGTGGGGCCCAGTGAAATGATTGTAACCATAGTGTGTGTGTGTGCATGGCATGTGCAATGTGAGAGTGGGGAAGATGATGAAAGGAAGTGACAATGGGATCTCTCAATGTGTATATATGTCATAATCTCTCTTTTATATGCAATTTGTGTAGTCTCACCATATTAAACAATGATTTTCCCTCTACTTCTTAATTACTCTGCATTATTAATGATCACACACTGTTTAATTTGGATATATTAATCCACTTTTAATCACTGGAACCACTTTTTTACTAACATTTTAATCTTTGAAGGATTCTAATTTCCATATGCTAATTTTAAATTTAAATAATCTTTTAGAAATTAAATAGTGTAATTAATAAAGGTGTCTTTTTAATGACTTAAAAAAACACCTTTAATTTTCTTGTACAATTTTGCCTAGTAAAAAGTTTTTGGTTAACATGCTTTTATTTGCGTCCAAATATTTTTTTTTATGTTATGTAGATTCGAAATTGAAATGTATAATTATTGTAGTGTGGCACAAATAGTAAAATATTTGTATTTTTTTAACCATTATTTTTTTGTTTCAATTTTTGAAGGGATGAGAGTGAAATATTATTTAGTAAAAGAGTTGATTATAGTAATATACTTTACAGTATTTAAGTGATTGGTTACTAGACTCATTCTAATAAATATCTTAATTTATGTGTAGATCGTAAATTGAAATGTAGAAATCATCAGAAATTGGTTCAAGTGGAAGAAGGATATAAATTCTTTGCATTTGCATCAAAAGAGAAATGAAAGAATTAATTTTTAATCTATTCAAATTTGAGTTTTTTTTTAATTATTATTATCTTTTCTAAATCAAATGTAGAGAATTCAAAATTCTAACAAAAGAGATCAGTCATTTATAACATGATAAATTAAAGTTTGAATTTTTTTTTGGTAAAAAGAATGATAGTAAGGGAAGGCACTCCTAAATACTACCGGGCAGGGTGCCAGTGACATGTTGGAGAGACCAACAGAGGTCCAACCCAAAGGATTACTGCACAGGCCTAAACCGCAAGCAGTTTTACCCGGTCGTAGCTACTCAACTAGTCATTGAGTACCAGGGGATCTCTCTGAGGAGGGATGCCCACTAAAGCAGGATTTTGGATGGCTTCAGGGAGATTCGTACCTTCGCCCATAGATAAGGCGAAAACTTTCCTCCGAATCATTGATAATTTATGCCAACCCACTTTGACTTAAAGTTTGAATTTTTTTTTTGACAAGTAAAGTTTGAATCTTTAAAGATGCTTATATTTAACTTTTGAAAAAAAAAATTAAACAAAATTCACAAGGGGAATACATGTGAAAATTGAAATGAAGAATAATTTAGTGAAGCATGTAAAACTAATAAAAAGTGAGAGAAAGAAAGCCCATAATCCCATAAAACTGTTGCCACTTTTATCCTCTGGCAGTGTGTGTGACTTAGGCCCACTGGTCCCTCACTCACTTTCATCATCATTCATCACACACACACACTGTTCTTCTATAGTCTCTACACATCTCCACCAAAATCCTTCACCACAAAAAACCCTTTATTCATTTAATTATTTCATCATTTCTGCCTTAAATTACCTTTTCGTGAGTTAGATTTTTCATTGCTCACTACACAGTAACTAATTTTTTTTTGTATTATAAATTTTTTGAATGATTTTTTTAAGTACCGGTCACAAAACTCTCTTTAAACACCATACAGTTGGTAATTGAACCCTAACTTAATGCTTAGGACATGTTTGGTTGAGCTCTTAGGAGGTAGGGAATGATAATCGATTGAGATTACCATCGGCCTCTTTGGTTGAGGTTGAGGGGAGGGAATGAATTTGGTATTTACAAAGTCTAATTTGGTACAAGATTTAGACATTGTCCTCGAGGGTTATGGCAAAACCTTCTTATATGGAGATTTTGTCAAAGTCTTAGTGACTTTTTACCATTTTATCATCAACTACTACCACTAAAATTTAATTATAGGGGTAAATTGGTCATTGTGCCCTTTTTACATTCTTATTCCCAACTCTATTCTTACCTTTTTTATGTCCTACCAAACATGATCTTAAACATTCTCATTTACAATCCCAATCCCTCAAAATAGATCCACCAATTAAACGGGCCGCATATTTGGTTGGTGAATTTGTCAGAACCAAGGTTAGAAACTCTCCCTCGTTTTAGAGATAGTGCAAACCCTTGAAAAAGTAAGGGTATGTTTGGTCCGTGAAATGCGAATGTGAATGAGAATGAGTTTATTATGTTTGTTAGTAGGAAATGAAAATAGAATGGGAATGAGAATAGAATAAAAGTGGATAAAATGACTATTTTACTTTTATATAAAAATATTTTAAAAAAAGAAGCAAGGACAAAAATATGATTTCATCACATTACAAAAAGTAAAGTATATTTGGTAGGAAGAATTTAAAAAAAAATATTGAATTACCTCCAATATTAAACATACCAAACAAGGCCCAAGGGTTTGCTTTTTTAATCATGTGAATGATTTTTAAAAAGACTAAAATGTCTCCACCACCTCATCATCTTTCACCTTTAACGAATTTTTTAACACAAGGCTAAAATAGTCATTTTATCCAACACACGTTCCTTTTACGTTGTTTTTCTACCAACCAAATATAACAGAGATAATATTTTCGCTTCCCTTTTCGTAACTAATTAAACATAACAATAACATTCTCATTCTCATCTCGAAAGATTCTTTTTCCTCACCTAAGTATCAACAGTAAGGTATAGGTCTCGTGATTACAACAACAATAATAAAAAAACAGACTTTGTCGGATACTTGAATGTCTTGATCGATCTTTTGACGTTTTCTTCTCACAAACTAAAATGCTGATCTTGATGGAATATTGAAGTGAAGGTGAATAATTATATGAAGTGCTTGAATTTCATCTTCTTGCATGCTTCTGCTGAAACAACAATCATCACTTCATTGTCTTTCAAACCCCATAGCGACAATACCTCAATTCATTTTCACACTCCAATCTTTCTTTCTTATTCTGACCTCTTTCTTTTGTCTACACACATATATATGGGACACATACATGCATGCATGCAGCTTTTTGCCTTCTCTCAAATCCCAAGAAATCAAACTGTATATTTTGCATGCTTATCTTGTCCTAGAATATTTCTATTAGACTTCTATTCACATTTAGTCGTTATCTGTCGCATAAGGACATTTTGCAAGGGTGTTGTAGTCATTATCTGCCACGTAAGTATATTTTTTTTTAAGTATTTTAGTCGTTATGTGCTATTTAAGCACAATTTGTAAGAGTGTTTTAATCGTTATAATGCTATTTTAGCCATTTTAGTCATTCAATTTAGAGCCGCTAAAATATAAAATAATTAAATTATCCGTACAAAATGTGTTTGCGTGGTAAATAATGACTAAATGTGAACAGAATGGTGCTAAGTGTCATAAATTAAAAGTTTATGAGGTCTATCTGCAATATTTTAAAACTCAGGGATCTTGGTCCATTAAATTTTTTTTTTCAAATATCAATCTCATTTAAGAAAAAAGGCACAAAAGAGTAAGGTTCATACAATAAAATTAACAAATACAATTTTAGAAGCATAAGTAATACTATCAAGATCAAAAAGTAAACCTAGCCAAAAAAAAATCCTTACTATAGTTGAATAATATTAATCAAGGTTTGAATCTCATCTTTATATATGAAAAGTATTATGTAGTCAGCGATTCACCCTTAAACGAAAGACTTGCGACGAAAAAATTAATTACTGTTGTCAACAGTAAATATTTTTACCAAAATTCTTTTATTTTGTAAAAAGTTATATATTACATATGACTCATTTCTACTTTATTAAAATCCACTTTTTTTTCAGCCTAAATTCTGTGCTCCTTCCAAAAGACTTCAATAGTTGAGCACTTGAGCTAGCTAGCTAGGTAGGGTGTACTTTTTCTCTATGGTTTTGAGTGGTTGCTATTTTTTACTTGATTCAGTTGATTATTATCAAATTTAATTTTTTTTATATATATATATATATATAATGTGGATAATTTTTCTAAGTCAACGACACATCAATGGACAATGATTGACGTAAAATTATTTAATTTAAAGCTTTTCTTTCTATGAAAAATTCTAAAAATTAAATACTTTAAAAATAAATTACACTCTTTTGACAAAAAATGAAAAAAGGTATTCAATTTCATATTATTTTAATCAAAAGGATTTTATATTTATTATTTATATAACTAAATTTTTATTTAACCAATATAAAAAAAAGTTCTTTTAAAAAAAATAACGTAGTTATTTTTAAGTCCAATTTAAAATATTGAAATAATATTTTAAAAATTACTTTTATTGAATTATAATTTTAAACAATTAAAATTATCATTAACAATATTAATTTTCTTTAAAAAAATATATAAAATAATAATTATTACTTTTTAAAATAATAAAAAAAATAAATATTTGATAGTTTTAAAATTTGTAAAATAATAAATTAAATAAATTAAATAGTGAAAAGTTATTTACTTTTCAAATTTTTTAGTAACTACTCATTATATATATTTATTTTCTCTATCACATCTCTCATAATATATATTATGTATTTTTTAATTATAAAATAACTATTTTGTGAAATGACAAAAAGAATTTGAGAACAATATTGATATACATATTTGATGGCCAAGCCATGAAGATTCCATTCCCATAGAGGTTTTGTTTTGTCTTGGCTATGCTTAGTATAAATGTACGGATGTAAAGTAAAATAATGTAAAGTGTTGTAGAGTAAAATATTGTAGAATAAAGAAAGTACTGTAGAGAAAAATGAGGAGAGAGATACAGAGAAAAATTAGGAGGAAGAAAAAATATGATAAAAAGTGCGTTTAGTATGTATAAAATATAATGTAAATTTTTTTAAAAAATAGTAAGTTTACATGTATTACACTGTGTGCAAAATATAAATATAATACAAGTTTTAGAATCCAAAATTTTGACACATAGAGAATGGACTGAAATTTTCTTTTTAATATTTTTGTTTCCATGTAAGTTATTGGTCTAAAATGGGCTACGCTGTTATATGTATATATATATTGAATTTTGGGCTGGCCCAACTACTTTTTACCAAAATTTTTTTTTTTTACTTTCTGAAAACCAAAGGGTAAGCACTTCATTAAAAGATCTGCATGTGTACATAATATAAGCCCGGAAAACCACTTCATCCAATTTTAGCATAAATAATTAATGTTAGATGTAAATATGATTATTTCTGTAATCTTTAATGTTGGTTGTGTAATCAAATTATATATTTAACTATAATTATCGTCAATTTAACTACATTAACATCTTTTATTTTATAGTGACATAATAATAATCGTGGTTAAATTAACAAAACATATAATTTGACATTACATTCAATTTTAGAGATAGTGAGAAAAGTCATATTTATATATGCAACTAATTATTTATACAAAATTTCTTATAAATTGAAAATTTAAAAGCATAATTGACACTTGATAACAAAGTTTAGGAGTAAAATCGACATAACCCCTGAAATTTAAGATGAAAGGTACATTAGCCATATAAGTCTTAGGGTATGTTTGGATTGGGGATTAAGGAGGAGAAGGGAAGGGAATGGGAGACTATTAAGATATCTTCTCCTTGTTTGGAAGATGAAAATTGGAAGGGAAGATAATGGAAGATCAATCCTTAACCCTCCATTATCCTTCCCCTTCACAAATTCAAGATACTCCAAATTGGAGTATTTTGGAGAAGATATCAACACCCAAACAAGGGGAGGACATATGGAAGCTTAATATTCCCTTCCCCTCCCTTCTCCTCTAATCTCTTCCCTTCCCTTCTTAATTCCCAAACAAACCCTTGGTATGTTTGGATTGGGGATTAAGGAGGAGAAGCGAAGGGAAGGGGAGACTTTCAAGACATCTTCCCCTTGTTTGGGAAGATGAAAATTGGAGGAGAAGATAATGGAAGATCAAGCCTTAATCCTCCATTATCCTTCTCCTTCACAAATTCAAGATACTCCAAATTGAGGTATTTTGGAGGAGGTATCAACACCCAAACAAGGGGAGGACATATGGAAGGTTACCTTCCCTTCCCCTCCCCTCCTTTCTCCTCAAATCTCTCCCCTTCCCTTCCCCTCTTAATTCCCAAGTTCGGATTTTGGGAGGGGAACGGAAGGGGAGTGATTAGAGGAGAAGGGGAGGAGGGGAAGGGAAGGTTAACCTTCCATATGTCCTCCCCTTGTTTGGGTGTTAATACCTCCTCCAAAATACTGCAATTTGAGTTATCTTAAATTTGTGAAGGGGAAGGATAATGGAGTATTAATAATTGATCTTACATTATCTTCCCCTCCAATTTTCATCTTCCCAAACAAAGGAAAGATATCTTGATTATCTCCCCTTCCCTTCCCTTCTCCCCTTAATCCCCAATCCAAACATACCCTTAGTGTCTTACAGCCAAATTGACTCAATCCTTTTTTTATTACTCTTGCAAGTAATTATTCCCATAATCTACATAAAGCTTTGATTAAATCAAACCAAAACATAAATTACATGTTAAATGAAACTCTTCAAAACAAAAAATTTTCTTTAAGTATTGCTTCCTTCATGTATGGTACTGAATGTTGGGCGATAAAAAGCCAGCATGAGCACAAATTCAACGTGACAGAAATGAGAATGTTGCGCTGGATGAGTGGTCACACTAGAATGGATAGGATTAGGAATGATTATATTAGAGAGAAAGTGGGGGTAGCACCTATTGTCGAAAAATTAGTCGAAACACGGCTTAGGTGGTTTGGTCATGTACAAAGGCGGCTGAAAGAGGCTCCGGTACGTAGAGTTGACCAAATGGAAGATAACCTAATAACTAGAGGTAGGGGAAGACCAAAGAAAACAATAGGAGAAACGATTAAGAGGGATCTAGCTATAAATAACTTAACTATAGAAATGTGCAAAGACAAAATATGTTGGCGCCGCTTGATCCATATAGCCGACCCTACCTAGTAGGATAAGGCTTTGATTCTTGTTGTTGTTGTTGTTGTAGTATTGCTTCCTTCATGTTATTAAATTCATATCATTCTTAAATCTTCATCACTCCAAACTTATGGAAGCATGAATGTACTTGTTATGCAAAAGAACTAATTGATTTCCTTTTGAAGACTAAAACACAGAGAGAAATGAAGGAGACTAGACTATCCTCAAGCCAGTCACCGCAATTTCTATATACATTGCCAGGATGAGACTTGCAAGTAGATAATAAAGTCAAGAAGGGAAAGAGGAAACGTGGTTTAGAACTTTAGATCATACAGAAATAAAACTCTATCTATAATTGACCAAAAATCAAAGGAGGGAGGTAAAAAAAATCCATAGTCAAAAAACCTTTCTTCCTTTTCAGTAGCTTTCAGGTTCCTATAAGATGAAAGTTGAAGGGAGTGGACTATATTTCCTCAAAATTTCCAGTTTTCCAGCTTCAAGGTCACTCTGATTATGCTGCTAGATGCTGTGTTTGTGTGATTCTGCAGTATATCTGTTTGCTGCTCATAGCAATGTGCTTTGGGAGAATGGAGATATAGTCTTCTTGAAAGTGGTCCCATTTCCTTCCTCAAAAGCTCAAAGCAATTAGCATTGAAATTATTTCCCTTGCTTCTTTCCTGCAATTGAAATAACACGTGTCGGTAATATATATATATATATATATATGCAGTGTTTTTGGTCTTCTTCATTTAGTGGTTTTGAACTGTCATTTTTTTTTTTTTGCCCCACAAGAGGTCTAAGAACAAAATAACTAATTGCTTCTTTTCATGTATCTAATTTTCTTTTCTTTTCTGTTGTACCTCTTTGAAACCAAGATCTTCGGACTGTACGGCGGATGTGGCGCTCGTGTCTTTCTAAGAGCTCATCAACTGTGTGCATCTGAGATAATAGGGGTCCCGAAAACTCCACCTTTTCTCCTTGATCCTGATAACTCTGAAAGGAGGGTGGATATATAAAAGTTAAGTATAGACGAGGACACATGAATTTCATAGTTTGACTCAATCAGTGCAAAATATGAGCCTTTTCATGTTTTTATGTTCTTAAGCAAATAAAATTTCTGGTTTACTCCTCAGTTTCAAACGCCAATAATTTCTAATGTAGGAACCATTCACAAATAATAATGTTTTTTTAAAAACTTTTAACATTATTTACATGCTTCAAATTAATCCAATGATTTCTATTGTCAAATTAAAAAGTCAAAGACATAAATTACTAGATTATGTAAGCAGGAGATCATCTTATCAAGAAATTAAGTCATTTTATGACCCCAAAGAATGACCTTATTTCACCAAATTTATTAGCCTTTTTTTGTCATTTTATATTTCATAAGTTCTAAAATTTTACATTAAGAACAGCCTATAGTCCTATACTTAATCTGTATGAATGGACATAGAATAAAATGCAGAAAGAAACACAAAATCTTACCAGGTTACTTCTCTTCGACATCGAATCTTCTCTATGATAAAGTGCCATAGATAGTTCTTGCGAGTGGTATTCATCGGAAGCATCAAATGAATCTGGCCGATCAAACTTACTCCACGGATTCTGCATTGAAAGCTTAGGAATTTCATGTTGGTCATGACTCCTAGAGTTGGTGTGTCCCCCACAATCCTTATTTTCCAAGTTTCTGGAATCAAAATTATTCCTTGAACTCGGTATAGCCGAATCTATTGGATTGATAATATGTCCTCTTGAAATAGATCGACAGTGTGATCTTATTGACACATCATCTTTACGCCTTTTTGCCCATGCAAAGCCACTTGATGTGGAAACTTGCAAAGGTCCAGAGAAGGGAATATCTCCTTGAGATGCATTATTCTTTGTATGGGAAGCATCTTCTAGTTTACCATTAGATGGCTTTGGTTCCTCCTCACCTGTGTTGGTGTTCTCTTCTTTGAGAACAAGGACCGATCTCCCATTGATCCTCTGGGAATTCTGGGTTTGACTCGCCAAATCCTGTAAGAGGAGATTAAAACCATTGAGTGAGAACTTACTTTCCTTGGGAACCAGAGACCCTTTCATGTATATTACTCTGTGCAAGCATATAAGATGAAACACAGTGATGCAAGAGAAAGCGAGATATACCTCTGTTGGGACTAATTTACTGAATCCCAGTGGCTTTCTTGATGGTTTTCTTGTTTCAGGTCCACGAGATCTTCCCCCAATCTTTTTCCTAAAAGTTCAGCACAATGGTTTCAAATAAGAAATCACACGCAAGTTATGCTAATGAAAATGAAAATCGTATAGAATAAAAATGTGTTAAACACATCAAATATGGTTAAAACTTGATAGGTTTCACTGCATCTTTCAAATTCATAACCTTAAACCGTAAATCTCAGAAAAACCACCTTCCTCCCTCCCCCTTTCCCTCCAAAGAAACAGAGAGACACAATAAAACTACATTGAATATTAAATGAGTCTTTTACTTTGTTCATGTTATTTCGAGGAGTACACGGCTTTGTTTCTCTCATCTTCCACATACATATATTTCTAATCACAATAGCTTACTTCAATTTAATAAGTTCACAGGTAATTCACTGCACAAAAAAGTTCATTCCAATTGCATTGAAAGACAAAGAACTAATCTAATCTACCTAGCATTCTAATATCAAAAACTAGATCAAGTCGTCAGAGAAATGGATACCTTTTCATGGATATTCTAATGAAGTGGCTTACATAATTAATGCATAGTAATAGACTCAATGAACTGCATGCAAATAATCTCCAGGATTGACCATAACCATTTAGGTGGCTATTAAACGCTAAAAACACATATTGATACATGAACATGTAAGCCTTTCTGTTCCTATAACAATGCACAGGACATATAGAAAGGATGAGATCTCACCTCCTTGACTCCTCCCGGTGTTTTGCATCAATCTCCTTGCTAGGTGGGTATGTCGGCAGGGTTGATGGATCACATGCATATGGCTTGGTTTTAAAATACTGAAAGTAATATGATAATTTAATCAGACGGATAGAATAGTCCAAACTCAGCATCAATGCATGATAAATGAATTTGTACCATGACGAATATGAGAAAGAATTTGAAACCATAGTATCCAGGCATGCATAAAAACTCATTATTTAAAATGGTATTATTGAAGAAAAAATAAAATATACTTGTCTTCTGCAGTATAGATGATTTTGTACAGCAAATTCTTTTCCACAAACACAAGCATGTCATACTAAAAGTCACCTTTCAAGAATTTCCAACAATAAAACCAACAATTATAACTTGCAAGTTAAATTACCTCTGATGAGAGAGCAGAGGAGGCAGTTCCACGTTTGTATGGTTCAACGGAAAGAAGAGTTTGTAGCAAATTCACACTAGTTGGAGGCAAATCTTTAAAGGTTTCTCGGAGACAACTATTATATGGTTGCTGTGGCTTAAACAAAGTTGCATGAGGAAGTTTGGTCTTTTTCCAGTATTCATCGGGTGGGGAGCCACAAAGCTTGAAGATTTTGTGCAACTGTTCGACCTGCGTGTATAATAAGACTGAACTTATCAGGGCTTTGAAAGAAGTTAAAACAGCTTATACAAATGTGCTTTTAGTTGTTCTATTAATCATTAGCTGATTAAGATCCATGAATATTAAAAAGTTTACTACCTCTGTTCTGCCCTGAAGGATAGGCTTCCCAACGAGTAGTTCCGCAAATACACAGCCAATGCTCCAGAGATCCACAGATGGACCATAGTCAGTTGAACCCAGCAGAAGTTCAGGAGGACGATACCATAAGGTGACAACACGACTTGTGAGGGGCTGCCTGTGCCCTGAATTTGAGAAGTTTGCCAATCCAAAATCAGCTACCTTTAGTATGCCTTCATTATTCACCAAAAGATTAGACCCTTTGATGTCACGATGCATTACACCGCGTGAATGACAATGATCAAGTGCAGATAGCAACTGCTTCAAGTAGCACTTAATCTGCAAAACAAAATAATGTGTTCATTAATATCTATAAATCGACAAAATTTGCTTCACAATAATTTTTATTTCTGATCCGTTTGCCTCAAATGCTACATTTATGATTATTCCCACTTTTATTTTGTCATGCATGTTCTTTTAGTTGGACAAAATGATGAATTGCTAATTGAATTCAACATTGTCATAGGAAAGCTAGCATACCTGTGATTCACTAAATTTGACATCAGGGGAAGATAAGAGCCCTGTAATGTCATGTTCCATATACTCAAATACAAGATATATGCTACATGACAATTTGGAAGTAATCAAGCCCTCCAATTTTATGATGTTCGGATGATCAAGCCTTCTGAGAATCATTATTTCTCGAGCCATAAACCTAACACTTTCTGGCTCAAAATTGTCAAACCGCACCTTCTTCAGAGCCACTATCTTCCCTGTCTCAAGATCTCGTGCTCGGAACACACTGCTATACGTACCTTGTCCAATCTATTCATGCAATTTGCAAACAAAATGTCATAATCAGAATGATGACTAGAACTAGCAGAACCAGATAGACAGTATATAAATAAACATCAAAATAAAACTTTTGCAGAATTTTTCAATTGAAGGCCTCCTAAATAGGCAGCTATACCTCTCTCACTGAACACTGATTACTGAGAAAGTAAGAAGTCATCTTTATTGTAATGAAGTCTCCATAAAGCAACAGTTTCTTGCAGACATGTGGTAATTAAAATTTTTCCCTTTCACTGACAGAAACTATAATGAGACAGAAGACTCTCCAAACTTCGGTTTTCAATCAAATGCAGTTCCTTTAATGCATAGACACACACACACACCATCTATAGCACAAATGCTTCAAATTTACCACTAACAGAACATAGATTACTAAGACAAGCTTGAGAAAACAAATCCTTCAAAACTATATTGTTTACTACTAGACAAAGACTCTTATGATAAACTTTTTACTTGACAACACAACCACCAGGGCGGCCTAGTGCACGGGGCTCAATCAGGTGAGACTCACACACACCATCTATAGCACAAATGCTTCAAATTCACCAAACAGAACAGAGGATTACTAAGACAAACTTTAGAAATTTAATCCTTCAAAACTATATTGTTTACTACTGGACAAAGACTCTTAGGATAAACTTTTTACTTGACAACACAACTATAAGGCTGTCCAGTGCACGAGGCTCCACTAGGTGAACCTGGTGAGGTTCACTGAGGATTAGATATACTTAGCCTTACAATTCACACAACCACAAGGAATTCAAATAAAAGAAAAATTTAATGAGTAGGATTTGTGAATGAACCTTCTCCAGTTTCTCAAACGCATCAGCTCGGAGGGGGACCCAACCCTGAATGGCTTCACCAGCGACGGCACTAAGCCAAGCAGGCCAACCCGCCGCCACTTGCTCTCCCTCCACATACTTGTGCAGATTCCCCAATCTGAAGCTCAAAGACTCACAACCCCCATTTGAACTCGCTCTCCCTGACTCACCCACCTCGCTCCGACTCACTCCCACAGACTCAGTACTCTTCTTCTTCTTCTTACTATCCGACTCTCCCAAATTCCTTCCCGAATTGCCCGTACCCGCATTGCCCCGAAACACACCGGAGTGGTCAACCGCAGGCGTCACCGACACCGACTGCTTCGAACTCACACAACCCATTGATCACCGAAGCATATGCACAACGACACCGTTGAGGCGCGAACCTGGGTTCGGCCCAGATCCCCCGTGAACCGGTGAAATTTTCGGCTCACAAGTCGGCCCTTTTGGAGAATCCCAAGGTGAGAGTGAAGTTTAATCACAACCCCAGAAGGAATGAATTGGGTTTTATACACGTTGACGTCGCTGGCATTGGAATGTTTGCCTTTGCGTTCACTTTCTGGCTTTTCGGCGTCGCTGGGGCGGCAATCGCGGGAGATAGTGGTAATGTGGGATTGGGTTTTTGTGCGAAATCAGCGGAAAGACGGGGAATTTTGTTTTTGCTGAGAAGAAGGAAGAAAGGAAGGAAACGAAAGGAAAGTTAAAAAATTGAAACAAGATTATTGCGACGCGAGTGAGTGGGATTGGGATTGGGATTTTGGTTTTGTTTTCCTGACCTTTTATTCTCTGCTTTTGTTTGGATTTCTCTAACTTCTATCTATCATCATTATGAGCTTTGTTTGTTTGTGAATTTTCAATTCAATGCTTTTTCTTTTTTTCCATTTGAATTGCGAAATCAAACACAGAAGAAGATTAGAGCATTGCATGCGAAGGAATTGGCTGGCCCTGTTCATTACTCATTACTATAATGGAGGATTCCTCATTGGTGGCCTTCTTTGGAACCAAGTCACAAGCGCGTGGGCGCGTGGGCACGTGGGCACGTGAGGTGAGAGTGAAAGTGAGACACTTGTATTAGTTTTCTCAAATAAATTACACCAACCTCCTTTAAGGCTTTAAGTTTAGTTAAATGATTTTAATTATTAAGAGTAAATTATTGTCTTAGTAGTTAAAAAATTCTATTCATCCCAATTTAATTACTAAATCTTTTGAAAATATCAAAATTAGTCTAGATACCTTGCGATGAGTTCTAAACGAATGGTTCACTGTCGGCTTATGAAATCAAGTCTCAAGTACATCAGAGGAAGCTTGAAGACAAGGGAGTGATGCCAAGGATCCACATTCAGTGAGATTCGTGAAGAGGTCAGTAGATATTTATGGGAGGATTAGAGGATAGAGATGTTTTCTGGGTGCTATGGCAAGTATGAACATAGTACAGGTGGCGTGATGTCAGGTAAGCGCCGCTTGGTGTCAATGACTATTGATCGATCAGCCAAGCGTGGTGTAAGTTCATTCAAGGGTTAATCAATACCATTTTTAAGGCATATTCCATTACCTTGTATAATAATTTCGTCTTTGTCAACTAAGGCAAAATTATAACGCAATGTATCTTTATAAATTAAATTTAATATTTTTATGATGGCAAAAGTACCTTTCCTAACCCCAACGTTTGGGGGTCCTGTCAGTTTCGCCCCTAACGTTTTTTCGCTGTCAATTGTACCCCTAACGTTTTACGTTTCTGCCAATGTCACCCTTTTCACTAACACCGTCAAATATTTAACATTTTTTTGCTGACGTGGCATCCTATGTGGCAAAACGTTTCTTTTTCTGTCAATTGTACCCCTAACGTTTTACATTTCTGCCAATGTCACCCTTTTTACAAACACCATCAAATATTTAATAATTTTTGCTTACGTGGCATCCTATGTGACAAAAATATCTGACTTGGTATATTTTTTTTCCACATCAGATTTCCTACTCATCTTTTCCCCATCAAAGTTGTGTCGTTTTGACCTCGGCCTATTCCTTCTAAAATATAACTCAAACGCACGCGCTATTTTGCTCATAAAAACATCGGAGACGTTATCCATTCTCTACTTTGTTGGAGACGTTACCCATTCTCTACTTTGTGTCGGAGACGTTACCCTAAAATAGAGAATGGATAACGTCTCCGATGTTTTTATGAGCAAAATAGCGTGTGCGTTTGAGTTATATTTTAGAAGGAATAGGCCGAGGTCAAAACGACACAATTTTGATGGGGAAAAGATGAGTAGGAAATCTGATGTGGAAAAAAAATATACCAAGTCAGATATTTTTGCCACATAGGATGCCACGTAAGCAAAAATTATTAAATATTTGATGGTGTTAGTGAAAAGGGTGACATTGGCAGAAATGTAAAACGTTAGGGTTACAATTGACAGAAAAAAGAAACGTTTTGCTACATAGGATGCCACGTCAGCAAAAAATGTTAAATATTTGACGGTGTTAGTGAAAAGGGTGGCATTGGCAGAAACGTAAAACATTAGGGGTACAATTGACAGTGAAAAAACGTTAGGGTCGAAACTGACAGGACCCCCAAACGTTGGGGTTAGGAAAGGTACTTTTGCCTTTTATGATTTAATACCTAAATTAAGACATCTAAAATTTTTCACTAATTAAACTTGATATTTCTATGATTTAGAGATTAAATTGTCATAAATAAAGTATTTGAGAGACCAAATTTTATATTTAAACAAGTATACTTATTTTTTTATTCATTGTATTTTTAATAATAAAAATATCTTCTTATATAAACAAAAATAAATTAGAATGGATGTTTATGTAACTTGATTATCAAGTTTAAAAGGATATTGAGTATATATATATAATTTTAAAATTAAATGCACAATAAATACAATTTTATCATCAAATCTCCTTATAGCTAGATTCGTGTAATATACTCTTTTTTTTAATAGGGATATTTAAATATTGCATCCACTCTTATAATGGGTGGTTATAGTGTTGACTAATGGGTCTGAAAATGGCTTCAAAATTTCCACTTTCTTTGAATTTAAAATTTGAAGATGTTTCTGTTCAGACACCACTCTCTCTACCATGTGGGACAAGCAGGGATTAAAGAAAGCAATCAAAAGGGACATATGTGTGTCAACTTTTCATAGAAAATTGTTAATGGTAAATGAAGAAAGTATATATTTTAAAATTATTTTATCTATGTATATATATATATATATATATATATATATATATATTGTTAAATCACTGAAATGCAAAAGCTCGTTAACTAATTTTGTTCGAGTTAACTAAAGTCTCATAATAAAGATAAAATTTTTACAATAATAATTTTTTAATACACAAAACTCGAATTGAAACCTTATTTTAAAAAAAATAAACTATATATAATTCAAACTAACCACCTCTTGATGAATATAACTAAATTTTTGAATGAATAAATAAGCTCATAAACTAAATATTTGATATATGTATTTTTTTAGAGATTAAAAAAATTACACTTAAGACAAATACATTCTTAATTATATTTAATCAATTAGATATATATATATATATATATATATATATATATATATGAAAAATCATATTTATATTTCTGTTTTTCCAAATAAGTATATTTTAATTTTTTTAATATACAAAAAAAAATTGTAATGGAGTAAGGAAAGGGTAAGAACAAGAGGGAGAGATATTCATAGAACAACAATATAATATCAAATGTTTTGTTTTGTTTTTTTTAAAAAAACATATATTAAATTATTAAGCACTTTTCCCCTTTTTTGTTTTGGCATGTCAAATTATGTAGATCTGATGGAAAATTGGGATTTTATCAAAAACAAACTTTTTGCCTGATTGAAATTAAATAGGACTTTATAGGAAATAATACACTGTTCAAGCATAGTGTGATAGTGTGTCCTTAGCTGCCTTGGGTGAAAAATGGTCAGCATAATTATTATTTTTGGTGGCTAATTAAATTAAACTTCTGCCTGCTTCATCAATATTTGTCTATATTTTTTTAGTATATTTTATGGTGACCTAAAGAAAGTAAGAAAAGTCAACATGCATGGGTTCTAGGTCACTCCCATTAATTTATAAATAGATTTTAAAATATTTATAAAACTAAAATTTCCATATATATATATATATATATATACACATCCCCCTAATTAAGTCCAAACATTACCCAAAATAATTTTGTGGTAAATCTTTCACTAAAAAGTTAAAGGCCAACAGAATTATTTCATTAGAGTGATATAAGTAATTTATTTTCAAACAAATATATGGAATTTGTGTCTTGTGTATACATTTTTATTTTTAAAGAAAAGTTCTACTTCCGATTTGAGATCCCAACTATCAGAGACAAAATTAATTAGAACTTAATGAACTTCTAGATACTCATAATTTTATTTGAACAAAAAAAATTAAGAGAAGATGATAACATAGAGGCGATTGGTATGGTGTTTTCTTGACAGTGTCAAGAGGACATAATATCATCACATGACATAAAAAAAGTATCATCTTATGACACAAAAAATATTGAGTCATTGAGATAAAATCTTTGGGTGGAAGAATTTTTTTTACTTTTATTAATTTTATCCTTATTATGTTTTATATTTTTAACATAAATTATATTATTAATACACCACATTTTTTTCCACTTATTTAAATCATTTTGTTGCATATTTAGATAATTGTTATTTTTAGTTATATTAAACTATGTGATTATTTGAAATATTTTGTTGTTGATGGACTTGTTTAATTTAACGGTATTATGAAATTTAAAAAACAATCATAGAATAAATACGATAGTTAATTTACTTAAATTTATAAAGATAAATTTGGAAGATATAAAATTAAATGATATGGTATTTTATATGACACGATTTTATACCAAACACTTGCCTCTTAATTATATCATTTCAATGTGAAATACCATACCAAACAAAAAAAATCAAAGATAACATGGTATATGAGATAACATTATTTTATATCATGTAAGATACTATGTTATATGAGACAACATCATACTAAACTCTTCAAATATAAATATTCTTAGTTTAAGTTTAATAAAGTTATAAAGTATATGTAATTAGTTATTTTATAAGTTAACCTATATACAAATTAATATATAAAAAAATTAAATAACTTTTTACATATTAATATTTAATTGCATAGGAGCCATATATAACAACTCCACCAAATTGGAACTTCATTTCCAATTATTATACCATGAATAAGGTAGAGAACAAAATAAAGAAAGAAAGTACATTGTTAAAAGCCCAAAGACACACAACAGAAAAGTTCTGGGAATTATTTAGAAAAGAGAGGTGGGACTTTAATTTAGGGACTAAACTTTGTGGGTGAGATGTGAGTTTGATATTTGAACTAAAGACGATTCAGATCCATTTATAAGAATATGTTTTAAGAACTATTTAAAATGTTGAAAAGACAACGACGTGGATCTTCTTCGATTGTGCCTTTAATTTGTGCGGTTCAGTTAATCACGATTTTCATCGTGGTTAACATTTAGCCATGGTTATTTGGTCAATTATGTGAAAATCGTGACTAACTGAATCGCACAAAGACACAACTGCAGATAATCTCAATTCTCAAGTCTCAACTCAAAAGAAAAGGGAAAAAATGTATACTATATATATATATTAGGCTAAAGTATTATTTTGATCCTTAATGTTTGCATAAAGTTTAATGTTGATCCTCAAAGTTTTTTTTTTTTGTCGATTTTGGTCCTCGAGCGTAACACCGTTAATTTTTGCTGTTACATGATGACGTGGCATGCTTATGTGGCACACTCTCTTTTCCTACGTGACATATTTTAATGACGTGGCATGCCACATCACGCCACGTCACCCCACATTGCCACATAGGAGAGAGGGTGGATTGATGTGGCATGCATATGTGGCAATGTGGGGTGCCACATAAGCACGTCATTATTTAACGGTAAAAGTTAACGGTGTTACTTTCGAGGACCAAAATCGACAACAACAAAAAAAACTTTGAGGACCAACATTAAACTTTTGAAACATTGAGGACCAACATTAAACTTAATGCAAACATTGAGGACCAAAATAATACTTTAGCCTATATATTATTATAAAGTTTTAGTGCATGTGGTGTGTCTGTGTCATCACTGATATTTGTTGTGATAAGCTTTTTTCCGTGAAGAATAAGAAAGGGAAAAAAGAAGAGTTTGATAATGAAAAAGCCATTATTGCTGCCTCCCATTATCTCATCAAAAACATCTCTTATCACACCACACCACCATTCAAATTCTATCATATACACACACAACACAATTACATTTATATATTATATTAAATGCAGAAAAGTTATTAAGAATTCATTAGCCAATAAAATTTTATGGATTTTTCTATGATGCAAACGGTTTCAAAATTATATTTTTGCAATTGAACTAATACAAATGCGCCATACAGGCGTTTGTATAAATTTGCACTCTAAGCCGTTTGCATCCTAGAATAATCCAAATTTCATATTGGCTTCAAATGCTGGAATGTGGATTTCTTTCTATAAGTTGTGGCTACATTGGTATGCATAAATGGTTTTTCAAGGATAGAATGGAATGGATATTGAATGTCTCCTTAAACAAATTTTTATGTTTTTTTAAAATCAAAGTATTTATCACCGACTATAGTAATTAATCTCTTCATCGCAAGTCTTCTGCTTAAAGGTAAAGGCTGGCTACAAAGTATTTTCCATGTTCAAGGGCTGGATGCGAACTCCCACCACTTATACTTAAGGGACCAAGTGAGGAACCATCAAGCCACACTCATGTGGTTAACAAATTTTTTTGTTTTATGCAAAAATTTGAAAGTAAAATAAATTTAATATCTAAAATATCCATAATGTCTAAAGTGATGACGGGGATAGTAATAATATACAATTGGTCCGGACTTAGAATAAAAAGACTAATTATCTACTTATAACAATCATAATTTGAATGTGGATATGCTAAATGAGTATCACAATTAAGGTTAGTTAGTATTTCGAATGATATTATTTCTAATAAATATATAATAAATTATTGTGTCAATTTAACTTTTAAAATATCAAAATTTTCAAATTAATTCTCCAAAAACCTTTATAAAATCATTTAATTAGTCTTTGTGTTAGTTATATGGATGTCTAGTTGGGTAATATAATTAAGTTATTATTTTGAATTGCTGTAATATTGTTTTGGTATCCTGGTTGATATTTTGCCTTATTATTGATGTTTGGGCATCCATATAACTATCTGCATACTATTAGAGAAACATTTTTGGATGAAGAATTTGAGAAATAATTTGATTTTTTAGGACATAATTTGAGATAAAATTTATTTTTTATAGAACAAAACAATAATTTATATATACTATAATTGTCATTTTTTGTTCAGACAATTCTAAATCAGTAATTTAGACCGCAAAGGGTCGTAACTTTGGGGGACTTGTCCTTAGACGATGACCTAGATGCCTACGTACTCTTGTATATGGATCAAAGTCTACATAGTTCGAGGAGTTTACGTCCATAGGAGCTGTTAGGCAGGAGCGTTACCTGTATGAGTCGTGTGCGGCTAGGACGTGTGTGGAGAATTTCGGGCGGGCGGGCCACCGGTTGGAGGTTTCATTACAGGAAGGAGAGGACAGGGGTCTCTCTGAACTACTTAGAGCCTGTGAATGGAGATATCCAGAGGAGTAGATGGGCTCTGACTGATTAACCGTGAGAGGTGATTGATCATGTTTAGATGTGGAGGTGATAATGTTTCATACTTGGAGTATTTTGTCTTTGTACCCCCTTTTTTTCAAGTTCTCAGGGTAAGGATATTTATACTAAGAGTAGGGGGAACATATATAGTCGACCCACGTTCTTGTTCGTAGTGGGTTGACCCACGATGGTTGGGCGCATCCCACGTCTCTAATACGAGAGCGCGTATGGGAAGAACGTGGGTACTAGCCACGTATGAGGTTGGAGAGTGGTGTCACGTGTCACTGATTTGCGTACTTTCCAGTGTTCTAGAAGGCTTATGCCACGTGTCATAATGTAGAATATTCTATAGTTATATATACTAATATATATAATTTAGGAATAAATAACAAATTAGAGGTAACATACTAGTACTGCATTTAGTTTTATGTTTGATATGTATCCAATTCGAACACAAATGTTAAATTTGGGGATTTGTTGTTGTTTCCATATGTAAAATTAATAGAATGATAATATTGAAAATAATAAGACAAGGATCTATTAAAATTGATCTAACTCAATGTTTTTCATTAAACAAATTAACAGTACTAGGGATAATGAAAATTTTATTAATTTTTTAACGTTAATAGGTTGAAGTGAATTAGTGAAACTAATCAAGAAAATATAATCTAAGTCAACGTTTATGAGAGTGCCAAATCCCTCTTTTACTTCTCTTATATAAATTAAATATGACTTGGAATTAAATTTTATTTTTCCAACAAAAACAAATTTTGGTAATGCTACTATGCTAGTTTGACTAAAACTGAAAAATTCAAAAGAACAATAACTTTTTTTTGGGCCTTTCAAAAGAACAATAACTACATATAAACGCATGCAATATACATGCACGTACGAGAAGTAAAATTGTAATAATTTTGGTCCTTAAAAATATATAATTTTTTTTAATTTAATTCGTATGATAAAATTAACAAATTTTGTTTTTTAAAATTATAATTTTTTTAGTTTAATCTATAAAAAATAAAAATATTAAATTTAGTTCTTAATTAAAAATCTTTGTTAAAACAAAAGATTAAAAAAATTTCGGAGACTAATAGGAACTAAAAAAAATATTTTATCTTTTAGTGATTAAATTAAGATAAATTACACTTTTTAGAGGTTTAATTTGACATTCTTATATCCTTAAATAAAATTAATTATATTTTTAATTAGGACTAGAATAATAATTTTCTAAAAAAAAATGAGCAAGGAAATTAAATTGGACGGTGAACTTAGATGTGCATATTAATTGTAGTGTCTATGACTATTTTTCAATTCTTTTATTACTTTATTACCATAGAGGTTGTCCCACTTGTCCAAATTAATAAGTAATAATAATATAGTAATTAAAAATAATAACAATAAAAAAAGGGAGATATATAAGAATTAATTATTCAAGAGATGAAGCAGAAAAAAGCAAGGGTGGGTGAGGTTGGTCAAAAGTTGGTCACTTATGTCTCCTAAGTCCTATCCTATTCCAATATAGGTAGGTCTATGATACATACGTTCTTCTATGAATGTAATGTAATTTTGATCGATAGAATTATGACATATTGGCATGTTGGTAGGATGATACAATGTAATTTTTCACATGTCATAATCATATCAATCAAAATTGTATTGCATGCATACAATAAGTTACATCATAGATTCACCACATATATATATATATATATATATATATATATATATATATCCTCCTACCACCCTTGGTAGTTGGTATCAATAGACATATGGAGGAAAAGTATTTTTCTTAAATGTGGAAAAAATATTTTGAGTAATGGAAATTTTATTTCTTAAATATTTTTAAAAGTAATTTCTTAATATTGTATTGTCACCCCTTATTATAACATACTATTTAAAATATAGAAAATTCTCTTGAAGTTTAAGTCACAATATCAAATATTTTTTTAATATTATAAATTCTGTAATTATACAAAAATTTTTATTTCTCAAACAATTTTTATGTTTTTAAATGTTATACTAATTTTAAATTCGTCTCTAAATTTTGTTTGCATTCAATTTTATCTTTAAAATTTTAAATTATAGTCCATTTCGTCTAAAAAAATATTAAAAAAAAATTATAATTTTAAATCTGACAATAAAATATTTAGTTATTTAAAAATTTTGAAGTCTCCGTAACGCCATGCAAGTTACAACATTTAATTACCTGCGCCAAAAAATTCATAGTTATTTTATTTGATCAAATATAATTAAATAAATTTTTTAACCATTTAATTATTGACATTTCCTGACGGTGGGGGGAATCTGGTAAAACCGTCAGAAAGAGAAAGACATACACTATATATTGACTTTGGGACCTTTCCACTGGTAAAAAAACAACATCATCTTCCTCTCATGTTTAATATTTTATTAAACTTTTTAACAAAGAGTTTAATCCACTGAATTTTATCTATCTTTTTTTTTTTGAAATTTATGTAAATCATTTTGGGTCATTCTATGTGCAATTTGTATTCATGCATTGATAATGAGTATCTATATTATGGGCACTATAACCGTCCAAAAAAAACTATCTAATATTCGATATCATTACATTGTTTTTTATTTTAATTTACAAATATTTCAAATATTATAATTGTTTCTTAATTTTAGTTTATAAATATTTCTTATTTTAAAATAATTTTTTAACTATTTATTTATTAGGTAAACATCGAGTACTATAATAGTCTGAAAAAACTATCCAAATTCGATGTTACTTTCATTGTCTTTAAAGGTACGTTTGGTTATGTAAATGTGGAATGTAATGGAAATGAGAATGCACGAGGGAATTGGAATAGTAATGTGAGAGTGATGTGAATGGAATAAAAGTGGGTAAAATGACCATTTTACCCTTATAATAAATGTATGAATGGAATAAAAGTGGGTAAAATAATAAGGACAAAAACATAATTTTACCACATTATAAAAAGTAAGGTATGTTTGGTAGGAAGAATGTTGGAGGGAATGTTGAATTACATGATAGATTACATCAATAAAACAAACAACCAAACATACCCTAATTAAACTTATTTTCCTCTAATTTAAGGCATGGTAAGATACTAAATGTAGATACATATTTCAGCTGAGATTTTTAATTTTAATTTATTATGTTGTGAGAGATCAATTATTTATGCTAAACTTAACTCTCGATGCTTTACTTCCTAATTTTTTAATGCTTCATAAAAATTAAAAATATGCATTATTTTATAATGTTGATGATTAACAAAGGCCATCAATCTTTATTTTCCAAAAGTGCATGATCTTTAATTATATATTTGTTGGGTAGTCCTCCTAGATGTTCAGTGGTACGGTAGTACTGAACTTTAGTACATCCTTCCAATTAGTTGGTTCCTAAACTATTCAAGGTGGGTCTTTATTAATGTGAATTTATATTAATATTAATAAATGACTTTACATAATTATAGAAATGTATCGAAGTTCAGTCATACGGTATCACTGAACTTCTATCCCTTCAATAGTATAGACTAAATAGCTGGCATTAGCAATACATTATCAAATGGCTTAGGTCTTGAAAATTTTGGGTTTGTCTCTTGTTGGGAGCAATGGTCAAAGGACTATAATTTAGAATTATGAAGACAAACATGTGTTGGCCAGCTTAAGTTATCATTATTACTAATATCCCTAATCATTACTAGATTTAATTGCAACCTAATTAAGAAAGAGATATTGAATTTTTTGAGTAAGATAACTATAACTATAAAAATTAGTCTTTTAATAATTTTTTTTTAATTCAAATTGACTTTATTAAACAAAACTCATTGTCCACACTTATGATGTGGCATAAATGAGCGATCGGTGGTGGTTCTTTCATTAATTACTTGGATTTGGTGATTATTATTATTTTTTATGGAATTTGGTGATTATTAAAATGATGTCATTTAATAATAAATATAAATTTCCTTCCTATTCAATTTTTGAAAAGCATTCCTATATATGGATAGAAGTCTAGAATTACAGAAGTATTGAGTTTTTAGTGTATATATATATATAAATAATTTTTTTGTCAATATTAATATGACTCACATTATATTAATAAAAATTCACTCTAAATGAATTAGAGACTAAATTATTATTAATATTAATAAATAACATATAACTATAATAGAGAAAGTATCGAATTCAGTATATCTATAATACTGAGCATCCTCTTACTATATGTTCATTCTTAAAAGATTTTTCTATGATCTCTCTTAGTCTTTCTTTTAAAAATTGATTTTTTTGGGTAAAAAAATGATAAAATTTCTAAGAGTATTGGAGAGTGTGAGTTGAATAGCCTTCGCTGTATTCACAAAGTAAGATTTTGAATGGCTTAAAAAAATTAAACCTTTATTCCCAAGTAAAGTGAGAGTTTTCTTTTTGATTTTTGACAATTTATGCAAATTAGATTGACAGATTATGTAAATTGTCAAGATAAGTACATAGATTAAAAAAAATAAAGTAAATTAACATTTTGATTTTTGAAAGATATAATTTGTCTCAATTCAGTTCATAAAATATGCAAATGATAAATTTAACTCCTAAAAGATACAATTCGTCCCAATTTAGTCCCTAACAATTTTCTTTCAGTTATATATATGCCAACAGAGATTAAACTGAGACAAGTTGCATATGGACTAAATTTGATATATTTTTATTGACTAAATATAGACAAATTATATCTTTAAAAAAAGAGGCAAAATACTATTTAGTCCCTGAATTGTTGGTCAAACTACTATTTAGTCCCCGGATTTATCAAAAATACTATTTAGTCCCAGAATTTGTAACTATGTCAACTATTTAGTCCCCGAATTTGACAAAAATACTATTTAGTCCCTGAATTTGTAACTATGTCAACTATTTAGTCCCCAAATTTGGCAAAAATACTATTTAATCCCTAAATTTGCAACTCTGTCAATTCTAACGGATAACAGTCAGGAGACTAAATAGCTGAAAGAGTTACAAATTCAACGATTAAATAGTATTTTTGTCAAGTTTGAGGACTAAATAGATAACATAATTACAAATTCGGGGACTAAATAGTATTTTTGTCAAATTCAGGGACTAAATAGTTGATATAGTTACACATTTCGGGGACTAAATAGTATTTTTATAAATTCGGGGACTAAATAGTAATTTAACCAATAATTTAAGGACTAAATAGTATTTTGCCTCTTAAAAAAACTAATTTTAGACCAATTAAAATTTTTTTAAGACCAAAATGATAATAATCTAATATTATTTTCCCAAGATGTAATAAGGTGTCTCTATCTTCTCCCTTCCCAAATTATTTAGTGTACTAATTATGATGCCGTGGTAGAAGGAGTACCACAAGACCAACTTCCATAGTCATATTTAGTACTACCAACTTCCTTATGCACACATTATTGTAACATTTATTCCACAATCCCGTGAAAAGGCTACGTGTGCAACTCAAATTTCAAAAATGTTCTTTTCTATTTTATGTTTCATGAAAAGTTTAATTAAAAATATTTAACATCTCTACATAAATTTTTGTCCAATTTAATTAATTATATGGGGCCCCCTAGATTTATTGTTGTAGGTGCCCTAAATAAATCGCTAAATACATGTTTGTTTTTGGCTAAAATGCACGTACACCCCTTGAGTTTTAAAACGTTGCACATAGACCTCCTGATGAGTTTTCATTTTGGGGCAGAGACATCCCTTCTGTTAGGGTTCCGTGAAAATTAGGCGTTAAGTGCCACGTCAGCAAACATGTGTGAGGGTAATTTAGTATTTTTCAAACCCCTTAAGTTTTCACTTTGGAGTAGAGACACCTCTCACACATGCTTGCTGACATGGCACTTAACGCCTAGTTTTCACGGAACCCTAATAGAAGGGGTGTCTCTACCATAAAGTAAAAACTCAGGGGTCTATGTGCAACGTTTTAAAACTTAGGGGGTGTATGTGCATTTTAGCCTTTGTTTTTTTTGTCTGTGTGATTTTTTGAGACATTGTCCCGACTAATTTAAATTTGATCTATATCGCGCACTTGATTATTGGGAGAGTTATATTCACAAGGTCTCAAACCTAAAACATTATTTAAACGATACCAAATCGATGACTACTCTCACTAATGTTAAATACATGTTTGTTTATGTGAACCAATAATGGAGTAGAAGGAATATTAATGCAGTCAACAACTCAACATTAGATTACTAGGCTTCTTGTAGATTTGAGTAGCTTGGGAAAATTGAATATATATATATATATATAGAAGAGCAATTAGACATATTTTAAGACTTAGGAGAGTTCAATGTCAACCTTTAATGATGGTTTGTTAGTTTAACAAACTTGGGTTGGAGTTATAATTAATCATGTGGTGTCCACATCAATTTGCATATTCTAATGATTTGATTCCATTGGGATTAGGGTTAACACCAAAACGAAAAACCCTGCTGGATTAAGCCATTTTGGACTAAGAAAAAATAGGTTAAAAAAAACGTGTAAAAGAATCAAGACGAATCGAGCTTCAAGTCAATAATTGTTTTCTCGAAAAAACTTGAATTAGTTGAATATATTGATTTATCTATATTAATATGACTGTTGAGTCTTTTGATTATTAGTATCATAAAATATTTATTTTTTAATTAAAAATACAAGAAAAATAAATGAGGAGAGGATGTAAGAGAGTTAAAGAAAAAATATAGATATAATGAGTAGTTATTAAAAAAGTGAGGAAATAAATAACTTCTAATTATTTAATTTATTATTTTAAAATATAATAATAATTATTTTATATTTTATTTTAAAATTTTTAAAACTATTAAAAATATCTAAATTTTTTATTAATTTAAAATATAATAATTAAATTATATTATATATATGCAAAGTTTGAAACTTGGCCCGATCATTTATAGACTCAGATTAGCTAAAGTGATTTTATAAGAAATGCACTTCAGTTGACAATTCGGACCATTGATGGGCTAAGATACAATTTTGTTGTAGCCATTCAACGATTTTAAACGGTTGAAGTGCACTTTACTTGGTTCAAATTGGACCATTGATATCCCGGACTTAGATTCGCTAAAGTGCATTTTACAAAAATGCACGAAGTGCATGACCTAGGACAATAAATGAGCATCGAAATCTCTCTTTATACTGTAACACTTTCATCTGACAATCTACATTCTACACTTTATACAATTCAGCGAATCCAAATCCTCTGCATCCGTGAGGCCTCAACTCGAATTACATAATTTGAAGAGATATTTTCTTCAATTCTTGAAAACTCAAGTCTCAAAACACCATTTAATGACTTTGCGAGTGAGTCAATGATTAAGTTTAGGAAGCATTGACTTGCCAGCTAGTATTAAAAAATTGAAATTTGAGAAGAGTATCTACCTATCTATCTAGTGGTGTCAATTTACAAATGATTTTATATGAATGGAAATGATGATGCCACCCAACGCACATGCTTTTTCCCCTACTCACTTTATTTGATTACACCAACCCCACAAATCCTAACCCTTCAATTTATCACTTTTTTTTTTGTTAACACTAAATTAATGTTGTAAGAACCGAATCGAACTGAACAAAGATTTAGATAAGTGTTCGATTTATGATCTGATCGATTTAACTGGTCGAACTGAGTGACGCAATAAATAATAAATAATAATTATTCTTAATATATAAAATCACATCACTCAAATTTTTTGTTTCAACATACATAATTTTGAAGTTTTAAATTACATGACTTCTCAAAGTTTTAATTTTCAAGACTTGTCAAACTCTGAAAGAACTTAATCAAACAAAACATGAAATTCTTGATAATCATGACTTCTTAAATTTTAATTTTCAAGACTTTTCTAATTTTAATTTTTAAGATTTTTCTAATTTTTTTAATGTTATTTTTATTTTCAATTTTTTATTTTTTTTAAAAAATAAAATTAGACCGGTTGAACCCTGGTTAAATCTGGTCCAACTAAAAAAATGATTTTTTAGTCCAACCAACTCACTTTTGTATCCAGTTAACGGTTGGACTGATTGAACCATCCGGTCCGATTTGATCCAAACAACACTGCACTAAACACAAACATTCTAACAATCCAAATCTCTTCGTTGTTGTGTTGACTATAGAAATTTCTTTGTTTGCAACCCCAGAACGTACACGCAACGGCCTATGCTCATTCATCACTAGATGCGTTTGTTGGACATGAAAATCATGTCTAATGAGTATAATTAACGGAGATGACTCAAAATTCAGTATTCTTTCCGTTCGTTACTTGTTATTTGTTAACAACAATAACAATAATCAAAAGCCTTTTCTCATTAAGTAGGGTCGGCTATATAGATCAAGCGACGCCAACATGTTCTGTCTTTGCACATTTCTATGGCTACTTGTTATTTGTCAATGAAATACAAATTTGGTTCATAATCTATTTCTGGTAGCCCCTATTAATATTGACAAATAGTATTAAACACATAAAAGGATTACTACAAATTCAATACTCATATGTAGTACAAGACTATTTTTGGTCAAGCATAGTGACTGATCACTTTGCTGGCTCGCAAGCATCTCAAAAGGTGAGACAGCTGTCCAATGATTTGTAATACTAGACTTTTATCCCACTTAATTTTGCTAATTTTCATTTTCATTCTGGTTCCTACTAAGCACTAAGCAGGCCTTGTTGCCTTGATGATGTGATTTCATGAATCATAATTTGGGTTGGGCTGACATGCCTGTTTTCATCATGCTTTAAGAGGTTGGTATTCATTGGCCCCAAAAAAAAAAAGATATTTTAAGACAAAAAGAAGCCTAATTCATATACCAGTTTATATCTCCAAATTCTTTTCTTTATCAGTAAGAAAAACTGCAAATTTGAAAATTCTTTTTTTACTACTCTGCATCTCGGATAGCTCTTATAAAATATCATTTTCAAAGAAATATAATGCAATTATCATTTTGTAAAAGTTATTATTAAAGTTAGTTTTGAATTGTAAAACATGACATCTTTATTTATTATGTAGATATGAAATATCATCCAAAACCATGGAAACTTATTATTAAATCAAACATATATATCTTAAATGCTCTATAGTATACAAGATAAAAATCAAGTTCCTTAAAACCCCAAAAAAAAAAGCTCCTCTAACAGTGTTCGGATGTTATGTCTGCCAATCAATTCTCAAGTTTCATGAGGCGTATGTATAAGTTATACTCAAGTTTTGATTTCAACAATCTAATATGTAGTCTTTAATTGTACAGATTGAATCTTAACCATACTTTAGAATTTCTGTGTTTCAGATTTCATTCTCGTGTCTGTGGCAACTTACACGCAGCCGTATTGTCTTTAGACTTGAATTTGCCAAGCATTTCGGCTACCGTTCGGCAACGACACTGATTTCCCGGCCGCACCACGTCCCCATAAACAGCCATCTCAATTATGTCCATCTCCTTATCTGCCAATGGTTCCAAAGTATCAAGATTATGTGATAAAAAAACACGATATGAGAACTTGTGAATAGAGAGACAGTTAAGCACTATCACACTTTCCTTACAAGTTTACAACTAAAAAAGATGTGCAAATGGATAAATGTAAGTCAATTATGGATTTACAAGTTAAATCTGGGCGTATTTTTTGCAACTAGGATTCTCTCACCATACATAAAGATTAAAGAATGTATTTCCATAGGTTATAGGACAAAATTTTCAGAGAGCCTTCTCCTAATCATACCCTAATGTTCAACTAGGATTCTTGTGATGGCAGTCAGCAATTTACAACACTCAGGGCACCATGGATTTCCATCTACATTGAAGCATTGAATTGAAATCTAAATTAACATAGGGGATTCTTGTGATGGCATGCGGTGGGATCCAGTAATACAACCATTTGCTATGAGCTTCTATAAACTCCTTGGAAAGGTAAATTTTACAGTATATGCATATTATAATTCACTTAAATCTAGATTCCTGGATTTGCGTGTGTATATATATATATATGGGTCTTGCTAATTAGTACCTTACGAGCATTGATTAAGAAAAGAGTTAAGAAACAACCCTTATCTCACTTATTTGAACTTCATAAAAAAACTAATTATGTCAACTGCCAAAAAAAAATCCAACAGAGTCAAATTTTCTATCCAGTACAAAGAAATTTAAATAAACAACCACTTTTCTACAACCTATTGATAATAATAAAAAACAACAACAACAACCAAAGCCTTTTCCCACTAGGTGGGGTCAATAATAAAATTAAAAAAAAAAAAAAGCGCCTGTCCAGTATTGACTACAGAAGAGCTGACATGAAGGCTTCAAGATATCCACTAGAAGTAAGCAGAATTAAAAGGAAGGCTGAAGTTACCAGCCACTTTTCTGTTTATTGCAAATCAACTTTTTTCAATAAAAGGAAAACGAAGGCTAAGTGTGAACACAAAATAAATTTTATTAAACAAGACAAAGAAGCAAAATTAAGGCACACTCTCACTTATATTCACTTCTAAATCCAGATCAATAGATTCTTTTTAAAGTTAAACCAATGCCTTTGGCCACTTGTACGCACAGCCCTAAATTTCGTTTTGTATTAGACATTTTCTTATTTCTTGGGAAGGCCAAGTGATTTGTAATTCACAATATTTCATCATTTATCACAGGAAACAAACAAAATAGTGGCAAGAGCATCTATAGGATGCAATTGAAAGCACCCAAAGTTGATTCTCTTATTTTGAAGCACATGAACTTGAAAAACATTTAGCAAAGGAAAAACATGTATGCGTTTCTTTTGTCGTTTCAATGTTTCTCAAGTCATAACAGCTTCCAATCAGGTTCTTCAAATAAATGATGACATATGAAAAAGTTCCTTTGAGGAGTCAATAATGTGCGGATAAGTCAGAAAAAATGTGCACAGACTATATTTTCATTTAAGGATCCAACAGAAAACGCTTAAAGAAACTGCATCAAATATCCTTTAGCAAATTTATCACAATACATAAGCAAGGAAGACAACATCAGAGTATATTGCAGATATTCCTCAACTGACACAATCTCTATAATAGAAAAACCTGCAATTGACAAATCATGATTATCATCAATGGAGTTTGGACTTTGGAGTTCAGAGTTTGGCTCCTCCAACTTAGAGGCATTTTAGATACAAATAATATACCAAATAAGATTTTGTTCCGCACCAGTTGACAGAATTAAAGGGTTAGGTCTAGGATAGGGAAAATGTATAGTAGGTAAAAGCATAAAAGGACAAACTCAACAAAGCGCAATGTAAAGTCAGACAAGTAAAATATAAGACAGTATACCAGAAAAATTAATGTCGCAGGAATAGCCTTTCAATTGAGCTGGGTCAATCTGATCCTTGTTTGACTTCAATCTGTTCACTCTTGTTTGAAGTATTTGACAATTATCTGCTGTGGATTCACCACCTACAACAGAACCTCACATCTCAGATAGACTAATCATCAACTGACCAAAGTACCATATATCAAACTATATTTTAGTTCTGTTGATTATAAACCTAACAGTAAAATCACAAGCTCCAATTCTTTGCTTCGTCTCGGAAAAATTAATAGAAGGGAAAAAAAATTAAGAAAGACCTTATCTCATGGTGAATAACTGTTTTCGAGGGACCAAGGAACCATAAAAGAGGAACCACATAAAAGAACAAGTTTTAATGAAATCAAATATGCTTCAGGCATGTTGTAGCAGGAACTTACCATTATTGTTGGTTCTCAACTTCTCAAACCCTGCAGTGTCTATGATTAACTAAACCCTTCCCAAAATAAAATGGAATCTACCACATGCAGAGTTAATATCTTCCAGTAATCTCTGAAAATGACAACATTGTCATATTCTACACTTCATCAATCTTAAGATTCTTAACTCTACTTTGATGTCTTGATTTATACCCATCTTCAGTTCTAATACTTATATTCATCAGTAGCAATTGTGCACCAAAATCCTAGTCAGATGACTTATTCTTCTTTCTAAAACGACCCATATTCGTCTCAATTTGTATATTTGAAATGACCAAAAATAAATGGGTTAGAACTGTGAAATTTAAACTTGACATTTTGTCTATGCCGCACTGTAGTCTGACCAAAAAGAGATTGCTGTGTTACTAAAACTAATCCCTTGTACATCCTTATGCTTATCTCTTTCGAAAGATAAGTCCGCCTCATTACTACCAAGGGATAGTCACTTTTCAGCCATCATCTGCTACTCAAGTATACAAAATCCATGCATATCCTTGATGGTAGAACAATTTTAAACCCTTTTTTTTCCTAATTGACATTCAATCCAAAAATCTACGTTTCCAAAGGAAGATTAGAAATGGCCTTCCTGGAAGCTGAAATTCACGAGTGACGGAATGGATTAAAACCGAAAGTGAGGGCGCAGATAATATAAAGGTGAAAAGTGAAGGGAACCTTTGGAGAAGGGGAGGATGTGATCGTACTCGAAGCAGAGGCAGCCTTGACAGTTGCAGAAACGCTTGCAGACAATGTTGCCGGCGGCGTCTTTGCGCCACCTCTCAGGATGACGGCCGGGGACGATATCGGCCTTCGCCCAGCAAAGGCTCTTCGCCTTGGTGTCGAAGAACCTCGGCCTATCGTCGTCGCCGCCGCCGCCGCCGCCGCGAGAACGGTGTGGCGAGGAACTCATCCGTTCCCTCTATCTCTGATTAAACCAAGTTGGAAACACAGAGCCCAGGAGATGCTCATAAGCGTGAAATTATATCAGTGTAATTCTTTTTTCAATTTTTAGGTAACTCCTTCAAAAAGCACATCTTATTTTATTGGGTAAATTACAGATTTCACTCTGTAGTTTGACCTAAATTTAATTTGTTTTCTTGTGATTTAAAATTTGACACTTAATCACCATGTAGTTTGGCTTAAAATTAATGTGCCCCTGTGGTTTAGAGTGTGACACTTGACCCTCCTGTGATTTGTTATGTTATCACTTAACTACCTTCACCTATCTTCTATCCAAATTTTAGTCAAATTAATTATCATTTAATACTTTTAATGTTTAAAATTTGTCATTCAACACTCTAGAATTATAAAATGGTTCAAAAAAATATAATTAATATAAAAATAAAATTATAATTTTAAAAAATCAATAAAATAATTTAATATTTATTGTTTACTCCATTGATTATTTATATTTAGTTATTTATTCATTTTAGTGTTATTTTTTATCTTTAATGTTTTAAAATTATTAAATCAATCAAAATAAAATTGTAAAAGAATAATATAATACAAATATATAACTAAATTTAAGTTTTTTTATTATTCAAGTTCAGAACATACATACCTAAATTGAATGTTAACATTATTGAGCTTAGAAACTCCAACATTAAACAATAATTTTCTTAAAAAAGTATCCTTAGACTAGGAGCATAACAGTTTTCTTGGATATAGTGGAGAGATTAGAGGAAAGAAAGAGTTTGAAGGAAACGCTAAAAAGAGTTGAAAGCAGAAGATTAGAGTTTAGTATTATTATTTTAGATATAAAATAAATATTTAATAAAATAATTAATATAGGGTAGTTAAAGATAACATAACAAACCACATGGAGGTCAAGTGTCACACTCTAAACCACAGGGGACACATTAATTTTAAGCCAAACCACAGAATAGTTAAGTGCCGCATTTTAAACCACAGGGGGGCAAACTGGATTAGGTCAAACCACATGGGGGCAAACTATAGTTTATCCTATTTTATTTATAGAGTAATTAATAATATGTACTCACGTAAAATTAGATTTGGTACATGGTTTTATTTTTGGTATGGAGCAGCTTTAAATCTTTGGTCTAGCTGTCCCATCCTTCGAGGTGCCTACAATTCAGCGAGGGGATTAGTTACTGTGCTCGACGATGAATACACTGGTTTAGACTAAAAAAGTTAGATTTGGTACAATTTATTTTCTTGTAACTATTGTGTAATTCTTTCAAAATACACATTTTTACTTTATTTGTAAAGTAATAATAAGATTTACACTAATAAAAATCCACCATGAATAAATTAGAGACCAAAATATTATTAATATTAACAAATAGAATATCAAATAACCTTGTGAGGTTATTTTTTAATATTAATAACAATTTGGTCCAATTCATTCAAGGTGATTCTATTTGCCAATATTAATAATATTTTTGTTCCTAATCCATTCATAGTGAGCCATCATTAGTGTGAGTATAAAATATGCATTTTGAAGCATAGTAATTGCAAGAAAACGAATTTCACCAGATTTAATTCCGACTCACACTAATAAGGATCCCTATAAATTGATTAGGAACCAAATTATTATCAATATTGACAAATAACATCACCAAATAGCCTTGTGATATCAATATTAATAATAATTTGGTCCCTAATTCATTTAAGGTCTATTTGTCAATATTAATAATTTGGTCTCTAATTCATTCATGATAGATCTTCATTAGTGCAAATTTCTGTTACTAAGCAAAAATGCATATTTTAAAAGAATTACATAAATAATTATAGAAAAAGGAATTGCAGATTTGCACCAACTTCAATTTGGATAAGTGTTGCCTAATCTTAATTTCTACAAGGACAACATTGCTAATAAAATAGAAAATAAAAAAAATCAACTAAGTTTTATTCCCCCTGAAAAAATCAACTAAGTTTATAAAAGAATAATATGATAAGATATTGATAAAATATGTAGACAAGATTTACACGTGGAGGAATCAAATCTAAAATCATCTAAATTATTAATAACAAATTATGTCAAGACATCACACTTTTAATCTAGGCTATATTTAAATGATATGGCACCCTCTCACTCCAACTTAGCAAAGCGACGCCATTTTGCTCGTTTTGCTGAGTTGGAGTGAGAGATAGTGCTATGTCATTTAAATATGACACATATGAGAGAGAGTGTACCACATAAGCCTTCCACATCAGTATTTAACGACAAAACCAGACGAAATTACACTAGAGGACCAATTTTGACAAAAAAAAAACGTTGAGGACCTAAAATAACTTTTTGAAACGTTGAAGACCAATATTAAACTTCGTACAAATATTGAAGACCAAAAGAATAATTTGGTCTAAAATCTACTATTGCCTTTTAAGTTATACTTGAAGAAGTACATATATTCATGATATACCATGACAGTCTATTAATATTTGAGTTAATTAAAAAATTAAATTATAAATTTTTCACTCTTTAAATTTTGTTAACTATAAATTTTGAAATTTAACAAACCAAGATTAGATGTATTTACTTATCTATACGATAAGTTATGATTTTGAATTTAAGTGAAATTATAAGAATTAAAAAAATAATTTTGAATTTAAGTGAAATTATATATAGTAAGTAATAGAAATTAAATATTTTAAGCTAAATGTTTTTATACTTTCGATCAATAATACAATTAAAGGTAAAATAATGATATTAATGTTAATGTCAAGTTAATATAATATAAATTTTATCTACGGAAACTTGAGATTTATATAATACCTACTTTTCATATAAATATAGAGCATACAAAATATATAATTAAGAATCAAATTGAAAATTTCAATTAAAAATAAAAAATATTACTTTAAATGTTAAATTTAAAAATTTTTAAAGAATATTATATAATTGCGATATGATGCTTCGACTAATTTGAATCAAATCTCTCAAAAAACAAATATTGTAGGAAATTAATGAAGGCAAGAAAGTCAAAGTAAGCAGAATCAATGAAAAAGACGAAAGAGTGTAAGAACATTGGTGACCTTGCAGGGGCGGCCCTTGATGACGATGTAGCATAGTGTTCTATAAATTTGATTAATAATTTGTATAATCATATAACAACTATATTAAAATCACTAAAATAGTAATTTAATATTATATTTGAGTTAATTAAAAAATTAAATTATAACTTTTTCACTCTTTAAATTTTGAAATTTAACAAACCAAGATTAGATGTGTATACTTATCTAAACGAATTCAAGTCAAGGAAAAAGATTTGTAATTTTTTAAGTGTGTTGAATTAATTAAATTATTTATTATTATAAAGAATTATGTATTCCAATCGAATTAGGAATTAAATAATTTTGTCCTTTTAATTTTTGGGCTTAGTTTAGGAATCCTTATAGTACCGGTGTTTTTATTATAACAAGTGAATATTTTAGGATCGTGTCAAGTAGATAATTCTATCGCGAGACTCAGACCGTAACCCTAAGTTCTGTCTTGTGTTAATCTTTTCTTCTTCTTCATCGCCCTTCATTATGTACAAGATGGAGATTGCAGTTACCCAAACTCTTCTGGATGCTCAATCTGCGGACAACTCCGTGAGGAAGAAGGCGGAAGAAAGGCTGAAAGAAATGGAGGAGCAAAACCTGGCTGGTCTCTTATACTCTCTCTCCACAGAGTTAGCCAATATCACGGACGATGACGATGATAAACCAGACGAAAGCCGAATGCTGGCGGGCTTGATGCTGAGAAACTCCCTGCACGCCAACGACAAAAGCACAAAGCCTAAGCTCTTCCTAAGATGGATTCGTCTGGATGGCGAAGCAAAGGAACTCATAAAGTTGAACCTGCTGCTGTACGCACCTCTCTCCGATCCTTCACCTCGCTTGCGATCCATTGCAGCACAAGCGGTTGCCAAGATCGCGAGCATCGAGCTCTCTTATGGAGAAAAATGGCCCGAGCTGATCTCGTCTTTCACTCTGAGCAACATTCAAGAAGTATTGGATGTAGACCGGAAGCAAGGGATGTTGGAGACTCTAGAGTATCTGTGTGGGGATCCCGATTTGGGGATACTAGGCCGAGACGAAGAGAACATAATACTCACAACCTTGGAGCATTTCATGTATCTACCATGTGGGCCTCGTCGTTGGTGGGAGGATGATGATGATGAAGGTGAAGATGAGATTGCTCGTAGTCATCTTAGACTTGTTGCTACAAGGGCGTTACTGAATTACGTTCAAGCCAAATTTAGGCACTACAACAAGAGGCGCGATTATTTCATGAGTCTCCTCCGTAAGCCGGCTATGTCCCGTCACGCGGCCATCCGGCGGGCGGCTTTCGAGTGCTTGGCGTCCGTTGCATCACTGTACTATGTGAAATTACGTCCTTTCATTCGTGACATCTTTGACCTCACAGCAAAGGCTATTAGGTTTGATGATGGTGAGGAGACTGTTTCATGTCAAGCCATTGAGTTTTGGAACACAATTGGTGATGTAGAGACACATATCATGGAACAAATTGGGGACGATTGCGCTGACTATCTTAGCAAGCAAGTTATTCCCATTGAGTTATGGAAAACAATTGGTGATGTAGAGACACATAACATAGAACAAAATGGGGACGATTGCGTTGACTATCTTAGCAAGCAAGTTCTTCCTGAGCTTGTCCTCTTGCTGTTGGAGACCCTGCTCGAAGGAGGGTGGGAATTCACAAAGGCAGGTGGTGGTGGTGGTGGTAGATGCCTTGGTTTAGTTGCGCGTAGAATAGGAGATGATGTTTTTCTGCCAATTGTGAAACCTTTGAGGATTATGGGGAATTTTGCAAGACGTGATTGGAGAAAGAGAATGGCAGCCTTTGATGCGCTTGTCTCTTTCTTGGATGGTCCTTTGGGAGACAACCTAGTATTGAGCCCCTGGAAAATCCAAGGGGGATTCATAGTTTATTTTAATAGAAAATTTTAAGAAAAAAAATAAGGTAAATCATACTTTTTTTTCTAATTATATGTGTTATTTATACTTTTTTGTTTTCAATTATTAGTCATGCAAAATTTTGTCATTTATATTTTTTTTCTTAGTCATACAAATAGTTTTTATCACATGTATTGGAAAACTTCCTACTACATTTTGCAATGTGATTACATTATATTTTTATTCTTACTTATTTATCCACTTTTTTCCATTCACATCACAGTCACATCGCATTCCCATTCCCTCCAACGTTCCAATGACCGAATAAAACCTTTTTTTAAGTTCAGACAAGACAAGAGGATATTAGTCACATATCTCAGGAACTTTGCTTGGTATGAAAAATTGAGAATAGTGTGGTTCTTCCATGAGAGAAGCTAGCTCCACACTTTCCATAGAGGTTGACTTCATAAATTACTGGTTTAATCAATGGATTTTAAAAAAAAAATCAGATTGGGCTACTATAGTACTATTCCTTGCGAAAATTTCAGGACAAACCATAAAAGTGATAACACTTTGTCCCAACAAATCCATAAAGACCATAGACAAGACTAAGGTTACCAGCCCAGCCATGACAAAGCTAAAAAGGCTTGCAAATTGATCACTGAATAATAAAATGGAAACAAACAACTGCAAACAATTGAAGTAACTACTTTGGCCCAATATCCTTTAGGGCACAAATCTGCTCCTCTCCCATTGCAGACATAACAGAAACAACAAGGTCCTTTCCATCAGCAAATCCATCCTTTATCTACAGAGAAGATAACAATTAACAGAAAATCAATTAAAGGAAATAACAATAAAGTAAACAATTAAAAAAATTTAGTGGATTTGCAAGCAATTTAACATACAAACATTAGATGGTGTTTGGCAGGTAGAAATTATAATTTCTTGAACACTTCAAATCTATTTATAAGATTAGGCTTAAAAACATGAGAAATAAAGCGCCTGTTTGGTAGCAGTTTTTAAAAACAATGAAACTTGTTTAATTTACTGATTTTCCCTGAAAACAAAAAACAGAATATGCGTTTTGGAAACAGAAAACACAAACAATTAAAAGATGTTCTAAACTTGTCTTTTAAAACAAAAAAATACAGAAAACAAATCTTTTTATAAATATCACATATATAAATACTGAACAACATTAACATGAATATTCATGCTCAATTTTTCCTTCTTATATATATTTATATATAAACTCTGCCTATACTTGCATAGCCGGTCCCAAACCCGGATAAAAAAGCACAATTGCGTTAGATAGTCGATAACCAGTGTAAACTTTGTCAAATCTTTATGATATATATATTTATATATACAGGAACATCAGCTTGCATGATGTGAATCCAAAAGAAGCACAACAAAGAACATTAGCTTTCTACAAACCTGGGAAAGCAGATTGTCATCAGTAGGAAGCCTCAGGTCATCCTTGGTGTTTCCATTATCAGTAAGCAGACTCACCTATAACATCATTTTAGTAGCAAACGTACATTCAGAATATAGAATCACAAACAATTATTGGGTGAATCAAAGGTAAAGTCAACAGATGTAGCAACTCACAAATCCATCCTCAGAGATATCAATCAGCTGATAGTCAGTACGATTCACATGAGGAACCTGAAAAAGAAAAATTACGAATAAGCAAAAATACTCTAGAAACAGTTTAAGAAAGAGATAACTAAAAATGGAGAAAATAAACAGATTTAAGGGCATACATCACAATTGTGGGAAGAAGGCACAATATCTTCAAGCTTCTTGGCGGTGAAAATATCAATTCCAACAAAGTGGCACTTAGCATGGCCGTGCTTACCGGTCTTTGAAGTGGAAACTTCGACAACCTATTACACGTAAACAAAATATCAGCAAAACCAAAACTACAGAAGCAATTTTTTCATCACATTAATATGAAGTCATTCCAGAATTTAAAGACACATAAATCATGAGTTAATCGCACCAAAATCAACAAAAAACAATTACTCACACTTAGTAAATTTTACAATTGAACAATGATGAATCAAATTAACCAATCTCCAATCTCATCACCGGATTTACGATATGATGCTTCGACTAATTAAATCTACTTCCGTTTTTAGATTTCAATCAAATCTCTCAAAACAAATATTCTAGGAAAGTAATGAAGGCAAGAAAGTCAAAGTAAGCAGAATCGATGAAAAAGACGAAAGAGTGTAAGAACATGAGTGACCTTGCAGGGGCGGCCCTTGATGACGATGTAGCCGTTCTTGCGGATGGTTCCGGCTTGCTGAGGGTAGGTCTTGGAGGCTCCGGCATCGGCCTTGGACTCAAAGTGGTGCTCCTCGTCCGACATGATTGAACGAAGTGGCTGCCCTAGGTCAAACGCACCGTTTCGAACTGTACCGATTCAGGAAGCGGAGGAAGGATATGGAAATTGCAGAGGCCGAAGGGCGGAGAAGACGAAGATGGTGCGTATATATATATATAGATAGAGAGAGAGAGATTCTCGTATTGTTCGTATATATCTGGAGCCTACCTAACTAGGGTTTTCGCTTTGAAGAGAGCAAATCTTGATGTGGGATCAGAGTGATTTGTGACCGTCGGATTAATAATTGCGGTGACCTTTGGATTCTTTACGAGCATAAACAAAAAGAAAATATAAAATGTTTATTATACCCATTTAATTTGATATGACACAATTATAACATTCATTTCTTTTTATTATTTTAATATAAGAGGTAAAATAATCATTTTAATACATTTTTATTTCATTCCTATTACCAAATTTTTATTACTTAACACATCAAATATATTTCGTTTCTATTTTCATTTCTATTTTTATCTGATGTGTCTATCAATAAATAAGTGCATTTATTTTTTGTTTTTGGTCACAAATAAGTGCGTCAAATGAACGCTAACGCCGGGTTTTGCAATTTGGGCCTAAAAAGGAAAGAAACAAAGATACCTTACTTTTTTTTTTTTTTTGCCTGAAACAATAATATCATACTTAGTCATTAAATTTGTTTTAAAATTTGTATTAAAATTTTTTACGTTTTAGCTCCAAATTATTATCCTAAAAATATTTATTGTCTATCTCTACTTGTAAAATTTATTTACCAATACACTTTGGATAATATGGGTGAGTTTATTATCTAAATTAATTAAAGGAAAAAACTTAGGTCCATTTCCTTATGTCCATTACATTCAATTCCACCAATCATATATTGTATTTACACTCTCTCTCTTCTATTATTGGTTATATAAAAGGTGATCTTCTATATTCTTTCTCTACTGTGATTGGTCATTTAAACACTTTTTGCCACGTGTCATATTTATATTGGAGAACTGGATGTAATGGACATAAGGAAAAAACTTAGGTTAATTTCCTTATGTCCATTACATCCAGTTCTCCAATATAGTCTAATTAAAATTGACAAAAAATAGTTAGTTTAACCAATAGATTGAATAAATTTTTGTCAAATTTAATTAAATTAGTTTGATTACTAATGACATTAGATTTTATTCAAATCTATGTGAAATTTATTTAATTATTATAATTATTTATTTATTAATTATATATTATATATTAATTGAAATTTAAATGTATTAAAAAAAGTAAAAATGAGGGTCGTTTGGACTTTGGATAAAGGGTTTATAATTTGTAAACCTCTCTAGTCATTTAAATATCTAATCAAGGATTTATAAATTCAAATCACCTTACATTACTCTCAAACTATATATTCAATACAAATAAGACACATGATAAAATATTTAAGAATGGATCCAGTGTTTGGCTCTTCTATGCATTAGTATGTTAGACCGATTTTTTTTCATAGTTTTCTTCATTTTTTATTTAAATTTGAAAAATTGTAAATTTTTTCTAAAGAATATTTAAAGTATGAAAAATATAGATACAAAAAATTAAAAATTTCACATAAATCGAGTTTACTATGAATGGATTAGGGACTAAATTTTTAGCCCCTAAACCATTCACGGTAGGTCCTTATTTGTGTGGAATTTTTTTATTTTTTGTGTGTCTATAACTTTTATTCTTTAAAAAAAGTTTAGAGTTTTTCAAATTTAAATAAAAAAAGTGAAAAAAAACTATGAAAAAAGTCGACGTAGCATATTAATGTCTAAAAGAGCCAAACATTGGATCCATTCTCAAAATATTTTGTATGACTCATCATGATAGACAAAAAAATATAAAAGATTACATTTTATATGACCAATCATAAAAAAGAGTGTGCACATAAATAAAATCTATGATTGAAGAAACTTTATAGTAAATATAACAATAGGCAAAATACTTTTTAGTTTTTGAATTGTTGATCAAACTACTATTTAGTACCTGAATTTTAGAAATATACTATTTAGTTCTCGAATTTATAATTATTTCAACTATTTAGTCCCTTTTACGATACCCGTTAGATAATTGAGTGACGTGGTTGTTAACTGCTGATATGCCCAGACTCCTCTCATCGCTCCTCCTCTCTCATTGTCGAAAATTGGGTCGATGACCTCTTTCTCCCTGTTCCCGGAGCCAAGTTTCGGTTGATGTGCAGCTATGGCGGCCATATCATGTCTCATCATCATGAAAAAATCTTCTCCTACATCAACGGTGACACCTGCATCATCGTCGTTAAAGGCACCACGTCAGCCGTTAACGGCCACATCACTCGGTTATCTAATAGATAACATTCAGTGGACTAAATAGTTGACAAAATTGTAAATTTGAGGACTAAAGAGTATTTTTTTTCAAATTTTGGGAATGTAACTAAATAGTAGTTTAACCAATAAAAAATACTTTACCTCATTAAACAATGTATTATACATGAAGTGAAGCAGGACCACTTACTCATTATTTTAATATAAACCAACTCCTTTATCATGCAGTGTTATACATGTACATACACACTTTGCATCAAAGAGGCCATAACTTCACATCTATATTATTATAATACTAAGTAACACAATTTACACAATTTCAAGGGGTCATGACATCCCTTAACCCCCTCATACGAAAAATGATCTAATATTGTACAGCACAGAACAATCACATCTCCCATCTCTTTTCTCTCTCTTCTCTTCTCTGATAGTATACATCACCGGATCCGATCTGAATACATACCGGCCAGGTCATACACATACACTCAAAAATCTTCAACACGAATGGCTTGACGAGGCATGTCATAAGCCTCTCTAGGCCTCGATGTATTGACACCAGAAGTAGCGAACCACACTTTATCGGACTTGCGAGTTTCCACACCAACACTATTAACCTTGACCCACACCAAAACTACCTTAGTCTTCATGCCATCCAAAACGGTGAGTTTTCCCCTCGAGAGCGTGCACTTCACGCGACTCGCGTACCTCACGGTGGACGAGTCCTTGAAGCAAACCTCGCAAGACGGATAGGGCAAGTGTACTGTTAGCTTTCCCTTTGCTTCGTCCAATTCGTAGCACTTTATGTTGCTCGGAAATATTCCTCCGGGGACATTGTGCTCCCGTAGGATGTCCGATAGCCCCTTCTCATTTTTACCTTAATTTCATCGAACAAAATATTAGTATTTCTTACTACTCGGTAAAGAACTAATTGATGCATGTATTATAAATACTTGATTCAGATCATGGCTTTTAAATTCTTCATTATAAGTATTGGCCATTTGTGCCTCCAATAAAAATAAGATATGTGGCGAAAAGTATTTATATGACCAATCATGTGTGGAGAGAGAATATAAAAGTCTAAAATTGGGCATGACTAATCATTGAAAAAAAGGAAAAGGAAAAAAACTTGGGTGAAATTACTTAAAGGCTAAAGGTTTATTTTGGTCCTCAATGTTTACATGAAGTTTAATGTTGGTCCTCAATGTTTCAAAAGTTTAATGTTGGTCCTCAAAGTTTTTTTTGGTCGATTTTGGTCCTCGAACGTAACACCGTTAACTTTTTGCCGTTAAATGATAACGTGGCATGCTTATATGGCACACCCTCTCTCCTACATGTCATATTTTAATGACGTGGCATGACACGTCACTCTACATTGCCACATCATCATCTTCTCTCCTTCGTCATCATCATCATCTGGGGTGACGTGGCAGTGATGTGTCATGCCACGTCATTAAAATATGACACGTAAAAGAGATGGTATGCCATATAAGCATGTCACGTCATCATTTAACGGCAAAAAGTTAACGGTGTTACGCTCGATGACCAAAATCGACAAAAAAAAAACTTTGAGAACCAACATTAAACTTCATGTAAACATTGAGGACTAAAATAGTACTTTAACCTTACTTAAATATTTGCTATAAAGTTCTCTAATAAAAATAAGACATGTGACAAAAAGTACTTGTATGACCAATTATAGGAGGAGAAATAATAATATAAAATTAAAGACTAAATTCTGCATGAATAATCATTGAAGGAAGAAAGTATAAATAAGTTCTATGATTAATGGAACTTAATTCATAGCAAACACCTAAGTAATTTTATCTTAATTTATTTTTTTCTTAACGTATCATGGAGAATATTTATATATTAAACACTACATATGGGGAATGAATAAGATGATTCAGTCTAGTGTCAAGGGAATAAGGGGTAGCAACTAGCCATTGTCTTCTAACTCGGTGAATTAAAGTTAGTATTTTCATATAACCTTTTTCAGACTTTAAGGCCATGTTCACTAGCAAGAAATGTCAATGGAAAAGCCAATGAAAATGGTGGGACCCACTGGGTCTCACTTACTTTGTTATTTTTTTATTTTCATCAACTTTAAAAAAAAAGGAAAAAAAATACAAAATATCTATTATACCCCTCTGATTTGACATGATTTGACACAATTATAACCCTCTTTTCTTTTTATTATTTTAATATAAGGGGTAAAATGGTCATTTTAATACATCTCCTTTCCATTTCCATTACCAAACTTTTACTACTAAACACATCAAATGCATTTTGTTTCCATTTCTATTTATATTTCTGCCTAATGAACGTGTCCTAAGTGCATTGAATAGGATTAACTTTAGTACAATAATTTTTTAAAAAAAAATAATGAGTAAACTTCATTTTTGATCCATGAAAGATAGGCAATATATATTACAATTTAGTTCTTAAAAGATTATAATGTATTTTTTAGTTCTTGAAACATCACATCGATTAACTTAATTATTAGTTCATGAGTCTAATGACTTAGGTTATAATGTGTGGCTTATTTAATGTTAATGTAGTGACGTTAAATGTCTTTTGAATTTTAAATTAGTTGTCTATGTAAAAAAATGGCCTATTTAGTGTGGTAGACTCCAAATAAGGGTATTTTGGTGTAAAATTCAAACATACTTTTTATCATACTTTTTCTCTCTCTTAATTTTTCTCTCTATCTCTCTCTTCACTTTTCTCTACAGTACTTTCTTTTATTCTACAGTACTTTACTCTACAGTACTTTCTTTACAGTACTTTACATCCATGCATTTATACCAAGCGTACCCTAAGTGCAAAAGGGGAATTTTTTTTTACCTATTTCATGTATTAAGAATAGGTTATTTTTTCACATACATGAGCAATTGATTAAGTGTTTAACAAAGCACTTAACACCACCATGTCACATATATGGGCCCCTTAATGACTAATAACTCAAAAACGACTAATGATCTTTCATGAACTAATTAAATCGTAGTATCATTATTTATCTTTCAGACACTAAAATATATGATTACTAAAAAAACACTACATGTGGAATAAAACACATGAAGTTGATATATATATATACACACATACGCAAGTATATAAGAAAGTCTATATACAAATTATAAGCAAATTTCCCAACCAGAGAGTTATGGATCATTATATTAAAACGATTGAAGAAGGATGTGTATTATAATGTTGAGGGTGGAACAAGCAATTAAGTGCTATATATATAATATATAACGTAATGAAAGTATATATATATATATATATATATATATATATATATATATATATATATAAGAAGTACCTTTGAGCTTGTTTATTAAACATTTTGCCTTGTCTTCCACTGAATTTGAGAGAGACTGAAATTTACAATATCACAATTGACAAAATTAATCAATACACATAAAACAGGAAATATATATATATAGTTGTTAAAAACAAGCAAGTTCAAGTGGTATGTACTCTTTGTGAACTACAAAGGGAAGATTCCTTGATTAGTGTGATTTTGGATTAATTTGGATGAATGAATAATGAATCTTGAGGAAAAAAAACACCCAGATTTAACTAAATGTGGAAATTTTAAGAGAGAGAGAGAGAGAAAGGGAAAAAAGGACATACAGATAGGTCATGAGTAATGTTGGAGAATTCTTGCTTGGCTTTCTTGGAGATCCAAAAGCTCCCAACTTTACTCACAACTTTCTCCATTATTACTCCATCAATGTTACAACTTATATATATATATATATATATATCGAGTCGTGATTCTCTTAAAAATTTATGCTCGTATTTATTCAAGAAACTCTGAACGCCAAAATTCTCAAATTCTCTCTCTCTCTTTCAAATTGAGAATGAAATGGTAATTAAAATTTCTCTTTTCTACGTCTTGAATTATCTAGTATATAGGAATTGTAAATTCTAGTTATTTTCCATGTAGTTCATATATCACATCAAAATTGAAGTACACTTCTCACTAGCTAGCTAGTAATAATAGAGGCAGCTTTCTTTCTTTATTTCTTAATGGATATTGCTGTTAGTTAGGAAGTGATTTTAAAATTCATTATCTCAAATAAATAAATCTTTTTTTTATGAAACAATTTACAAGCATACTCTTCACATCAATTAGGTGTGCTGAAGGATTTTTCTTTTTCCTTTGGTTCCACTCTAAATTATGGGTAAGTTTTCTACGCAAAAACGGAAACGAAAAGAAAAAGAAAATGTATTTATTGTGTTTGTTAGTAAAAGTTGAGAATGAAAATGGAATGAGAATGTATTAAAATGACTATTTTACCCCTTATATTAAAATAATAAAAAGAAAAGATAGTTATGATTGTGTCAAATCAAAAGATATAATAGACATTTTATATTTTTTTTAATTATACACACTTTTCAAGATAAAAATAAAAAAATAAATAACATGTGAAACCTACATATTTATTTTTTTCCTTCTTATTTTTCCTGAACTACCGAACGGGACCTATATATCATCAAGGAGGATTTCAGGGTTCTGGCCAAAAAAAAGAAGAAGGAGGATTTCAGGGTAGTTTTGTATATATATATATACATATGCATGTAGAATATTATTTTTAAATATATATTAAACTAAAAAACTAATTAATTAAAAGAGTTGGATCATATATATATGATAGTGAAAATGGGTTAATCAATATGAAAATTTAGAATTAATTGGATTGCTTGCTTTATTAGCGTAATGTTGTGGTTAGCTATATATACCTAACTTGCCTTATAAACTAAATATCTATTTGCATGATTACAAATATTAGAAGAGAGGTAGGTGATACTTCACATTCAATCACACTTTAATGTGAAATATGAACTTCATTATGCCATCAATGAAAAGGTCGTAGAGTATTAATGAAATTTTGATATTCTTTTTATTCATTAATTATAATTATTTATCAATATTAATAAAAAATTAACTTATAATTTTTTTTGGTGTGTTTATTAGTGCATGAGCTCCTATTAATATTAAAGAATAGCTTTAAATGAATTGAGAGTGTACAAGAACATAGTATAAAATTTTTATCCCAATTAATTAGATAAAAATTCAGTACTATTATACTATTGAAGTCATCTCTCCAATCATGTAGGGCCATTTATTAATATTAATAAAATTTTTTATTATTATTAAAAACACACCTTAAATGATTTAGAGACCAATTGATTGGATACAAAGTTTTATCTTCCATCAAGACCTAACGGATTCAAGTTTGTGTCATTATACATGAACTTCTTAATATTACTAATTTTAATTATTAAAAATAAACAATAATATAAATGTAATAAAAATTAATAGTTAGTCAAGTAAATTAAATTACTAAATCAATTTTCAGTCATACTATATTTTTTTCATTAAATTATTAATATGTGACAAATTTGTATATGATATATAGACTTAATTTCATGAATTGTAATCATATTTATCATAAAATAGATGTTACATGTCCATTTTGATTTGGTGGGCATAAATGGTACGTACATATGTTAAAGATATATAATTTTCAAATTTGAGCCATTAGATATATATTTTTTCAAATTTATTAGACAAAATTTAAAAATGCAAAAATTTGAGGCACAACAATTATTATTAATAGAAAAAAATAATACTATTGAAAATTTTGCATAACATTTTTTCAACTTGGGGTTTATTAGGAAAATACCTTTTTTATTAGTAAGTTTATGTAAAAATTTGGTCCAATATATGGCACTTAATATAGTTAATTTTACGAGATTAAAGTTAAATTTATAATAAATTAAAGTGAGTAGGTGGGATCTCACTCTCATGATTTGCTATAAAGTGTCATTTTGAGAGTGGATCCTCTACATTGTAAGATGAAGTGTTCACTAAAGTAAGGAGAGAGATAGAGAGAACAACTAAGAGAGAGAAATTGTGAAAATGTAAGACCCACAATTTTTTCTTTCTATTTCTCTCCTCACTTTAGAGAGCACCTCACTTTATAATATAAAGGATCCATTCTGTGTCATTTTCTTTCTCATGATCATCTTATCACTCAGATTTAATGGAATGAACAATTCATTTGATATGATGGAATTGTTGTGATGGAAATGGAATTGGAAAAAAATTTCATTAAGATGTGTATTTGGTATGACAATAGAATTGGTGTAATGGTATTCATTTGATGCAAATTTTCTTTCACTTGATGGAATACCATTTTAGTGGCAATGGATCGGAATTGGATCGGATCAAATTAAATTTCATGGAATTTAATATTTTGGATAAAAGTACTTTTAATTATCTATGATTTGTGTCCTTCCTTGAATCACCACCATTATTATTACTATTGTCACTGCTATCAGTGTCTGATGTCATCACCACTTTAGGCATTAAGGATATTTTAGCCATTAAACTCATTTTATTTTTGATTCTTGCATATTAAACATAAAAATTATGACACATTTTCATTCTTTTGGATACAATCACATTCCCACTCTCTAAATTTATTTCATGACCATTTCATTTATTTGCATATCAAACATATATTGGCTGCTAGAAAGAATTTTCTGAAAATGGGAATATGAATGTCAATACCATATTTATTTAGCTATGAAAAGGAAAGAAAAAATATTACCTAAGTGCTATGTATAATTGGCCAAAAAATAATGAGTAAGAAATGAGAGTTTGATAAAATAGCCATTATACCCTTAAATTTAAAAATTCATTATTTGAAATAAGAACAAAACTAAAACTGAAAAATAATATATATATAAAAGGAAATGGGACAAAACATTTAAAAAAAAGAGAAATAAATTAAATTCATCATCTTGACGTTTGAATTAGAGAATGAAAGTGTGAGGGAAATGAATGGCATTTTAAGCAATGAGTTTTGCTAACTAATGTTTTTAGGTAATGATTAAGAAAATTTTTAATCAAAGCTTATAAATTGTTTACTTTTTTATTAAGTTTAAGATATATAATCCCTTAAGCAATTTTGAATAAAAATCATCCTCTCCCAATAATGAAATTTCTTCCATCAGTTTTTTTTTTAAAGGAATGCACCATCACTCAAACGAAGGACAGCTGTAATCTCAAGACTGTGGCATTTATGGAACCAAACATGGGAGGAGGCTTGTGAAGGGTGGGCATTAGACGGGTTGGATCGAGTCATTTATTAGACGGGGTTTAAAAAGTAATATCTAAGTCCGTTTGTATTAGCTTCCGCCCCTAGGTCACTTTTTTATTTTTTTTAAATATATTTTAAAAAAATTAATTATAAAGTCATGTATTTACTTAAAAATTAGTATTGTTTCACTTTAAATTAATATTTTTATTTTTTTTATAATTAAATTCATATTTTTATTAATTTTAATTATTTATACACATCATTAGAATATTATTATTTAACACATAAAATTACTTAATATATATATTTATACATATTTTAAATAAATATATATTAAATTTTTATTTTTTAATTATTTTATTTTGTGCGGGCTAGCTCGCGGGCTTAAATGGGCCAACCCGTTTAGACACATTTTTAAATGGGCCTATTTTTTATGCCCAAGCTCGTCCATTTAGCAGGCTGGCCCGTTGGCCCAAGCCCGTTTTAATTTGACACTACTACCTCCCATTGCCATTAATTACCTACCAAATATTTTTGCTACCAAACGTACCAAAAGGTTAAAACTAGTTGTGTTTGGTATCTTTACATTTTAAGGGAAATAATGTAATCTCATCATTCCTAATAAACTTTGCATTATATCTTTTACATACCAAACACATTTCTCATAATATTTTTTACATATCCAACACACTTTTCTTTACGGTACTTTCCTTTACTCTATAATACTTTACAGATCCCTTCCCTTTTTATCCGTGCATTTCTACCAAACATAGCCTGTAAGGCCAAAAAACATAATACCTATTTTCCATTCATATTCTCAAATCCTATTTCTTTTTAGGGTTTTGCTAACTAAGGGCTTGGTTGGGAGTTTTGAAAAAAATAGGGTGTGGTGGTTATTAATGAAGTGGTGTGGAGTGGGGTAAGATGGAATGGTTTAAAAAAATAAACAGGGTTGTGGACAATAATACCTTATAATGAATGAACAAAAGTAGAACAAAAAGGGTTAATACTAGAATTAAATAGTATAAACTATATAAACCATTCTAAACCCCCAATTTGGAGAGATTTAAAAATTGAGACGTTGGATTGTTTAGAAGGATTTTCAAATCATCCTAAGTCATCCCACTCCATTACTCACTTAAACATCCAACCAATGATTTATAACCCCAAACCGCAACAGCTAGACCACTCTACAGCACTCTCAAAACATCCTCCCAACCAAGCTTTTAAAGGCACTTAAGAGAATTTATAAAATTAAATTATTATTTTTTTTACAAAATTTAAGATAATAAATTCTTTTCCAACTAATAAAAAAATTCTATCAAGTTTTTTACAATGATTGGTTGGCTTTGTTTTTGTTAAATGGAGCAAAAGAACCCAATAAAATTTCTACAAATTTCTATATATATCTTATGATAGTTTTGAAATATTTTTTTTTAAAAATTTATTGGTTTCTAAACTATATCATTTCATATTAAATAAAAATGAAATTTAGGAAGGGGGTGAGAAAAGGAGAAAGGAATTAAATACAGTAAAAAGTAATAGAGGCAAAATATTATTTAGTTCTTAAATTGTTGGTCAAATTACTATTTAGTCTTCGAATTTGGCAAAAATATTATTTAGTCCCCCAAATTTGTAGCTCTGTCAACTATTTAGTCCCTGAATTTGACAAAAATACTATTTAGTCCCCGAATTTGCAATTCTATCAACTAATTAGTCCTCGAACTTGGCAAAAATATTATTTAGTCCCCAAATTTGCAACTCTGTCAACTATTTAGTCCCCTAACTGTTACCCGTTAGATAGCCAGCTGACGTGACCGTTAAATGCTGATGTGGCATGTGAGGTGGCACGTGCCCAGGCATTAACGGTGCCACATTAATTAGCTGGTGCCTGGTTATCTAACTGGTAATGATCAGGAGACTAAATAGTGGACAGAGTTACAAATTTGGGGACTAAATAGTACTTTTATCAAATTTGGAGACTGAATAGTTGATAGAGTTATAAATTCGGGGACTAAATAGTATTTTTACCAAATTTAAAGACTAAAGATTTGACAAAATTATAAATTCGAGGACTAAATAATATTTTACTGTAATATCATATAATGAGGATTCTCAAAATAGATTTGGCTCATTTTAAAAACTTATTTTTAGCTCAGTTCACTTTATATTTACTGTCACTAGCTAGATTGGACTGCCGATTTTTTAAATTTCTTTTGAAATATTTAAAAATATATTATATCATATTAGCTTATGTTCATATGTATTGTTCATTCCTAATAATAATATGTTAATATGTGAAACAAATCACATTTTTATAGATCAAATTGCAATATTCATTAATAATATATGTTGATTAATAAAATTAAATTATATCAAATAATTTGTTAATCGCTATTTTTGTTACTCAATTTGTAAAATTTATTTCTAATATATTCACATTCACGGTCAAATATGCCAACTTTACGTGAAGGTCAATGGTTAATTAATATATATATATATATATATATATATATATATATATATATATATATATATATTAATTATTTGATTTTATTTACAATTAATTAATAATTAAAGTATATTAATGACTGAATATTAATATTAATATAAAAATGCTGGAATCGGTGAATAGCTCATTGGTAAACTTGCAGTCATATCTAATCAAATTTTAGGATTCCAAACAAAAGCAACAGACAATGTGACTGTTCTCTGTTTTCTTTGCTGTGTTGCGGATCCCTCTGTTATGGGTCTTTGTTGCATTTTGGTTTTAGGGGTTGGGTCCTTCTTCTGTGTTTCTTTGTTATTACAGGTAGTATGACCTGTTTTGTGTGGTGGATTGTAATCTTGAACACTTTGTAGCTTCCTTTTCGTGCAGTAATTTACATTGATCATGAAAAAAAAGAGATAATTGTCCAAACATTATGAGGATATTTTCGGATGTAACACCCCATCTAACAATGACATTTTGAAAGTAAAAGATACAGATGTCAAAATGGATCTTACAAATAACTTAGTGCATATATTATTATTTAGGGAAAAAGTTATTTTTGTGCTATATAAATTTTTTTAAGAAATCGATATGCTTTATTTGATACCTCCTATTGATTTTTTTTTTTGACTTCATACCTCCTATTGAATTTAAACCTACGTTTTTTTTAGTTATTCTATCACATTTTCTCTTTCTTACTCATATACTCAGATTTTTGCATTTCTCGATATTGTCGATATATACAAAGCCTCACTAGTTTGTAGGCAGTGGCGTGATGTTGTTATTCATAAAGATTTATAGAAATTCTTGAATTTTGAAAATCATAACATATTGATCGAACAATGTAAGCAGGGGAGTAGATAAAAATATTTAATTAAGGGGTTGAAATTATAAATGCATGTTTGTTGCTTAACATGAAGATTCCTAGAAATTCTTGAATTTTGAAGACCAGAACATGTTTGTAGAGCAATGTAATGGGGGTATTGAAAGAAATATTTGATTAGAGGGCTAAAATTATAAATTATTTTTAGAAATAAAAATAACATAAAAATTTATATGTATATGTATATATAAGTTCTTTCATCTCACCAAAGTTTCAACAAGTGGTATTCTAAAAATATGTCAAATGGAACTTTAGAATTTTTCAGAGTGATGGTATAATAATTTGACAAGTGGTACTCTAAAATTTTTTATCTTAATTTTGAAAATATAAATGTTTTAAAAATGAAACTTTAGATTTTTTTTCTACCTAATTTAATAAATAAAAATTTTTATTGAAAATTTTAATCATTAAAGTAGTTGATTTTTTAAATTAAAGTAAAAGAAGTCAAAATTTAAATTAACTCAATATTAAAAAAAGTGAAAGTTGCCGTATATTCTTTTTCTAATTTCATCTAAATTTTGAAAATAATCCAAATATTATAAGAATATTGTTAATAATATTCATTATCTTTCTTTATTTGTAACTATAAATAATTGAGTATTTTTCTAAAGAATTATGTGGAATAACTATAGAAAAACTTAGATCAAATTTTTTATATTTTTTATTGTTTAATGTAGGCCCTTGATGGGTTATTGCGGGCTTACCAGATCCATTTTGACACTATTATATATATACATATATAGATAATAGTGTCATCCTCTTCTTACATTAGATATTTTATTATAGACTAAAGTACTTTTGGCATCCCTAACTTTGGCGCTTTCGGTCAAATATGCCCCAAAAAATTGATTGCGGTTAAATATACCCCCATCATTTTAATTTTCGAACAATCTTACCATTTTCACTAACACCGTTAAAATAGTTAACAATCATTGCTGACTTAGCGTAACACGTGGCAATAATGTCTGACTGGGTTCAATTTTTTCTACGTCATATTTTATTTCATTCTCCATATCATCAATGAATCAAACGTTGCGTGTAAACTAAACATCTTCTTTCTCATCTTTTGAAAATCTAAAACACAGCAAGAAATATCTTTTGGAGTTTAGAAGATGAACTAAAATTTTGCGATCAAACGATCAAAAGTGTGGATTGTTGTTTTTTTTTTTGGCCAGGTGCGGATTTGTTGTTTGGAGTTAAAACATTTTGCAATTCTAGGTGTGCATTGTAAAAGGAGAAGAAATAGTAATTTGGCATTACCTCAAACTATCTTTCGTTGTGCATATTGAAGGTGTTATCAATGGCAGGCTTAGTGTTCATTGTTTTTCCTATTTTGTTGTATGATTTGGTAGTTTATTTCTGGGTTTGCGGACTCTCGAATGTTTTTGGCCTATATTTCACTCAAGTTTTAAATTAGTCCTTTATGTTTCAAAAGTTTTAGATTAGTCATTTATGTTTCCCATAAGTTCTAAATTGGTCCTTCCGTCCAAATCCGTCAATTTCTTAAATTAACTGTTGACATGGCATGCCGAGGTGGATACATAATCTCTCCTACGTGTATTAGATAGTTGACGTGGCCTTAGACACACCAAAAACACCCAAACGGTGTCGTTTAAGCCAAAAATAAAACCATGCTAAGAGGACCAATATGAAACTCAAATGAAACATAAAGGACTAATATAAAACTTTAATGAAACATAAAGGACCAACATAGAACTTGAATGAAACATAAAAGACCAATATAGAACTTGAATGAAACATAATGGACCAATATAGAATTTTAATGAAACCTAAAGGACAAATATAAAACTTTTGAGAAACATAAAGGGCCAATATAGAACTTTTGAAAGATAAAGGACCAATTTAAAATTTAGGTGAAACATAAATGATCAAAATGAATATTTGACCAACGGAAGGGTATTAAAATGGGTATGGGTAGGAAGAGATTCTTCTTCTTCTTTTTCTTGCCGCCGCCGGAATTTGGATGCTTGTTTGGAGTTGCTCATGGTGGTGTGGGGAGGAAGAGGGAGAGAGGAGGAAGGTTGGAAAAATACTAAAATACCCTCCAAAAAAGTTGATGATGTGGCATTTAACCCCAAAATTTAACGGATGATTAACGGAAGGGTATTATTTGCCAAAAAATAAAAACTCAGAGGGTCTATATGCAAAGTTTTGAAACTCAGGGGGTGTATGTGTCCCTGACTCAAAACTCAGGGAGTCTCAGTGCATTTTAGCCTTTATTATTTAACAATTTCAATATACAATTTGTAGAGGTGTCAAACGGGCCAACCCGCACGGGTCAAGATTTTCACGGGTCGAGAAAATACCAACCCGGCTCGTATATGTGCGGGTTAAACGGGCCAAACGGGTCAATTTTTTTTAAAAAAAAAATATCAAATTTTAAATTTTTTTTTTATTTTCTAATTTCCAAAAGGTAAATGGTGGAATATGCCGACTCATTTAACTATTAATTTTTTTTAACTTTTTTTTTCATTTATTTTATGGGTATATATTTTTTTTTGATAAAAAAAGTGCAAATTATAGTACTAGAGATACATAAAAGTATTGCCAATAGTCCCAATACAAGACTAAACAAAAGAAAAAGAAGGGTTGTGGCTGTAGCTGTGGGCTTGCGGGTTGTGGCTGTCAAGGTACTAAGTAGGATTACAAATTTACAATTAAAATTTTTAATTTTACTCTCTTCACTTAAAATAAAAAAATAAATTTTTAAAAAAAAAGTAACCCGCGAGTTACCCGCGAGTAACCCAACAAAACCCATATAAAAAACGGGTTAAACGGGCCGGGTTACTTTTTTTACGGGTTGATTTTTCATCAACCCAACCCGTCCAAATTTGGGAGACTACATACTAACCAAAAGATTTTACAGCATTTATAATATAGATATACGATTTGGCATGCACATACATGATACATGCAAGTAATTTTTTTTTCAAATTTTAAATTCTATTATATAAAATAAATATTATATTTTAAAATAATAATAAATTAAAATTTTGATAATTTTGTAACTTCCTACCTACAATTTTTACTTCTTTTTTTTTTCTCTTCACATTATATATTTTAAATTATTTAAAATAATTATTTTGTGATACCATTTACCAAAATGATTAAACTTAAATAAGATTTCTTATATATTTATCAATTTTGTAAGAACCGAACCGGACAAAGACTCGGACAAGTGTTCGGTTCACGGTTTGATCGGTTTAACCGGTCGAACCGGATGATGCAATAAATAATAAATAATAAATATTCTTAATATATAAAATGACATCACTCAAATTTTAGGTTTCAATATACATAATTTTGAAGTTTTAAATTACATGACTTCTTAAAGTTTTAATTTTTAAGACTTGTCAAGCTTTGAAAGAACTTAATCAAACCAAATATGAAATTATTGATAATCATGACTTTTAAATTTTAATTTTCAAGACTTTTCTAATTTTAATTTTTAAGTTTTCTCTAATTTCTTTTTTTATGTTATTTTTTCTTTTTATTTTTTAATTTTTTAATTTTAAAAAAAATAAAATTGGACCGGTTGGACCACCGGTTGACCGGTCCAACTTCGTTTAAAACCGGTCCAACTAGAAAAACGGTTTTTTGGTCCAACCGACTTGCCTTTGTATTCAGTTGACGGTTGAACCGGTCGGACCGTCCAGTCCGATCCGATTCTTACAACATTGATATTTACTATAAAGTTTTTCACATGTGACAATTTTTTTTTGCATAATTACTCATGATAAAAAGAGACCAAATTTTCCATGAACAATCAAGACAAAGAGAGTAAAAATAAAATGTATGATTAGTAAAATATTATGACAAAGATATGAACTTTTTCTAAATTATGTTTTACTAAAAAGAGAGGCATATTAATATAGAAATATTTTGCTGAGTGAATTATATTTGCAACAAAATTTTGACCAAGCATATAAGTTGGGCTAAAACGCACATAGCGTCCTTGAATTTTAGACCTCATTTGATTACAAGAATGTTGGAGGGAATGAGAATGTTATCAGGCTGGAATAAAGTGGGTAAATGACAATTTTATCCTTATATTTAGTGGGTAAAAAAGTAAGGACAAAAACATAATTTTATCAGATTGCAAAAAGTAAAATATGTTTGATATAAATAATGTTGTAGGGAATGTTAGATTACAACAAACATTACGTCCTTAAATCAAGAAACCAAACGGGGCCTTAGGCTTTGGACATAAAATCTCACCGAGTTTTTAAGGTGGCGTTTGGTATCCGGTGAGTATTTTAGTGGAAAATAGAAGTGAAAGTAAGTGATAAAAAGTATGTTTAGTATGCAGGGAAAAGAAAGTGGAATGTAAAAGTAATATTGTTTGGTACGGTGGGAAGAAGATAAAAGTATAAAATAACTTTTTTACCTTTACTTCTTTAAAAATCACAAATTTTTTAAGGCTATTTTAATCTTTAAACATCATCTCACCTCACCACAACTTTCCTCTTCACACACAAGCAACCTTCCTCAACTCTCATAAAAAAAAGTTTCTTCCCTTTATTAGTCACTCCCAACCAAACATGCTAAAAGAGTTCGACAAAGGTGCCATGACAAAGGAGTTTCTCGATGGCGTCGAGGAAGAAGGCATTAGAGTAATATTATATCACTCTACGCATTTCTGTACCTTTTCAACCCTGACAAATTTCCCACCCTAGTTTTCTCCAAAATCCCTAACCCATCAATTTCAACTTCGGTATCAATGATGCTTCATACCAAAATTCCTCTTTTGTATTCCACAATCCCACTTTCTCTGCTTCTTGCTCCGTATTTCTCCCACAGCCTTCTATCCCCAAATTACAGGTATCTCTTATTCTCTGCTTTTTACTGAGTAAAGGGTGTGATGAAGGATATATTGGTGATTTAGGGGATTGTGAAATTCTACTGATAGAATCTGAAGCATTAATGAATTAGCTGAGTAGGAATTGGATTTAGGGGATTGTAATTAGGGCATGTTTCTGCATAATCTTACACCTTGTGTATAGCATAAAGATAGATTAGTGATTTAGCTGTAAATGTAATTTAGTACATGAATCGTGTAAAAATCCATGGAAGTATCAAATTTAGTCCTAGAAGATGGTGTGTCACAATTTTGTCATTGCGGACTAAATTGAGACAGGTGAAATATTTCAAGGACTAAATTTGATATTTTCATGATTAGGAGAATAAATTGAGACAAATGAAATCTTTCGAGGACAAAAGCAATCATTTACTTTGTTTTTCATCTTTCTATGATTAAAAGTTCAAATTGAGTTTCCTAATTGGTTATTAAATCCCAAAGTTTTTGTTGACTGGTGTGTGACTCTGCTCCGATTTTGCAGATTACTTCCCGGTGATTTTAGGCTTTTGATTTATTGGGATACTGCTGGTGCTGGACAAAGACTTCTTTAGCAAAATTATGGGTGAGAGTGAAACTAAACCAAATGAAACAGTACAGAATGCTCTCTCCTTGTTTAGAGGAAAAGCTGATCAGAACAAGCATCAATCTACCAAGAGTAATGTAAGATCAGTAAGGAATAGAGTCATTGATAGCATTTTCTGGTTATGTAAATGTTGGAGTATTATAAATTAATATTCTATAATCTTCAAAAATTGAGTTTCAATTATTGAAAGGTGCAGTTTAGAGAGTAAAGTGCATGGAAGATCCCCATTGATGAAGAAAGAAGAGTAATGGTTCTGTATGAATATGTTGAAACTACCTTAATCATTTATGGACTTACTCTTTCGGGGGTGTTTGGTACACAGATAGATTTTTTGTTATTGTGAATCATATTCTTGGGAATGTGATTCCCAGAAATATCAGAAAACTTGTTTGGATTACTTAAAACGGTGGGAATAAAATGCAACATTTCCGGGAATATTTTTTTTAGTCCATGTACCAAATGTGGGAATACAACATTCCGGATTTCATATTGCCAAGACTAATTTTTTAATCTGTGTACCAAATGCCCCCTTAAAGTGCATCTTCCATTTGGTAATATGTTTGGATGAGGGATAATGGAGGTCAAGGAAAAGGAAGAAAAGGTTTTCCCTTTGATTGGAAGTGCTATTAATGAGGGGAGAACAATGAAAAATTTTCAATTCTTGAAAGATTTTGAAGGAGAAAGTTTTTCCAAAGGAAGGCAAGGAAAATTGTCATTTAACCATCTCTTTCCTTTCCTTTCCTTTTCTTCCCCTTCCACCTCCCAAACATACCTCTCATAGGCAAAGCTATAAGTTGAATTGAAAATTATTTTTGCAACATTCTGTTATGACCAGTGGAATTCTGTTTAATTTCTTGCATGCATGAACAGCCGTGAGATGTTCTGGTATCTGATTCCTACTGTTGTTTTTCTCTACATGTTCAACAGTGCGACCGTGAAAAACAGCTTGAGGCCTTGACGAAGGAATTGGCCACATGCAAGTCACAATCACAAGCAAAGCATGCTGCTTATATGCAAGTGCTTCGTAGGGTGGAACAGTACCAGAAGTTAACTTCTGAATTATCCACTCTGCTGAAGAAGTCTGATACTGAAAGAAACAAACACACGAATGAATGTAAAGGAAGAGTTCACAATAATGAGCTTGAATCCATGATGAAAGAGGTGGAAGATCAAAACTTCGGAAACGCAAAGTTCAGAGAGAAGATTTTGCCGTTGTTCAGCGAACTGAAGGCAACACAGAGGCAATTGTTTAACAAAGAAACAGAACTTCTGGTCGCTAGAGATTCAGAACTCAAGGCCCTCACAAAAGCAGACGAGTTGGAAATTGCCTTCAACCTTGAGAAGGAAAAGAAAGAACAACTCCTGCAGCAAGTGGAGGATCTCATGGTAAAGACACAAATAGGAAATCAAGCTAAGGAAACACACAAGTCATCAGAGAAATCCGCAAGAAAGAGTATGGACCAATCTGTCTACATTGAGGCATTGGAAATGGAATTGAATCAGTTAAAACAACAACTTGTGAACGCAAAGAAAGAAGCAAATGGCTTGAATAGTTATATTGAAGATTCTCACAATAACAACCTTATCACAATCCCATTGAGTGAATATGAATCCTTGATTAGTAAGGTTGAGAAGACAAATGAAGCTCAAGCATCATCAATGGTAGAAGTTGGAAGCCAATCAGAAATAGTACTCTTGAAAACAGAGTTGAAAGCGGCAAGAGCGAAAATCGGCGAGCTGAGGGCTTGCACCGAACAATCTCTAAGCAGGGCTGAGTCGGCTGAGAAAATTAAAGCGGATTTAGAGGAAAAACTGAAGAGACATAGGGAAAAGAGGCAAAGGAGAAGGGCTGCTATGGCTGCACTTAGAGAGGAATCTACACCTCAACACCTCTTTCCTTCCCCATCTGAAATAACACCTATAACATATGAGCCATTGAGTAAGGTTCTTAATATCAAGTTCTGAAAGTCTTATATATATATATATATATATATTGAATCCAGTACTGGTGTTGGTTCATATTGTAATGTACTTTGCTTTTTGCAGTCTTGTTTTTGTATTGTTCTTCTAGTAATAGGGTTAGTAGTGTAATAAAGCCATGTAAATATTAAAGAATACAGGGCCCTTTTGACATCATGTTTGATCAGTTAGTCATAATGGATGTATTTTTGTATGAATCTATGGAGTATTCATCAATTAACCATAATAACTAATTTTTACACTGCTCAGAGCCCAAAGGGAAGCCAAAAGGCCCAATGGGCTTTAGACTGGTTTTAAAACTTAAAAAACCTATGAAAAATTGTTGATGCTGGAAACTCAAATTGGAATCTGCCATAAGAGTTATCTCATGAAAAACCTTACTTTTAAAGTAGTTGAACTTCTTACCATCAAATCCAATTGGAGAAATATTAAGATAAATCTCTTTAAAGATAGAGTAGTCCATAAAATTTATTGTTGTGTGATTGAACTAGAGGTTACATCAAACTGGTGAATTCTGGAAAATGCTTTCCTGAACCTTGATTTCCCTTATTTTCTGTTTGAGTATACTAGCATCAACTTGCCAATTCCATGCCTTAATCAACAAGCTGAAAAAGGCTTATGTAAAGGAAGCAACTATATATGCATTTTTTGGGGCAGTGATCCATATATCCTTTTTTTTTGTTTGAAACTACCAATATTTAGAACTCAAACTAATCTAGTTCAAATTAGTTGATGTTTCATGAAAAGGATAGAGTTCTCCCAGTTAAGTTTTTTTCTCATACACAAGACTCAAATCCAAAATGAAGGAATGAAGTATCTTCTTGTTTAGATTGAGAGCTTATTCTCATAGATGGACTTAACTTCACCATAAGCTAAAGCTCAAAAAGATACAAGTATGCTCTGCACTTGTCTCGACAAAGGATCCTATACATCTTAACGTATTAGTCCATATGATCCTATTCTGATTACATAATAGTTATGACTCGTTAAAGAAATGCGATACTAAATTCACACAAATTTATCTTGACCATAATAGGTACAACAAACAACCTTTATCATTTTGCGTGTGTGTCTATCTGTCCACCACATTCATTTGGAGAGTGAATCCTCTAGAGTAACGTTCATCAACACAATTCTCAAAGTGCCATAAAATTGTTTGGCTCCACTATATGCCAAAGCAACTCCATTTTTGCTCCTTTTGTGACCATATAGCTCAGCTTGCATGTCTCTTTTCTCTTCTTTTTTCTTTTTCTCTTTTCTTTCTTATATATTAAATTCTTGGGTAACTTTTTCTTTTAAGGAAAAGAGCCTCAAATTATATATATATAGATCTCTAATATATTTCAAAAATATTGAATTTTTTTTTCCTTGAAATTACATGAGGAGCATATATAAATGATGTTTTAGCAAGTGAGACACAGCACTTGCTGTAGTATTTGGCCCAATGGTCCCTCCCATTTGACAAAGAAAAAGCTAAAAAGATTGATTCTCATTTTAAGAGCAAGTTGGATGGTAGATTGTGATGGTCAAAAGCTCAAATTTTGACCACTGCACTTATCTTTATTTTGTCTCCTCTCACAAATAATAATAATAACAATAATAATTTAGTCCCGATTTATCAATTTAATCTTTAAAAATAAAATATTTTAATTTAATTTTTAAAAGATTAAATACTAATAAATTTGATCCTTTGATTAATAATATAAATAAAAAAAATTAAATGACAATATTATTAATAGATATTAATTGAATATTAAATAATAAATTAGATTATATTCAATAATTAAAAGAAAAACACATCAAACACCGGCAAGAAGCATTTTTTGTATTTCTTAAGTATATAATGTAAATATAATATTTTATTTATAAATTACACACATTATCAAAACATAATATTATGCTTTTTTTAGTGGAATAAAACTAAAGTTAACATTTAATAGCTAGCTAGTCAGCTTCCATTAATATTATTGCTATTCATTTAATTAATTAAAAGTTTAAACTGATGAAAATTTTATTTTTTAAGACTAAATTAAACAGAAATATATTTTTTTCCTGTTTAAGGTATGAATAATTAATTTACTAAAAAAGACACTATCCCCAATAATTCACTTCCCTCAACTTATTTTTGTCCAAAAATAAAAAATTCCAACTCCACAATTTTCTACTTATTATGGTCTTTTTCTTAGTAAAAAGCCATTGGGTGGAATATTCCTCCTATTATAATGCATATTTGATCTGCAAATGGCAATGTGTGATGTGGCCATAATAGCATATTATAGGAGTATTAGTAATTTAGTATTGTGGGCACATTTTTGGTTTCATTGGGAGAAGTCAAAGCAAAGATTTTTCTTTCACCATCACACGTGTGGGGAGTTAGTGATATGTTTCAATCATAGAATTTAAGGGGGAAAAAAAAAGATTTTAGGTGTAATTTTATATCTTTAATTTAAGATTTTTTAAATAAAAAAAATTAATATGTTTATGATTTATATAATTTGTTTTTTATGATTACTTCTTTTCAAATTTTTTTTCACGTGTTTTATTCTAATTATTGAAAAATCTGATAACAAAGATATATTAAAAAATTAACCCTTAAAAAAAGTCTTAATATTGTAACAAATTCAGACATTCTCGGTTATATTTTTTGCATTTCAATACATCAATAACATTATGTTATACTGAAATTAAAAAAAATTCCTAAACTTTAAATATTATGCATAAAACTTGTTTGAACTTTAGTAAAAAAAAATTCAAAAGTTTAAACCTTATATATGGAGAAAAAGTTTTCACGAATAATCTACATTTCTAGCTCCTCTCTATTAAAATTTTAGATGAAAAAGTTAAGAGAATGAGGTTTTGGTATAAATTATAAAATTTGAAAGTTTTATGTCAACATTTATTATTGAATCGAGATATTTCTTGGTAAAAAAAAGAAATATCTAGATTCAATATTTCTGTAAGGCTAAATTACTTTTTTGGTCCTTAACGTTTGTACCAAGTTTAATATTGGTCCTCAACATTTCAAAAAGTTATTTTAGGTTGTCAACGGTTTTTTTTGGGTCAAAATTAGTCTTCTAGCGTAACTTCGTCTGATTTTTTTTGTTAAATGCTGACGTGGGAGGCTTATGTGGCACATCCTCTCTCCTACGTGTCATATTTGGATGATATGACACCCCCTCTCACTCCAATTCAGCAAAACGACGCCGTTTTGCATCACTTCTCTCTCACTCCAACTCAGCAAAACAACGTCGTTTTGCTGAGTTGGAGAGAGAGAGGGTGTCATATCATCCAAATATGACATATAGGAGAGAGGGTGTGCTACATAAGCCTTCCACGTCAGCATTTAACAAAAAAAATCAGACGGAATTATGCTGGAGGACCAATTTTGACAAAAAAAAACGTTGAGGACCTAAAATAACTTTTTGAAACGTTGAGGACCAATATTAAACTTGGTGCAAACGTTGAGTACCAAAAGAGTAATTTGACATTTCTGTAAATGACTAGTTATAATTCAAGGAGTTATGTGCATTTTAATTTAAAAAAGTAAATAAAATTAATGCAGATAAGAGTATCATTTTAGTTTTTTTTTTAATGAATATTTTTATTTGTGTAATATAAGACTTAGTTACGTTCAATGTATTACTTTAAAAAAAAATTATTTTAATATGTCAATAAGTATAGTTAAATTCATAATAAAAAAATTAAATAAGAATATTATATATTTGGAAGCATAAAATATTAATTTCATTAATAAAAAAATAAATTAATCTTAAAATGATTAAATAATTTAAAAAAATTACAAATTAAATATAATATGATTAAAGTGCGATCATCTCTGCATAATTAAACACATACACTCCACTCCAATCAGTCCACCTCAGTAGAAAATCTTTGGCAGAACATATATAATTTACATGTCCACATAAAAATATTTTTTATATAATTAGCCTGTAAAAATAAATAAATTTTAGTTTGACTCGATCTGATGATATCTGATCTGTTTTTTTTTTTTTTAATTTGAGACATCATTGTCAAATTAAAGCCTCCTATTGAATTCTAACCATTTTGTAATATATAATATTAGTAGGTTTAGTTTATAAAAACTGTTAGTTAATTTTTTAAAAAAAAATCATTTTTATTATATATAAGTGAAAACTTCTATAACTTTTCATTCTTTGTAATTTTTCTTCCAATAACTCCTTAGACTCTTTTATATATTATACTTATACTTATTGAGATCATATCTTGGTTCCTATACTATTTAGGAAGTGTGATTTGTACGTTGAAGAAAGTCAAAAACATGTCTAACTCGATTAGCTTGTGATATTGAGTGAAATAAATATATGGTCAAAAGTTCATTTTGTAGTTTATGTTTTATTCAAGTTTTAAATTAGTCATTTATATTTCAAAAGTTTTAAATTAGTCCTTTATATATGTTTCCCAGAAGTTCTAAATTGGTCCTTCCGTCCAAATTTGTCAATTTCTTAAGTTAACTGCTAACGTAGCGTGCCGAGGTGGACACATAATCTATTCTACGTGTATCAGATAGCTGGCGTTGCCTTAAACATACTAAAAACACCCAAATGATGTCGTTTAAGCTAAAAATAAAACTATGCTGAGAGGACCAATATGAAACTCTAATGAAACATAAAAGACTAATATAAAACTTTAATGAAACATAAAGGACCAATATAGAACTTCAATAAAACATAAAGAATCAATATAGAACTTTAATCAAACCTGAAGGACAAATATAAAACTTTTGGGAAACATAAAGGACCAATATAGAACTTTTGAAAGATAAAGGACCAATTTAAAACTTGGATGAAACATAGAGGACATGGAGATTTCACCTAAATTTATTTACTTTTAATTAAACAACATATATTTGATCTAGCGGTGAGTAAAATTGATCCAAATCGAATCAACCGATCCGATCCAAATCGAATCGACCATAATCGATCAAAACCGACTACATAATCGGATGGATTGGATAATTTTTTGACAACCGATTTGGTTCGGTTTAATTGTCGGATGAGGCACAATTCCAACCGAACCAACCGACTATAATTTTTAAAAATATAAAATTTACCTAATTACTAATGTTGAATTGTGATTTTAAGTATGTAACGTTGAAATATTGTACTAATAACTTTAGTCTTTTTATTTTCATAGTTAGGAATAGCTATTTTTATTTTTTTAGGGTTTAATTTGAAGAGAAAAAAATAATTTTTTTTAATTTCTGTCCAAAAACCGATCAATCGACTACAACCGATTTGATTCGGTTCGGTTGATGTTATTTGAGCGGATTGGATGACTTTTTTTGTCATCTGATTAGGTCGGTTCGGTTGTCAAAACCATCCAAACCGAACCGACCTATACCCCTAATTTGATCTCTTAATTTTGGCAATGAAGGAATGTTAAATCATTGGACTAGTCGAGTAATCGTCACGGTCTTTGAAATTCCTATAAATCAATGAAAGTATATTTTTTTTGGGTAAAGAAATCAATGAAAGTATTAATCACTATATTGACGATGAATACCTTATTTAAAAAAAAAAGTTATTTGATCTCTTTCAACGTGATAAAGAAAATTTTAAATTTTTGGACATCGCATAGGATAAAAGAGTATTTACTCCATGAATATGGGGGCAAGATAGTAATTTCATTTGACTAGGTCACAATAATTTTAAAAGATAAAAAAGACCAAATGTTCAAAGTCATATATCATGTAACATAGACTGAATTTCACTCATAAGCTTACCTTTTTTATATCAATCTTTAAACTCAAAATATATTGTTGCTATAAATATAACAATTAAATAGTTGTTAATTTTTTTTTTTAATTTATACATACAAAAATATAACACCCTTTATAACTAAACCAATGTTTTTGAATGATCAAGTGTACTGTTAATATGAACCTCTAATATTAATGTTTTATTAAGGCTAAATTAATGTTAAAACCCCTCTTGAACTATATTTCATATGTAAATAACTCTCTTTAAAAATAATATAAATCCTTGAACTTTGTAATTTGTGCAGAAAAATCTCGTTTGTTAAAGTTTTAAACTAAAATCGAATCACACCAAAATGCAGAAAATTCACTTAAACTTTAAGCTTTGTAAAAAAAAACTCTCATAAATTTTAGGTTTTATCTAAATAAATCTCTTAAATTTGATATGTTTGTCATCGGTTAGAGTATAGTTTTAAATGAAAAAGTTAATAGATAAATTTATTTTTGCATAGATTAAAAAGTTTAAACGGATTTTATGTTATCGGCAAAAAAAACAGATTTTATGTTATTTTTTATAATTGAATCATTTATGCATAACTTATAGTGTAAATTTCAACTTTAATTAATTTAGCTTGGCTAAAGTATTATTTTAGTCTTCATTATTTGCATGAAATTTAATGTTGGTCTTCAATGTTTTAAAAATTTAATGTTGGTCCTCAAAGTTTGTTTTTTGGTCGATTTTGGTCCTCGATCGTAACAAAATTAACTTTTGTAGTTAATTGATGACGTGACATGCTTATGTGGTACACCATCTTTCCTATGTGTTATATTTTAATGATGTGGCATGACGCATCACTGGCACGTCAGATGAAGAAGATGATGATGATAATGATGGTGATGAATTAAGAAGAGAAAATGATGATGTGGCAATGTGGGGTGACATGGCAGTAATGTGTCATGCCACGTCATTAAAATATGACACGTAGGAGAGAGGGTGTGCCACATAAGCATGTCACGTCATAATTTAACTGCAAAAGTTAACGGTGTTATGCTCGAGAACTAAAATCGTAAAAAAAAAACTTTGAGAACCATCATTAAACTTTTGAAATATTAAGAATCAACATTAAACTTAGTACTGTCAAAACAGGTCGCCCCGGCCCGGCCCATTTATTAGGCGGGCTTGGGAATTGATACCCAAGCCCGCCCATATTGGCCCGCAGGCTAAACGGGCTAGCCCGCGGGCCACTTTTTTAATTTTTTAAATATATTATTTTAAAAAAATAATTATAAAATTATATTTTTATTTAAAAATAAGTATTTTTTTATTTTAAATTAATATTTTATTATTATTTATACACGTTATTAAAATAAAATTATTATTTAACATATAAAATTATCTAAAACATATATATTTATACATATTTTAAACAAATATATATTGTTTTTTGTTTTTTGTTTTTTTTTTAATTTTTTGCGGGTCGACTCGCGGGCTAGCCCGTTTAGCCCGCAAGCTTAAACGGGCCTAATTTGCAATGTCCAAGCCCGCCCATTTAGCGGGCGGACTGGGCTAGCCCACGGGCCAAAGTCCGTTTTGATAGTACTAATTAAACTTCATACAAACATTGAGGACCAAAATAATACTTTAATCATTTAACTTAAATGATAAACTGAAAAAAATTACTCCCAATAAAAAAATACCCGTAAAAATTTTTTTAAAAAAAAGACAAATACAAGAAGATGAGTGGGAGGCCGGCACGTGTGTCTTTGGTCGTTACACACCATGACACCAACCATTGAATTTGAATGCTCTTTTTTTTCAACGATAGGTAAATGAATAACAAAAAATTAATATGAATAAAAAATAATAAAAAAAATAAAGAAATAAAAGTGGTAAGAAAGTGAGAGTGACTCTTATGACCAATTTTGGTATAAAGCTATTAAGTGTGCATGCGTGTGTATGTGTGCGGACCAAAGTGATTGAACATAAAGGAATTTTAGCACTATTTTGAATAGTAAAATTCATGTATTTTTATAATTTTTTTAAAAAACTTTATATTACAATTTTTATATGTTAAATATATTTTTTATCATACTTATTTTTATTTTAATTTTTCTCTCTATTTCTTTTATATATATTTTTACAATATTTTTTACTCTATAGTACTTTACATCTATTTCTTTTTCATCTCATCTGTGTATTTATACTAAAATTTAACTAAGTAGAATTAGAACAGAAAATAATATATATATATATATATATATATATATATATATATATATATATATATATATATATATATATATATATATATAAAAGAAGGGATCCAACGACTACTATACAATTCCCAAACCTTACGTCATTTTCCTTTGACCAACTTAATATATATATATATACACACATTATTATTATTATTATATAAACATGAGAGAGAGAGGAATAAAGAAGTAGTAGTCTTGTAGACATAAGCGTCCTAGGGAAGCTTTGTTCATGTCTTTTTTTGAAGTGTCTTAATTAATCCTATGACTTTTCTCTTCAAGAAAACAAAATTATTGTGTAATTTTTTGTAATAAAGTTTTCTAATTAAAAATTATTATGTATATGTGATCATGTAGATCACCAAAGTTGATCTTAGAATTGATGAAATAATCCTCGAAATTTATGTAAGAAAGAAAATTACATAGAATGCACAAGGAAATAAAGGAGGCTCCCCACATGCACTTTGGATTTTTTTTATTGGTGCTTAAAATTGTAGTAAGGAAAGGTACTCCCAAGTACTATCGGGCAGGGCGCCAGTGGCATGTTGGGAAGACCAACAGAGGCCCAACCCAAAGGATTACTGCACAGGCCTAAACCGCAAGCAGTTTTACCCAGTTGTAGCTACTCAACTAGCATTTGGGTGTCAGGAGATCTCCCTGAAGAGGGATGCCCACCAAAGCAAGATTTTGGATGGCTTCAGGGGGATTCGAACCCTCATCCATGGGTGAGGCGAGAACTTTTCTCTGGATCCTTGACCATCTGTGCCAACCCACTTTAGTGCACTTTTGATTTTAAAGCAAACAAGAGAAATATATATATATAAATATATATATATATATATATATATGAAGAATTAAAATGATTGCGTATAGTTTGTTTTTTGTTTTTTTTTAAATTTAGCATATTTTTAAGTTACTTTGCACCTGAGACTATCTTTGTTACATTAATGGTGTGTTTGAAAAGATAAGAATGGATCGGAGGGTGAAGAGAACATAAGATAATTTATTTTCTTATTGGAGTGAATAAATTTTGTTTGAGGTGCGTTATTGGACATTACATATGAATATCTATTTGATCTAATCGAGATTCAAATCTTAATTCGTTATATTGTAAGTGATTATCTATTTTTTAGATAAACGTTTAATATTATAAGAGTATTGAATTTTTAGCACATTTCACTATTATTTATTTAATGTCATTTATTAATATTAATAGGAACTTGCTCATATCAATAGAGATTTATCCTGAAAAAGTTAAGGACTAAATTTTTATAAATATATTGACAAATAAAAAATAATAAACGAAGAAAGTAAAAAGCATTCTCTTCTATTTCTGTTTGATTCATTCTTGTTGGTTACTTTACTGCCTAATTTACCTTATCTTTACAAAATTGAAAAGGTTTAAATAAACATTTCTCATCAATCTTTACAAAACTAAAATATTCGTATCTAATAGATACTTTAAAATTTTAATTTGTAAGTCTGAGTATGGGTCTAGATAAACGGGTCTAAGAATGAATAAGAAGGTACCCTTCTTATATTCGAGTAAAATATTATTTTGGTCCTTTTTAGATAGCACTTTTTTCAATCTGGTCCTTCTTAGATGGCTTTTCTCAATTTAGTCCTTTTTAGATTAATCAGTTATCAATTTGGTCCTTATCGTTAAAATTACTAACGGAGTTAGTTGAGGTGGATAATTTAGGGTAACTTTATAATTTTTAAATATTAAGAGGGTTTTTTAATGTAATTATTTTGGGAAATTTTATAATTTTCCCAAATTGAAAATGGTACCATATTTTTTTTCAATTTGTGAAAATTACAAAATTGCCCCAAAATAATTACATTAAAAAGCCCTACTATTATTTAAAAATTATAAATTTACCTCAAATTATCCACTTCAGCTAACTCCGTTAGTAATTTTAATGATAAGGACCAAATTGATAATGGATTAATCTAAAAAGGACTAAATTGAAAAAGGCCATCTAACAAGGACCAAATTGAGAAATGTGCTATCTAAAAAGGACCAAAATGATGTTTTACTCTCTTATATTCTATCCATATATGTTCACAATAATAATAATAATAATAATAATTTATTTTTATATATAAAAAAATTAATATTTTAAAATTTTTCTATAAAAAAATTTAAATATTTTATACATATTATAATAATTTAATAGTACATTTATATTTATGATTTAATTTTTTTAATTTTTTGTGAATATAGTAACCTACTCAAATCCAACCCATGATCATCCCTATTACAACTAAATTATGTAATTTTAAAAAAAATAATTTAAATGGGCAGTTCTTATTTAATTTGTGTTTAATATCTTGGCACATTGCTTTCAAACTTATATAGCCAATTGGGGTGATAATGTGACATATATATATATATATATATATATATATATATATATATATATATATATATATATATATATACACCAAAACATGTGGCTATCAAACTCATAATTATAAGCCATTTGACTAAATTGTCTTAATCCATTTGGCCCAACACACGTGGTATCAACCTCTTGTCATCTTGTTGAAATGCATTTAATTTTTAAATTTTGTCTTTTCTTATCACTCTTTTATTTGTTTTTAAATTTAATTGCCTCCCTCTTTTATTAATTATTCAAAAATAATAGTTTATAATAATTATTATTATTCATTTGATAGATTTTGTTTGTATATTGTACGCAAATTAAAGAATCAAAGTTTTACTGTCAAGAAAAGCCAACATGAATTGTGATCTTGTTTGACTAAAAGAATGAAGGATCCTAAAACAATTTTAAGTTCAAAATCAACCTAATGTCAAAATTCAAAAATAGTATATATATATATATATATATATATATATATATATATATATATATATTAAAAATGGTTTCTTTGATTTCAAGTTCTCAAGATCGTGTTCGGTTGGTGGAAATAAGATGGGAGAAGTGGATGGGAAAAAAATATATAGGTCCTACATGTTATCCACTTTTTTATTTTCATCTTGAAAAATATGTATAATTAAAAAAAAGAAAAAAATACAAAATATTTATTATACTTTTTGATTTGACACAATCATAACTATCTTTTCTTTTTATTATTTTAATATAAGGGGTAAAGTGGTAATTTTAATACATTCTCATTCTATTTCCATTCTCAACTTTTACTAACAAACAAAATAAATACATTTCCTTTCACTTTCTCTTTTCGTTTCTGCATAAAGAACGTACCTAAGTGTAAAAATTAAACCTAATCCTTAAATAATGATAAGCTCTTATTTTAGTTGAAAACTTGTATGCTTGTTCTCACTTTATAAAAATAAATAAATAAATAAATAAATTACACAAATTTCTTCTAGAGTTTGGTGAAATTATGTTGACCACCCCTCTAGTGTTAAATTTGATACAATATTACAAAAACTTCCCCTTTTCAAAGTAAGTGTAATTTATTTCTAAAAAAAGAAAAGAAAAGAAAAGAAAAATGAACAAATTTTCAATTAAAACTTTCCTTTAATACTCTTATGTTGAATCTTTTACTGAATTACTTTTTTTTTCACAAGCAAACGTTTAACTCAAATTCAACAACACAAATAACTTTTTTTCTTTATCATTTTTTAGTCGTAAAAGGCTGCAACCACAAGCTAAAATGAAAGAGATAGAATAAATACAAAAAATATATAAAGTTGTTATAATTTATCATTTTTAATTTAAAAACTTTACCTAAAATCTTTTAAATTGTCAATATTCTACAGTATATTATTTTATAGTTTTCTATAAAATGTTAATAATACTTATCCACGTCAACAAAATTAATAAAACACATGTTGTATAAAATTAAAACCTTATATGAATTTTCTTCTGATTCCAATAAAAAAAAAGAGAATTTTGTTCATCTTTTGAAACTATGGAGGATTAACGATATAAATAGCAATTTTTTATTGGCTAATTTCTTTATTTTATTCTCCAAAAACCAAATTTAAGAGATAATTGTTTAAAAACACAAACACTATCAAGTATCAAGTGTTTAGTGAAAAAGACTAATTTCTTATAATATGATGAATCTTTATTCGAATGACGCTTATATTTAGTGTCTGACAATATTTGAATATGTAATCATCTAATAGGAAGATAGTTGTAAAAAAAAACACAAAACACTTATATTGTATAGGCTAAAGTACTATTTTGGTCCTCAATGTATGCATGAAGTTTAATGTTGGTCCTTAATATTTCAAAAGTTTAATGTTGGTCCTTAATGTTTTATTTTTTGGTCGATTTTGGTCATCGAGCGTAACATCGTTAACTTTTTACCGTTAAATGATGACGTGACATGCTTATGTGGCACACTCTCTCTCCTACATGTCTTATTTTAATGACGTGGCATGATACATCACTGCCACGTCACCCCACATTACCACATCATCATATTCTGTCCTTTATCATCATCTGGGGTGATGTGACAGTGATGTGTCATAACACATCATTAAAATATGACACGTAGAAGAGAGGGTGTGCCACATAAGCATGCCACATCATCATTTAATGATAAAAAGTTAACGGTGTTACGCTCGAAGACTAAAATCGACCAAAAAAAAACTTTGAGGATCAACATTAAACTTTTGAAACATTGAGGACCAACATTAAACTTTATGCAAATATTAAGAATCAAAATAATACTTTAGCCTATTGTATACAAGTGTCCAACTTTTTCTTATAAGCCTAAAATATCTATCACCAATAATAATGATCAATCCTTTCACACCATATATTTTTTGAAATGAGATTTTAATATTGATTATGAAACTCTCAGTACCGCCAAAAAAAATAACTCCACACTAAATATTTAAAAAATTCAACTAAATACTTGCTATAGTCAGCCTCGTAATTTACAAGCTTCCATATTGGTCAACTTTTTGTATTTTCTCAACAAAAAAAAAACTTTTTGTATTGAAAAACCATGGGTGTTGTTTTCTAAGTCCTTAATAGTTAATACTAAGTAAAAATGGTTGCCAAATTTTCCACGAAATTCTAAAAAGCATCATCATCTAATCTACCATCTCTCCAACCAAGAAAACAGCTACGTCATAACTCACAATCCCAATTCTCTCTCTCTTTTCCTTTCAATTTCTCTTTTTTATTTTTTGGTAACTACTAATAACACATTAATGATTTGACATTCTTGAACGAACCACTTCAAGCAGCATTTAATAATATTGCATTTATTATGATTCTTTAATACAGTCCATCACTCCAAAATACTCCAAAAAAGCCAAAAAGAAAAAAAGAAAAATGGAAGACAAGGATTCCATTCCCAACCAGAGTCACTCCTCTGCTTCTTCAACCTCAATATCTTCTTCTTCTTCTTCATTTCTCTGAAGCAATTGAATTCACCCTCCTCCATTCTTGATTTCTTGTATATGTATATGACTTTTGCTGAGAAAGAAGAAGAAAGGTCCTCATAGGAACATAAATAAATGTCAGAGCAGGAAACGCAGTCATGGAGCTTCCTGTTCTTCTGTTTCTTAGTCTTTTTCTCAGGTATTTTCCTCAAAGTTTCCAACTTTAGCTTCAATTCCATCTGGGGTTTTGAATTACATCGTACCCAGATTCTCTGATTTTGTGTACTATTTTATTCTGAGTTCTTTTATGTCTCCGAGGTTGCTGTCTATTCACGTTTACCAAAGCAAAATCTGTTTTTTTTTTAATTTTGTTTTTTATGGTTTTGATGATTGAATCCCACAGGTAAATTTGCTGCGGGAGATTCTCTAAACACAGAGAGAGAAATTCTGCTAAATCTAAAATCTTACCTTGACAATCAAACTCTGGCGGATCAAGGAAGATACACACAATGGAACACAACCACCTCAAACCCATGTGAATGGCCAGGAATCTCCTGCAGCTTCTTCTCCTTCTCCGGCACGGAGGAGGCGGCGGCGGCGGCGGTGGTCGGCGTGGACCTCTCCGACAGCAACATCTCCGGCGAGATTTTCAAGAACTTCTCTCAGCTCACCCACCTCACTCACCTTGACCTCTCTGGGAACACCATCTCAGGGGGAATTCCAGAGGATTTGAGTCTATGCATCAACCTCGTATACCTCAATCTGTCCCATAATCTTCTTGAGGGTGAGATCATGAGTTTGAGTGGCTTGAGAAAGTTGGAGACTTTGGACTTGTCGGAGAATAGGCTTCATGGGGATGTTGGGTTGGATTTTCCTGCCAATATCTGTGACAACCTTGTGAGTCTGAACATTTCTGGGAATAACTTTAGTGGTGAGATTGATCGTTGCTTTGATCAATGTTTGAAGCTGAAGTATTTGGATTTGAGCACCAATAATCTAAGTGGGGGTGTTTGGATGGGGTTTTCAAGGCTGAAGATGTTTTCAGTTTCTGAGAATTTTCTCACTGGGGTGATCCCTTCAGAGATTTTCCCGGAAAATTGTACTCTTGAAGTGCTTGATGTTTCACACAATGGGTTTTCTGGGTATGCTCCAAAGAATGTTAGTAATTGCAAGAATCTAGAAATTCTGAATCTTTCTAGTAACAACTTCTCTGGGGATATTCCCAATGAGTTTGGATCCATTTTGGGTCTTCAAGCTTTGTACTTGGCCAACAATAGTTTCACCAGTCAAATCCCAGAGACAATCTTGAACTTGAGCAAGCTGGCTTCCTTGGATTTAAGCAGAAACAGTTTTGGTGGGGAGATTCAAGAGATTTTTGGGAGATTGAAGCAAGTGAAGTTCCTTCTATTGCATTCAAATTCATACACAGGAGGATTGATCTCGTCAGGAATTCTTGAATTGCCAAACATCTCTCACTTGGATCTCAGTCTGAACAATCTTTCAGGTCCATTGCCTATTGAAATCTCTCACATGTCTAGCATCAAGTTCTTGATGTTAGCCTATAATGACTTTAGTGGACCTATTCCACATGAGTTTGGAAAAATGGCTCAAATTCAAGCACTTGATCTGTCCTTCAACAATCTCACAGGTCCAATCCCACCAAGCTTTGGAAACCTCAGTTCTCTCCTTTGGTTGATGCTTGCCAACAATTCATTGAGTGGAGAAATCCCAAGAGAGTTGGGAAATTGCACCAGTTTGTTGTGGCTGAACCTTGAGAACAACAATCTCACTGGGAATTTCCCTTCTGAATTGACCAACATAGGAAGCAATGCCACGGCCACCTTCGAATTGAACCGGCGAGACGTTAATGGGATCGGAGCTGAATCCGGCGAGTGTCTAGCCATGAAGAGATGGATACCTGCAGATTACCCTCCATTCAACTTTGTCTATAGTATCCTCACAAGGAAGAAATGTAGAAGCATTTGGGATCAGCTCCTCAAAGGGTATGGTTTTTTCCCCATTTGCTCATCTGGGTCATCTTTTCGATTACGTGATATATCTGGGTATGTTCAACTCAGTGGGAATAATCTCATGGGAGAAGTTCCTCCACAAATTGGGAAGATGCAAAATTTCAGTATGCTACATTTGGGATTCAACAAATTTTCTGGGGAAATCCCTTCGGTAATGGGAGATTTGCCTCTTGTGGTGTTGAACCTAACGCAAAACAATTTCTCAGGTGAGATTCCATGGGACATTGGGAACCTAGAATGTCTACGAGATTTGGATTTGTCCTACAACAATTTCTCAGGAATCTTCCCAACAAGCTTGAACAACTTAACTGAGCTTAGTAAATTCAATATCTCCTACAACCCTTTGATTTCTGGAATGGTCCCATCAACAGGACAATTAGCCACATTCGACATGGATTCATACTTAGGAGACCCACTTTTGGACCTCCCAGATTTCATCAACAACAATGTGACAAAACATAAAAACACAACCTCACTCATAATAGACCCACAATTCAAAAACCCTTCAAAATTCTCCATGTTCTTCATCTTCCTCTCCATGGCTCTTGCTTTCTCAGTGTTCGCACTCCTCTCTCTCATAATCTGCCTATTCATGAAAACCCCATCACAAGACCCAGAAGGATACCTATTGGAAAACACAAAAATTCGACACGACTCCAACAATTCCTCACCTTGGTCGCCGTCCTCATCGTCGTCCGACACAATCAAAATCATCCGCTTGAACAAGACAGCCTTCACACACGCAGACATCCTCAGAGCCACCGGTAACTTTTCCGACGACAGAGTCATTGGAAAAGGGGGGTTCGGCACCGTGTACAAAGGGGTGTTCCCCGATGGGAGAGAAGTGGCGGTGAAGAAGCTTCAAAGAGAAGGGATCGAAGGAGAGAAAGAGTTTCGAGCCGAAATGGAGGTTTTGAGTGGATCCGGATTCGGGTGGCCCCACCCGAATCTCGTCACGCTTTACGGGTGGTGCCTTGATGGGTCGAATAAGATCCTAATATATGAATACATGGAGGGAGGGAGCTTGGAGGATGTGATCACGGATAGGACGGTGCTGACGTGGAAGAGACGGTTGGAGATTTCTGCTGACGTGGCACGGGCCCTGGTGTACTTGCACCATGAATGCTTCCCTCCTGTGGTCCATAGAGACGTGAAGGCTAGCAATGTGCTATTGGATAAGCAAGGGAAGGCTAAAGTTACGGACTTCGGGCTAGCCAGGGTGGTCGAGAACGGGGTTAGTCACGTGACCACCATGGTGGCAGGCACGGTGGGCTACGTGGCGCCCGAGTATGGTCAGACGTGGCAAGCTACCACGAAAGGTGACGTGTATAGTTTCGGGGTTCTGGCGATGGAACTGGCGACGGGCAGAAGGGCAATCGATGGAGGGGAAGAGAGTTTGTTGGAGTGGGCTCGACGGGTGATGGGCTATGGGTATAGGCTTGGGCTTGGGCATGGGCACGAGCATGGGCTTGGGCTGAGTCGGACAGTGATACCGGTCTTGTTGATGGGGTCTGGGCTTGGGGAGGGAGCGGAGGAGATGGGTGAGTTGTTGCGGATTGGGGTTAAGTGCACCGCCGAGGCGCCGCAGGCTAGGCCCAGCATGAAGGAGGTTCTAGCCATGTTGGTGAATGTGTTAGACCTTAAAGGAGGTTAAATGTGGTTTTGGGATTGAAAAGAAAACAAATTGTACATAGTGTGAAAATCGTAATTTATAGTTTAGTTTGAAAACTAGTCCTTTCTTGCACAGCTTTAATCTTCTCTTTGTACACAGAAAAGTAAACTTTGTCATTATAATCATATAGTGTTGAAAGAAGCTGCTCAATTTTGTTGTGAGTTACCACACCACTTTTTTATGGCTGTGAATTGTGATTTTTTACTTTCTTTTGAGGAACTTTCGTCAATTAGAAATTAGAATTAAAAGTAGAGAAGCCTTAAATTTGATTTCACTTACAAAAATTCAAAAGTAAAATAAAAAAATAAAAAAATTGAAAGTATCATATTATGTACATATCCATGCATGTGGTGAGGGATATGAAATTGGCATGACAAGTACTAGAGAATAATTCCGAAAGAGTAAAATAAAGCCATATCATGCCATTTTCATTTTCACCTTAGAATAGACAATAGACCATTGTTTTCTCTCTAGTTCCAACACTCCACAGAGTTATTCAATCGGTTTCCTTTCAGGTAAAGCATATTGTTAAATGACATTATAGCTTTCTGCTTTTTTTCTGTGTTTAAGAGAAGAAAAATCAGATTTAATCCATATTTATTGTAGAGAAAAGATGTCAAGTGAAGATAAGGATGTGAGGAAGAAGGAAAATACAATAATACCTTTGAAGATTGCAATCCAAAAAGAGATGACATATAGGACCAAATTCTTATCTTCCCTTCATAGGCGTCCACATGACCGTGATGATCATCACTCCATTCAAAACTTTCTTCCTTTGAAGGTCATTATTATTATTTACTCATCTTTTGTTTACTAATTTCATGTTTTTCCTGGCATTCCAACTGTGAAAATTATTTAAAATTTGAAATTTGTGAGTTTATTACTATTATTATTTTCTAAGTATAACTTATTGTATATTTGAAATTTTTAAAAAGTTTGAGCTTGTTGTATGAAATTATCATCTTGTCTATGTCCTTGGAATGTACAGAGTGGCCTGACATTCTTGTCTGTAATTTGAGTTGAATTCATACTGAAAATACCAAAAGAAAAAGGGAAAAGTAGCCATTGGAAGCATAGTTGTAGGAATAATAGGTGAATTGGAAATGAATTAGAATTGTATGATTCACGATTTGAATCGCACAATTCGAGTCGATTTAGCAAGATATAATTCGTGGGTGAATAAAAAATAAAACTGTGTTCTATTTATTTCTCTAGCATTCAAGCATTATAGAACGCGAGGTTTCAACTATAAAAAGATAAAACCCTTAACAAAACCTATTACATTCAATAACAATATGACTTTGCTTATTTATAATGACTATTTAAAGCCTTAAACATTTTTCAATTATTATCTATTACTTTATTTTGACTTGTCAATTAATAATGAGACTTGTGACAAAGTTTTATGTCAATCCTTAGTTTAAATATATTCTACGAACGTTTTGTTCATGCTATAGACGTGTAAATTATTGATATGATATTCACAATTTGATAACCCTGATTGGAAGACCATTGAAGTACTTGTTTTTTCTTCATGCTCACTCACTTTTGTGCACTTCAAGTGTTTGCTAAATGCCCCCATTCAGTTTTCAGGTTTCACCTTCAGTTCAAACTCCTCAGCAAGTAGCACCACCACCACCACTTCTTCCTCCAGCTTCAACTCCATCATCTCTTTCGGGAACGAAACGAAAAGAACCAGACAATTTATACTGTGAAATCTGCAGAGTATCATGCTCCAGTGTTCTCAATCTGAAGCAGCACTTGATGGGACACAAGCACAGATCAAAGCTGCAAGAGCTGGAACTCAATCAAAATAACAGTAACGGAAGGCACTGGTGTGAAGTGTGCAAAGTGGCATGCATGAATGAAGACTTGCTCAATCTGCACTTTAAGGGTCGGAAGCACAGGGTAGAAGTGCACAAGTTTGAAACTTGCAAGGAAGAAGGAGGTGAAGTAACCCTTAGTCACCGAAAACGGTGTGAGCTATGTCAAATATGGTGCATTGATATGTTTTCTTTCAAGCAGCATCTTCAAGGTAGAAAGCACATATTCCAATTGCATTCTGTGCAGAGAGAAAACAAGAATGGAATGGGAGGGAAGAATGCAAAGGCTTAATTTGTGTGTGGTGTGAAGCTAAGTTCATGTTGTGTGACTGATATGAAAAAGGAGGGACACTATAATTAATATGGTATTAGGATTTAGAGTTTTAGACTTCAATTCACAATTTCTAGGATAGCATGAGTCAATTGGCAGTGTCAATTTCCTTTCCCTTTTGTTTTTCTTTTTGATAAAACTGTGAGAGTCACATTTTTTTTTAAAAAATATATATATATATAGAAGTGTGTGTTTTTCTCATCCAACTTTTTCCAAGTTACATTCATGCTTCAAATTGTCCAAGAAGATGCTTCAAAGTGAAAACAAGAAGTTCCTATGAAAGAAATGTAAATGAGATACCTCGTTTAAGACAACATGCATAGTTAAACACCAAAACAGCCAGAGACAATGTTACACAATAATATGATGCTAAAGTACTAATTTTTTATGAAATAAATCCTTAACTCAGTCAATCTAAATTTGTTTAAAATAATGAGTGTTTAGAGTTGCATTTTTCAATATTCTCCATGTGAATATTCATGTGTGTATGTGTATTTATCAAGAGCCAATTAGAGCGCACATTACTGCCAAAATGATAATGGATGTTAGAGAAAGTGAAGTACAATCCTAAGTTTCATGCACATTGAAGTGAATTATTACCATATGGCACTGGAGAAGCTCAGAGATTATCAAGATTGACTCCTTCAATGTAAGGATCCTTGAGGAAGAGAAATAAAAATCGTTAGAAATAAAAAAACTATTTTGATTAAATCTGACAGACAGAATCAACATATCTATGGTCTTAATAAAGACAAACTGAGAATGACAGGATCTCGAGTATTGGTATGCACAGGGTTGTAAGAATAATTTAAATTTCTTCCTATCATACTGTTGCAAAAGTTTGCTCTTTACACACTTATGGTCATACTTAGTCTTTGGTCTAAATAGTTTCTACTATTTCCAAAGACAGTATTTATACCGTCAGCTTTCTGTTTTTACACTTCTTAATTTAATGTGAAATACTGCAACTTTATGCATATAGATTTTTTTTTTTTTTGCTATATTCTATCTACATATATAATAGAAGTATAGAACATGTTTAGCAGTATTAAAATGGAGCAATAAATATAATTTTTTTGGTAACAAGTAAATATAATACAAAATGAATCAGTAAGAAGGAAGCCATCAGTTCTTGGATAGGCTGACATAGAGACGTCATATCAATTTTAGGGATCAGCAATGAAAAATTTTGAGATTCCATTTTTAATGTTACTTTGTACTTTTTCTGATGATGTGGCATCCATTCATGAAACTTTTCTCATCCTTCAATTTGATTTGGTCGACATTACCAATATCATTATTAAAATCTGACTGAATTTGTTTTTTCTCTAACCTGGCAGCAGAAAACACTTGCATCTCAGGCAACAGAAAAATGACGCTTAATCTTCAGAAGTGCCCTTTCTGTATTGTATGATCCAGCCTACACCAGTTTCAGTTATAACAGAAAGGAATCAACAGAAACATATATTATATAGATGACAAGCCAATAAAAGAAAGAGGTTAAGGGAGACAAGTGTAATGTTTTAGTTAAAAAAATGATGAGTTTTATGAGATTATTCAGCATATTATATATTCTGATTGATGGCTATTAAGTATTAATATAAAATTTTGGGTGAACATTCCGAAACATAAAACTCATTCTTCCATAATTAATTCTCACAATCTATTAAAGTAAGCACAATAGTACATAACTTTCCAAGAATTTACACTATATTGAAGACCTAATACACGTTGTTAAGATTTCAGAAGAATTGCATTAAGAAGTTGGCATGACACCATTGGAGTCTAGCATTTAACACAAGAAGTATCATGATTTCAAAACCAATCAAATCCTAAAAACCTATTCATTTGTAGGTGGAAAACATACTGCGTTTTTTATCTTGGTTGTGATATCTGCAGCCTTCACATGAGCAAGATTCAAGCAATGCCTGATTACTTGTCGACAGGTTCCTTCTCCTCCAGCCTTTTGAACGGCACAAACATCACCATTTGCATTGAGAGTAACAGTCATTTGTCCAGTCATTACAGACTCTTCATGGTGGGTTGGATCTATCACCTATAAAGCACCATTTAAAATTAGAGAGGATCTCATTTATTGAATGAAGCTCAAGAATTTGTATAAATAATTGAGAGGGGGGAAAAAGCATACCATAATATTCTCATAACAGAAAAATCCAAAGGTCACAGTTATAGGAAGATGATGTATTATCAAAGGAAGGGGTTCCCGAACCTGCCAATCAATATTCAATGCTTCAGTAAATGGTACATAAAGAGAGCTATAACTAATATTCATTTATGAAATTAGTTAAGTGGTTTTTGTCACTATAGTGAATCAAGATCAATCAAGTGTCAACTACATCAACTCTTTTAGCACTAGTTTTTGGTATCATAAGTTCTATCAAGTAATGTGATGCAATTATGTATTAAATTGTAAGAAAGAATCACCAAAAAAATAAGGGAAATAATTGTTAAGGTTTATATAAAATTATAAATAACACAGGCACTTTCATGGTAAAACTTCCTTCTTCACTGGAATTTTTAAATAATGAATCCCATAAAAACAATAAACAAGGCAGGCAGGTAAAGTTCCTAGCAGTATATGGTTATTCTTAAATTAAAGAAGCAAAGCTCAGGTGGATGCACAACTACTTTCTGACCATCCTCACCCCCTAATGAGCATTCAGGCCTCCGAAATGTCAATAGAGCAGCCAAAGCATCAACAAGGTTTCTATTTTCAACAAAAGAATTGTGTGCATAGCATTAATATCAATCAGTAGGAAATAAAACTGAGTTAAGCTAATTCAGTTGAATTACTAACATGTACGATGAAGAAAAAGAGAAGCATAAATCTGACAATCTACAAAGAATATTATATAACTCACCCCCATTGTCTAGAATGTGGATATCAATACGAATGGCCCAGACAAGCTCCCCAGAAAGAACACAAAGGGATTCCGTGTCAATAGCTCTGCTTTCCCTGTAAAATCAATATAAATCTCAATACAGATTTATATATATTTCCTATCTTACTCAAAAAATGAGTTTATTTCTCTACATAAGCTTCCATACCAAATTACCAACAAAAGTAGAACAAAACACTATCTAGTTCATCTACACGACTACCATCTAAAACAAATTACTCTCTTCTTGTACGTATTCTAATTTCTAAATAAGAGAAATTAAAAGGAAAGAAAACAAAATCACCTCAAACCACGGTCTATAATTTGCCCTAATTCAACAGAAAACTCCCCAGGAATTCCCGGCTCGTGTGAAGGATCAGCCATTGGAGAGAACTCAGCGTAGATTGAGAGCATGCGTTCATTTGACCTATTTTCGTAAGGCTGAACAAGCTGAGCTGTCACAAAAGCCATCACATGGGTTTGCCCCAAATGCACCTCCGATGAACCATCCTCCCTGAATCATCCACCAAAAGCATTCAACAGCATCAAGATTGAAGAAGCAAATACAAACCAATCTGAACAGGTTAGAATGTGTAAGAGAGGAAAGAAATTTAGTTACCTTCCAAACTTAACGAGTAGCGAAAGGGCTAGCGCAGAATCGAGCAGAGAGCTTCGTTCAAGTTTTTTTGCCGTATTTCGTTCTGACTAGGGATTTTGGCGGCATGTTTTGTAGTATTTTGTCCAGGGTAAATTACCATTTTAGTCACAGAAAAAAAATCCGTATCAATTTAGTCCTTAATTAATAAATAATAGAAACGTCAAATTTAGTTCAGAAAATACAATTTGTCTTAATTTAAGTTTTAGGAATCATTAGACAATTTAGTAAGAATTAAATTGAGATAAATTGTATCTTTCTTAATTAAATATTTTTTTTCTTTTTAAGGACTAAATTCAAATAAATTGTATCTTTCAAAGATCAAAATGTTAATTTACTCTTTTTCTTACCATTATTATGGTTTGAAATTGGGTTGGGAAAGTTCTCTAATAAAAAAATGGATTTAGTTTATATAACTCATTTCTAATAAAACACAGAGATATAGATATGAATGCTTAATTTTGATGGACATTGATAGATACAATATTATTCTCCCCACATTCAGAATATATATACTTTATTTTAGAACAATTTACTTGAGTCAATGCTCCACTCATATTATTGCTTAATTAATTAGTTTAGTTGAATTGTTATGAGCTGCTTTAATATTTTATGGAGTTTAATTTAAAATCATCCACACAAGTGGAATGGCAATTATAAGGACTTTGATAAAGATTACATGCATGAAGTTTTTTGTATTATTGGTATGTTTATGGGATTATGATAAGGAAAGTTAGGCAGACAAGTTTCATATCCTTTCATCCAATTATAATGTAGCAAAATGATGGGTGGGGGTATATCCACACGTATATTCAGTCTTTGAATCCAGTACTGTATAACATTAAAAAATAAATAGGCCCCACATTTGGTCCATATTTGATGTGTTTATCTTTTTCTTTACTTTTCAATGCTATATGCAGCACTGAATTTTCTCTCATATATCCACGAGTACGAATCTTCTATTGGGCTTTGTATATATGTTATCCATCAGGATATACTCATGAGTGCATCATATCGGCATATATCCACCATGTTCCCTCTTCTTTCTCAAACACACATTATAAATTAATATTTTATTTGAAGTCATGGATGGAAAGATGGATCTGAATTGTACACTTTGAATCGTTGGATGAGACTCTTACAGAATGGATACGAGTTTTAGTTTTTATCTAACAGTCTGTATCGTACACTTCATACACTTGCATTTCATTAAATTTAAATCCATGTAAAGACGGAGACATATAGCTCCCATGATTATTGTCCTACTGGCTACTGCAAAAACACTCAAGTGCTTCTTCCACGTAGTGCCTATATTAGTTAGAAATTATAACAGAGGGAAATTAAAGAGAGAAAGAAAAGAAGAATCATATCAAATATTTCCTTTTGTGTGTGTGTGTGTGTCACATTATCACAACCATAATTTGTGTATACATAGGATATGCACGAGGCTTTATGAAGCAAAATAAGCTAAGAAAGAGAGAAATTTGTATAGGGAAACACACACAACAAGAAATATTGTACTCCCCACCCAAAAAAAAAAAATATTGTACTTTATGTGGTTTTTATTAAAACCGCTGCCAAATGATTGTGGCGGTACAAAAATTGCCGCTGATACCTGCTTCGAAATAAGATCATTATAGAGTACAATCTAAGACAGAATCCCAACAGACTTTTTTTTAATTTGGTTATTTTCTTTTCTATTATTGAATATTAAAATAATGTGAAATGTGATATAATAGCACGGGATGACAATTAATAATGATATTTAAATATTTAACAGCCTGAGAACTAAATAGTTAACAGAAGGACAAATTTAAAAATTAGGTCAAAATCTTAAATGGGTCCCTTATGTTTGTACGAAGTTTCATATTGGTCCTTTATGTTTTAAAAAGTTTAAATTGGTCCTTTATGTTTGCAAGAAGTTTCAAATTGGTCCTTCCAAGTCTGTTTATTTCTTCCGTTAAGTGCTGAGGTGGACATATCATCTCTCCTACGTGTCCATTTAAGCTGGCGTGTCATGCCATGTCATCGCCACGTCATCATCTATTATCATATGTGATGACATGGTGCTGATGTGGTAATGACGCGTAAGCTTAGATGGACACGTCAGCACGCTACGCCAGCACTTAATTTAAGAAATTGACGGAAGTGGACGGAAGGACCAATTTGGAACTTCTTGCAAACATAAAGGACCAATTTAAACTTTTCGAAACATAAATGACCAATATAAAACTTCGTGCAAACATAAAGGACCAATTTAAAGTTTTTACATGAAAACTAAATAATACATGTGAATTGGTTACATATAAGAGTATCTATAAAAGATAGTTGACAATTAAAAAAAGAAGGAAGGAAAAAAGTAGGAGACAGAAAAGGTGATGGAGGTTGATAGAAGGAAGGAGAGGATATATATATATATATATATGGATGGATGTTGACGTGCCTCCTTCTTTGTTCTTCCCCACTGGTGCAATCTCCAATGTGGCTATGCAATTGCAATCATTTTGCATGGTTGGATGAAGACGCCTCCCTTCCCTTTGACAGCGTGTTATTATTCTTCCTTTTCTCTCTCTCTCTCTCTCTTGACGGTTACTTTGTTGCATCAAACGCGCTTAATTTGGCCCTCACTACTCAACCCCACCTAACCCAACCCAAATTGTATCCTATTCTATTGTTTTTCCCCCTTTTGTCTTTCCCTTTTTTTTTCAATCCAACCATTTCTGCCACTACCAGTTGCAGAGACACCCTTGTTGGATTCTTTCTCTTCTCCTCACACAAGGAAAGGTATGTATGTATGTATGTATGTTGTTCCTTCTTTTGGACATTCGAACGAGATGATGGATGGTCAATGTCAAAAGGGGTTTTTGTTTTTGGTTTTCTGAATTCAGATTGTTTGATGATCTCGTTCATTTGTGCATGTGATGTGTGCTGGTTTCTTCTTTTGAATAAGAATCTGGAATTGTTGGGATTTTTTTTTTTAATTTTGTTTGGTGATTCAAAGGAAAGGGGTGCTCTCTGATGATGCCCATCGCTGTGATGGTTGACAGAAGCAGGGTACCCTCAATTTTTTTTAATAAAAAATGGTGAAATTTTATTTTGATTTCCCTTTTTTATTTGATGCAGAGTTCCTCCTTTAGTATATTTGAATAAGTTGGTGTTGCTGAGCTTGTCTGCTGCCTTTGGATGATTCTTTCTTCTGTTTTGGAATTTCTTACATTGTTTTTCTCCCTCTGGAATTATTTAACAATCAACTATGGAATTTATTTCACATCCTTTTCCAGTGGATATTTGATCTTGCAAAAATATTTTATGTCCTGTGTTGTGTCCTTATCATGAAATTAACAGGATTGAAAATCTGTAGCCAAAAACTGTCCTTATCATCCTTTTCCTAGTTTTGTGTCTATTTTTTCCCCTCATACATGTCCCTTTTCCAGCAAGTGTTGTGCATATGTGAATCTGTCATGAACTTGTTATAGAGAAAGCAGATTTTACAAACTGAACCAACTAATGGTATGATCTTATGTTTTATCATTGGAATGATGTGTAACTTAGAATGTCGATTTTACCAAAGCTACGTCAGTGGGAAGCTGGTTCTGATTGTGGCTTTTCCTGCTAGTGTGTGTTTAGCAATGCACATACTGAAGGTTTTCATTATTTTTATTCTATGGTTTGTACTTGTGAAGAGTGGATGGGTTTCATTAATGTCCCTCAAAGCATGGAACAGAGGTTCTTAATAAATCAGATTCAATTCTTGGTGGAGATTAACCATTGCATACACAACTTCTAAATTATCCTCTTTGAACTCTTTTTATGTCATTGAACAAGTATTCTTACTCTCATTATGTCAAGAGAACCTAATTTAACCTTCCTCATCTCCAACTATATAAATGGACCAGAGACAAGATCTAAAATAGAAGCTTTTCACCATACCAATGGACTAGATTCCTTTGTTCCTCAATGAACATTGGTCTGCGATGTAAAATCAAGTAACAAAAGAAGTTGTGGAGATCTAATGTTGCTTTGACAAAAAATTATTTATCACACACACACTTTTTTTTTTAATATCTCTCAGAAGATGATTGTCTGTTGCAGGGGGCTCTAAAGCTGCTTCATTTTGATAAATGGAGGAAAGTATTAATACTGAAATAATCACATCTGAGCAATTTGAGCCGGAAGATGGTAATGAGATGGTGAATTCTGCTGATGAGAGGATAGTTATCACAAAAGGTGAACCCAAGATTCTCTCCCGATATCTTAGTGCCCGAATTGCCTCCTGCCATGATTCTTGCAAGTATGGTGGCATCCATCACCCTGCTGAAGCTAAGCCATGGATTGTGGCACGCAAAATGGCTATCACAAAGGACAAGAAAATTAAAGTGACAAGAGAAATTGTTATTTCTGTGCCGGGGATGAAAAAATCAACAAGCGGTTCAAATCCTTCTCCGGCTTCAAAATTTGGGAATCCCAATTCTTTTGTTGTCATCAAGGATCAATCATCAATGGATGGAACTGTCCCTTCAGAGAAAAACTTACCACCCTCTGAGGAAACAGATGTTCCCATTGACCATGCTCTCAGTGATTCCAAGAAAGAAAAGTCAGAACAACCTTCTCTCCCAGTGCAGGAATATTCCAGTAATCAAACAAGCAGAGAAGTAGTGAAAATGAAAGGTCCTTTTGGTTCTGGCAGCAAGAAAACAAGTGAAAGAAGAAGCAAACAGAGAAGGGCATCTTTAATTGGTGACAAGAAGGTATCAGTGTCACCAAGTAGTTCCATAAGTTCTAAACAACAATATGTAAAAAAATCTTCAAGCATAATTTCTAAGACAGCCAAGAACCTGAAAGGAGTGTCTAATCTGAAAGATCAAAAGGATGTTATAGAAGTCAAAGCTGAGCCAAACAGCAATGACAATTTGCCAGAGAAAATTTTGGAAGTTGATGAACCTACTCTGGCCAGTGATCCAGCTAAGCTGTCTTTGGACTCACCATCATATGAAGACACAAGCTTGAAGCAGGATAATGGGCAAATCAGCAAGTCTGGATCGCCTGCATCTTCAAAGAAGAGCTTTAGACAAGCTGGCCATGGATTTCATGCAGCTAAATCTCAGGCATCCTCTCCTCTATCTTCTGGGATGAAAGGCAAGAGACGTATCCAGAATAAAGACATTGCCTCATCATCTTTATCACCGCTGTCACAATCAGCATCTTCAAAGAGGATCCCTAAGCATGCTGACCATGGAATTAATCCATCTAAATCTTTGTCACCCACTCCTCTGTCTTCTGAGGTCATAATCAAGAGACGTATGCAGAATACAGTGCCTAATGATTCATCATCTTCAGCACCACTGCCAAAGTTGGCATCTTCAAGGAGGGCCTTTAGACATGCTGATCATAGAATTCGTCCAACTAAATCTCTGGGGCCCTCTCCCCTGTCTTCTGGGATCGAACACAAGAGACACCTGCAGCATACAATGCATAGTGCTTCATCATCCTCATCCTCATCCTCATCATCATCACCATCACGATCAGAATTACCTACTTCCCCATCCAACTCTTCCCATGGAAAACGAAATGGTGCTGATTTGAAGAGCAGTAAAACAGGACATCATTGTCCAGGTGAAAATGCAAAGGTTGCGTACAGAATCAAGCAAAAAAGGAGTGCAGTAGTTGGGGCAGGAAACAAAGCTGTTCCATCCAGGAAGTTGAGTTTTAGGAAAGGAAAGGTGATTGAAGTTCAGCCTCAGAACAACATTCCTCGGAGACTCAAATTTAAGCCAGCACGCCAGCTTACTGATGCTGAAAGAGAAAAGGTTTATACCAGAAAATGGATCAGTAAAAGGAAAGAAGAAGATAAAACGGAATCAAATGATGCACAAATAAAATCAGAAAAAATTGTGCCCAGAGTCCAAACTGTGGGAGGAGTTAAAAGGAGAAACTTCAGGAAAGTCTTAGAAGGAAGCAAGATAGATGGCTCAGAATCAGGATCTCAGCAAGTTGTTTTGAGGCACCAAAATGTGCTTGGGAAAAAAGATAGTCGGCGTTTATACAATAATGTGATTGAAGAGACTGCGAGCAAGCTTGCTGAGCTCAGAAAGAGCAAGGTCAAGGCTTTGGTTGGTGCATTTGAGACTGTAATATCTCTTGATTCTCCTCGTCCGGAGGCCGAGGCCTCACCCATGTAAATGAGAACAACTTGAGTTATACTTTGGGTTCTGTCACATGTTGAACACATAAGGGTTATCTATACAGTGATGAAATTTATATGAATGATACAAAAAGGAAGAAAACAGTTCAGAAAGTGACTTAAGTTGTAAGCTTTCTGAAACTGCAACGGTTTGTGGTGTGGATTTGTTGAGCTCTGATTGTTATTGTTGTTTCCTGTATTTCCCTTGATGTCATGTTGTTAATATTTGGAAAATGGGATTTTGCTGGTACATGTGTTATCATTCTTAATAAAATGATAGCCTTTTAGTCATTGCTAACTTTTATGTGTATTGAACAGTCATATATACTCGACAACCGAAAATTGACTTTTTTCAGTACAGATGAAGGACATGTTCACTTACATGATACTAATTTCATGGGAACCAAAAAGTAAGTGGGGTTCACTGGGTTCCACTTACTTTTTCACTTTTTTAATTCCATCAACTTTAAAAAAAAAAGAAAAAAGAAAAAGAAAATACAAAATATCTATTATACTCTTTTGATTTGACATGATTTGACACAATTATAACTTTTTCTTTTTATTATTTTAATATAAGGGGTAAAATAGTCATTTTAATACATTCTCATTACCAAACTTTTACTACTAAACACATCAAATGCATTCCGTTTCCATTTCCGTTTTAATGAGCGTGCCCGAAGATTTTTTTTTTCTTTTTGCTAACATCATATGAGATGAGGGACATTTTGACACATTCAAATAGGCAAAAGTACCTTTCTTGCCCCCAACGTTTGGGGGTCCTGTCACTTTGGCCCCTAACGTTTTTTCGCTGTTAATTGTACCCCTAACGTTTTGTGTTTCTCCCAATGTCAGGCTTTTAGCTAACACCGTCAATTTTTGGACGGTTTTTGATGCCGTGGCATCCTATGTGGCCAACAATTCTGACTGGACTTAATTTTTTTCACATCAGTAATCCATTTTAGGAGTATAATGAACCCCAAAAACTCAGTACATCAGTAATTCAATACACCAAAATACTCATTACATCAGTAAAATTGACCCCAAAAACTTAGTACTATTGACTGCTGATGTGGAACAAATTAAGTCCAATCAGAATTGTTGGCCACATAAGATGCCACGTCATAAAAAGCGGTCTAAAAATTGACGGTGTTAGCTAAAAGCCTGACATTGGGAGAAACACAAAACGTTAGGGGTACAATTGACAGCGAATAAACGTTTAGGGCGAAAGTGACAGGACCCCCAAACGTTGAGGGTAGGAAAGGTACTTTTACCCATTCAAATACATAAGGTGATGCCTTTTGTACTTGAGGCGTGGTATCTAAGAAACATCAAGCTACAAGGCTGAAATCATAAAGATGATGAGGATTGGTTATATCAACTCATATATTTTGCTATTAAGTTTTCTGTCTATGAAACCATTTTATGCCTGAGATTTTTTATAGAGATGTTTCAAGATAGGTAAATGAGGATTCCAGATTGTTAATCTCATTTAACCACGACATTGTAGAACTCTACTTAATATATGATTAATTAACAAATCTGTCTCTTCATTTTGTGCAAACATATAACTACCTTGTTTATGCTAGTGTGACCCTAAGTTGTTAAATTACTACCTTATTATTATGGGTTGTTCTATACTCAGTTTCTGAAAACATTATTGTCATTTTAATTGGTTAAAGCATAAAGTTTTCTGTTCCAATAATCTGAAGCTAGTTTGACAGTAATGTGAGCATTTCATGCATGTATGAGATAACCAGATGAGTATAGAACATTTTGACAAGCTTGTCATTTCATTACAGTATGAACAATTTGAGTAGCACTGTCTGATGTCTTCTATATACAATCAACCTTTTTGTTGTGTATGATGTTATTAAATTTTGAATCCAGGTTAAGGAAACTTGGTTGAAAAGCATCATATATTTACTAGCTGTTAGGTTTTTAGGATCAGATTCTTGAGTCCAAGACTTTGATCACTGATCACATTATTAAAATGTGAAGCAGAAACATTTGATGGGGATCCTCCCTGTTTTTCTGATTTTATTTGCTTTTTCTATGACCTCAAACTCTTCTTTTCTTTTCTTGTCTTCCATTTGTGCTCTAGCTGTGTGTGCTATCATTTCTATCCTTGCTATTTTGTTCTGATACTGTTGTAGTTCTATTGCTCTTCTGTGCTCCAATAAACTCTGTAGCTCCACCAGTCATGAGATGATATTCACAATTTTCATCAGTAAAAGAAATCAAATCCAGAGTAAATTACTGTTTTGTTCCCTTCTCAATTTAGTCGACGAATCATGAAAATATCGAATGTAGTCCTTGAAAGATACCACTTGTCTCAATTTAGTCCTTGATTTATGAAAATACCAGATTTAGTCCTTGAAAGATACCTTGTGTAGCAATTCTATCCTTGCGTTTAGGGTTAAACTGAGACTAGTGGAATCTCTTAGAGACTAAATTTGATATTTTCATGGTTCATAAAAATTTGGTATTTTATGATTCATGGATTAAATTGAGAGAAGTGGGAATCTTATAAGAATCAAAACAATATTTTACTCTCAAATTTATGATCTGTGACAAACCTTCCTCTCCATGCTAAGTTTGGCCTGCATCTTTTGTTCTCTCTCCCAAGAAAGAATTTTGGACTTTATCTTTTCATACCTGAAAATTTCTCTCACAATTGCAAGAAGAAAAGACATCCAGATTTTGTCTCTGTATCTTTGGAAGCAAGAAAAATCAAGTCCTCATGACATTGCTATGTATTAATATTACCTCTTGTGGATCCTTTCCATCTTTGCCTTTTCCCAAGCTTCTGCCCTTGTTTTCACATTGTTGTGCTTTATTGGTATTGGACTTCCTCTCTGCTTTTGATACCCTCCAGCTTCTGCAGGGGACAGTGGCTTTGGGGAGGGTATACCACTTGGGCGTCTAACAGCAAAAGCATTTTCTCTTCCTACATGCAACATGTTTGAATACTAGGGTAAATTATCATTCTGATCATGAAATATGTAGTTTGTCTCAATTTAGTCCCTAAATTATTTTCGGTATTGAGACAACTGGCAAGGACTAAATCTGACATTTCTATCTTCCAAGGACTATCTATCTTCCAAGGACTAAACTGAGACAAACTGCATAGTTTAAGGACTAAATTTAATATTTTCATCTTTCAGGGACTAAAATTGTAATTCACTCTAAATATTATTTAGAGTGTCCGGATAAACCCCGTTATGAGACCTTAACTAATTTGAGTCAGATTAATCAAAGCTCATTATGTTTTTGGATACCAGTATGTCCTTTGATATTTGATGTAGGTTCAAATAATATAACATGCCAATTCTTGGTAATAGTTTTAAGAATGCAAAATATCAAAACCTTTGTGTTTTCATTTCATCATTTATTTACCATAACTTGATGGCCTAGATAAGCTGCTATCTTGTTTCCTTCTCATAGTTTTGCTTGAAGAGAAAGTGGGGCCCTCCTCTCTCAACTTTTGTGCATTAAGTGACTTTGCTTCTTCTTCTTCTATTGAATGAATGGCAAATGCAGCAGCTGCTACTGCTGTTGCATGCTCTTCCTCTCTTACTCCATACTCCTCAACTGATGATACTCTGATAAAAACACCACTTATATTACATACTATGTTCTGTTGTATATTGAAATGAGAGTAAATTAATGATTTTGTTCTGAAAAGATTATTTTTTATCTTAATTTGATCATTCAAAGATAAAGGGCTTGTTTGACAACAATCTTTAAAAATTGTTTTTTGTTTTTAGAAATGAAAAAAACAAAAAAAAAATTGTTTGACAATTTATTTTTTAGGTCAAAGGTTCATTTTGGTCCTCTATGTTTCACCCAAGTTTCAAATTAGTTCTTTATGTTTCAAAAGTTTTAAATTGGTCCTTTATGTTGCACAAAAGTTTCAAATTAGTCCTTCCGTCCACTTCCGTCAATTTCTTAAGTTAATTGCTGACGTGACGTGCTGACGTGCATGCCACATCAGTACTTAACGGAAGAAATGAACGGACTTGGACGGAAGGACCAATTTAAAACTTTTGGGAAACATAAAGGACCAATATAAAACTTTTGAAACATAAAAGACTAATTTAGAACTTGGGTGAAACATAGAGTACCAAAATGAACATTTGACCTATTTTCTATAATTGTTCTTAAAAACTGAAAAATATATTTGAATGTCTTTATAAATCAAAAAACAAAAAAAAGTAAAAGTTATTAATCAGAGAAAATTTGTTTAAAGAAGAGAACCATTTGATTGAGTGAAATTTTTTTTAGTTTCCCAAGGTATCCCCCAGCCCGACAGGTCAAGGACTAATCCTCCGCGGATCTGAGTTCCATTTAAGGGTTTGCCGCTGGCCAATTGGTTGCTGCATATACAAGGTGGGATTCGAACCCCCAACACTTGCTTAAGCGACCTAGTAAGCTAACCACTAGACCAACCAAGCTTGGTTTGAATGAAAAATTTTGTAAAACTAAATTAAGAGGCTTTATTTATAAAAGACCAAAATGAGAGAATTAGGTAGACCAAATTATTAATTTATCTTAAAAATAATAATATAAAACTTTCATTACAATTTAACAGAAGGACTGAACATACTTAAAAGTGTAAAAAAAAAACAAAAAACACAAATTAATTCCACTTTCTGTACCTTGTTTGCTTGAACCTATTTTCCATCTCTCTCCAAATTGAAATCTGTGTTATTATTATGTATGTGTATGAAAAAAGTTGCAAATTCCAGATGAACTTGTGGGATCGAGAACACAGATCTTATATATTATGATGATCTCTTAATTAATATCCATAATGCTTCTAATAATTAAGAGATTCAACTACTTTATATATGATGAGTTGCACATTATTAATACAATTAAGCAAAGTAAAATCTGCTATACAAGCAGCCTCTAAAGGACGTAAAGGATCTATTTTCTGTTTCTATCACATACGTTTACACTCACATGCACTTAACCTCTAATATCATCAACAATTGTGTCAGCAATTTTTTTTTTAATTTTTTTTTTTTTTAGTTTTTGTGTCTATAATAAAGGCATGCATGTCTGCCCCCAAAAGAAATAGGTTTTGTGTGTAGGCAGGTGAATATTGTGGTAGCTAGATTGATTGGAGATGGTGATAACAGAAACTTGGATTATATTTTGAGGATATTCCTTATTCACTCAGAATGAAACGGCATAATCTCACGTTCCCACATGCATGAGAGTTATGGATACGAATACGTCAAAGTGCAAATCCGATAAAGTGCATAAAATGTACAATATGAACTATCGAATGAAACTATTACAGTGCGGACACGAATCTCAATTTTTATTTAACGGTCTAGATGATGCACTTCATACACTTTATACATTTTGCACTTCATTTTATCCTCTTCTTGGATCCGGATATGCTAAAATGCAAATCCAGTAAAGTGCATAAAGTGCACAACATGAACCGTCCGATATAACTATTACAGTATGGACACGAATCTCGATCTTTATTTAACGGTCTAGATGATGCACTTCATAAACTTTACACATTTTGCACTTCATTTGATCCTCTTCCTGAATTCGGATCTGCTAAAGTGCAGATCCGATAAAGTGCATAAAGTGCACAACATGAATCGTCCGATGAAACTGTTACAGTACGGACACGAATCTCGATTTTTATTTAACGGTTTGGATGATGCACTTCATACACTTTACACATTTTATATTTCATTTGATATATGAAGTATAAAGTAAAGGAGAGAACGGCTCTTTCGAATGGTAAAGTATTGAAGTGCGTTTTATTTTCTTATGGCAAAAAGTATTGAGTTGTTATACTAAGATGGATAATATTATGAATGATTATATTAAAGAGAAAGTTGGGGTAGTATCTATTGTAAAAAAATTAGTTGAAACTCGCCTTATTAGGGGGTTTGGTCATGTACAAATAAGGTCGTTAGAAGCTTCTGTACGTAGAGTTGACCAGATGGAAGATAGCCCACGGAAAATAATAGGAGAAACTATTAGGATGGATTTAGCTATTAATAACTCAACCATAGAAATGAGTAAAGGCATAACACGTTGGTATCACTTGATCCATATAATCCATTCCACCTAGTGAAAAAAGGTTTTGATTGTTGTACTGGATGACTTGTTGTATATGTTAGCTCACATATGATTTAATTTAATATACAAAGTTATGATTTATTTTTGTTGAAACATCAATGACTTTAGAAAGACTCCCTTAAAAGTTAATTGTTATGGGGAAAGAATAAAGCTAATGAAGTACTTTTTATATCTTCAATAATACTTCCCTATTAAGTCCAGTTGGTCTTGGTCATCTCTGTGACCTGTCTTTTTTTTTTTTATTATTATTTACTATCTTGGACTTGTGTTCTTTTTTCGAGTCTTAGAAGTTTTAGATTTCTTTTTTTTTCTCGTTTTGTACTCTTTTAAAAACTCAAGTGATTTGGAAAACTCCTCTCAAAATATAACTGTTAAGGGGTATTAGAGATAAACATTAAGTCTCACATCTGATAGGATAAGATACTTAATTGAGTACTTAAGAAGCTTGGTTCTTCCCTCTTACGAGCTAGCTTTTGACGGTAGGTTCCCCAAGTTACCTTGAGTTTCAACATGGTATCAGACCTCAATGGCCTAACGACTCATGACGATCCAAAGTGTTAAATGTGAAAAAAAAACTCCCGATAAAAAAAAGGAAGGAAAAAAATATGGCCGTTCAAGAAAAAAGAGTACAAGCTCAGAAAAAAAAAAGAAGCCTCTGAGATTCAAAAGAACACACGCCAAGATAACAGAAAAAATCAGTTGGACTTGAGGGAAAATATTAGAGATAAACATTAAGTCCCACATTTGATAGGATAAGATACTCAATTGAGTACTTAAGAAGCTTGGTTCTTCCCCCTTACGAGCTAGTTTTTTAGAGCGAGTTCTCCAAATTACTTTGAGTTTCAAAAAAAATAATTAAGATACTAAAATACTCCATTGAACTATTCGATAATATATATATATATATATATATATATATATATGAGACTTTGTATCAATAATAACTTTATACATTAATTTGTATAATTAAGGATTAACATACAAAATAGCGCACTTCATATATTTCAAAAAAAAAAAATTCATATATAGGATCTATTCTTAAATTAAATCTATATATCCATATCCTAGCTAACATCGATTATGCAAAATCCCTTTGAACATGGACTTGGACAACAAAACATGCATGCACAAACACACATATAACCACCCAAAGATAAGAAATTATTTCCTTTTAGCTAAAGGTTTAAAATTTGGTGGGACTAATTAAGCTTATACTTATTTAGAAATAGAGTTATATATCTTTAAAGGCAAAAATACTGACCTATAACTATAAGCATTCACGTTGAAGTAAAATTATTGTTATTATATTTTAAATGAGCATTTTTTTAATAACATATTATATTGCACCAAACTTAGAAAATGCCAAATCTAAACATCATTTCTTAATTTTTTTCATCCAAAACACTAACAGTTTTTCTGCATAATGAATATATTTCAAGGAGTTTTTGCACAAGACCTAAAAGATCAAAGGTGTTTTTTAGAGGTGTCAAAGTGAGTTAAACTCGATTAATGAGTTGACTTGTTACCATGGGTTGCGGGATAAATAGAGAGGCTTTTACGGGCTGAGAGCCAAAAAATACCAACTTTGGTGAGCTGAGGTGAGCTGAATTGGCTCACTTATCTCACCTATTTTTTTATTTTTCAAAATTTTAAATTGTAATTTTTTTTAAAAAAAATTGATAATTAATCCTCCTACATATAATAGATTACATTATTATTCCATTAGAAGTACATAAATAATGTATCATAAAATAAAACAAACAATCAAAACAACTAAATAATAATAATAATACATTTCCACATTAAATAAACAAGTGGAATTGCATTTTCTTCAAATTTTAGTGGAGGTTGCATGTGTACTAAATTTAGAATTACATTTGAAGAAAATTTAACTTCTTTCAAAATAATTAAGTGAATAAAAAATTAAAATTAAACGGGCCAATCCACTTAATTTATGAGTTGACTCACATAATCTACGATTTAAGTGAGTCGTGTTCTTTTTAGCTCATTTATAAATGAGTTTAAATTCTCTCAAGTCGAGTCACTTAATAAATAAGTTAAACATATTAATCCACCAAATTAAACCCATTTTAATAGCTCTACATTTTCTGCTTGAGGTTGATAAAAATTATTTGTACTTTAATATAACTTGATTTTACTGACACTTCTGTTAGGATTTTGAAAGAAAAGTTAATAAAAAGAGTGTTTCAGCTCAAATTACCAAGTTTGGAGCGAATTATTTGTTAACTTTTATAGTTAAAAATTGAAATAAGAATTATGAAAAGTGGCAACTACTTTATATCTTTGTTATAGGCTTTCGTTTTTCAATTATTATAAAACATCTATAATTTTTTTTTTTAAAAAAATCAACCAATCACAAAAAAAGAATCCTGAACAAAAAATGTTGGCAAATATATATATATAAATGGTCAAATGTTTCATAAAAAAAATGTTAAATGTTCATTTTGGTCCTCTATATTTTACCCAAGTTTTTTTTTTAAATTGGTCATTTATCTTTCAAAAGTTTTATATTGATCATTTATGTTTCTCAAAAGTTTTATATTTGTCCTTCAGGTTTCATTAAAGTTATATATTAGTCATTTATGTTCATTTAAGTTCTATATTGGTCCTTTATGTTTCATTTAAGTTTTATATTTGTCATTTATGTTTCATTGAAGTTTTATATTAGTCCTTTATATTTTATTAGAATTTCATATTGGTCCTTTCAGCATAGTTTTATTTTTGGCTTAAACAACATCGTTTGGGTGTTTTTTGTGTGTCTAAGGCCATGTCAGCTATTTAATACACGTGAGAGGGATTATGTGTCCACCTTGACACGCCACATTAGCAGTTAACTTAAGAAATTGACGAATTTGGACAGAAAGACCAATTTAGAACTTTTGAAAAACATAAAGGATTAATTTAAAACTTTTGAAAAATAAAAGACTAATTTAAAACTTGAGTGAAACGAGGACCAAAATGAACCTTTTTCCTAGGTAAAAAACTCCACCTCTGAGTTTTTCCATTGAAAAATACATACTTATGTGATATGCCGGTTTAAGCAAAAGCCCATTTTTTTTTTTTTTTGGCCTCCAAAATAAACCCAGAACAAATCACCGAAAACAATTCCTGAACCATAAGAAAAGAATAAGATTCTCAGATTTTGGCATTCACACACACACATTTCTTCCAACCTTTGATTCTTCACCAAAATCTTTGGCTTAAGCGAAAATGGCTTCTTCAGCGAATCTATCATCCAAGGTTCCATCGAAGGCTCAAGTCCTCTCCCTCTATCGCTCTCTCCTCCGAACGGCTCGCCAGTTCTCCGATTACAACATCAAGGAATACACCAAACTCCGAACCATCGACGCTTTCCGCCACAGCCAATCCCTCTCCGACCCCTCTTCCATTGCTTCCGCTTACTCCCACGGCGTCGCCCAGCTCGACGTGGCCAAAAGGCAGGCAGTCGTGTACTCTCTGTACGCGCCCGAGATCAAGAGCGTCATGGAGTTGAAGCTATGATTGGTATGTACGTCTTAGGGTTTTGGTTTTGGGATTTGGGGATTAGGGTTTACGACAGGCGGATTCATGTATAATTGATTGTTTATGGATCTGGGTTTTGTGTGGACCCCTTCATGATTTCGGCTTCTCAAGGCTTTTGTTTTGTTTTTGGTGTTTGATTTTGCGCTGTGACGCCATGTGATGTGAATGATTAAAAGATAGGCGAAATTTTGTGATTGATTAAACTGAAATTGAAGACATTGGGATTAGGAGGTTCAGTTTTAGCCTATAGTTTGATTAGCGAGTGAATAAGATCTCAATTTGTTGAGCAAAACTGTTTAATTTGGAGAAATATTTCCTCTTATAGAGGACTAAATATAGATGAATCTTTATAATTAAAGCATTTTAATGAAGTTTATAAAAAAAGAATCAATCACGAGACTGATGATATAACATCTATACTTGAGTTGGAGGTGGTTTTTGGGTTGAATTCATCTTCATCCCCAAAGCTTCATAATGGAGCTATGCAAGATTCTAGTTTTGGGAACAGGTTTTCTGTTTGAAGTGTTTCATCAAAGGGATTATTATGAAAGAAATGTAGTATTTTGTATTTGATAAAATTATTTGATTAATTTTTCCCTCTTTTTTGGCCAAAGGGGAAAGTTACAAAAGAATTTACAAACTATCTAGTATGAGAATGGATCCGTGTGCATTTTGTGAAAATGTGTAAAATTAGTGCACTTTCCCACCTCATTAATTCGTAACTAATTCGTAACCAAGTGTCAGGGTTTTATCCCTAATCTTAGGTATGGAGTAATGCTCGATGGTGGATACCTTGATTTAAACAAAAAAAAAATAATTTGGGGGATATGCTCTCATCTATGGGCTTAGCTACGACCTAATGGAGGCATACCCTAAAATTCCTGAAGATTTAGGATATGTTTGGTTCCAAGGAAGTTGTGAATATGTATGATTAGTTGCCTTTGGACTTTGGTATTGTGTTTGGTTGGAGGGGAGGAGGGAGATAGAGAAATTTTGTTGTTTATGGTGAGAGGGAATGTGAGGGAGGTGCTGGAAAGTGAAGAGGAAATGTTTATTTTGCTTTTGAGAAATGATCAGAAGTAACATTTTTAAGCGGCATTTCCAATTTTAACTTCATATAATTTAATTCCGTTTCTATACATTCCAAACATACTTTCACTCCTCTTTTTTTACCAAAATAACTTTCCTTTAATCAAACGCCACCTCAAATATATTTTTAATAGGTAAAGATACCTTTTTGTCCATAAACTTTATATTAATTTTAAAGTTAGAACCCAAAATTTTGGTATTATTTGTTTTGTCTTAAAGTTATGAATTGCAATCGATTTTGCTTCCAATTTTTCATTTTTAATATTGTTCAAATTACTAACAACAAATGATGATATAGTATTACACATGTAATATTAAGATTAACTTATAACTTAAAACAATCTTTAATCTTGAATATTATGATTGATGATGAGTCATTAATATTACATGTGATGTTGCAATTTTATTTTTTGTTAATAATTTGGATGATATTTAAGTATTAGGATGAAATTGATTGAAATTCTTAACTTTTGAAACAAATATAGGGATGAAATTGAAAATTGTCTTGTGTTGAGGGAATAATAAAAGGTACAATGCCTTCTATTATCTTGTCCTACTAACAGAAGGTTCCTATCTCAATGATAGCCATACTGAATGGTAAAATATTGTTTCCCTTTGATAAAAAATTTTAAAAGGAGAAAAGTATTCAAATAAAGATTTGAAATATAGATTTTTTTTTCTGCATTATAAGATCTCGAATTTGTTACCTTGCTTAAATGATGTTTATTGCTTATCACTTAAATTAATCCTTCGTTTATTTTAAATAGAAAACTTTTAAAATATGTTTAAATTGAGTATTTTAAAAAAGAAGATATTGAAATATTTTATGTTAATCCTCTTTATTTTTTTTATTAATTTAAATCATTATAAATTAAAATATTTTAAAAAATCTAAAAAAAATAATAACTTATTATTTAACATTTTTTCCTTTTGCCTCCCTTTGAAACCTTCCCCTTCTTCTGGCCTCTTATTTGTCAAAGATACCTGGTCGTTCGGCAATCTAGAAAAGACGCTCCTCAAATGGAAAAAATCCATAAAGAGCGTATGAAAAAGTAAGTAATCTCTCCTCAGAGAGAGGGACAGATAGAGAGGGTGAGGTGGTGATGGGACAAATATGAAATATCTCCTTTGTTTTTCAAAAAAAAAAAAAATCCTTTTCTACTTCAAGGATGAATTGAGTTGTATGAAAAAAATTAAAGCAAAGTAATTTAGGTATTTTCAATAAAATTTTATCAATCACGTGTTTTATTTATATTCTTTTTTTAATGATTGATTATCATAATTTAGCCTTCTATATTATTTTTCTACTTATGATTGGTCATAAAGTACTTTTTATCTCGTGTCTTTTTTATTAAAGAATTTTATAACAAACACCTAAGTAACTTTACCTAAATTCAGTACTTTGAAATAAAAACACAAGAACAAGTTCTTTTATAACTAAATGGAATTAGCTATGAATTTCATAACAATTAAACAATTTTTTAAAAAAAAACAAATATGTTATTAATAGCATGTTAAATACATGAAAAGTTGAAAACATTACTAGAATGATTTCTCAAAACTAATTTTATAAAACAGTTTTAAAGAATGAAAAAACGAAATATTCAATTGAATTTATGAATTACACCATCATTGCAAAAGTCAAGCGTAATCTGTTACACATTTAGAATTGTTACAAGATATAAACTGAATCATACAAATGAAAATATTGTCTTAACCCTGATCCCTTGCAGTATAAGAACAACCATGCGAGAGAACTGGGAAAGAAGCAATATTAATTGTGATCCTGCAGTCCTACTTTCCCAGTAAACGACGACCTCGTTGATTCGCACCTTTCACTCGGAAATTCAACTCGTCGACGTCGGTGTATAGATGGTCCAGAGCTTTGTTGTGCCTGCATTAGTCCCAAAATTACCATTAGTACAGCCTAACCAAATGTTGATGACATACATTCCCCAAGTCAAATTGAATTATCATTTCCTTTCGTGAAGAACAGAGAATATGGGAGATTGGAGAAAGAGGGCCAAGTATTCGAATCCCTTAACTAACCTCTCAATTTCAGATCCCATGTCAACAGCCATATCTTTCAGCTCTCCCAAGAGATCACTTAGATCTGACAGTGCATCATCTTGTTTCCCCTTCTCAATCTGTTTCAGGAAGTTGCATTTAGTATCCCAATTCAATATTCACAACAAAATACATAACAACAACAACAATCAAAGCCTTTTCCCACTTGGGTGGGGTCGGCTATATGGATCAAGCGACGCCAACATGTTCCTGTCTTTGCACATTTCTATGATTAAGTTATTTATGGCTAGATCCCTCTTAATCGTTTCTCCTAGTGTTTTCTTTGGTCTTCCCCTACCTCTAGTTATTAGGTTATCTTCCATTTGGTCAACTCTACGAACTGGAGCCTCTTCCGGCCGTCTTTGTACATGACCAAAACACCTAAGGCGTGTTTCGACTAATTTTTCGACAATGGGTGCTACCCCCACTTTCTCTCTAATATCACAAGATGATGAATACACTATACAACAACGACAACAAACAAAATCTTTTTTCATTAGATGCTATCGGTTATATGGATCAAACGACGCCAATATATCCGATGGTAAGATCAAACCCACCTGAGGCATATATGTCAGTATTAATTATAGTTATTAATGCACCATGGCACTTGGTGCGTGCTGGTGTGCCAGAGTTGTGACATACAAAACACTTGTGGCATTGCAAAAGTCAGATGGTGCGCCCAGATGCACCATATGAAGATAAAGGTTAAAACCTGCCTAATTTACAACTGTATGGAATAAAATTCACTGAGTAGCAGCTTCAACTGCTCAGTAATCATCCAATGCAAATAATTAAATCAAGGCCATCTTTAGTTAATTTCCTGCAAGTTTTCTTCATCACTTCCATTTTCATAACCCACTGAATTAATAACAGAACTGAGAATAGAAAGCAATTTCTTAACAAAATAGAATGAGAGGAATAAGTATAAAAATTAAAAAAATATATAGCCATATTTTTCTTGATCACGTTGAAACCAATAAAACCCTAACACCAAGACTGACAAAGATGATAAAATTAGCATCCTCCTCATCTCCTAACTCTAGACTTCAAAACTCCATCAATTTCATCATGTTTATCATTCAAGTATTTGACATTATATTTAAAATCTAATGCTTTGTAGAGCTGGATTTTGGATGATATTATGAGCATGACTGCTATTTTGGATAAGATAATTCACTGCACCTCACACCATGGCTTAGGAGCCCTTTGGCCAGGGTGCACTGCACGCCATCCACAACTTTGGCATGGATATAGATAGAAAATGGTTTGTACTGGACTAGGAAGTAGATAAATAGGGCTAAAAGTCCTAAAAGCAGTATGAAACTTAAGCTTTTTCATATTCAAAAGGAGGATATTGTTTGCCTAGTTAATACAAACCTCAACTTTTTCAAGTGCATTTGTTGGCTCTAGAGGTGGCATCCGGGCTTTTGAATGCCCTCTGGGTGCAGAAGTCAATCCCAACTTCTCTCTCTGCTCCAAATGGTTGCCCTTTGTTCTGACATGATCATCTGAATTATGAAGTGCATCATGCATATGAATCATGAAACAATTGTATAATTAGAAAGGAGAGCAGATGCAAAGAAAAGAATTAACCTCCAAGAATAATAGGGCCTGTAATTGAGCGTGTCTTCTTAGGTTTCCAAGTTTTGGAGAAGAGACCACCAAGACTTCCCAAAAGCTTTTCTCCCTGTCAGTAGAATCAAGACAGTCAGAATTTAGTCATTTTGAACCCAAAATGCAAGTTGAAATTTCTTTTCTGAGGGCTTCATGGCAAAAGCATCAACAGAACGTTTTCCAAATGGTAACGGGATACTAAGAAGTTGATAATAAACGAATAGTAAAACAACTTCATTCTAAAAGTCTTGATAAACAAAATTAATACCCGACTAAGATCTTGATCGATGTCAACAGCGACATTGTGAGACCTGGTGATTTGCTCACCCTGTTGGTGTAGGGTGACTAAAGTCTTGGTAGCATCCTCTCTTATGTCTTCTGCTATCTTCAAACAACTTTTGACTGATTTTGTAGTCTCTTCAGCCTTGTAAACAGAATAATCCTCCAATTCTTGTACTGATTGATTTTCTATTCCTCCCGAGTCACGGAAATCATTCCTGTACTTGTTTCGGTTTACAGATTGAAGGGCATGAGAAGAAGATGATGAAGAGTTCTTTTCTCTGTCGTCATCATCATCATCAAAAGGGTTGGTGTTAACTTTTTGTGTAACTAGGGAAGGTTCTGAAGAAGTCCTCCTTGGGGAATCATACTTCCGGTTTTCCTTCGTCTCATCATCAGAATCAAATGGGTTTGATCCTGATTTAACAGGATAGACAGGATCACCAGAACTAGGTTTAACAACTTTTAAGGGAGATTTCTTTAAGCCGAACATTCTCTATCTTCAAATCAGCAAGACAAAATTGTAGAATGATTCAGTTAGGGGTAGATGGGTTGTAGTAGGTAAATTGATAAACAAATAAGAGACAGCGAGACTATGTAATCAATTTCTTCTCTAAAAGGCAAGCAATAACTTATTCAAGCACTGTTGATGAAGTAAACCAACAAGCAAAGCAAGAACCAATATTTCATTGAGGACTTATTACGAATGCATCAGAGTCTTCTCACGCCTAAAGAAAACCCTAACCCTAAGTGCGAAGTTCGAAAACGACAGAGAAAGAGGGAATCACCGAAGAAAGAAATAGACAAGAGGCGGTACAAATAAAGAAATCAACAGACGGAAGAAAAAAACAACAAAGCCTTGGAATCAAAAGAGGAGGAAGACGAGGTCGCCGAGGACAGATGAAGCAAACATCAAGAGAGAGAAAATGGTAGTGAACTTAGTCATTAGATTACAAGAGAACCCAACAAGATAGGGATAAATCTCGCAAAACCCAGATGGATGAAGTGATGATGATGATCCACAGCGTAAAATACAGAATCCTCAAAAACCAATAATACTATATATATATATATATATATATATATATATATATATATATATATATATATAAGAGAAAAGTACCTGGAGAAAACCACCAAAAGGTTGATTATATAAACTTTTGAAAAGTCCTCGTAGATACGAATCAAGACTCGGTGTCAAGTTGGGAACGTTCCCACTGATCTAAGGAGTGGGGTAGCGTAGAAAACTGTTTCAAGAAAGGGAAAAAGAGAGAAAGAGCAAGGAAAACGCGAATAGGACGGAGAAGTAGAAGAAGAAGAAGAAGAAGAAGAAGAAGAAAGGGAAGATCAAAATGGATAGGTATGTGGGAGTGTTTGAAAATGAAGTAGTGGCCGCTCGCTCTCGCTTTCTGTGTGCTTTTGTCTGCTTCTAACGGCGTTGTTTGTTTTCAAATTAATGAAGCGTGGAAAATGGAAATATCTCACCAAAAGCAAAAAAGTAAATTATTGGTCCCAAATCTATTACTATTCAAAAACAAATATCTCAAATCTCAATGACTCACTCAATTTAGTTTTATAACATAAAAATATTAAATTTAATTCTTAAAAAATAAAATAGTATTTAATTTTAGTCAAATTATTATTTAGTCTTTGAATTTGGACAAAATACTATTTAGTCCTCGAATTTGTAACTATGTTAATTATTTGGTCCTCAAATTTATAACTTTGTCAATTATTTAGTCCCGAACTTGGCAAAAATAATATTTAGTCCTCGAATTTACAACTCTGTCAACTATTTGGTCCATTGATCGTTACCAGTTAGATAACCCGCTGAAGTGGCCGTGAAAAGCTGATGTAGCACCATCAAGTGCCCAATCACATGCCACCTCATATGCCACGCAAGCTTTTAATGACCACATCAACTGGTTATCTAACGGATAACGGTCAAGGGATTAAATAGTTGATAGAATTGCAAATCCGAGGAATAAATGGTATTTTTGTCAAATTTGAAGACTAAATAGTTGACATAGTCTAATTCGGGGACTCAATAGTAATTTGACCAATAATTCAAGGACTAAATAGTATTTTACCTCTTCTTAAAATATATGTGTCTCAATTTAATTTTTAAAAAATAAAATATTAAATTTAATATTTTAAATAATTATTTATTTTAATTTAATCTCTAAAATTTTTATTAATATAATTGATGAGAAATTTTTTGAAGGATTAAATTGAGATAATTTATATCATTTAAAGATTAAATTTAATATTTTTATCTTTTAAAAATTAAATTGATATAGATTATATTTTTAACAGAGTAAAATAATAATTTAATTAAAAAAAAAGCTTGGAATGTGTGGGAACGAGAAACTATTCTTTGGTTGGTCGTTTGGGACGTTTATAGGATTCTTTTCAGACATGGGATGAATTGTGGAATTGGAATCCTTCTATTCTTTTCTACTTTACATTTCTTTTTATGAATTTTGTGTCATCTTCCCTTTTTTAGAGAAATTATCTGATTAACCAATGGCACATTATTTTCCAATATGTATAGTGTATCATATTTGTTTTTTAATTTTAAAATTAATTCAACTTCAATAAGAATATTTTACATTAATGATATAATCTTTGATTTTTTAAATTTTTTTTTCAAAAATAGAATTTATTAACACAGTCCTTAACAAATCTTTCTATCAAAATGGTGCTTTTGAAAAGAAATTCAAATAATAAATAGAAATATATGTGCCTGTTAAATGTGTGACTTAAATTTGTTTGAATAACACTTTAATAAATATATAGGCAAATTTGATAATGTATAAGTAATATTGAAAGCAATTTTACATTAAAAAAAACACTTGATTTTTTTTTGTTGCCATAATTTTTGAAATTTTGTTTTAATTAATTTAGACTCAATTTATATTTTTTTACTTGAGAGTCTCTCAAAAGAGATAACTCCGTATCAAAATGGATAATGGATAGGGATGTGTGAGTGTTTGAAAATGAAGTAGTGGCCGCTCTCGCTTGCTGTGTGCTTTGTCTGCTTCTAACGGCGTTGTTTGTTTGTTTGGAAATTAATGAAGCCTGGAAAATGGAAATATCTCACCAAAAGCAAAAAAGTAAAATATTGGTTCTTAATCTATTATTCAAAAACAAATATCTCAATGACTCACTCAATTTAGTTTTATAACGTAAAAATATTAAATTTAATTTTTAAAAAGTAAAATACTATTTAGTCTCTAAATTATTGGTCAAATTATTATTTAGTCTCTGAATTTGGATAAAATACTATTTAGTCTCCGAATTTGTAACTCTGTCAACTATTTAGTTTCAAAATTTGCAACTATGTCAATTATTTAGTCCCGAACTTGGCAAAAATACTATTTAATCCTCGAATTTGCAACTTTGTCAACTATTTAGTCCCTTGACCGTTACTCGTTAGATAACCCACTGACGTGACCGTTAAATGCTGATGTGGCACCATTAAATGCCCAGTCACATGCCACGCAAGCTTTTAACGACCACATCAACTGGTTAACTAACAGGTAACGGTCAGGGGATTAAATAGTTGACAGAGTTGCAAATCCAATGACTAAATAGTATTTTTGTCAAATTTGGAGATTATAGTTGACAGAGTTGCCAATTCAGAGACTAAATAATAATTTGACCAACAATTCAAGAACTAAATATTATTTTACCTCTTCTTAAATTATATAATGTGTCTCAATTTAATTTTTAAAAGATAAAATATTAAAGAGGGAAAATACGTCCCTGAATTATTGGTCAAATTACTATTTAGTCTTCAAATTTGTCAAAAATGCTATTTAGTCCCTGAATTTGTAACTCTATCAACTCTTTAGTCCCTGAATTTGGCAAAAATACTATTTAGTACCCGAATTTGCAACTCTGTCAACTATTTAGTCCCCAAATTTGTAACTCTGTCAATTACTTAGTCTCCTGATCATTACCAATTAGATAACCAGGCACCATCTGATGTGACCGTTAAATGCTGATGTGGCACTGTTAAGTGACTGGACACATGCCACCTCACATGCCACAACAACATTTAACGGTCACATCAGCTGGTTATCTAAAGGGTAACAGTTAGGAGACTAAATAGTTGACAGAGTTGTAAATTCGGGGACTAAATAATATTTTTTCCAGTTTTGGGGACTAAATAATTGACAGAGTTGCAAATTCGGGGACTAAATAGTAATTTGACCAACAATTCAAGGAATAAATAGTATTTTGCCTCAATATTAAATTTAATCTTTTAAATAATTATTTATTTTAATTTAATCACTAAAATTTTTGTTAATATAATTGATGAGAAAATTTTTTAAAGATTAGATTGAGATCATTTATATCTTTTAAAAATTAAATTTAATATTTTTTTAAAAAAATTCAATTGATATAGATTCTTTTCAGACATGGGATGCGAATTATGGAATTGGAATCCTTCTATTCTTTTCTTCCTGACATTTCTTTTTATGAATTTTGTGTCATCTTCCCTTTTTTAGAGAAATTATCTGATTAACCAATGGCACATTATTTTCCAATATGGATAGTGTATCATATTTGTTTTTTAATTTTAAAATTAATTCAGCTTCAATAAGAATACTTTACATTAATAATATAATCTTTGATTTTTTAAATTTTTTTTCAAAAATAAAATCTATTAAGACAGTCCTTAACAATCTTTCTATCAAAATGGTGTATTTGAAAAGAAATTCAAATCATAAATAAAAATATACGTGCCTATTAAATGTGACTTAAATTTGTTTGAATAACATTTAATAAATATATAGGCAAATTTGATAATCTATAAGTAATACCTGAAAGCAATTTTACATTAAAAAGAAACACTTGATTTTTTTGTTGCCATGATTTCTGAAATTTTATCCCAACTAATTTGAACTCAACTTATGTTTTTTTACCTGATTATGGTAAGAAAGTCTCTCAAAAGAGATAACTGTGATCATCAGGTTTCAAAACCCAAAACCCTATTTAAATGATATCAAGTCGCTTATCACTTGAAAAAAACTTTAAAAAAAAAACACTAATTACATTCTTCAATCAATCATGTATACAACAACAAATAAAACCTCTTTCCGAAAAGACGTGATCTTGTTCTTTGTCAATCAATCCTTCCTAGATATTTTTAAAAAGAATAAAAAAACTCAAGGCATTTTGCTCAAATATTTGACACTGCCTACACATCAATCGTTGCACCCCATAATGGCAAATGCACCACCCAACAACCACTTGGGTTCCTTCGCTGCTTCAGAGACAAACTCTTCGCTGCAATTTCGGACCATTCTAACCACCATTATATTATAAGTACAATTAGTTCTAAATTCAACTATAATTTCACTCACAAAAGGATTAAATCAAGGATTTAAACTTAGGTAAGGTTCCTTATATCTTTGCTATAAGGTTCTCCAATATAAAGTTGACACGTGGCAAAAAGTGTTTTTATGACCAATCAAGATAAAGAGAGTATTGAAGACCACTTTTTACATGATCAATCATAGAAGAAAGAGAGTGTGTAAATGAAGCCTGTGATTGGAGGAACTTTATGGCAAAGATATAAGCAACTTCATGTAAGTTTTTTCCTTAAATCAACTATTTTCATGTTGAGAGAAACTTAAAGAAAAATAAATACAAACCTTTTAGACAGTTCACTACTGAAGAACTGAAGGACTTTGACCAATGCCAATCTCTACATCTCAGGGACAGTAACGAAGGGTTTTCTACGCTCCCTTTGAAGCTTGATGAAAAGGAAAAGAAATGTTACTTCTTCTTATTTATTAAGAATAAAGTTACCTTTTATTGACTTCTAAATGTTGAAAAAGAAGAAGACACATTTAAAGTTCTATATATATTCATACCTGCGCCTCTAACTCAGCAATTCTTTGCAAAGATGCCTGTTCAATGCAGGCACGACGCTTACATTCTTCTTCTAGCAAACCAGTAATTTGATATCTCAGCTCTGCCATTTCCTGAGCCAATTCCTCTGCTTCTTCTTTGGCCTTTAACTTCTCTTCTCTCAATTCTTCCTAGTAAACATAGCTCAAAATATCAGTTCATAAATCAACAACCTCACAAATGACTTCCAATAATATGTAAAGTTACACGAATCTTGTTTTCTTACTTCTGTATGTAATAAATTGGCATAGAATACTTCAATGACTATGCTTAGATGAATGGCCATACCTTAAGTTTCTCCACGAGAAATTCATATTCTTCCATCTGACGATACATCTTCTCCAGCTCTCCTTTTGAATCTGCCTTATTCTCCAAGACTCTTGCCAATCTTGCAAGGAGTAGATCCAATTCTTCACCGTAAGCACTTGGGGAAATAATAGGAAAACAGTACCACCAGAACTTAGCAAACAATGCTTCAAAATGTTATTGCCAACTATAAGTAAAAATATCACATGACAAATATTTTTCCTCCACAGATCCACATATTGGTATTGACATAGATATGATGAGTTTCTTCAAACGTCCATGAATCATGTCATCAACTGGAATCTATAAATTTTGAACCTATTGCATCTATTTGGAATTAAACATTTTTCACAAGTATCAAAAGTTAGTATTAAGACAAATTAATAAGTTAAACACTTACAATATCATATATAGACTAAAGATCATATTAATAACATCATTACATTTTGTAAGGACTGCTCTCCGTTTCTTTTGTTTTCTCAGTAAAATAAGAGAAGAGGATATTAAATTAGAAAAAAGAAAAATAAAAGTTTTTAATCCCGTGAAAGAGAAAATGTGGCAATTTCACTATTCGAAACTATGTAGTAGAAGCCTAGAAGGTCAAGCAACAATGCACCCAAGAGTTAGAAGCAGACCACAATGAAATATCCTGTGTTCCCACAATTAAAATAGTACACATATCAAATACGGTTGATCAAGAAAATATTACGTTGCAATATGTACCTTGTGTCCTGGGATATTATAGAACTACTCTTTTGTTCACTCAAGGAAGACTGACAGTTGAGTTGTGATCTGTCATTGTTTTCCAGCCAGTCTTCAACCTTCTGAAGGAAACATTGTGTTCCCATGTTGGCAGTACTAAGCTTCTCTTTAAGTTCCCTGTTTTCCTCATCCAGAGAACTAATAACTTTTTGAGCCTCCTGAAATGCAACCTGGAGCTCTTCAATCAGTTTGTTCATTCTAGTATTTTCTTCTACAGTTTCATCCTGGATTTTCTTTGCCTCAAAAAAACTCTGCTCCAAGGCCATCATATCAAGCTTCATACTCTCTACTTCACACTGAGACTCTAACGTTATGGATGAAATTGATTCTTCCAGTTTCTCTGTAGAAAAAGCTAACTTATCTAATTCCATTTCTTTAGTCTCTAGTTGCTGCATCAAAATAAACTTCTCAGAATTGGATATCTGCAGCTCCTCCCTTAACCTGAAAACCTCTTCTTGTAAGCTTTCCATCTCCTCCAAATTCAACTTGAGGCTGTAAACACACTCTTTTAGGTTGATTACCTCTTTGTCTTTTGCATTTAGTAGATCTTGAAGATAATCTGTATATAGCAGGATCAGGTTACACCAATGAAGTGCAATTCATGGAAACTCAACTACTATTACAATTTCAATCTACATGTCAAAATGAAATCCAAAAGCAGAAAAAATGCTCTTGAATGACAATCATTTGTTAAACAGATGGTTCACCAATGGAAGTTCATATATGCAGTTTGTTTTTCACCTCTGCATAAATGCCATTAAATAACAAAAAATATAGCATTTTCCATGGAGTCGACTACACGGATCAAACAATTGCAACGTGTTCTATCTTGGCTCATTTCTATAGTTAGGCTATTTATAGTTAAATACATCTTGATAGTTTCTCCTATTGTTTAAATCCCATTAAATAAAAATGATAGGAAAAAAAGAAGAAGCAAATGTCATTGTAATATGTTTAATCACTTTCATAGGCAAGGTATTTGAAATTCTTAATAATCCACAGAAGCATCTAAATTCTGGAGTTAGACAAGATAAACCACCTATTTCTTGAGAATAGTTTAGCAGCTCTTTTTCCAATCTCTCGATGTGTCTCTTATCTTCTGTATGAAATTCTGATAATGACTTCTCATGTAGTTCTAGCATCTGCATCAATATCATAAATCAGGTTGGTATCATTTGTTTGCTAGAAAACCTCAATGCTTGAAACTTAATGATCATTTTGGAAGTGTATGTCCTTACTAGCAGTAGCAATATATTAATATTATGAACCAAGAAAAGGGGAGTCTATGCAAGGTCAAACTGTCTTCACTGTTGTTCCTCTACCTTATTATCCTCTCTCCTCTCTTTGTCCATTTTACTTCAGATAAGGAAAAATTTCGGAAGGTGTTGTACATAATCAATGGTAAAAGATTGATTGCTAGTTCTATAGATTATAGAATAAAAATTTGTTACAGAAACTCTTTCTCTATCATTCCTCTCATATCCACAAAGTTGCACATAAATAATGCTATCTAGCCCTTGTAAATATCTTAGCTTTGTAGCAGGCAGAGGCTACACATTACAATTTCATATCAGAGGCTCTTTATATCCATTAACCAAGCACTAAAATTTCACATGATTACCTTAATGATGGTTACATTAACCAGCCTGACACAACATAGACATTGCATTACACAATACGACATTTTTCTTTTTTCTTTTCTTTTTTATTTTCTTGGAGGGGGCAATACACCAGAGTTTCTGTAATCTTTACCTAAGCAAGTTATTCCTGCTCTTCATGTGAAATCATCTGAAGATGCTTATGTGTTAATTATGCATATTAGGACACCATGCATTTTGTCATGTCTTGATAGCAATCTTGCATGTAACTTACCTGAAGTTGTTCAAAACTTCGTGAGTGTGAAATTTTTAGCCTGTTCTTTTCTTTTCTGAGCTGCAAACAAATCAAAAACCAGAAATGTATCAGTTAAAAATCACATGACAAAAACATAATAATAACTACTAAGGTTATGAAAATCATACTAAACCCAACCAACAGTTCAAAACTTCAAATGCTTCATAGATGAAAACCAGCTAAGCAAGCAGATGAAAGGGGAAGAAATAGTACTTCTATACATCTTGCTCCAATCTTCAAGAGTTCCTCCACATTAAAGGAAGTGTCACTGCGACTTCTGGTTCTATTTGACATTTGTGTAAACAAATTGAAGAGTACCTGATAATAAGCCATGTTAACATTTAATAAAAACTAACATAAAAAAAAACAAACATCCACCCTTGAACCAGTTAGCAAAAGCTTTTCAGATAACCCTAGAAACAAAACAAAACAAAAAAAAAAAAAAACTTGCAGGTCTCCAACTTACTATATGAGATTTTAAAATCATATAAAAAAGTACAGCAACCACATAACCAAATTAGTCCATTCACATTTCCCAGGTAAAACATGCAAACTATCTGATAAAGGAGGAAAACGGTTAAACGATTATTACATTCTGAAATTATTTGCTAGGCAGAGGTCAAAGGGCACAACATTCCTATTAATCGCAGTCAGACGAAATTCCATTCATATGAATTATGAAATCAAACAAACCCTCGTAAGAGATATGCTAAGTACTCAATTAATCAATTTAACTATTCTATGCTATACATTTAACTGTATTATCAACCAATCCAAATATATCTTCTATCTTCTACATACGCAACACATTCGTAAATACCCTATTCGTTGACACAGGATAAAGAATTGAGGTATTACCTGCTTTAGAATGCAATTAGTGATGTCGCTGGCGATACACCTGGAAGTTCGTCCATTGCGCAGGTGGATTGTAATCTCTGAGAAAGTAGAAAATTGATCAAAAAGGGCTTTATATAGTCTTGTGTTTGATGTTACACAAAGAGCATATTCTTGCCTTTTTCACTATGCATTCCATTGATTGATACCACACTTTCAAGTTTCAAACCCTTTTGATGCAAGAACGATGATTCCTACGCTTCTAGAGAGAGAGAGAGAGAGAGAGAGAAACTTTATCAACATATATTAAGAAAGAAAGAAAGAAAGGAACGTGTTGCATTCTTGTATATTTTTAAATAGAGATTTATAAGAAATATAATAAATGTTTAAAATAATAAGTAAAATGATTATGATGATAAATATTTTAGAATTAAAATATTGAAATTATTATATTTTTTCATAAATAAAACTTTTTTTTTCTCATAGATGTCTTTTTATTGGAGGCAATCTTGTTTAAGTTGACTGAGGTCACATAATGGGGGTAGAACTCTTCCAGCATAAGTTTTTTCATTCATAAGATTCGAACCTGAAATCTTGGTTAAAGAAAATAAAATACCTATTACTTCAACAAATCACGAGATGACATCTAATTAGAAGTCACATTTTTATTTAATATTGACAAATGACATACAGTGAATGAGAGAGAAAACTCAGGTAATACTAAACTTTTTTTAAGAACCGGTAGTACTAAATTTTTATTCATTCTCAAAATACTATGGCCCCGTTTAGTTGCTTGAATCGTTAATGTAATCTAATATTCTTCCAACCAAACATACATTACTTTTTGTAATGTGATGAAATTATATTTTTGTCTTTATTTTTTTATCTATTTTATTCTATTTTCACTCTTAATATAAGAATAAAATAACTATTTTATCCACTTTTATTTTATTCACATCACATTCTCATTTTTTACAATATTCTTTTTCTCATTCTTATTCATATTTTCATTCTCGTTCTCTCAAATATTTCACTAACCGAGAACTAAATGATACCATGGAATTTTTGGGAAAAATAAAATGATACCTACATGAAGAATATGAACAGAAATACCGAAGAAAGAAGACATTAAATTTATAAAGAATTAAGGAACCTAAGAAATATAACTATGCCACATCTAAGGGCTGTAAAATTGGACTCCTTAGAATGATTCATGAGACACACATTACTCTTTCTACTATCTCCACCCAACAAAAAATCCTAGGTAAGATGTATAGTGCCACATCACTTGTGTCTTGATTGATAACACATTAGTATTAATTTATTTCTTCACTTTTCATATTAAAAAATATATGTGATAAATAAAATAAAATAAAATAGATTAATATTATTGGTCATTACATAAATGATGTAACACAATACATGTACTCAATAATTTTTCCTTCAACCTATACTAACTTGAGTACTAAGATCTACTTTGACGACTCTCTCGTGACTTTAACCTTTTTATGTTTTGCAAACTTTCACACTCCTTGACTTCCGGCCACAAAATCGATCACCCGATAAATTTATGTTGTAAAAGCAAAAAATTTTCCCTAAAAATTTTGAAACAAGACAATGACTTCATCTTTTCCTTCATGAAATTTACCAAAATAGATCTTTGGATTCTCTCTATTTTGTATGCACTTGGGATCAACCTTTAAGTAGAATTAAAAAAAAATACATGAAAAAAAAGACACTTTTTTCATTTATATATATATCAATTATCGTTTGGTTAGCCGACCAAACGGCACAAATTCAAAATTTACTTCTCTAGAGATCCATTCTCCAAAGTTATGATGTAAAAGCATAAATTTTCCCTACACATTTTGAATCTTCAATAGAAAATTAAACCATGAGAGGATTAAGATCTACCAATATCTCCTTCTTGTGGGTGCCTCCTAGTACCCACCAGGGTGATGATGATGATGACCTATAAGACTCACAATGACTACCATTATTGTTGCTATCTTCCTCTATAACAGCAGGAAGATTAAGATCAATATTGAACTCCCTAACTGCTTCTTCAATCAAAACTCCACCTTGATCCTTTCTTCTATGAGACACACCCAAATGTGTCCTCTTATGCCCACCCAATGCTTGCCCTGATGCAAAAACCTTGAGGCAAATTGGACACTCGTGATGCCCTTTTCTCTTCTTGGACTCTTTCTCATTATCATTATCATCTTCTTCTTCATCAGAATCTAGCTTCTTTGCCTTGTTCATCATAAACCCACTTCTTGGAATGTGATGAGACCCCCAAAGTTTTGATCTTTTTGCTGTTTTGTCAGAACCCATTTGATGGAATCCCCATGGGCTCATGTCTCTACTCAGCATCATCAAACTCATAGCCACCTCTTCTTGTTCAGAAGAAGAGGAGGAAGATGATGTTGTCCATGATGAATCCTGTTCTTGGAAGATGTTGTTGTTATTAAAATTGGAAGCACCTTGTTTGTGGGAATGGGATTTCATGTGGCCAAACAGAGCCTTACAAGAGACAAACCCTTTATTACCACAATGAGTGTCGTCACTAGGATTGGCGATTCTCCAAGTCTTCTTGCGCTTTTGCCTCAGACCATAGCCATTAATGGTGGCGGTTGAGAGGTTCGTCGCTGAAAGTTTGGGCTGTGAAGTGTAGGCGATGTGGGACCTCATGTGACCCCCCAAGGATCTACCACACAAGAACCTCTTGCTGCACAACCTACACACATGTTTGGGTTTGTGATCTTCTTCTTCCATATTTGAAGGTGAAAAATGCAGAAAAAAAAATTTCTGGGTTTTTTTTCTGGTTTTAACTAAAGATTGGATCTTTCTTATCTGGGTAAGTTGAATTTGGAAGAAAGAATGGAACTTGAAGAAGTTGTGTGCTAATTCATGAGAAAGGAGAGAAAAAAAAGAAAGAAAGAGAGAGTCTCTTTTCTCTTTCTTTCTCTTACTATAAACTTGAATGAATTTGGAGGAAAAATCCATGGATGAAAGCAAAGGTATATATAAAGAAAAGGATAGAATGGGAGGAGGTGTAGTGAAGTGAGGATAGTAGGCTACTCCTTCCTAAATCCAACGGTATGAGATTTGAGGATATATATATATAATGATTAATGTGTCTTTCACTACTAAACTCAATCACTCATGCTACCAACTATTCGTTCCTTTGTCTTGCTATGAAGCAAAACCCTTCACTCTCTTTCTTCATATGCTTCTCTCTCACACACACCACACACTCTTCAAGGGAAAGATTCCATTCCGCGGGAGTGTTGAGAACGGAACAAAATTGAATTAACGTAAATTGAATAAAATCGATTAATATTTAATTTGGTTCGGTTTAATATGTCGAAAAATCAAACTAAACCGCAAACACATACATGTATATATATATGTACATATTATGTTCAAAATCGGAATTTTATTCAATATAAATAATAAAAAAGTATAATAATATTTCGTTTACTTACAATATTAATTCTACTTAGTTCTAAAGTTAAATTTTTAGATTAACTAAATTTAATCTATTCGTTCCTTTGTCTTTCTATGAAGCAAAATCGCTCGTTTATAGTTTGGTTTGATTTGACGCTATAAACTTAAATCGATAGATGCAATAATTTTTTATAAAAAATCGTTCAAACCGTCCGCCCAAGACCCCTATTCTCCGCCCATTATTCTTCTTCACTTTCTATCACAATTTTATAGTTCTATTTGAAGGGCAAACTATAGAATTTTATATTTGGACTATACTTATGTAAATAAATTTGGTATGTTTTTTTAGTTACCCATAATAAAGATATAAAATTTGAATATTTTTTTTCATTTATGATATTTCTAAGATATTTTAAAGTGATTTATAGTATTGTATTTGCTTACTTACCATCTGAATAGTGTATGTTATCTAAAATTTAGTGAGAAAATCACGTGAAGATTAAAGGATCAACATTTTTTATTATTAGATTTTTTTTTTTATTTCACTTATATTTTGAATTTTTCTCATAATTTTCTCTATTCGTGATTAATTTGGATACTTCAATTTTGAAATTTCAAATTTTCTCTATTTCACTTATATCAACAATAACTTTAAAAGACTAAAAACAAATACTCAGAATATAAATTAATTATATGCTTTTTAAAAGAAAGTATTCATCATTTTAGTATTTACATAATTAATTTATTGAAATTAAGTTAAATTGATCTCTTTTAAGTTTATTACTAATTAGAGTTTAATTTTGTATTTAAAAATGGACTAAACTTAGGCAAGGTTCCTTAAATCTTTGCTATAAGGTTCCCCAATACAAATAAAATATATAGCAAAAAGTGTATAAATATAATGACCAATCACAGTAAAAGGTGAATATAGAATACCACATTTTACATAACCAATCATAGAAGAGAGAGTGTAAATAGAACATATGATTGGAAGAATCTTATGGTAAAAATATAAGAAACCTTACCTAAATTTTTTCCTTTAATAATTGCTCCAAATTTTAATGTACCAAATGAAAGAATGTATCTTTAGAAAACGAAGACATTTCTTTTATTTTTATTTATAAATTAATATATTTATATTCAAGTGGTCCTTGAGGTTATTATATCCTCCTCTGTGGCTCTATATCAAAGCCAAAGTTAGTTTATTGATTAACCTTATTTTATGCCAAAACCTCCTAAAACTTGTAAGCCAGGCCAGGCAATGTTCATGATGCTGCTTAATGGCATTTTTGTTTGATTATTCCAATAGTCCTGGAGTGTATCACAATGCTCTCTCTCTCTCTTCCTACTCTTTTTGTTTCAATGTGGTTTTGGAATATTGGATTTGGAATTGAAAACAATTTCATATTTGATCCAAGAGCCAATTTGACACAACTTAATAATTTTGTTATATAGCACCGATTGGATTTAACAGAAAAGACTAGTTCTTTACAAAATGATAAATTGAGATTGGAATCGTCATCTCCTAAAAGATGCTTACGTTTAATACATACTCGATAATACGTTACACATGATATACATATCAGTAAGAAACCAAAAGATAATTCTCTTGGCATGTAAGAGGTTATATATATTTGGTTGTGTATATAATATGTTTAACTTTTCATTAGATTCTAAAGAAATTTTATATTTCTATTTATTATTTTTTTATGAAAATTTATATTTATTATTAGGTGTTAATAATGATTAAAATTAGAAAGCCATGGATGCTGTGGTCCTTGTGGAGTTTAAATTAGTGAAGAAGCAATATAAAAGTGGCTTAGATTAACTTCAATGTCATGATTTTTGAGTCTGGAATCTTTTTCTCTGTAAATAATTCTCTCTCTTTTAAGAGATGCCTTTTTTGTTTTGAAAGAAAAAAAATACACAAATATAAATTCTTTAAAAAAAATTTATATAGAAGATCCAATTTTTTTAAAAATTCAAATAAACAAAACAATGATTTAGTGATTCAGTGGAGACAGAGATGGAGATTAATTTGAACATTTTTCTATTATCTTCAGGGATAAGAACTATATAGTAACTTATTCATATGCTACCCATAATCCTCCTTAGGTTTTTGTGACTTTCAAAGCTTCAATTAATCTTGCAATGTTGGCAAAGCAAAATTGGATACTATTTGGGATGAATTAAAAGTAAGAATTCTGAATTGTTTATACAATACTATAACTCTTGTTTTCAAAGTGCTAAGAAAAAGAAAAGTGTGGTTGGTGCTTTTGGTGCAGTGTTTTGTAAGGTAGATATATAATTGCTGGAATAAGTATTTATTATTTGATTAAAAGTTACAAATATCTTTCACCTCTTTGTTTTAAATATCTTTCTTATGGTACATACTACATACATTAATTTTTTTTGTCTATGATTAGAGATTCATTAGAGCGGACCTAATGATTATCCTTCGAATACTGTGAAACTCATTACTGAAGACGACCCTCCCAACAAATAATGCTCAATTCTCATCCCTTCAGAGATAGAACCCGAAAAGCGTTAGTTGAAGAAACACATAATTTACCATATATGCCAAAGCAGGTTAATACCATAGGTACCTTTTGTAATCCTGAAAAGAACCCAAATTTATTTAGTTGTTTCCTTTGTTCTGAATAAAATTACTAGTTTGGCTAAAAGTAGTATTTGCTGTCCTTTTTTTTTCCTTCTTACAAAACTCTCTTGATTTTAATAATAAATAATAACCACACTAATAAGTTTCGGTCAATCATTTTTTAAGGCTAAAGTAAATTTTATCCAGATGGAAGAAAAATAATAATCAAAATTACACAGAGTGGAAGATAAAATAAAACTTGCAAAGTTAATATTCACATAATGCCTTTGAAATTACTTGGCCCAATTTTGGTCTGATTCAAAGCCTCATAATAATCACTCACGGCTAGTTATTATTCCAAAATTAATATAATAGAGAATTTAAACAGGAACAGAACCAAGTAATATAGTATTCAGAGAAAAGGTGAAGGCCAAGAAATGAGATGACCTGAAACCAAGACAGGTATTGTTGAAGATAATTCAAAGAGGATAAGTAAGGAAAGAAAGAATGATCAATTGGTTCATTAACAAAATATGAAAGTAAACTGTCTGTAAGAATTATCATTATAGATTTAATAATACAATATTATATCCATGATGGTTTGACTTCTACCAAACTATCTTTGTTTCCCCTTCCCACCTTACAGTGTACACTACTACAGTACTACCAACAAAAAAAAGAAATAAGGGATTCTACATTTCCTAAAAGAAGAATTATTGAAACCCAACTTGATAACCAACTCATCTTCCAAATACTATTTATACAATAAAAGGTTACATTTCCAATTTCAAGTCAATATACAAAAGAAAAGTCGAACTCACTCTCATACTTTGGCCAAATGAGATTGAGTCGACAATAAAACAAAAACAAAAAAGTTAAAAGAAAAAGCCTCAGACGAATATTATTATTCCCAAAATTGCCATTAATGAATCCAAGCTAGCAAAATACTAGCTCAAGCTCTCCTTATTTCATGCCTCAGCCCATCTCCAAAAACCTCTTCAATCATGTTGCATGTAGGTAAGAAGTCGATCTTATTTTTTGAGCAAGACACAAAACCAGAATCCCAAGCTTTGGCATCACAAGGCTCTGTAACATATCCTTGGCTACACCCATTGCTTACACCATTAAGGTTACAAGAGTAGTGATCACCATTCTCAATCTTCTTATTCTCCTGTGAAGTAACTCCAGTGTCAGAGGATGTTGTGCACGAGTCATCCTGAACTTCATCATCACATCTCTCCTTCCACACAATTCTATCATGTGGTTGGAAATGAAGAGGGGTAGTAATGGATTCAGGTATCTCCACATGATCATATTCTGAGTCATCATTAGTGTCCCTCTTGGGAAAATTCATACCTACGTTAACATCACAGGTTTCATCTTGAGCATACTCATATTCGTGCAGATCATGTTCGTGGCTGTTACTAAGACCAGTATCGTTTGGATAGAGAGGAGATTCAGCAACAGAGTCCTCATCTTCCTCTCGAGTAATAATTTCATTGTCATCACTACCTTGCCATTCATCATTATCACTGTCAGCATTCAAATGGTCATTTCTGTTTTGCTCTGCCCTCTTTCGAAGCATGAACACATTAAAGTAGTAGCTCACTATTTCCTTTTTGGTTCGCGACGGAAATGCAAAGGGAAAATTGTTCCAGAAATTCTTGCCCAGGGAAGCTGGATTATTGAAGACAATCTCGTGAAAGAATTGCTCATCTTCTGCACTCCATTTTTCTGCCACTTGCTCGCCCATGTCACAGAGGCCCAAATTGGTAAATCCCTCTAACCCAATTGTTTTAATGAGTCCCTCTCTTGCTTCCACAATATGCTGTCTTACACATCTCATAGATCTCCTATCTTCACAGCTACAATCAGTTCTGCCCTTTCCAACTTCTTCACTATCATAGGTAGATGATTCCATATTAGGCATGGGGACTACACAAGTCCCCATCAGTCTTTCCTCAGATTTATCCCCAACAGCGAAGCTGGAACCTGAAGAGCCATCCGGTCGAATGGTGGAGCCTGGCAGGTCCCATTCCGGAACATCAGCTTGATGATTGGCTCCAATAGGAACAAATTTGCGAGGAGGGTGCTCAAGGAGAATGGAATAGATGTCCTCATAGCGAGCTAATGTCCTTATTGGACGCTCTGGACTAAAATACTCTGGATAGAAAGAGAAATGGACTGGCATATCTGACCGGACATCATCACTAGTACTACTAGTGGCCCAAGAAGAAACAGAAATGCTTCCAGGAAAGCTTGTTTCAATGTACTCAGCACCTCTAGGAAGTTCAACAAAAATATCACTAGCACGTTTCTCATCACCTTCAGTACTAACCTGTCTGCATCCATACTCTAAACAATCACAAAGTAGACCATGTCAAAATGCATTATGAGAAAATACAACAAAAACAACAACAATCAAAGCCTTTTCCCACTTTTCCCACTAGGTAGGGTCGGCTATATAAGAAAATATATAGCAAAAATCATATAGTCCACTAGTTTATCCAACCACTCCAGGTAGGCACAAATGTGAGAAGACAACGATAATTTAAATGCCTCTTATAACTCTCAGAAACGGAAGAAAAAAAATAAAGATACAGAAGGTTTATTATAAAAGACAAATATTATAGACTGAAAACAAAAGGCTACAAATAATGTCAGAAGACAAAGGTTAATAACCTAGCCTGTATTACAAAAAAGGAAAATAGAAAATGACGTGTTGACTGGCATGCTCAAGTCAATATCTCAAGCACCACCATTGGTCAAAGGACGTTGATAACTATAACACATATGAACCACAAAAGTTGGCCCCATAAAATTACTTGTTAAAAAACTTGAAACTCTTAAATGAGCATAAGTTTTATTTTTGAATGGTGAAAGTTATTCTAAATTTGGGACCCTCAACTAAACCCACACCTGATGTTTTAGGCATCTCGGAAGAATTTTCAGGAAAAACAGATTCTGAAAATGAAACAAGCTGATTGCTGGGTCCCACTTGTTTTGGGTGTTTAAAAGACACCTCAAGCATTTCCTCAGCATCAAAAGGACGCTTCTGCACCATGTTTTCCTGCAGGAAAGGACTTAAAACGTGTAAGACCAAGATGGCTTCACACTACCAGCATCAAAGAAATTATTTTATTCTAATGAATCAAAAAGAACCAATTAGGTCAAACCATGAGTGATCATGAATGCTACTGATATCCAAAAGCATGAAAATGGGTATAGGATTTTTCGATGACCATTCTTCCCCTATTATGGTTGTCCTACAATAGAAATTAAATACAAACCATATACTTAAGAGTTAGAGGAAATATGTGTTACAAGTTCCACTGTTCTGTTAAGACCTCAACTCAAACAGCTGAACCAGGATTTTGGTTTTCATCCCCTCTAAACATTATCCAGAGAAAGAAAATTCAAATTTAAAACCCTACTTACACTAAAAATAAAACCAAGCACTTCCTAGAGTTCAATATTAAAAAAAACGACAGAAACAATTTAGTTATAGACAGATGTCATGTATTCACACATTTAAAATATAATCATTCTACTAAGCATCACAATTTTATACTAAGTTTACAAACAAACAGCCACATCCCAGCAGCAAATGACTGTATAATACCCTTTTCCCCCCTCCTAATTTCTAAATAAGAACAACCGGATACTTGCATGGTCATATCAGACTACCCTTTCATCGCCAATAAAGGCGGAAAGCAAAAGAGAGAAGAGAACAAACATCACATCAGAAACCGAGGAATTAACTAAGTGAGCAACTCTTGAGCTCTACACATGTAACATGCTATTTGTCCACCAAAATTGGAGAAACTCTATATGGACAATTACAAATACTGAAACTAATATTAATATCATCCTGGAAGAATAGTGGGCCCAATTGCTACTTCACCTTTGCATTAATAGAGCACAGAAAGAATCATTTTCGTATACATAAACCCAGGGACAACTTGGTAAAAGGACATTAAACTACAGGTTAACAGTCTCAATAAGGCAGTCCACTTATAAAGCAGCAGCCCAAGCCAAAACTATTGCCAGAAACTTGAAAGTAAATTACCATAAGAATAAATAAAATTTAACAATTGCCAGAAAATAGCCAAACAAAATTTCTATATACCTTAATCTGGTCTCTGTAGAACTTTATCGCTGACCTTGAATCGGACAATAATAGCTCAAATAGGGAGTAATCAAGCGAGAAAATCCTAATTTCCAAATAAATTTAACTTTCCCCAAAGAAATTTGATCAAACAAGAGAAAGCCCTAATTTTGAAAAACCCTAAACCTAGATCTATCCTTGACGATACGAACGATGTCCAAAAAAAATATTAATAATAATCAACCCTAGTTCTTAAACAAGAACAAAACTAATTCTCACCCAATCAGATTACGCGGCGTTAGATCTCATAACCCAAAACAAAATAACAATTGACCTACGTATATAATAAATCCCCAAAACACAACGCGACGAAAATAATTTACAAAATCGGAAACCGTGCGACGAAACGAACGAGAAATTAAGAAACAAAAGCGGATCTCAGATCCGGTGTGGAAAACTCAGATCAAGAATATTCCGCGACGCCGGACCCTAGGGAAGGACAACGATCACCGATACGACGGAAATTTGGGATCGATCGGCACGGAAAAACAAGAGCTGATCGAATCCGGTACCCGATTACCGGAATTGACAGCGGAACCGGGGATGGAATCGAACAAGAGAGAAATCGAGATCGGAGGAAGACGCTGCAAAAAGACGAAAAAGGACAAAGCTAGGGTTTCTTCTTTTTTTTTTTTTTTGTTGGGTGTGTGCGAGAAAGGAATCGACGACTAAACAAAGGGCACGTAAGTTTCCTTAATTACGAGAAATGCCCCTCTCACTTTGAGGATGGAGGGAAGGATGCGAGTGTCATATATATGGGGACAGTGGGGAATGAGATTTTGGAGAGCAGATTCTGAATCATAATTTAGATAAAGGAGGTGATGACACGTGTCATGCGATAAGAGGCAATAAAAAAGCTTATTTACATGTGTATTTTTTTTTATGAAATGTGTTGATATATATTAAAATATTTTATATCTTGAAATTTATAAAAATTTGTTTTAAAATATATTTTTTAATATTTAAAAATTAATTGATCAATCAATTAAAACAATAATACCTGTTTTAAAAGGACTTTTATTTTATTTATCATTTATCATATAGTATATGACTTCAATATTAGGACAAGAAGGCTCAATATGAAGTGTAAATATTTTATCACATTATTATTTATATTTGATTAATAAAATTAAATTTTTTTAATTTTTATATTTATCTTTAAATTAAATAAATATTATTCACCAATTATAACACAAGATTCAATTTAAGAAGTTGAAAAATGTTGAGAAGATGTTTGAGTTTTAGCACTTGACGATGGTTTGAGAGTTGTGTGGGATGGAGTGATTTAGAGCTCTTAACTATTGGTTGGGAGTTTAATGAGTAAATGATGTAGGATAGTTTATGATGGTTTGTAGTCAACATTTCAAATTTCAAACCCCTCCAAATTAGGGGGTTCGAGATAATTTGCATATAATGTATTCTTTAATTTCATTTTTAACCTTTTTTTCAACTTTCATTTATTCATTACAAGGGTAATATTGAGATTTTAACCACCACCGCTCTCTTTATTTTTTTAAAAAAAACTCTCAATCAGTATATTGGTTTGTCTAATCCACTCTACATCACTCTATTACTAACCACTCCACCTCACTCACTTCAAAACTCCCAACCATGCCTTTAGGTCGGTGACATATAACAGCTCTAAGTTTTTAAAATGTTGCTCTCAACTCTCTGATCTCTTAATTTAGAGCACTTAACCCACATTTATCACGTTTCTATCTATTTTATAACATTTTTCAGTCATATTAATGTTTTTATTCAAATCTATGAAAAGAGTATTTTGATAATTTTTTTAACATTTTTCAATCCTGCCAACACTTTTATTTAGAGTCTTAAGTAAAATTCTCAAAATATATTTCACTAATTTGAATAAAAATATTAAGGTAACTTAAAAATATTATGTACTCAAATTAAAGGTTTATTTGGTAACGATGCTAAACAGTAAAATCATGATGTTTTACGATTTTTAAAAAAATTTTACATCATATTTTATATATATTAAACATTTTTTTTCTATTTCCCTCCTCACTTTTTTCTTCATTATTTTCGTTTATTCTACCGTACTTTACTCTATAATATTTTTTTATAATATTTTATATCTGTACATATATATTAATATGCGTATAATGTTTTGCTTTTTCCTCTTTGGGCCCAACGTTTTTTTTTATTTCTGTGGGTGGGGAATCTTGGAGACAATGATGAGGGTAGATTCTTATATTTTTTTGGACACGTTACTATTCTCTGTTTCTCCTGCCCTGACATGATATTCTTCAATTGCATTTTTTTTATTTTAATTAAAGTTTAGATATTTTTTTATCACCTTATGTCCTTATCTTGTTGTTTAACAATATTTTAATTTGTGTAACAGAGTATCTAGTTGTAAAAGGATTATTAAAGAATGTGATATTTAAAATGAGTGAATATATGATGCAATGTAATGGGTTATGTGGTATAATTGTAGCTGTTGATGTAATTTAATTGCATTGCGTAATGCAACAAAATAATAAGTGTTACAATTTTATTGGCTGAAATTACATTGTATGATGCAATAGACCCACCCATTTAAAAGAGCATAATACAGTGACATATTTTTTAATAACATATTTAAATAATTAAATTAAATTAAATGTTTATTTGGCCAAAAAAAATACAACGTTTAGAAACCAACAATAAGTATTCTTTCTAAGAAACCATTTGGTTGGGCAGCCGTATTGCTATTTGAAAAGGAATGTTGGATGTATTATCCAATATCTTTATGTAATGTGATGAAATTGTATTTTTATTTTTATTTTTTACTCGTTTTTATTTTATTATTATTTTTTACTACCAAACATAATAAACACATTCTCAATCACATTTTCATCCCCATCACATTCTCTGTACCAAACGAGCCCTTAAAGTAATAAGACTAGTTTTCTGTTTCATGTGTTTTTATTTTTAATAATTGATGCAATTTTTTCTCTTAAAATGTCACCATTCAAATGTTAAGCCCAAAACTCCAAGGCTCTAATAGAAAGAAAAGAGATGTAAAGTTAAATATTGGAAAGTAAATGAAAGTACTATAGAATAAAGAAAAGTAAAAAAAAAAAGTGTTTGGTATGTAAAAATGTAATGTAAAGTTTGTAAAGTAAAGTATTAGAAAAGACTAAAATGTCTTTACTTTATAATTAAAGTATTTTTTGGTAGGTGGGAGAGTAAAGAGAGAGAATAATTAAGAGAAACATTTTGAACATTTCATCTTGAGTCAAAGTCAATGTAAAAGTCTACGTATAATAAATTGCATGCAAAATATAGCCCAAATAAAATTTTGAATGTGAAATTTTACTTCTATCGGAAAGTGTACCAAACATAGCCCAAATAAAATTACTTCAATGATAGCTTAGGTGACAAATAAACCACAGAGGGTTTAAGACATAAAAACTATTTTGCATATGGTTTTGGTCTTATTTGAATTCTACAAGCTCATTTAGCTCTAATATATTTATCTTTATTTGTATGGTATCATTATTTTAAAAAAAAAAAATCAAATCGACATTAGTTATATATATTATTTGATTTTGAAATCTTACAATGATTTCTGAAGTTATTTTATCTTTTTTAAAAATGATTTTAAATTTTCTTTTAACATTATAAAAATTCCATCAGTTAAATTAAAAGTATCTTTTGTTTCAACATATTTTTTAATGAAAATAGTCTGCTGATTTCTTTAGTAGTGTTTACCAGTTTTGCTGTAAAAGAATTCGAACCCACAAATCACTTTATATATATGCCATTAATGAAATTTTATGTTTTCTATTTTTTTTCCTTCAAAAGCAATATTGTATTAACTTTTTGTTTTCAATCAAAATCAACTTAAAATTCAAACAATTTTTTTTTTCTGTTGATTTTAAAAAAACTTTCAAACCTGCCCAAAATTTCTCTTTCATTTACAACAAGATAATGACTTCAAATCAAAGTCCCCTGTACATCTTCAGATGAGTGTCATTATATAAAAGCCAGCAATTTTGCAGGCAAATTTGTGTAAGGAAAGGAAGGCACAATATGAAATATGATACAGAAAACTCCACTTTTAATTTCAGAATTCAGATATGACACTAAAGGCATGGATAAAGTCCCTTTCCAAGCGACCTCATAGCCAGAAAACAATCTCATAGATCAACTCCCTCATCAAGACCTTTGGAACTGATCATCACATTGGAATCAATTTGTTTGTCAAACTTCTTTCTCCTCCTTGCTTCGAACTCTTGAAAACCGTCCATCTAGACAGAACAGATTATTCACCAATTGTCACATCGGATTGCAACTTGGACAATTCCGTTCATTTAGCGAAAAAAAAGTTTGAGAAAGAGAGCATACCTGTTGAAACTGATCCATTGATATAGGGTTATTGTGTAGAGATATGTTCTGCAAAGCTTTGCAGTCCTTTAATAGGTTCATCGGTATCTATCCGAAAAGAAACCAAAGTATATCATACAGGTATTCTCAATCTTAGGAGGACATTGGTTTGAACACATAGGTGTTATACAACAACAATCAAAACCTTTTTCCACTAGGTGGGGTCGGCTATGAACACATAGATGTTATAAAAGGAGAAAATAAAACACAACAAAAGAAGAGGCAACCATTGAAAGAATTATACTGGAACATGGTTTATTGCTTACAGGATCAACAACTACCAATTTCAAACAAGAGGTTGTATCAGCAATAACTCCCATGAACATATAGATCCTAATGTGTTATTCAAAGTCAATAAATAAGATTCAGGATTTAGGAGAAATATTAGCAATGTTTTCAATGATCAATATAGCAATTTCCGATTCACTCATTCACCCCTTAAAATTGTAGTGCCCATGTGTCATACATGCTCCTCAATCAAGAAAAGAGGCTGGAAACACTATAAAGAAATATACATAAATCAATAACATCATCTCCATGGTAATTTATAATTCCTTTTAATCATGAAGATTAATCTTTCTACTTCTTATGATACACTTGGATCTCTAAAATTCTTTAATAATTTTTTCTGCCATTCTTCAAATTTTACATTATAATTGTATAGTCAGCTCTCATTTTCTGGGACAAAACAGAGAGGGCAAGCCAAATTGTCAATAAATGATCTTAATAAAAACAAAACAAAATCACACAGACACAACAGTAATGATGATGTTTAATCATGTCTAACACAGCATCACAGGAAACATTTTTCTTTTATTCAATAAATCTATCATGCTAAAGTTTTAAGAGAGAAAAGCAGTACCTGCTTCACGTTATTGTTATCTAAGCTAAGTGACTTCAAGTTAGTGAGATTGCATACTGAAGGGGGAAGATCTTCAATAAGATTATCTGAAAATTTGTCAAAGTTGGCTTCAGTCAACCACTCAACAAAATTAAAATGCAAGAAAGATGACACATTGTTCTAGAGGTCCAAAGTACATTATCAAGAAGTGGTCAGGCACAAGCAATCAGTCTTATGATTCTACAGTTTAGGCATAGTCATCCTTTAACCTGGAATATTGCCATTTTTTATAACCACAATTATCAAATGCATAGTTGCAACATTTGATTGAACTACACCTACTAACTACAAAGCACAAGAAACTTTATTTGGTATATGGGTGTAAGATCAGAAAGGACACTCACGTCTGAAAGCAAAATTACAAAGCACAAGACTCTTGAACTATACATAATAAAAGAACTTTTATAGAAGAAAAGGAAAAAGAGAAAAAATAAGGATACGCCACCCTCCTTGGAGGCTAACAATAAATTATAAACCAACAAAATAAAGATTTGTCTATATGATAAAGCTATCCAACGTCTTTGCTTTCCTGACAAGGAAAGAACTCACCCTCTAAAACACAACAAAAAACTTGTACATTAGCATGCTCATGTGATCATACATGTATGAAGAAAGCTAGTAGATTAGGAAGCATACTATTGGCTTGTAACTCTTCCAGAGAGAAGCAACTTCCAACAGATTCGGGAAGAGATTTTAACTTGTTATTTGACACATTTAAAATCACCAGCTGCAATACAGAGAGTATCATACTTAAGAGTCAATCATAGTATTTCATACCAGAACTTCCCTAACTGAAAAAAACAACAAAATACTAAAAGGGCATTCTAGTTTATTTAAGATTATAAACCATAAGAATGGCCAAAAAAAAAAAAAATAAGGAAGAGTCATGAGTGCTAAAAGGCCATAATAAAACTTCATTTTTTCAGAAGATAAGTTAAGCCCGTGTCTACGAACTTAAATATCCTTCATATTCTTAAATCATGTTATGATACCCCACAAATGTCCAAGCTACAGAAGCAGTAGTGAAGTCCCATGGTATTCAGCTTCCTATATGTACAATTACTTACGTTTCGCATGCTGCCAATAGTCACAGGCAAACATGTTAACAAATTTCCTGAGATGGATAACTGCTCAAGCTTCACCAATTGGCCCACTAGACAAAAAATATAGCTTAAGTTATAAAACAGCAACAAAGAAAAGCTACATAGAGGGTATGTCATGGAAACATAAAATATGCAATTTTCCCGAAAAAAAAATTTGTCTATTTAGAGAAGAGAATTACATTCATCGGGCAAGGAAGTAATTCTATTTCCATCAAGGATCATGATTTTTAGAGATTGAAGTTTCCCCAAATTCACTGGTAGGCTCTCAATGAGGTTATGAGCTAATATCTGTAATGTTAGTAAAACTTGAAAAGGCAGTGTTTTTTTAAACCAATTTTATATTATGTGACAACAGTTCAGTAAAAAGTTTGAAGCAACCACTACAGTTACTCAAAATGCTATCATGGTATGTCATCTTGTCAGTCAAAATAAAAGCAAAGTAGCATTGTGATTAGAGTCACAAGTCACAACCCATGTTCCAAAAAAGCATGACTTTTAAACTGACTACTAAATTGAAGAATTTTATACTTCTTCCAGAATTAGTGAGTTGAAGTGATAAATTGAAACTCAGCCAAACTTCTAAATGAGCAATGACTTCGCTGGGTTTGAGGTCATATACCAGCTCCAACAGGTAATTGTGTCCTTAATGGCTACCGCCTACCAGAAAGATTGGCATTAGATACACTTCAAACTTCTTATTTGTCACTTTTGTGTATGAATCTGAAATTTGTCACTTTTGTGTACGAATCTGAAATGTGGTATAAAAGAGGCATATACAGAAATTTGGACAGGAGTATCAAGTTAGCAGGCAAGTTAAGGTAGAATTTAACTGTTAACTAGCCAGTATTTTCCTTTCTTTTGGTTCTAGATATTAACTATAGACTATAGAGCTTTATGTCAGTCAATTTCAGAGATTTTGAAACCTTATAGTATCAACTTGTGAGAAGGTAACTGAATATAAGTTAGCAATTTTTGAAGACTCACGAGAATTAAACATTAAAAAGTGTCTAGAACTGAAAATGAAAAATGCTGAGGTATATATATATACTTCAAATGCATCATTTGTTGGTGTTTTTGGAGAAGAAATTTCACTGCTTGGATTAAAACCAATAATTACTATATTACTACACCATGGAAAATTGAGGAAAAGAGAACTATTAATTTTCATGCCAAAACTCTTGTGCAGACTATATATGCTCTATCAGAATACAACAGCAATAAATAAGGTAGAAACAAAGAATAATAAAAAATAACTATTGCTTTGCAAAGTTGGGCATAAACTAAAATGTCAAAGTTCTTACGAGGCGCTGCAAGTTGATTAATTTGCTCATTTCCATGGGAATGCCAGCAACACTATACCAGCAACACTCGAACAAAGGCTCCTTGACTAAGATGCAGGGTTTTACCCTGCTCTTTATTAAATAGAAAATAAAATAATTGGGGGGAAAATACATACGTATTCGATTATGGGTCAAATCAAGAGTGCGTACAGATTGGTCCAAATCAAGAATTTCATCAGGAAATGTCTGTTTCAAAAGAAAGAAAAAAATACACCAATGTAAGCGTGTAGCAAAATCACAATGTGGGCAAGCATATAGAAGGAACAAATACAAAATCCAACACAAGGACATGAAATTCAAACTAAACAAGCGAGGAACAGGGAGAATGTAAAACAGATTGCCTTCAATTTGGAGTCCCGCAAAGCAACAATGCCGGTGGATCGCCACCGTGCAACCCTAGTGGCCTTGGCGTCGGCGTTTTGGCTGGCGGAACAGCCCATTTTCTGGAAGACGAAGAATGTTGAAGAGAAATTGGTATGAATTTAGGATCCTCCCTGTAGGCACCTGTGTGTGTGTAGTGTGTCCTACAGGCAATGAATTCAAAGGGGACTCCCAATCAGAAGCCAAGGATTTGGATTAATGTTGTTGCAGAATAGGTTGAGGCTTAAGGTGGAAGTCAAATGGCGATGACCCAAAACCGCGGTTTCTTTGGGTTTTGGCAATGCGGAATTTCGGAGCTGACTTGTCTTTCCTTTTCTAAGCGAGGAGAGGTTTGCCATGTTTGCTTGATTTTGATGGTAACCTTTATCTTTTGAATTATTGGTTAAAAATATTATTTAGTCTTCAAAATGTTTAATTATGTCAACTATTTAGTCTTTAAATTTAATAAAATATTATTTAGTCCCTGAATTTGTAACTATGTCAACTGTTTAGTACCCAAACTTGGCAAATATACTATTTAATCACCGAATTTGCAACTTTGTCAAATATAACGGATAACAGTAAGGAGACTAAATAGTTGACAGAGTTGCAAATTCGGTGATTAAATAGTATATTTGCCAAGTTTGGGGACTAAATAGTTGACAAAGTTATCAATTCGGAGACTAAATAGTTGACATAGTTAAACATTTCATAAACTAAATAGTATTTTTGATAAATTCGGAGACTAAATAATAGTTTGACCAACAATATAGGGACTAAATAGTATTTTGCCTCTATAATATTTTTAATTAAATTAATGGTTTTGTTTATTATTAAATTTTAAAATATGGTAAAATGACATTTTATTTAATTTTAATTTTTTTTATTTTCATTCCTATTTTATATTAATCAAATATGATTTTTAAATACTTTTATTTTCATTTTCAGAGAATGTGTCACATAAGCCTGTTACGTTATTATTTAACAGTAAAAGTTAACGGTGTTACGTTCGAAGACCAAAATTGACAAAAAAAAACTTTAAGAACCAACATTAAACTTTTGAAACATTGAGAACCAACATTAAACTTCATATAAATATTGATAACCAAAATAATACTTTAGCCTTGAATTTATTTTTTTAAATTATTAAATATGTTAAATTCTAATTAATACCCGACCCGACGGACCTGACAAGTTTGGCCTGATTGACCCGACCAAAATCGGGTCGAATATGGGGTTCGGGTAAAACCCGGCCCGACATGGGGTTTATACACCCCTACTCCCCGCATAGCAAACACAACACTCAACACACAAACTTAGGGATGATCATGGGTAGAGTTTGGGTAGGGTATTATATTACTTGGACCCGGACTTAAGCGGGTATCAAAATCAATCTCCATCCCCAGACCCTACGAATAGTGAAATCCTCGTGCTCGGACCCAGACTTGTAAGAATTTCAAATAAATTATTATTTTATCAATATTAAATTTATTTTTATCAATTTTTTCATCGCTAATCACAAAAAATAAAAAAAACTAAATCATAAATATAAATATACTATTAAATTACTTTAATATTTATAAAATATTTAACATTTTTCTTAGAATTATATATTTCCTCAACACAAAAAAGTGTAAAAAATAATTTTTATATATAAAAATAAATAATTACTATTACGGATATGGTACAGGTAAGGTACCTCCTTACCATGACTCGCTGACATTGTACTCTAAACTCATACCTAGACTCATAAAATAAATTTCAAAATATCTATTAGGTTAAAGGTCTATTTTGGTCCTCAATGTTTGCATGAAGTTTAATATTGGTTCTCAATGTTTTAAAAGTTTAATGTTAGTCCTCAAAGTTTTTTTTTTGATTGATTTTGGTCCTCGAGCGTAACACCGTTAACTGATGACGTGGCATGTTTATATGACACACCCTCTCTCCTACATGTCATATTTTAATGACGTGGCATGACACATCACTGCCACGTCACCCCAGATGATGATGATAATGATGTTGATGAAGGAGAGAAGATGATGATATGTCAATTTGGGGTGACGTGGCAGTGATATGTCATGTCACGTCATTAAAATATGACATGTAAGAAAGAGGGTGTGCCATATAAACATGTCACGTCATCATTTAACGGCAAAAAGTTAACAGTGTTACGCTTGAGGACCAAAATCGACCCAGAAAAAAACTTTAAGGACCAACATTAAACTTTTTAAATATTGAGGATCAACAATAAACTTCATATAAACATGAAGGACCAAAATAGTACTTTAACTTAGCCTATCTATTAAGTACGCATTTTGATCATAGAGTTTCCCTAACCTAACCACACTTCTTCCTCTTAAAGCCAAATCTCAATATTTCTTCTTCTTGCTTCTTCACTCTCACGCGCGCTTACACAACTTCGCACACTGCACTTCTTCTCACTCTCAGTCTCTCACACACCAACATCACGAGATTCACGAGTCGACAAAAGCTGCAACGGTGAGCGACGGTACTGCGAGGGTGAGCGTCGGATCGGAAATCAGTGCTGTGAAATCAACTATAGGTAATAGTTTCTTCACCTCTTTTCCCTCTTTTTTTTTTTGAAACAATTTCTGCCTTGTTCATCTTTCTTGTTGTTGGTTCAATGATGGAATAGCTTGTTTGTTTAATCCCTTTGGTTGTGTTGTTTACTTGTTTTATTTGGCTAAGAATAAGGTGAGATTTAAAGTGTTGATTGATGAATATGTTGACATTTTTATCTTCATTCTTGATTGAGTTTTGAGCCTCCACTGTAAATATTATTGTGTATGCCCATAATGCGTGGCGTGATTGTGAAGTTAATCCCTTACCTCTGTCTCTCTCTCGAATTTCATTCAGTTCTAAACTAGCAGAGCACGTTAGAGCAATCTACACCATAGCCAGATCTTAGAGGTGCAATTCCTTGTTGGTCTTCCAATTGTTTTCCCTTTTTTCATTGTTTAACAACTTCCCATCGCCAAAGAAAATGAGAAAATTTAATGTAAAATGGGGGAATCTATTACTGTCCCTCTGTCCTTGTTTAGATAAGATTTGATGGTGCTGCCTTTGGTTGCCTAGGAAATTTATGAAGTTAAGATGGAAAATTCGTAGTTAATAGTGAAGCAGAACTTTTCTTCTCTTCCTTGGGTTTTTTTAGCCCTACTATTTCACAAAAAGTAAAAGTTGCATATTTTTTTCTTCCTCTCTGGGAACGTGCTTTGTTATAATAGGATAGTTTGCTGAAACTTAGTTCTGACCGACACAACTAGGGTTGTGTGATGCCATATTTTGGCAAGCTTCTAGGGAATTTTATGTAGTTATCTAGTTATCTTAAATGTGGCAGATAGGTCTGATGGATAACTTTCATATATCGTCTGCAGGGCAATTAGAATTTGAAGTATGTCTAAGTCGATGGTAGATCTTCCTCCCAAGGGTGGATTTAGTTTTGATCTCTGTAGAAGAAATGATATGCTTGAGAAGAAGGGACTTAAGCCGCAGTCTTATCTCAAGACAGGAACTACTATTGTTGGTTTGATTTTCCAGGTATGATTGTATATTTGTATGGGTGCTTTGTGCTTTCTAGTACTTCACATTATCTGTTGTGCCTCATGGAAGAATGGGTTGGCCCTTTCTTTGATGATTATCTTGGATCCCTCATGTACTGTGAATTAAATTATGATTTTAACAATGTCTCAAGTCTTTGTTGGTCTGGTCTTCTTCTCATGGGTGGAAACGGTTACATGATTTCTGTGGAAGAATGATATGCTTGAAAACTGTAGACAGACTTTTTTTTTTTTGTGGTCTAATTTTCCTAGCATGAATGTTTTCTTGTACTTGATATAATTGCCATATTTAATATGTAATTTTGAAGTCGGGAGTTTTCATTTGTTTCTTGCTGTTTCTGTTGCTAAAAGAACATCTTATTTAGTGTACTCAGAAACCACAAGCAGGCCACTCGATCAAAGCTTAAGCACTAGATCATAATTTACAGGGGGAGTGAAAATTCATGTTCTAGTTTGGAATTTGGTTGGGTTTAACTTTGTTAAACATTTGATGTCCAGCATTTCAGGTTTCTTTATATGCCTCTGGTATACAACTCACTTTCTACAAAGAATAAAGCTGCCTGATTTTTTTGTGGGTTTGTCCATCTGTTATGGTAGTCGTGTGGCTTAAAATCCCAGAAAGGGCTGAAAGGGTTTGTTTTGGTCTCGTGTTCAGATTTTATAGTGATAGAAAATAGTTAGTTCTAACATTTTGTATCATGTTATGAAATAGAAAGCAATTTTTTTGGGTGGGTGAAGTCAAGAATAACAGTGAAAATGTTAATATTAAGATATGTTGTTCTCTAAGAATCTTATGTCTGAGGAATCAAGCCTCATGCCACTGTAAGTTCATAAATCAGCAAAGTTTCTCATTGATGCAACTGAAAACATATTTGTTTATAATTATTTGAGTCTGAGACGGAGAGTTATCCTATAATAAAAAAATTATATTCTAACATCTATCTAAGATGAAATTGACATATATCTAAGATGAAATTGACATATATGTGGCATTAGAAACATATTGGTAATTAATCATGTCGTTTAACACTTTAAGTCTTGTGATGGTTCAAAAAAATGGTAAATTTGGGGCAGTTCTTTAATGGGCTACTTGAAATATGTAAAACTGCTTGCATATTTAACTTAGTGTTAGATACATGCTTGAGTAAGCTGTTTCCACTCCTGCCTGGCTTCATCAAGCAGGGGAACAATTGATAAAGCTGTTTTTGTTCAAATATAGAAAGTGTTTATGTTAAAACTAAACTGTGTTTCTGACTTTCTTCAAGAAGATAGAAATTTATCGTTTTCTTGTTGAATTTGTGTGAGTTGTTCCACCAGATGGAGTAAAAAATCTAAATTTACATCTGGAATAAAGTATGGTATAGATTCCTTCTTCTGCAGATTACTTTATCACCGAGTAGTCCATAAATAAGGAAGTGCATGATTCAGCACAAGTTCTCTTACTGATTGCTATTTTGATGGCATTTTCACACGTTCTGACGTCCCAATTAAAGTTTATCAAATTTGCATGTCTGTTGTATTTTTGTCAATTTCTGATTTGTATAGCACAGTCTAAACTCTAATGTGTGGCTTCCATGTGTATAATTTTTTTTAAAATCTCAGGATGGCATCATTCTTGGAGCAGATACAAGGGCCACTGAAGGACCCATAGTTGCTGACAAAAACTGTGAGAAAATTCATTACATGGCACCCAACATATATTGCTGTGGAGCAGGTACTGCAGCTGATACAGAGGCAGTAACAGGTATTTTGTAATGAAATTGTGTCATTGGCTGTTTTTTACTGTTGTGTCTCATGGCTCCTGTAATATATCTGTGTTTAAGATTGTCTCATCTTTATATAGTAGAACCATTTGAAAACGAGAAGTTTGTTCTTTACTGTAGACATGGTCAGCTCACAGCTGCAATTACATCGCTACCATACCGGTCGAGAATCAAGAGTTGTTACAGCACTGACACTTCTGAAGAAACATCTTTTCAAGCTGAGTTTCACAACTTCCAGCTCAAGTAAATTTATTCTGAGTTTAGACTCATATTCTGACATCTTAAATCATTGTGCAGTTACCAAGGTTATGTCCAAGCTGCTTTAGTGCTTGGTGGGGTTGATGTCACTGGACCTCATTTGCATACTGTAAGTTCATTGCTTCAAAATTTTGTGCTCAAATTTCCTTGTTTTGAAGTCATATAATATAATTAGATATCTTGTGACATTTGATGATATATATTGCAGATCTATCCTCATGGTTCAACTGACTCGCTCCCTTTTGCAACAATGGGATCAGGTTCACTTGCTGCAATGTCTCTATTCGAGTCTAAATATAAGGAAGGCTTGACTGTGAGTAAGCTTATTGTGGTTCAGAAGTCTTGTCCTTTTTAATTAAAAGGAGTTCAGTCTATATATAATGATGTACATGTATCTTCTACATTTATATATTGCCATTTTCCAGAGATTTGATTAAACATTTCAACGTGGTGCAGAGGGATGAAGGGATAAAGCTTGTGGTTGAGGCGATATGTGCTGGTATATTTAATGACTTGGGAAGTGGAAGCAATGTTGACGTCTGTGTGATAACCAAGGTTAGTATTTTGATGTCAGCCAGGCCCTACATGTTGCTTTTGAACTTGAAGGGGAAGAATTTAATCTTAATTTATGTGCTAATTTTATATTAATACTGCACAGGGACACAAGGACTATCTGAGGAACCATCTCTCGCCAAATCCTCGTACATATGTCAACCCAAATGGCTTTACTTTCCCTAAAAAGACTGGTTTGTGGCAAACTTTGCTCATTTATTACACTTGAGACTTCTTGGCCTTGCACATTTATTTCGTGCAGTCAGTTTATAGGGGAATGGTGTGCCTTTATTAGCATGACTTAGGAAAGCTATTCTTAAAAAAATAGTTTGAACTGTTGTTTTCAATTGGAAAAAAACAAAAAAAGTCTTTGGGAACCAACGACAGAGCAACCAAAAGATATTTTTGGCCAATGAGGAGTGACACAGTTGGTTAAGGTTCGGGCTCTTACCCCACAAGGGTGAGGGTTCGAACCCTATGACTGATGTGAAGGTCTTATTGGTGGGTGATATGTAAATCCTCCCATAAATTCTCAAAGAGGTTGGGAGGTCTTCCCTGACCCTGGTGGGATACCGGTGCGTACCCCCACCTAAACTTTTATTTACCAAAAAAAAAAAAAAAGATATTTTTGAATTCCTCTTTCTCAAAACAAAAAAAGTACAGAAAAAAAAATATTTTCATTAATAACATGTACATAAATCTTCAAAAATAATTTTATATGACATTTTAAAAAATAGATAAATAAAAACAAGATCAAACAGGGCTTAGTATCTAAGTGTTGTGTGTTTACTTTCAGATTAAGCAGTGTGAAGTTTAACCATATGTTGTCTCTAAGACGTCATATTTTTTTCTGGTACAGAGGTTCTCTTAACAAAGATTACTCCCTTGAAGGAGAAAGTGGAAGTGATTGAAGGAGGAGATGCTATGGAAGAGTAGAATTCACGTCAATATGAACCCTAATGTTTCAGGCGGGATATTGATTTGTGGAATGGTTGTGTAATTTTTATTATCGCACTTCAAAACCAGGACTTGTTTTTACCTCATGAATTTAGGGGATTATATATTAATATTTGCCTTAAATTTTCATATGATAGTTTTATTTTTTCTTGATGTTCCTTCATAACTGTACTTTCAATGAAAAATCTAGCCCTATTAAATTTTATTATTAGATTAGCAGATACTAAATGTGTATATACAATAAAAATAAAATTTATCATTTGTGTTGAAATGGATTGATTATATATATATATATATATATAATTAGACTTAATTTTAATAAAAAGTAGTCGATAAAATTAAATAAAAATACCATAATAAATAGATCTAATTGAAAAACATCAACAAGTATATATTTTTAATAAGTTTACTATCAACAAAGTTCATTAAAAAGCCAAACAACAAAATCAAATTAAAGTTCACATCAATATAGAAAAATTTTAATCAGCCGAAGTTTTCTTGCATTATTAAGTTTTCATGCTCCATCTTCTTTTATGTAGTCCAGCTTAACTACAAAATAAATATTATCTTAATAAAAAAGTAATTATAAAAATATTAATATTAATATAATAAAATAATAATATATTATAAAATTATATAAATTTGCTCGAGAATGGCGATTCTACTACGGGGTGGGAATAGGGGTGGCAATGGATACGGGTATTTTGGGTATTCGCGGGTATCGGTCCGAAAAAATATCCGATATCCATTGGATATCAGATATCGGGTATTTCGGATATCGGATATTTAAAATACCCATCGGATATTGGTCGGATTAGGATATTAGCCTCGGATACCCTATATCCGTCCGATTGAATGAGCGGATAGGGTATCCGATATCCGTTTTTATATAATATATTAATTAAATATTAAATAAATATATTTTATTAAATAAAATTTTATGGTTCAATTAATAAAATTAGTATTGTTAATTTTAATTTATAAAAATTATCTTTATTTTTTAGAAAATTTAACTTTTTTATAGTAATTTATTTAGTGGATGGATATTGGGTAATGGATATCGGATATTGGGTAATGGATATAGGATACTGGGTATCCTATATCCGTTATTTTTTTCGGTATTTCGGATATCGGATAGTTTCAGGTATTTCAGGTATCGGGTAGTTTCAGATACGGATATTAAAAATATAATTTTTTTCGGATTCAATTAGGGTTCAGGTATTGGGTGTAATGGACGGATTCAGATTCGGATAGTGAAACAATGAGCGGGTACCCTGTGAGAACATACTCCTTGTCTCTATTCTCGAACTAGTTTTGGGGGATATTTTTTCTCTATCCTTATTTCCAAAGGGTATAATTCCTTGCGTGGGAATCTCACGAGGCGAAAATTTTTGCCATCCTAACGAGTGATGGTGAAAATGATAGGAATAGAGTCAAATTTTATAGAATACTTGATGTAAACATCTTTTATTAATTTGCTGTGGAAGTTAATAATCTAAATTGCAAATCATAAATACATACCAAATAATTGCTTTTCTTGATAAACATGCAACTACATTTGAAGGACGTAACCTGGCATACCAAACGGACCCTAAATGTGTGCCACTGCCACGTAGTGTTAGTTTTTGCATCCATCTTTTGAACTGAGGGACTAAAATGATTGAAGATGCATATTTCAAAGATTAAATTTAATAATTTTATTTCCCATAGAATAAAATGAGACAAGACATCTTTTCAGGGACCAAATTATTAATTTACCCTCTAAAATGTGTTGAAAAAAAGAAAGAGTATATAGACAATTTCGTCTCTGAAAGATTCAGAAGTTGACAATTTGATCTCTGAAAGATTGCACCGTTATACAAATTGGTCCTTCCGTCATCTTCAGTTAGATTCTCTGAAAGATTGCATCGTTATACAAATTGTGCCACTGCGCACGGCGTTTTGTGTTGAGTTAGAGGTGTATTTTAGCTTGTGCAATGTGAACATGTCCTACTAAGCAACTAACGGCCTCCGCGTGCAATTAACGCGCCACGACAGCAAATCAGAATCTAACTGAAGATGACGGAAGGACCAATTTGTATAACGGTGCAATCTTTCAGAACCAAATTATCAACTTTCAAATCTTTCAGTACGAAATTGTTATATACTCAAAAAGGAAAGAAAATATATAGGAATCGTGGTTTTAGTAATTTTGCTTCATTAATAAACGTCTTAACCGACTCCGATCTCCCTCCGTCCTTCGCTTCCAAAATCCCCTCTTGCTCTCTGAAATCCCTAGAATCCCAACGGCGACGGTGAAGCAAGAGTCCAGGCCGTATCGCTTTCTTCTTCTCATTTTGAGTCAAGACTAGGTGAGTCCTTGTTTTCTCATCTTTCTGTCCCCCTCTCTCACAATGGCCTGTTTACATCTATTCTGCCTCACAGCTAGTTTTCAATACTCGTGCCTCAGGTTCCTTCAAGCTTCCGATACTCGTTAATAGCTGGACCACAGCATTTGGTTAGTCAGTTGAGAATAGTAGATTTTGATTTGGAGTCTTGGAATTCAGGTTTGTTTCCTAGAAATTTAAGATTTTCTGGGGTTTCTATTCTAATTTTGGAACGGTCAGCCTTAAATTGTACTTTTGTAAGACTTGCATTCAGTGATGAAGGATTGTTCGTTTTTTATTACAAGAAGTAACTGAAGCTACGCATTTAAATCAAGCAATTTCACTTTGGCTACTTTGCATTTTTGATATCAGCACCGGTTGCAAAGATTACATATTTGTTGTATTGTTTATTTTTCAATATAAAACTATTGATTAACTGTTTTTAGGGCTGATTAACTTTTAGCATCATAGCTACTCTAACCATTCTCCTTGACCACTTAATTCAAATTAGTCTGACGTCTTATCTTTTATACATTTATTGCAGCGACAATGGGGAGTGATGACAGTTTGAAGACATGGATATCTGATAAGCTTATGTCACTACTGGGATATTCTCAGCCCACTGTTGTTCAATATATTATTGGACTATGTAATTCATTTCACACTACTTTTCTTATCCTTTTTCATTAAATTCTTCTATATTACTTCTAATACTCATTTCAGAAAGTATATATTGGGCTTTGGACTGATGTAAAATATTTTGGAAATATATTTTTACTGTTGCAGCCAAGCAAGCTACTTCATCAGCTGATGTAGTGGGCAAACTAGTGGAAGTTGGGTGCTCCTCGACGGGTGAGACTCGTGCATTTGCTGAAGAAATTTTTGCAAGAGTTCCTCGTAAAGCATCTGGTTTAAATGTCAGTTTTTTAAATCTGATGCACATATACAGTCAAATTTGCCTTCATAATTATTTTTATTCAGCAAAACTCTATTGTAGAAGCATCTCAGATCTTCTGCTTACTGTTATGCTTGTTATATTCTATATCAGATTTATCAGAAGCAAGAGAGAGAAGCTGCAATGTTGGTGAGGAAACAGAAGACTTATGCAATTTTAGATGCCGATGATGATGACAATGATGGTGGTGATGATAAATCTTCCATGCCAGCTAGTTCTGAATCCAGAAAGCAAGACAGTCATAAAAAACGATTCAGGAAGAAAAGTGAAATTCAAGATGATGAAGATGATGATGAGGCAAAGTGCTCATAACCTAATAATTGACTTTTTTGTTGTTGTTTTCCTCATGGTAAGCTGCTGATCATTGGTTTTTCTAACAGCCTATTGCTTTGTTTTGACAAAAATGGAAATCTGCAGGTAATTGCAAGGGAGGAAAGGGAGAGACGGGTTAAGAAGCGAATTTCCACAGATGAAGACGATGGTTCAGAGGTATTCTTTTGTGTGCATTGATGTGTGTATTTATATATGGAATAAATTTGCTAATGATAATAAAATTGCTGTCATTTCTATTTATCTGTGAAAATTTGCTTGCAATCAACCGGACTTGAATTTTTGTTTGTTTAAAATAAAATTGAATTCAAAGATTCAATTCTGCATTGATTGCTGTGATTCTTGGCTGTGTTCCCATTGGTTAATTAGTCCTCTTGCTAGGTGATACATTACATGGATCTGTATGTGCAAGTGCAATGATGCTGGTGAGAGTGAGATAATTATTGCTTGTCTGGAATATGACTAATGTGGATCTGCCTTTATTGTTTATTTCAATTAAGTGCCTTATTGAGATGTTACTTTCTCATATGATATCTTAATACAGCAGTTTTAGATGAGCTTTATGTTGATCTAAGGACAATGCAATGTTGGAGGAAGAAAAGCTAATTTATTATTGTAATTATCATTTGGGAATTTAGAGTTTGTAATTGATTGCTGTTATTTAGTGTTTATCATTGATTTAGGATTATAGTGGGCCGAAGATGTGTTATTTGACAGTAGTTTGTTTATTGTATATGGATTTTTTTTTTTTTGATATATATATTGTATATGGATTCTATTTATTGATATTTGATTTTTGTTAGGTTATCTTATAAACAGTCTTGCAGTGTATTAGATTACTATACTATTTTAAGTGAATAACTTATTTGAGATTAATCATTTTTTATTGCTGTTCTATGTTTGGGTTCCGTTAACATCAAATGGTCATATTGTTTCCGCTTTTGATGTGATTGCTTGTCTATATGGAAACAGTCAGAAGAAGAAAGACTGCGTGATCAGAAAGAGAGGGAGGAATTAGAGCAACATATAAGAGAAAGAGATGCAGCGGGGACAAGGAAGGTACTCATCAATATTCAAATTGATTTTTCTCTTGTCATACTTCAACTGTTGGTGTCTGGCCTGCTTAGACAATAATTTGGTTGAAGGTTCAAAGCTATGATGTCATGTAATCAAGCAGCATGCATGACCATGTTCTCTGTTTACAATTATATGAATAAGTTAGTGATTTAGGTTTTGGTTACATGAATTGAGTATGGCAACTCAGGCAATAATCCTGGCTTTTCCCAACAAAAAAGAAGTTATATGCTTATGTGTGTGCGATTAATTTGGCTTAGGTCTGACTCAGAAAGTAGCTGTAATTAAGTGTAGAAAATTTTCATGACTCAGCTATTACCGAGCTTAATTGCATGTTAGAGTATACCTGTTGGTGAATACTGAATGTAAAAAACTTAGGTGCAACATTTATATCTTTGCAATTAGTTTCTTTAATGATGTGTATGGTTTATACAACTTATCACTCCTACGATTGGTTCTTTTTAAATGCTTTATTTCATTGGAGAATGTGATAGAAAAGAATCAAAAGATATAAGGAATTGTACCTAAGTCTAGTTCATACTAAATACTGTAGGCATTTCACTGTTGCAGCTTATTAGGCTCTTTGATATTATTGAATCATGCTGCTCTTTACATAGTTGAACGTTACTATAAATATGTTCAAATAGTCAAACATTTACATTGAGGCATGTGACGTTTCTTATGTTGAATTTTCTTCTTCCTTTTTTCAGTTAACTGAACAAAAAATGTCACGGAAGGAGGAAGGTATAAGCATTTCTGTCTCAAATTATTGCCAAACCTATAAGTGTGCAAGAAAGCCTGCATGCATATTTTAGGGATGTTTATGTTGGTTTTCTCATTCTTTCTTACAACAGAAGAGGCAATTCGAAGAGCTAAAGCTGAAGAGCAGAATGACATTCGAAGTCTAAGGTTTATTATATATTTTCAATCTATGTGCTTCTGTCTCAATAGGCTCTTGTTGATTATAGAGGTTTGATGAATTTGCAAGTTTTTCGTAAGATTGTAGAGAGATTTAGTTGGGGAACTTCTAAGGCCTTTTCCCTAAAACAATGTTCACATAATAATGTATCAAATTTTCTTCTGTTTCTATTGTGGAAATTCAACTATGATACTCTGTGCTCCATAGACAATTCCTTTTCTTAAAGAAGAGAAAATGATATAAGAAAGTCTTGGGACTTCCTCTCAGCCATATTACGGCGTAATTATTTTTCAATAGGAATTCCTTAGTTTAGTGATTGTGTGGCATTTTATTCATGATGTTAATGAGCCCTTTAATATATTATTATAACATGTGATTGAGAAAAAAAAAGATAATCAAGCTCATTCTTATACTTTTCATGAGCATTATTTGTTTAAAATTGTTATGAATTTTGCTCTTTTTATTAGGGAACATTCTGTGTTTGTCTATAATTCTTTCATGGATTTAACAACTGATGCGTTGTTATTGCCCAAAATAAAAAACCCATAAAGACAACTGGTGTTTTACTGGCACATACTTCTTTGAATTGGTTAAACCTGTGGGTTATTTTCTTCTCATACTACTATTAGTTTCTTGGTTACTTACATAAAGAGCTAAAGTTGAGCAGTATTTCATGACAATTTCATTCTTTTTCTGTGTTTTTGATTCAGAAAGGTTTCAAGACAAGAATACTTGAAGAAAAGGGAGCAAAAGAAATTAGAAGAACTGAGGTTTGATCCCACTTAATTTTCTTCTGTTTGTTTTTTTTGATAGAAAATTTTCTTCTGTTTGTAGTTGTTCTAGATATGATTTTTTAGTATGTACGATTGAGTAACTGATTGTTTGTTTTTCTAATTATGCTGTTCCAGTTGCTAGTGTTTAGTTGTTCTTTATTGTCCCGTGCATTTTATTAATTTAGCATGTTTATCACAGAGATGATATAGAAGATGAACAATATCTATTTGAAGGCGTGAAACTTACAGAAGCAGAATATCGTGAGTTTAGGTAATCTATCTCTTCTCTTTTCAATTGAGGCTGAGTATATATATATATATATATATATATATATATATATATATATATTTTGATAGAACTGAGTTTGAGTATCAAACTTTTAAATATTTAGCTACACTTTTAACACTCAAAATTCTTCATACACTGGTCCATACACACATAACATATTTACTTATTTCTTAAGGCTATAATTGTTTAGAGTGGAGGGATGGAATGAAAAAGAGTTACCTATGACTTTGATGGGGATGGGGATAGTATGGAATGTTCCTAGGGTAGTATGGGCCACCCAAGACCCACATCGGGTAGTATGAGATGCTCGATGGGGTACTTTTTTTTGATGATGAAAGGAGCTAGAAAAAAACTAGCAAACAAAACTCAGAGGGAGGTCACAGCCTTCCCAGTCTTTATACAAAGCAAAGTTACACACATCAGGAGCTTCCTCCATCACTTGCTCACCAAAAGGAATATCCAAAGCTGACTTGGCAAGCAGGTCAGCGACACGATTCTCATCTCTTGGTATGTCTCTGATTTCGGTCATCCAATCCTTGTTTCTCAGCATGTTGATGTTGTCCACAAAAGGTTTCCAATAATTAAAGCTAGAGCCATCAGAAAGGGAAAGCTCTTTAGCAAAGACCGAATCTGTTTCAATAATAACTTTCTTATAATTCTTCTGCCAAGCCAGATTCAAGCCAGTAATGATACCCCATAATTCAGCCTGCAGGGTCCTACCTCTGCCTAAGTTAGCTTGAGATGCTCGATGGGGTACTTATAAATGGCTTGGTTCTTCCCCTTCCCTCAACAGTTAGCTTTCGAGTGGGGTTTTCCAAGTCACTTGGATTCCATCATTTGGTATCAAAGTTGATTTGCTGACGACATGGAGAGGGCTATTTGCGGAGGGTTTCGACTGGCAAAGGGGCTAACCATAGTAGAGTGAAGCAACATTGAGTGAAGTGTCGCATAGTGCCGCCGTCAGATATCGGATCTTCACGGGTGGTGCTATGATGAGGATGTGGATAATATGGGATGTAACTAGGGTAGCATGGGCTACCCAAGTCCCACATCGGATATTATGGGATGCTCGATGGGGTATAAGTAGGTTGGTTCTTCCCCTCTCAATAGCTAGCTTTTGAGGGAGGTTCCCCAAGTAACTTAGGTTCCATCAGACTTTCAAAAGGAGGTAAGTTAATGAGTTGTTCCTTCCTTTACCACCTTCTCCTGCAATTTGGGAGGGGACAAAATGCAGGGGTTTAAGAGGGAAAGGTTCCCCTTCATTCCCCTACCTGTCTTTAAAATTTAATCATTATCCAACTTTTAAACGCATCATAAATGGTCTCCAATATCGAATCTTATCTTATATGTGTCTCGAGATTGAGGATGAACTTAAAAATGATGAATTCCTCTTAAATAAAATTGTTAATGGAATTTAAGGGAAACTTTGTACATTCTTTCTTGCCTGATTATATTTTAAAGTCATCAATTGAGCTTCTTTGGCTATTTTTGTTTTTTTTTGGATTATAACTTACCCTACCCTAGCAGCATTGTTTCCTTTTCCTTTAAGCTGTTTGGTGAAGACCCAAGAATGAGATCATCTTGCTTGAAGTCATCCCCTTACCTAAAAACCCCTCGCACTTGAATCATCTAGAAGGGGAGACAAGGATCAAAACATAGACATCTTGGTTAAGAAGGTTTTTGAACTGTAATTAAAAATCCAACAGATCTAGAGCTTAAGATGTTAGGTGAATATCTAAGAATGAGTTTCTTTGTAACATTATACTAGTAAAACTCAGTGTCCTTTTTTGTGTGCTGTGTTTCTGTAGATTAATTTAGGGCATGTACCATATTAACATTACCTAGATACCAAATCCTTTATTCTCATGTTAAGTAACATGTACTTGCATGTGGTGAGTTCTGCTCATGCATCTGAAAATTAAAGTTGTTCTATCATGATGTAGGAGTGTTTATTGAAAGTCCTATCACCAATTGCAATGATGTGCTTCTGTTGTCTTTAACTTAGGAAAAGTCTCAGCTTATTCTTATTCTCAGGTACAAGAAAGAGATATATGATCTTGTAAAGAAGCGGTCAGAGGAGGCAGACGATGTGAATGAGGTAATCATAAATTTGAAATGTTGTGTGCCTCGGTTGCCAGGTCAAAGTTATGTTTCGTTATTTATTTATCCCTGGTTAATGTTTTCTGAATTATAATTTTTCTTTTTTGTTTTGCATTTGATTTTCATTGATTTGAATTAACTAATCTAAGACTGTGAAACTTTGGACTAAAAGATATATAGTTTTTAGAATATGATAGTATTTTGCTCATTTACATAATATTGTTTACAAGTTTTGACTTTTGTCCTATGTGGGATATAGGCATCGTCATGAATTTTAATTTTCTAGGCTTAGTTTTTTCTGTTGCTATTGCTAGTTAAGAGGAAATTTATCTACTGGGGTTGTTATTAATTTCATTTCAAAACTGGATCTGGATGGTCTGGTCTTCATGAATTTATGGTTTCATTTTCTGCCCCCATCTTGTGTAGGTGTTTGAGCTAATTATATATATTAGTTTCTTCTCTGAGGTTATGTGCATTAGACCATTAGTGTTCATAGGAAAAAAAATGATATTACCATATTGGTGTTGGTAGGCTAGAGCTTCAGTTTACAAAAATGATATTACCATACTGTACTTAATTTATTTAAGTTAATATGTAAATCCATAGCACTTGTAAACAAAAATTGATGAGTGAAAATTGGCACATTTGTATGCCACTTCGTAATGTAATTTGTTAGTGTAAGTGGGTTTTATGACACGATTATCTGCTTACTCTCCTGTGTTTTCCTGGGAGTGCAGTACAGGATGCCAGAAGCTTATGATCAGGAAGGGGTTGTTAATCAGGAGAAGAGATTTGCTGTGGCTATGCAGCGCTACAGGTTCATTTTACTTCTCATTAGGATATGCAGAGATGTTTAACTTGCCACCATGATTTCCAATGCTAGAAAGTTATAGAAAAGTGAAAAGAAATAATTGATCATCATATTCAGTGTCAGCATCATTATCAGAAACAAAGCGTTATGTGTTTCCTTAGAGATTTTCTTCTGATGTAAGTTTACTCATCAAGTTTCTAGAAGTACATAATCTTTTATTTCGTTTCTTCACAGGGACCCAAATGCTGAGGAGAAAATGAACCCCTTTGCTGAACAAGAGGCATGGGAGGAGCATCAAATTGGTAAATTTTTTCTGGTGCTTTAGTATTATTTGGTGTGTGGTCCAAATAAAATTTCAATTAATTTTTGTTTTTTCTATCGTATTCTGTATTATACTTCTGAGTTAATTTTTTTCAGGGAAAGCGACTTTGAAGTTTGGGTCTAAAAATAAAAGACAAGCCTCTGATGATTATCAGTAAGTTTGTTCATATATATTTGTTTTGATAAAATTGTTTTTAAAGATTATATAGTAATTTGTTAGTCCTCACTCCTCAGTTCCAATGTTATTAATATGTAGGTGTACTGTACAAATTCTTAATTTTATTCTATGTTTAGGTTTGTGTTTGAGGACCAGATAGATTTTATCAAAGCATCAGTGATGGATGGAGACAAGGTATGTCGATGACTCTTAAGTTGCCTCATGAGTTTTTGTGAAACTATTGTTCTCCTGAGTCAGTCTCTCTTTGTAGTTTGATGAGGAGGAGATGGAAGATTCACTTGAAAAGTCTAGAGCAAAGTCAGCTTCAGATGCACTTCAGGTAGTATTTCATTAGTGACCTTAAGTAACTTTGAAAGTGTTGGTTGGCAATTTTTTCCTTCGGTACTTGCATGGCCTTAAGAACCCTATTGTACTGGTTTTAACTAATGACTCACTTAGGGAAAAATTCTTAAAAGTGGAAATTGAATGGCTGTTTAATCTAATACACTTTGTTTAATATGCCGACTAGAAGATATTGAGTAATGAAATAATTTCACTAAATGCATATGAAATTGACTATTTTTAGTCATATATTAAAATTCATTTAGTTTCTTCCATATCTATTGTCTTCTTTATTCAGGAGGACAGGAAATCGTTACCCATATATGCTTTTCGGGATGAATTGATCGAAGCTGTTAATCAACATCAGGTATGGTTTACTTCTAATCTTTTTTATTTGCTCTCCTTTTCATTTTCCTTTTCCATTCTAATATAAAATAACAAAACCTGGGTTTTGTGCCTTTGGTAGATGCTCTATAGTCTATAATATAGGAGGTTATGGCGAGTCAGTATTTAGTTGTTAAATAGTTCTTTCTCTGTTCTGTAAATAAAAATAAAATTGAAAGTTATATGTCAACTGTCAAGCGACCAGCTTTACGTTCTTCACTAGTTTGAATTTTGTGTTATGAGGAAAGAATTTTGTCTCTGTTATCAGTGAACTTTACAGTACTCATAGATATATATTTTGATCTGATTACCTTTTTGCTTTTTCCAAGTACTTGTATATAGTTGAACGTTAGTTAGAGTGTAACATCAGACAAATGACTTTGACTAGGTTCTTTGAATAGGTACTTGTTATCGTTGGTGAAACCGGTTCTGGAAAGACTACACAGATACCTCAATATCTTCATGAAGCCGGCTACACCAAGAAAGGAAAGGTGTAGATTCATTTCTTTTAATTAGATTGCTATTGGTAAAAATCATTGGCAAGCTTTCTGTGATGTTTCAGTATCAGTTTCTGTTCCTTTCAAGCTAGTTTAACATGTGAAAATATATTGATGAGTGAATTTCACTTTGCAAACATGTATTCTAGTGTCTATGTTGTGTGCCGACCAACCATTATTTGTATTTTTATGGAAAATTCACTATTAGTAAGTTTTTGTGATGTTATCCTAAGATTAATTTTAGAGTAAATTATTGTTTTGCTCTCTGGAAGATATACCTTGTTTCAATATAATCCTTGAAAGATAAAATTCATCCATTTGATATTTAATTGCCACATCACGTCAACCGTTGGCTCTAGATTAGAGTTTCCATCAATGTCTTATGAAACATTTTTTGGAGGACAAAATTGATGATTTTGATCTTTCAGGGTCTAAATTGACACAAAGGTGTATCTTTCAACTTTCAAGAACTAAACTAATGATTTTGCTCTTAATTTTAGTTTTCTCATTAAATGTTTCAAATGTAATTTGTGGCAACTTCCTTTCACCCTCCAAAGTTATTGTAGCCTTTCTAGCTATTGTTGGAAATAATTGGAGGTCAGTTGGGTTTTCTTAAATGTTGTTACATTCTTAAACAGATTGCATGTACACAGCCACGACGTGTTGCTGCTATGAGTGTTGCTGCTCGAGTCTCTCAAGAAATGGGTGTTAAACTAGGACATGAGGTAGGATCACTTCATTATTACAATCGGTAATTATATTTTTTGGCTTTTTCTGTTCAAAGGATAGTTTATATTTATGACAATGGTTGCTCTTTACCTGCTGTGCTTGTTGTATTGGAACTATATGTGTAGCAATCTGGGAGAAGGCCATTTCTTTAAAGATTTTTATTTATGACCTACATGTTTCTTTCTTTCTATTTTTTGGGGCTGGGTCATTCAGTCATTCAAATATTTTTTAACTTCTCGTATTTAATATCTTTTACTTTTTGAAGGTTGGTTACTCCATTCGTTTTGAGGACTGCACATCGGAGAAGACTATTCTGAAATATATGACGGATGGAATGTTGTTGAGGGAATTTCTTGGAGAACCTGATCTAGCAAGCTACAGGTAAACTTATATTTATGATTTGGGTTCTTGATTCAGTTGGATGCTGTATAGTTCTCAAATTTTTTTGTGCAAAATATTGCAGTGTTGTGATGGTGGATGAGGCTCATGAAAGAACACTTTCAACTGATATTTTGTTTGGATTAGTAAAGGTCAGCAATATTAATTCATGTTCTGATATATTTGAATATCAATTTATGTAAAATCAGTAATAATCTTATTTTCTTATGTCAGCCTCATAATTATTGTACTTGTGTACTCTGGTTGTGTTATAGGATATTTCCCGTTTCCGGCCTGATCTTAAGCTGCTGATCTCTAGTGCCACGCTTGATGCAGAGAAGTTCAGTGATTATTTTGATTCTGCTCCTATATTCAAAATTCCAGGGAGGCGATATCCAGTTGAAATACATTACACTAAGGCACCGGAAGCTGACTACTTAGATGCTGCTATTGTAACGGCTCTCCAAATTCATGTCACTCAATCTCCTGGAGATATATTGGTATTCTTTACTGGTCAAGAAGAAATTGAAACAGCCGAAGAGATCATGAAGCATCGAACTAGGGGCCTGGGGACAAAAATTGCTGAGCTTATTATATGCCCTATATATGCGAACCTACCAACTGAGCTGCAAGCTAAGATATTTGAACCCACTCCAGAAGGGGCACGGAAAGTAGTCCTTGCTACTAATATTGCTGAAACGTCATTGACAATTGATGGGATCAAGTATGTCATTGATCCAGGGTTTTGTAAAATGAAAAGTTATAATCCAAGAACAGGAATGGAGTCTTTGTTAATAACACCAATTTCAAAGGCTTCTGCAAATCAAAGAGCTGGCCGCTCTGGAAGAACAGGTCCTGGAAAGTGCTTCAGGTTGTATACTGCTTACAATTATTACCATGATTTGGATGATAACACTGTGCCAGAAATACAGCGGACTAATCTTGCAAATGTAGTTCTGACCTTAAAAAGTCTTGGGATTCATGATTTGCTGCACTTCGATTTTATGGATCCTCCTCCTGCTGAGGCTTTATTGAAAGCCCTGGAGCTTCTATTTGCATTAAGTGCTTTAAATAAGCTTGGCGAGTTAACAAAGGTAGGTAGGCGGATGGCAGAGTTTCCACTTGATCCCATGTTATCTAAAATGATCGTAGCTTCAGACAAGTACAAGTGTTCAGATGAGATCATCTCTATTGCTGCTATGCTCTCTGTTGGGAACTCAATATTCTACCGTCCAAAGGATAAACAAGTACATGCAGATAATGCTCGATTGAATTTTCATACTGGAAATGTTGGAGATCATGTTGCATTGCTAAAGGTTTGATATTTCTAGTAGCTTCAGTCAATTTATGAATTTCAATGTTCGAGATTTAATTGGACCTCACGATTTTTTTGTTTCATTCAGGTTTACAATTCATGGAAGGAGACAAATTACTCAACACAGTGGTGTTATGAAAATTATATACAGGTACTTTACATTGGTTTGCAAATTAGTATTGTCACATATGGATTTAGCTTGGTCAAATAATTGGTGGTACTAGTCTCATATCTGATACCAAAGTAGAGTGAGTGCGCTGATAGGAATAGATCTTTTATGCACCAGTAGAGCCTTGTGGAATTTGTTTCTTGGACTTGTAATTGATTGCAAGATGTTAATATAGTGGCCTAGTTGGGATCCAATTATGACAGTATCTGTTACCCTAGTCTTCTTTCCTTGAGTTTATGGGGCTTGATTAAAAAATTTTCATTTATTGGTTCGGGTATGCATTTTTTGATGGATTGTTTTCTTACTATTTTTTTTTCCTCATGTGCAGGTGAGAAGTATGAAACGGGCAAGGGATATTCGAGATCAACTGGCTGGTCTTTTAGAGAGGGTTGAGATTGAACTGACTTCAAATGATAATGATCTAGATGCCATAAAAAAATCTATAACATCTGGTAAGCTTATTCTGAGTGGTAATGAATTTGCAGTCTTTCTTAGCCTGTTGAATCTAAATTTAATCATTGCAGGCTTTTTCCCGCATTCTGCGAGGCTACAAAAGAATGGATCTTATCGGACTGTAAAACATCCGCAAACTGTTCATATACATCCTAGCTCCGGGCTGGCCCAGGTACCTTGTTACTCTTTTGTAATAATTAATAAACATTTTCATTTCAAACATTTATTAGGCAACAACCAAGTTCTGCATAAACTGAACCCCGAAATGTAAACCGAGATAATATTTGCGGGATGCCATGAAATATTCTTTGGAATATTTTCAGTCTACCAAAATATTTTAATAATAGATGTTCTTGTAATGAATATCCAATTTATACTCCCATCTCATTCTTACGTGTACTTAACTTACACTTCGTAGGTGCTTCCAAGATGGGTTGTATATCATGAATTGGTTCTTACTACCAAGGAATATATGAGACAGGTAATTCTAACAGTGAATTGGTTTGTTCTTCTATTCAAATAGATAATATTTGTCGATAGCTAAAACTGCCTCCACTATTGCAGGTGACGGAATTAAAGCCAGATTGGTTGGTGGAGATAGCCCCTCACTATTACCAGCTTAAGGATGTTGAAGACTGTATGCTCTCTCTCTCTCTCTCACTCACAATCGTACACATAAATCTTGTTCTATGCTGGCAAGGAGTTAAATACGTATTTCTTTGAAGTTTTGCATGATTAATATTTTTGAGACATTTTCATGGAGAACTTAACCTTTAGCTCAACTTTATGAATAAAAATATTAAAAGAATGATGCTGCTGTGAGCATGAGAAACAAACAACTTTTGCAGATGATCCTCCCTCAGGAATTTGTGGTTTCCATTGTATAGGATCATTCAAATCCTGGATGTTGTGCTCTGAGTTTATCTTTAGTTCTTAATTCTCAATTATTAATTATAGTTTTCTGCGTGTTAGTAACTTATGTTAGGTGTGGGCTAGGCATTTGTTCTTTCCATGAATGAAAAGATGGAAAAAAAATGATTTATTAAGTATAGAGATTTGATTGCTATCTTCATTTAGCATAGTTTCTTACGTTACAAGAATGAAAGACTGGTTGTTGATTTGTTTTCATGATTAGACTGCTTGTAAAAGATTGCCATTTTTGTGATTGTAATCCATTTAACCTTTTAAATGATCTGAATTCGAATCCTACCCTTAATCATAGAATACATGGCAGGCACAAAAGCTTGTTTCTTGATTGCTTGTAAAAGCTTATTAAACCAATGATGAATTTAGTTAATTTTTGTTCATTAATTCTCTGGCTGGTAATCTGTTTGATCACCATATAGCATATCCATGTTCAGTTTATTTAGCTAAATAAGTTTATTTGTTTCAGCGGCTTCTAAGAAAATGCCTCGAGGAGAAGGACGAGTGCAGTAAGGCAGACAGCTGGCACAGCTCTGCAGCTGCCTTTGGAAGATTAAGGACCTTTATCCTTTTATCAGGTGGACATGAGAAAACGGGTCCCTTAAAGTAGGAAAACAGGGCAGTGTAAATAACTTTTTTGTAGATTTAGAATAGAAATATTTTGTAACCTTGCTTGTTATTAGTAATGCATGCCTCATTCGGAGGGTCTAGTTAGAGTTTACAAAAAGTGACTTGTATGATGTCAATTCCTGACAGTAATGAACAAGTGTTACAGAGAGGGCGGGTATAAACATTGCTGGTCTGATAATTGTGTAAATTGCTTCGGATGTAATCATATAATGGGAAGAGCAACTTGTTATTTGTACCACATAGCTTCACAAATTTATTTGATTTGGCAAATACAGTTTGAATATTGTGACTTTTCATTCTTTTATCTTTCTTTTAATATTAGCACAAGTTTGTTTTCATGATTGTTTCTTGTTAATGACCTACTGTAGAGTGCAAGCCTTTGTTGACTTCACCTCGGATCCAGTTTTAAAGATAATGCCATACCACTATGCAGAGTCAAGCTCAGGCTCAGAAAAAGCCAGTCTTTTAATAGTATACAGAAGAAAATAGTTAATAAATGAAGTGATTAGTAAAATAACTGCATAGATTCAACTTTTTTTTTATTTTCCTTTCTGAAAATGATTCAGTTATACTTGGGGCAGCATTGTGATCTTTTCCTTTCTCTCTGGAAGCATGGAGCTTGAAGTCATCAAGTAAGAAGCTATCTGATCTCATTCTCTCACTGTAGTATAAGATTTGTGTACAAGCCTGCTTCATAATTAGCAGGAACATGGAGCTGTAAAGTTTATCTCATTCTGTGACTGTACTGTGTACTATAAGATTTATGTACAAGCCTGCTTCAGAATTAGCAGGAATATTGATCTGCATTAGGGAGTGGCAATATATTCAAAACAGATGGAATAGAGGAAATATCTAGGAGAGGCGCAGTGCCATTTCTTGAAGAAGGGCTCGCTTTTGCGAAGCATTAATCACTTGGTTTGTTTCAGCACTCTCAAGCACTTCAGTGATTATTGCAGATGCATGACCAATAGGTTCCTCAGCCGCTCTCTTCAACATGAAGGCCTGACCAGAGGAAACGTATTTAGGATTTTAGCTACACAGTCAAGACCTGAAGATGTATATGGTGATTTTGTGATTGAAGGTAAATGTTTTAACTGTAAATGGATTAGTGCACATCTCATAAATTGTTGAAGTGCAACAATAACACACTTCATGCACTTCACTTTACAAGATGTGCAATTCAGAGGATTTAAATTGGTTTTAATTTGCAGAGTCCCAAAGTATTGGTTTCAAGCAGCACTAGGAGAAAGACAAATAGAGCTAGTGCAAAAGACCAGTTTACAATGGAGAAAAAGATCCATGGAAGAATAAAGTTGAGCAGCAGAGTCCATTTTCATAGAAGAATGTGAGCAAGAAGAGAACCTGATTGTGATGAGTTATGGACAATGTACATGGCTGCTGAAACCAAGGCTCTCCATCAATTTGAACTGGAAATGAAGCAAACAACTGTATCTTAATTTGCTTCCCTTGTGCAAGTCTTTGAGCTCGAGATAGCCCAACCTGTTTTCACAAACGTCTTTCGTCAGACCATTCTTATCTCAGGCTGTGTCAAAAGCATAACACATATAAATTATGCATAATTTAACTTTAGGGCTGGTTCAGTTCACAGATTAAATTAACAGGAATAAGAATGAGAATGGAATATAATTAAATATGATTGTTTAGTACAATATAAAATGAATACGAAACATTATACATCAATCTATAGAGATATAATTACGTATGATTATTTTGCTATAAAAAAAAGTTTAAGTGATATGTAAGTAAGGTTTTTTAAGGACAAAAGTGAAAAAATATACTATACTCCCACTCAAGAATTCAATTTCTTTTCTACCACAAGGGTTTGTACTTTTTTTTTCAAATGTGGGACATAAAGTTTATATCCAATTGAATTTAAGAGTGATAAATCCTCCGACTCACATTTTTATTCTCAATGAACCTCTTAATTTATTTTGGACATCTTTATTCCTTTCAAATAAAGTTTTGAGTAACCCGTTGGTGAGGTTAGCATTGAATTTTTAAATTTGATTTATTTAATTAAACGAGTTAAATGTGTCGATCATTTTTATTTATTTAATAAATAAATCAAACCTAATTCAAAATTTCGACCAATCAAATATCAATAATTCACAAACATTTACATTCTAATTTCATCCAAATGAGATGAAATTTGCTTGAGCATCCTGAGATAGAATTTCATTTTACCTGAAGCTTCCCAAGATGCCATGTTCCAGATATGCTCACAACCTCAAGTACCCTATCTTGCATAGATTGTGGCTCAAAAGTATCATAATCATCTTCATCCTCATTCTGCCACAAATCCACCCCTCCCATGTAGCTTCCCATATTAGCTACAACTATACCTTCTGCATCCTGGATATTCATTACAAACCATATTAAATGATTCACCATTCATAACAACTATATACTCCCTCCGTATATACTCTTTCCGGTTCACAATATCTACTTCGTTGGGTAGGTACGAACAGACCAAGGAAATCATTAGTTCACCTTAAAACTTAGAAAAATATGAGATAAAAAGACTAAATTACCCTTACTAATTAATAACTCATACTTAGATAGGGATAAAATTGTAAAAAAAAAATGTTTTTTTGATTTTTTAAAATAGCAGATATTTTGAAATATAAGAAATCTCTCACTCAAGCAGATATTGTAAACCAGAGGGAGTATTATGTATGACAAAAATTTAAGGTTATCTACAGTGTCTCTTCACTCACTCACCTCAGGGACCTCAATTTCAATACCATCAACCTCAAGTCGAATCTCCCAAGGGAAATCAGCAAATGTCCTATCTATGATGCCCTTAGCACCTTCTCTTGCATATAGAACTTTATTCATGAACTGCATTGTGTTAATGTGAAAGGGATTTTTGTTTAGTTTCACCATTGAAATGTAGCCAAAACATTCCAATAATGTCATCTAAGAAGATGATGAAGTAAAGTAGATATGTACCTACCTGATTATAAAACTTGTGTGGATTCTCCTCCCGCTGATTATGGATTTCCAGAGCAACTTTTGCATCACAACCAATTCCTGAAACCAAATATTTGTTAAGAGATTCAGAGTTGGTCCAAATCATGCATGAGACATTCATGATCATGCCCTGAATCAAGATCAGAGGATGAAGTGCCTAGATTTCATCTAATTTGAAGCAAGCTATATATCCAAGGATTCAAATACTTCTTGAAAAATACAATTTAGTCCCTAAAGGTTGAAAATGTCAATATTTAGCTTGAATGGTGTAGTGTCAATTCAGTATGTGTCAAATTTAATCCCTGAAAGATGCAATTTACCTCAATTGAGTCCCTAGAAATCTTTATTTACATACTAACACGAAATTTCATTGGGATCAAATTTGATATTTCCATCTTGTAGAAACAAAAATTGAGACAAATTGTATCTTTTAAGAACTAAATTTGACATTTCCATCTTCGAGAGTTAATTTAAGACAAATTGCATTTCTCAATGACCGAAATATTTAATTTTCACTTATATTTACCGTACTACTTTGAGGAACATTGCACATACAGCACATGTAGGCGTCACTTAATCCATATAACCAACTCAACTTAGTAATAAGAAAAGGCTATGATTGTCGTCATACTTAAATATACACTCATCACAAGTTGCAAACTTTAAAGGACTAATTGTTGCAAAGGATTAGAACCAAAGGACTAGTTGGTGCATTGACATACCAAGGTAATTGTTCATGAATTTGACTAGTTGGATGAGGTTCCCTTGTGGATTAGAAATTGTCACTTTCCACCTATCAAGCATAGTAACAGCAGCATTTTGTATGTGATCCAAGAATGTGGTAAGGCCTCCTTGCTTCTCTACTGAACTCAGACCACTTCCCCATGAGAGAACCCTAGAAAGGTCATTTCCTGTACCAGCAGGGAGGATAGCAACTGGAGGAGGGCATTCAAAATCCTGCTTCTCTATTGCATTCAGAACCCAACCAACAGTACCATCTCCCCCACATACCAGAACTCTCAAATGAGGTACTTTTTTGAACACTTGTAATCCCACTTCTGGCCCCTCTTTTGAGCTCAATTCAAAGACCTAAACACAAGTCAAACAGAGGGTATTTCAGTCATATTCAACTTGAGACTATTCTTGACATGTTTTTTGTTGTGCAATCTCATTAGGGTTATAAAAGTCATGTTCTTCACGATACAGTCAGATCTTTTAATTAGACTTATCAGATAGTTTGAAAAATCACACTTGCTTCCTCTCTACTTTATATTTTTTTTATCAATGAAGATGATTTTTTGCATAGGATAAGATGGACTCTTTTTTTAATATAACAGTAAATTAATATTAAACTTCAGCATAAGATTCTTAGTATAATATCAAAGTTAGCCGAATTTAGTTTTGAAGTGGTAGTTAGGGGAAGCACTTCTAAGACTACTAGGCGGAATACGTGATAAGTTAGAGAGATTAACAAAAATTCAACTCAAAAGATTATTGCATAGACCTAAAATTCAAACAATTTTACCAGTGACATCTACTCAACTAGCCCTTGGGTGCAAGCCTGCAAGTGAATCTTCCTGGTGAGGGATGCTAACTATGTTTTTCTTCTGAATCCTTGATAATTTGTATCAAACCACATTAACAGAAAATATAATAAAAGGGAGATTTATAGTACTCGTATTGAAAAATGTAATTTTTAAAACAAGAGAGGTATCGAAAGTAATTTCATCAGACCTCAAGTAAGATCGGTATAACTTACTTACTCTAAACTAGAATAAGACTACTAACAATGGAGTGAAAAGAAAGTGATAAGTAACAAACAAGGACCTAAAAGTGATGAAGAGATCAAACCTGAAGAGGATTCAAAAGAACATTGAGACGCAGCCTTAGTGAGTCCCCACTTTGTGCACCACTCTTCTTGTTTATAAACACCAACAATGGTCTTGCTTCTCCACCTAAATCACCACTCATCAACTCATATTTCTGGTACTTCCTAATACTACCATCATCCTCTTCCTCCTCCTCCTCCTCATTTCTACACTTCTTGCTCTGGTTCCTTATACTCCCACACACAGAAGAAGCTATCTCATGAGTAATAATAGAGCTCACAACCCCCCCTCCACACTCATCCTTCTTCTCCAATATTATCTCCCTCACACATAGTGGTGACACTATCATCCTCCTAAATGCACCCAAATCACACATGCTTCTTCTTCTCCTCCTTCTTCTTCTTCCATGGCATTCTATATGCACCAAACGTTGACACCACAGGCAACACCACACAGGGAAAGAACCACCATTACTATTACAAGTCTCCTCACAGTACAAACATGTCTCATCTTTATGACTTCTCCATCTAAGAGCCCATTGGTGTGTGAGTGTGACATAATCATTATTATTACTACCATTTCCAATGTTCATGGACACAGATTTGCAATCATTGTGGGAGTTTGAGGAACATGCTTTGTGAGCTGATGCACCACAGATAGTGCAATAGTGGATGAAGCTCATGGGGATGGATCTGAAGCATACAGAGCAATTTAGGGTTCTTCCAAGAAGAAATGATGAAGATGAAGAAGAGTGGAGAGTAGTCCAAGTATGAGGGGATATTGGGGTTCTTTTCTTGGGGTATTTGGCTATGGCTTTTGTTCTGATGTTTCTGATCCTCCATTGGAAAGCTGTGTGTGCTATGATCAGAAGAAGTAGTCCTAGTATGGAAGTGATGATCAAGCATGATATAGTCACAAGCCTTTCTTCCATTCTCATAATAATTCTTGTCTCAAAATTAAACCTACATAATAAAATTGAGAAAAATCTATGAACAAATGTTCTAACTCAAGTTAAAACCTCTTTTTCTAAACCAAAAAAATTGAAGCTTTGTATATTCCAAATCCAAATCTGCCCTATATATGTAATAGAATTAGATCATGTGAAGTAAAACATAAAAGGCTGAAATTCTATAATTATTATTTTACACACTAATCCACCTGCGAATTAATTTTTTTAAAAAAATATGCATTAATAAAGAAAATAGAAAGAAAATTAATGAACAAAATGACAACTTCAAAGTTCAAACCAAAAAATAGAAACTTTTGTTAATTTCAATTCCGAAATAGTTATATATAAACATATATGTAATAGAATTAAATCATCTGAAGTAAAGTTACCTTAAATTTATTGAAATTCTATTTTACACATTAAGTATTTACCATCAAACACAATAACTAATTGTTTCGTTAATTTATAGACACCTCAAAAAATATAACAATCAACCCGAGTTAATGATATTTTATATATTAATCCGTATACAAACTCACGGATACATTTGAGCCAATTTTACAAAACTTTCAACTTTAAAGAATCCTAATTCATATACCACAAATTATTCTATTATATATCAATGGAAGCAACCTTGATTGTTCATTCATTCAAAACAAAACAGAATAAAGAAACAGAAGAACTTACAAGCTTACAATTCTGTTGTGCCAGCTGGATGAATCACATTGGTCAGAGTAATAATAATCTGTTCACATAAAGAAATGAAGAGAGACAGAGAATCAGAGAAAGTGAGAAAGTGAGAAAAAGGTTAGAAAATAACTTGTCTCTAAAATTCAGGGAAATGAAGATTGTGTATGTATGAACTGTGAAGTGAGTGAAGAGTATGTAAGGCATTAAAATGGGTATAGTATTGTTCACTCCTTATATATATATATATATTTATATTTATATATGAGGAAGATTCAGATTCTGAAGATTTGACTTCACTGGAGATTTGGATCTGTTGAAGTGTATAAAGTACACAACATGAATTGTTTAATGAAACTGTTACAGTATAAATACGAATTTCGATTTTTATTTAACGGTCTGAAAGATACACTTTACACATTTTGTATTTTATTTGATCATCTTCTCATAAGAATCCAAGTTTTCAGAAGTGCCACGTGGTGGAAAGAAGGGTATGTAACATCGTGTGGGACCCAGATATTTATTAAGGCGGTTTATGGATCACTGGATATCTCATTGGGTCTCTGACACGTGTAACTGAGGGTATGTCGGCAGCGAGAACGTCGTCGTTTGGAGAAAGCAACAAAACTGATGAATTTTCTTACTACAGCGGTGGCTATTTTTTTTAATAAAATTTAAGTAAATTTGTTTAAAGGCTAAAATGTATTAAAATCCTCTTAGTTTTAAGTCACGAGCATATATATACTTCTTAAATTTTAAAAGTTTACAGATAAACTTCTTGAGTCTGACCTTTCATCTATGGGCAGCCAACACCCCTCCGTCAAAGTTCCGTCCAAAACACTGTTTTGTGTTACAAGTTTTAGGGATAAAAGTTCAGTGATACCGTATTATTGAAGTTCAATACATCCCTCCAATTATACACAACTATTTATTAATATTAATATAAATTTACATTAATAAGGACTCACCTTGAATGATCTATAGACCAAATAATTGAAGAGATGTACTAAAATTTAATATTACCGTATCATTGAACATCTCCTCCAGATTTAGAATATTTGTGGAGGCTGAATGGGTTAAGGTAGCCTCTACGTCTGTATGAGAATATTTGTTGTCTTTTTTATACTAATACTGACTTTAAGATAACTATACAGTGGGTTTAATCTTTAATGACAGCATATATATATTTGATTTACTCTTGATCTAATCCCTAGAAAATTTTTTTTTTTAAAAAAAAAAGCAAGAAAAACATCTAGAAATGAATACTGATGCTACTGATATGATATCTGAATGTTTAAGTTTATCAATATTATTTACTAACAATTTTATATTTCCTCTTATCTTCCAGCTCTAACATCAAAATGTACCATCCGATTTGTTCGAAAACTTGTGCACCTTTTTTCATATGTACCCTACGGAAAAATGGTTTCACCCCAACCAACCAATTTTAAACATATATATTTAGTTTATTGACCAAATTACTCTGATCTTTTGATCATCGCACGAAGTTTAATATTGGTCATCAACGTTTCAAAAAGTTATTTTAGGTCCTCAACATTTTTTTTTGTCAAAATTGGTCCTCCACCGTAGTTCAATCTGGTTATTTTTGTTAAATGCTGACGTGGAAGATTTATGTGACACACCCTCTCTCCTACGTGTCATATTTGGATGATATGAAATCCTCTCTCACTCCAACTGAACAAAACGACGCCGTTTTGCTGAGTTGAAATGAGAGAGAAGTGATGCAAAACGGCGTCGTTTTGCTGAGTTGGAGTGAGAGAAGGTGCCATGTCATTTAAATATGACACGTAGGAGAGAGGGTGTACCACATAAGCTTTCTACGTCAGCATTTAACGGAAAAACTAGACGAAATTACGCTAGAGGACCAATTTTGACAAAAAAAAAAACGTTGAGAACCTAAAATAACTTTTTGAAACGTTGAGACCAATATTAAACTTCGTGCAAACTTTGAGGACCAAAAAAATAATTTCGCCTTAATTTATTATATTGATAAGTTTGATTTTAAAAATGTTATAATTTATCTTCACAGATAGGAGATCTTCGTTACCAATATAAATAACTACAATAAAATTGTATGTAGAAGTACAAAAAGTTCTAATAACAGTATAATATAATATATATATATATATATATATATATATATATATATATATATATATATATATATATATATATATATATATATATACCTCACATTATTATAATATATATTAATGATTTATAAGTTATATATTAAAATTCGACATGTAATTAAGTAATTTAAAAGGACACGAATTATTATGTTAAACCAATTTATTTTCTACTAAAGGCGTACATTAAATTTTTATATTCCATCAAAAAAAAAATTATATAAGTATATAAAAATTTAATGTACGCCTTTAGTAGGAAATTATAGAAGACTATGTTAGACCCTAAAAAAAAATTAGTAGTCGTACATTAAATTTTTATATAATAATTTTTATAAAAATTTAATGTACGAAACTATAGAAGACTATGTTAGACCATAAAAAAAACATAGAAGACTATGTTAATATATTATATATATATATATATACATATATATCAATTTTACAAGGATAAGGTCGTGTGGTTATATATATATAGACATAATGTTTTGTTCATATATCAGCTTCTACAATTAGCATTGTACATATAAGCTTCTATATATAATTAGTATTATTGTTCATAGATTAGCCTCTATATATTATTTGGTGCAGAAGATCATAATTAAGGCATTTTTCAAGAAGAACAGGGGAAAATGTTAATAGAATTATTGCCAAAGGGATACAGATTTAAGCCTACGGATGAAGAATTGGTAAGATATTATTTGGTGAATAAAAGTAATGGTCAACCTCTTCCTGCTCCTGTTGTGCATGACATAGAAGCTACCCATCTATTCACCAAGACACCAACACAATTGACCAAATTAGGTATGAAGTATGCAATTGAGTTCTTTTTTTATTTTTATATGGCAAAAATTTAAAGACTTGTTTGAGAGTTTTATGTTTCTATAAATTAAAAAAAAAAAAAAGTCAAAATCTCAAATTGGTCTTTTATGTTTGTACGAAGTTTCATATTGGTCCTTTATGTTTGCAAGAAGTTCCAAATTAGTCCTTCCATCCACTTCCGTCAATTTTTTAAGTTAAGTGCTGGCGTGGCGTGCTGGCGTGGCGTGCTGACGTGTCCATCTAAGCTGACACGTCATGCCACACCAGCGCTACGTCATTGCCACGTCATCACATATGATATTAGATGATGGCGTGGTGATGATATGGCATGACACGTCAACTTAAATGGACACGTAGGAGAGATGACATGTCCACCTCAGCACGCCACGTCAGCACTCAACGGAAAAAATAAACGAATTTGGACGGAATGACCAATTTGGAACTTCTTGCAAACATAAAGGACCAATTTAAACTTTTTGAAACATAAAGGACCAGTATAAAACTTCGTGTAAACATAAGGAACCAATTTGAGGTTTTGACCTTAAAAAAATGTTAGTCAATTTGTTTTTAGTATGGATTAGACTTAGGTAAAGTTTATTATATTTTTTGTAAAAAGTTTCTCAATATAAATAAAACACGTGAAGAAAAAAAATGTTTAAATGACTGATTACAATAAAGACAGAACATAGAAAATCATTTTTTACATTATTAATCTTAGAAGAGGGAAAACATAAATGAAACATATAATTGAATAAATTTTATGACAAAAATATAAAGAATTTGATCTAAATTTATGCTTTAAATGGTGCAATTGCAATGTAATTGTACATATTTCAAGAATCTCCAATATTTCCCATTTTTCACCACCCCTACCACAGTTTTTTTTTTTTAAATATAAAGTTTTTTGTTTTTAAAATTTAATATTAAGGGCATTTTGATCTTTCGACAGATTTTACTTCACAAATTTCCCTCCTATTTGATTACATACTAAATATTTTTTTTATTTTTATAATTGTTTTGCATCCCTTCTCTTACAGATTTTTTCTTTTTTGAGGTCCAATTTAGTTGTTTATTTATTTTTTTTTATTAAGGGATGTAATTTTCTCTCTTTGTGCTTATTTTGACTTTTTTTTTTATCATTATATAGATACACTATTGTTTCCAATTTGTCCAATTGACATTAATTATAACAGTGCAGTGTCCTTGGCTATTACCAAGAGAGTGGTTCTTCTTTATCTTTGAAGATGAAAATTTTAGAAAGATGCAAGACAATTGGAATAAACAAAATGACGAAGTAGATCACACATTTGAAGGATATTGGAGGAAAACAAATGAGGATGATATTCCTATTTATGATTATTCTGGAAATCTGTTTGCTTTTAAAGAATGTTTTGACTATTATAGTGGAAGGGATCAACACACAGCAAGAAGAACACATTGGAAGTATGAAAAGTATCGTTTATCATCGTGTGAGGTATAATTTTCTAACACTTGTAAGAAGTAGTACACACATATATATATAACAATTCTCTATAATGCAACTTGTGAATTAGTTGTATAATATCACATCACAATGTGCCACACATGTTTGATCGTACTTGTTATTATAAATTTATAACTTTTTTATAATATAAAACCTAAAGTTTATGATAATTATAATTTTAATACCGAAAGAGGAAGATGATAATATAGCAAGAATTGATGATTTGAATTTTTTTGTTGACTGAACAATGATGACATCAGCACATACGGACGAAACATTTAGGACCAATTTGAAACAAATGAAACATTTATGATCAATTTAAAACTTATCCTATACTTTTAAGACTAATTTGAGTATTTAACCAAAAGATTAAAGATATAATTATAATTATGCTTTGGGGGTTGAAACTTAAAAACTTTATAAATCAATACAAATGCAATTAAACATGTGACAGATTGTTGTTGGTGAATTACTAGTTGTATCTCATAATCTCATATAGCTAATTCACAAGTTGCATTATAACATATATAATTACCACATGATTATATCTAAAAACTTTTTTCATCTTTTTTTTGTACAGAATGATAGATGGGTGATAATCAGAATGAAAAGCGCTAGCGATCGTCAAATTGATTATATATAGAGAAAGAAGACAACAGATTATTTTAATTTTATTTTACAAATTTTATTGAGAGGAATTACATTGATGATCCTCTCAGAATCAAATAGAGTTATTTTTGTTAGTTTTTATCACTTGTATTTAAATTGTGTCCTTAAAAATAATACATCGATTGTTCCACTTTTGTAAGATATATTTAAGTTAATGATTTATGAATTTTCATACCAAATTTAAGATTTTGGAAATTCGATTACAAGTTAAAAAGATATTAGCACCCTGAAATCGTCCATCTTTATAGACAAATTTAAATAGTTTTTTTTTCTCTCAACTCTCTTTTTCCTCATTCATTCCTGCTGTAGCAGATCTAGCGAGAGAGGTTGCCATCTAAGGTCTTTTTTTTTCCTTAGGCAATCCTTCCCTATTTTTCATCTTCTTTTATTGTTTTAGTTTTACAAATAAGATTAGATGTTTCGTCGCCTCAATTATAGTGATGATTTTCTTTTAGATCTACTTTGCAGTTTTGTAGTCTTTCCTTATGAAAGTTTAGTTTTTAATTTTTAGATTGGGTTAGATTTAGTAAGAGGAGTTTGTTTATTTGATTGTATATTTTTCTTTTCTTTGGCGAAGTTTTCTTGACAAACATGGTATTTCTAGATTCAAAATTTGTTACACATTGAAAGGTTAAAAACAAAATTGTTACAAATTAAAAAGTTAAAGGTATATTTGATAGCAAACAAAAATTTATGAGTCATTTGTAGTCATTATCCTAATGCCACATTACTAGTTTGTTATGAAGATCGACCATCGCCTGTATGTGATTTATTTGTGATAATTATTTGGTGAATGTCAATCATTTTTTTGTGATTATGAGTAATTTGTTCTCATCATGTTCAAAAAAAGGACTCAAGCAAAAAAAAAAAAACCAATAAGAAAAGGACTTGGATACTTTTTTTCATGCTTTAGTTTATTGTTCTATACTAATGAGATTGAACATAAATGATGCTACACTTGTTAATGGTATTATGGAGATACCTATTTATCACTATAAATTGTGTTATTTTCAACTAATAAAATTTCTTGTAATGCGAATATCAATAAGTTAAATTTAAAAGTTTAATTATATAAATTGGATCAACTTTGACATGCTTATTTTTTTTTAATCTTTAAAGTTTGAATTGTCCTCTTTAACATAATTGTTTATTCAAACGTGAGGACCTTGATGTTAATTTATATAACGGTGTCTAATATAATTTCCCTATACTCCACCGTATTAACATAACATCAATAAATTCACTATGTCTATGTCTTGCACTGAAGTCTGTGTTTTATTGATCTTGTATTCATGTGGATTTAGTAGAAATCTAATAGATGTAGATTGTAACAACATAGAAATTAGCATTAACCGTACAATGCCAATCTTCACTAGTTCTTGATAACTGTATGAGCAATATGTAGCTATGGATGCCACAATGCTTTTTCACTAGATGGTGAATTTTAACCTTCGACAACATTTTATTTCTTTTTATAACTCTGCCTTTTTTAAAAAAAAAAATTATTTTAAATATTTGCCATTGAGTTTCTTCATATGAAAATTTGCATTATTATGATTAAACTGTAGATATGGCTATCAACTTCTACCAAATTGAATTGGTGTTCAAAATCATTTTATTTTCATGATCAGGAAGCTCATTTGCTATGTAAGAGTCACAACGTGCAACTTGTGAGGTATACTTTTCTAACACTTGTAAGAAAAGTATAGTATAGTATATATATATATATATTATACAATTTTCGTGCAAGTTGTGAATTAGTTGTACTTGATTACAATGTGCCACATGTTTGTTTATAGTTGTATTATAAATTTATAAAGTTTTTTTTAATATTTTTTTTTTTATCAAAACTTAACAAAGAGAGCCCAAAACTAGTAGTCTCTATAGTTTGTGATAATAAACTTTTAATATTGTTATTTTTATTGAAAAATTTATTTATTATATTTTATATTAATTAAAAGTTTATTATATTAAAACATTCAAAAAGTTTATACCAATATTGTAAGAACCGGACCGGACCGGACAGTCCGACCGGTTCAACCGCCAACCGAATACAAAGGCGAGTCGGTTAGATCAAAAAACCGTTTTTCTAGTTAGACCGGATTTAACCGGAGTTGGACCGGTCAACCGGGTTGGACCGATCAACCGGTGGTCCAACCGGTCCAATTTTATTTTTTAAAAAAAATAAAAAAATAAAAAGAAAAAATAACATAAAAAAAGAAATTAGAGAAAACTTAAAAATTAAAATTAGAAAAGTCTTGAAAATTAAAATTTAAAAGTCATGATTATCAATAATTTCATATTTAGTTTGATTAAGTTCTTTCAAAGCTTGACAAGTCTTAAAAATTAAAACTTTGAAAAGTCATGTAATTTAAAACTTCAAAATTATGTATATTGAAACCTAAAATTTGAGTGATGTCATTTTATATATTAAGAATATTTATTATTTATTATTTATTGCGTCATCCGGTTCGACCGACGGTTCGACCGGTTAAACCGATCAAACCATAAACCGAATACTTGTCCGAGTCTTTGTCCAGTTCGATTCTTACAACATTGGTTTATATCTTATCATAACCATACGTGTAGAAAATATCAATCTATGTCAAGATTGATACATCCTCTATTTATTTTCATATTAACTATGGTTCAAATATAAACTTTTTTTAATGTTTTAAATTTTAATAGATTAAATTCTTAATTAATATATAAAATAAAATAAATAATTTTTTTTTCAAAAAAATTAAAGATGTAATTTTTAAGTCTAGACCAAAATATCCACCATTGAACATAATGACTAATCCACTTACTAAATTGTAGGCACTTTGAAGAGTAAGATAACTGTCTTAAAGATTGAAAGTTGCTCCATACCTAAGGCTATAAATAGAAACTTGACATTTGATTAAGAATTAATGAGTCTCTTCCACTCAATCACACTCTTTGAGTTTAAAGATATAATTATAATAAACTTCAAGAATTAAAACTTTATAAATCTACATTACAAATGCAATTAAGCATGTGGCACATCATAATTGTCAGAAAATTACTAATTGTATCTCATGGAGTTAATTAACAACGATTTTACATTTTGTGTCCCTTGGGAGCTTCGATCCCATGTATGTGAAATATTACCACATGAATATATCCAAAACTTCTTTGATCTTTATCAAAAAATAAAAAACTTCTTTGATCTTATGTTTTGTATAGAAAGATAGATGTGTGATAATCAGAAGGATGACAATAGATTATTTGAATTTTGTTTAAGAAATTTAATTAAAAGGAATTATATTGATGATCACCTCTAAGAGTCAAATATTATTTTTATTAGTTTTTTATCACTTATACATAACTTTCTATTAGGGATGTGATTGGATATCTACACAATACATCAATTGTTACGATAAGCATATTCAAATTTATTGATAATTTATAGGTTTTCAAACCCAGTTTAAAAACACTATAACATCATCCATATTTGTATATAGTAATACACCTTTTATCATATTTTGTACTTCCTATAATAATATAATTTATTATAAATTTAAATACCTAATTGATTGTCTTAGAGATAAATTTAAAAGAATAAATGATAATTGTTATTTAGTTCAACTTCCCCCAAAATAAAATTAAGAGAGGATAAAATTTTAATTATTATTTAACTAAACCTTTCTAAAAAATGAATTTAAAAGGCTAAATTTTTAATTATTATTTAACTAAACTTCGCCAGCTTATTTGAAACTAAACATGAATTTATAAATGAGATTTGTAGCCATTATCCTAACGCCACATTAATGAACATTTTCGGTCACTCACTTGTTATGCAGGCCATAACCTCCTTAAGGTATGTGATTTCCTGTGAGAATTGGACCGCCATTATATAACCATTCATCAACGGATGCCGCTTCCCATATCGGGTAAAAGTGCAAACCTATAGCCGCAAAAGTAGGAATAATGGTACCAGAAATAATATTGTTTCCATAAAGTAGAGATCCAGACATCTTCAACTAACAAAATGTTTACTCAATAGATCTTTTATGACTCTAGGTAATATGTTCTTATCATGTTCAGACATCTTCAACTAACAAAATGTTTACTCAATAGATCTTTTATTTTTTTAATATTAAGTACTGCTCTTACATAATCTCCATACCATTGATCATGAAGATCCAATTAGATATAATCAAAAAAAGCAGACAAAGTGAAAAAGAGATGGAAGTAATAGTTTAAACACTACAGAAGAAAGAGACATTTTCAAAACCATATACCCTTTGACAATGACAATTTAAAAGTGGAAGATCTTAACGTCTGAATGGATTTTAAGAAGACTTGCTAGCCTTCACTAGCCCACAAGAGTTTCTTTATTTTTTTTAAGATGAAAGTAATAGAAATATGCAAAACCTTTTATAAGTGGACATAGAAGATATTGATGCATTCTCTTCTCCAAATGGAGGCACCTCTTTTCATCTAATCATCTAAGTGGACACACATACACTTGTTCTCTTTTCTTACACGGAGACATCTCCTCTCCTCCAAATGGAGGCATCTCTTCTCGTCATTTTTTTAATTATATATAAAAAATTACTTAGAAGATAATTATTAAAAGTTTAGAAATAAAAATATTAAAAAAAATTACAAATGTTAAAAGTATAATTATTATAAATTAGAGGTCAAACTATTAAATTATTAGACATACTAAAAATATTAAATATAAAAAACTTTAAAGACTTGAGTGCAATATTATAAGTTTAAGGATAAAAATATAAATTTTTTATAAATGTTAAAAGTATAATTATTACAAATATTAGGGATCAAATTACAAAATTATTAGATATGCTAAAAATGTAATTATCATAAAATATAAGGACTATATATATATATATATATATATATATATATATATATATATATATATATATATATATATATATATATATATAAATAATAGATGAATGAGAGATGAAATGTTAGGGTAAATAATAGCGTTTCAGAGGCAAAAATAGTGCTCTTAAAGTGATTCTCTGTAAAATTTGAGAGATGAAAGATTAGGGTAAAGAATAGCATTTTTATGATGGCATGAAAAATGGAAGAAAATATGACGTGATATAAATGAACACAGTCAAATTTTCTTGCTACGTGTCATGCCACGTAAGCCATAATTGTTATTAATTTTAACGGTATTCGTGAAAATAGTAAGATTACTCGAAAAATAAAACATTTAGATCGCAATCAAACGTTATGAGTATATTTGACTGAAACTTAAATGTCAGAAGTACCAAAGATACTTTATCCTTGATCAAATGAGAAGAGGATTAAAAATGATGAAAAGTAAACAATAAAAAATAATAGAGTAAATGACAAAAATGAATAATGAATTATGGAAATAGAATTTGTTGACTTCCATTAAGAGTTTGTGAAAGTGACGAGTTTAATCAACATCACAATAAGAGTTTGTCTGTATTTTTCCTCCCTTCCATATAACTTTGAATTTGGATATAAGAATTGTAAAAAGAGGTTGCGTAATGATAGCCTAAAGACTCAAAATAGATATGATCTATTTCTTGTACTAAAATAATAAATTTTATATAATAGAGGCTACATTAATAGTGCATATTATACAAATTTATTAATTTTAAATACAATATATATATATATATATATATATATATATATACTTTCTATATTTAAAAGTCAGAATTATTAATAAATATATTAATAATTCAATAATCACTTCCAAAATCGTAATGGAGATGCTTCACAATTGAAATTTGGATTACATCTTCATTCATCAAGAAACCAAATTTCTAAGAAGTAACGTATTTTTATTTTTTATAATTAATACAATTAAACCAAATTACCAAAATTTGATCCATATATATAAAATCAAAATTAAAATAATTATATATACAAATTGATATATATATATATATATATATATATATATATAAATAACCGAATGACTGAAAAAGGAAAAAAAAACTCAAATTGATTATAGATAACTTTATTCATATATATAAAATAAATCTTTTGATTTGTAACTGAAATTAAAATAAATTGAATTTATTGAACTAAATCTTTTGGACTTGCTTTTCATATTTGATTCACATATGAATAACAAAAAAAAACATAAAGGCATTTGTTGAGAAACGTAACAATGAAACAACTCAATAACACATACTAAACCATAAAATTAAATTGTCGAAAATCGACATGTTGAGCCGTAAACCAAATAATCGATTCATTATGTACATATAAAGTTGTATTTTTATCGATTATATATAAACAATTAATCGAAAAATAGAACTTAATTTCAATCAATTAAGGAACACGTCTATTACTGAGAGAAAGAAAAAAAATTCCAGTAGGTTTCATCTTGATCAAATCACAAGCATATAAAATTGTGATTAATCGAAAGTTAATCTTTGTTAATTAATCAACTTGCCTTTGATACCATTTGAAGGAAAATAGCAATCAAACAATCACATAAATTCCCAATTAAAATTAGGGAATTTATGTGATTGTTTGTTCCCTATTTTCTTCAAAAAATCTTAACGTCTGAATGGATATTAAGAAGACTTGATGGCCTTCACTAGCCCACAAGAGTTTCTTTATTATGCAAAACCTTTTATAAGTGGACATAGAAGATATTGATGCATTCTCTTCTCCAAATGGAGGCACCTCTTTTCATCTAGTCATCCAAGTGGACACACATAGGACACATTTTTTATGTAGAAATGAAAAGAGAAAGGAAATAAGAATGCATTTGCTGTGTTTTGTAGTAAAAATTAAAAATTGAAATGGAATGGGAGTGTATTAAAATTACTACTTTGCCCTTTATATTAAAATATAAAAAAAAGTTATGATTGTGTCAAATCAAAGGATATAATAGATATTTTATATTTTTTTCTTTTTATTTAAAAAAATTGATGGAAATAAAAAAGTAAAAAATAGGTGGGACCCAGTGAACCCCACCCATTCTATCCCCATTTCCTTCATTCATTCTACATAAAAAACACCACCATACACTTGTTCTCTTTTCTTAGACAGAGACATCTCTCCTCCAAATGGAGGCACCTCTTTTCGTCATTTTTTTAATTATATATAAAAAATTACTTAGAAGAAAATTATTAAAAGTTTAGAGATAAAAATATAAAAAAAAAATTACAAATGTTAAAAGTATAATTATTATAAATTAGAGGTCAAACTATTAAATTACTAGACATACTAAAAATATTAAATATAAAAAGTTTTAAAGACTTGAGTGCAATATTATAAATTTAAGGATAAAAATATAATTTTTTTTATAAATGTTAAAAGCATAATTATTACAAATATTAGGGATCAAATTACAAAATTATTAGATATGCTAAAAATGTAATTATCATAAAATATAAGGACTATATTACACATATAAAAGGGGATGGGATGCCACATGTCACTATAAAATTGACTCATAATTGAGAACATCTCGTACCCTCGAATATTTGATTGCATTGTAGAATCAATCAAAAAATTAATCCCTAATATACCCCTTTTAGTGTAAGATCTTTTTTTCCTTCATATCCCTCTTCTACTTTACCAACCTCACCGCTTAGTTTAGAGTTTAGCCCATGTTTGTTTGTGAGAAAGTATGAGAGAATATTGGAGGGAGTGTGCTTCACCCTTGTTTGGTAGGCAGAATCTACGTAGGAGAACAATCCCACATTCCCATTTCCATTTTCATTTTTATTTTTATTTTAACCTACTTTCATTCCTTTTCTATTGTCATTCCCATTCTTATTTTTTACTACCAAATATAGTCTTTCCATTCTCATTCTCATCTCGATCTGAGTATCAAACGAGTTCCTAGCTAGACTATCCATTATCACCATTATTGCCCAATCGGCCAATCCGATTCAAGGTGAGAGAATATAATAAAGGTGTAATTATGTAGCTACGTATAAATTAGTTAGATGAGGCTTCAACCCTGCGTCTAATATCAAAAGGAAAAATCTATGAAGCACGGGTACTTTTAAAATCAAGTCGTACTCGTACCTTTGGTTACTCTTGGGTACTTCAAAATATGTGTGATATAGTATTTTTTTTTTAAGAAAAAAGTTTGATTTTAGTACTTAATGAAAAAATTATAAGTATATCTATAAAATTTTACCTATGTAGTCTTATAGATTAGATAATTATAAGAAAAAGACAAATATACACCTCAATATCATATATTTTTATGAATTTTAAGAAACTTGTGTCACTCTTTTGATTGGTTATATGAATGATAAAAGGGACATTACATATTTTTATTACATTTAAAATTGTTATATATTATAAATTTTATTTATTTATTTATTTAATATATATTGCCGTACCCATACCTTATTTTTAGAATATTTACCGTACTCCGTACTCGTACCCGCACCCGTATTCATGCAACATAGGGGAAAATACAATGTCTAGATGTCTACTGAAGTACACACACATCGAACAAAAGCTTGAGATTTCAACTTTGCTTGCCAGGTCTAGCGGGTCCAAAATGGTTTGTGAAGAATCTATCGACATGTCTTAATGGAATTCGACGGCGATGCCGAATACGTTGGCGATGAAACCTGCGTAATCGATCGGCATGTCTTAATGGAATCAATCTTCATAAACATAATTAAAAGTGGTCTCAATCAGATATATATCATGTTGGATTATTTATACCACACAAAGTTAACTTCATTATAAATTAATGTTACAACATAATTCTTTATGAGATAAGATGTGGTGATAGATAATTTTGTCAAACTCGAAAAATATATTATTCAAAGTTGTTTGAACCCAAGATGGTTCAATATATACATTAAGTACTTATTTCACAATTTTACAAAATCATTCATCGAGTCTCTTTAATCTCTTACCTCAAATCTTGTTAATTTGGTGGTTGTTCTAAAATATTTTGAATAAGTACTACTAAAAATTATTCCTTTTACTTTATCACTAGCTACTACCATGTATGTATTGGATTTAAAATCTAAAGATTCCACTTTCAAACCCTTACTTGATTTTCAAGGCTCACTTATAATTAATATTTTGAAAAACTCAAATGGGATTTCACAATTTTCAATCATTGTGATAAATTATGACTAATTTTACAAAGGGTACAATAAATGTGAGGCATTAGTCATAATATATGTGTTCAATAACTAAATTGTATCAGTAACCAAAAAACTCATAAATTTGGCAACTCATACATATAGTAGAAACATAACAAGGGACTCATCAAGATTACAAAATTTGCATTCTCAGTTGTTATGTTTAATATTGTCTGACATTTGTTTGTCTATTTACTTACAGCTCTAGCCAAAGTTGACTGCTTCATATATGGTCAAAGTAGAAGCCAAAACTAATATTGTATATAACCCTTTCTGTTTAAGCATCTTTAACAAAAGCATTTCAAAATAACTTAAATGTTTAACATAAAGAAATTAAAAATGACAGACAATCATCACACTCACACTCAACATTATTGAGTTTCAAATTGGCTAGAGTTTAGATGGACATTTATAATAATCAAAATTTTGAGATCTAATTGTGAGAGTTTCACCCATGCATTTATTATTAAAGAACAATTTTATACATAATGTCAGTAGTCCAGTTACCAAGAGTATAAGGTCTTCAGCATTTAAATTAAAATTAAGAGATATAAAATTTATTTCAGATATTGAAATTTATCTCCTAAAGCAAGACTAAAAAACAAATGAGCCATACAACAATATGCTCGGACACACGAGACAATATCTCAAATTAAGTTGGGTAGTGTTCAAGGCCTAAATCAATCATTACCATATTGCCTGAACCACCCTTATTGGCTGACAATTATACTTTGTTATTTATACATTAATTGTCTTTCATGCATACACCTTTAGTGAGCGGTGTCTAAATTCGAGAATGTTAAGTAAATAGTATATTTGTTACTAAATGCAATAGGTCTGTCTATCCAATTTAGGGTCAGAGCCATTAATGCAATTTATAAAACACTTTTAAAAACTTTTCAAGTGATCGTTAATTGTCCCACTAAAAAGTTTTCACAAAATTCAGAATATGTTTATTTATTATAATAAAACCAAGAAAACTTATGCTCATTCAAATAAATGTTCTTAACACAACAATACCTATAGGGTACAAGAGATATTAAGACATCACTTCTACCACATTTTACTTATATTAGACCCAAGCAATCAAAATGTCTCTAATATCACCAAACCTATAGGGTACAAGAAATATTGAGACATCAATGATTTTAAATTTTAGTAATGTCGAGCACAATCAACTAAAAATATCTCTAATATTGTCATACCTATAGGGTACTAAAAATATTAAGACATCAATTGTTCTAAATTTTAAATATAATTATATAATTACATTGTTAATGCTACATCGATAGGGTGTATTCACTATCAATGTAATTTACTAATTATGTCAGATCACATTGTCAATGCCACACCTATAGGGTGCAACCACTGCCAATGTTATTTTCCCAACATAAAATTGGAATATTTATTTATGAAATTAAATTCAATCATATTGATAAATAGAACACTTTTAATTAATTTCATGACTGTCTTATAACTTTCAATTGCAAGTTATTAACAATGATTTACTAATGTCCATAGTCATAGACTCCACAATTTAGAGAATTATTTTACATACAAAAACAATAACGTCAACAAGTATATATACTCACAAAATTACATATACAAAGATATTAGTTCAAGATCTAAAAGGTACTTAATGATTATCATAGATAACCATACTTACAGTTTTCACCACAGATAGTTGTTATGAATACAAGCTGGTATGGCCATATACGAATAGGAAATATTAATTATGTCCCGGAAACATAATTATAACACAGAATTTCCTATGTGAAATCAGCTTACACAACCATATAAAAAATGTGAAAACTCATGTGTGCCACACGGGATAGTTGCTAAAATTACAGAAGTTAATAGAGCTAAAAGGGAGAAACAATAATGATGTCTTAAAGACAAAATCATGCTACAAGGTTTCCAGCACCAATCAACTTAAATAACTATACTACTTTATGTGTACTTTAGATTTGAACATTGAGAGAGACAATACAATATGCATTCAATATCTCCAAATTGATGTGCATTTCTCCTTTTCTCTTTCTAAAAATTTACAACAAAGCAACTATAAAATTGGGTTCATGCTAAGTGAACACAAAATTACTAAATGCAGAAACTGCATATATGTAAATTGCTTACATTTAAATGTGCACGGGTCCTCCACTATGAGTGATGTTTTTAACAAAGTGAGGTTGCGTCACGATAGCCTAAAGACTCAAAATATATATGATCTATTTCTTGTATTAAAATAATAAATTTTATATAATAGAAGCTATATTAATAGTGTATATTATATATGATCTATTTCTTGTATTAAAATAATAAATTTTATATAATAGAGGCTATATTAATAGTGTATATTATACAAATTTATTAATTTTAAATAAAATATATATATATATATATATATATACTTTTTATATTTAAAAGTCAGAATTATTAATAAATATATTAATAATTCAATAATCACTTCCAAAATCGTAACGGAGATGCTTTACAATTGAAATTTGGATTACATCTTCATTTATCAAGAAACCAAATTTCTAAGAAGCAACGTATTTTATTTTTTATAATTAATACAATTAAACCAAATTGTCAAAATTTGATCCATATATATAAAATCAAAATTAAAATAATTATATATACAAATTGATATATATATATATATATAACCGAATGACTGAAAAAGGAAAAAAAAATCAAATTGATTATAGATAACTTTATTCATATATATATAAAATAAATCTTTTGATCTGTAACTGAAAATTAAAATAAATTGAATTTATTGAACTAAATCTTTTGGACTTGCTTTTCATATTTGATTCACATATGAATAACAAAAAAAAACATAAAGGCATTTGTTGAGAAACGTAATTTGATCCATCCAATGAAACAACTCAATAACACATACTAAACCATAAAATTAAATTGTCGAAAATCGACATGTTGAGCCATAAACCAAATAATCGATTCATTATGCATATATAAAGTTGTATCTTTATCGATTATATATAAATAATTAATCAAAAAATATAACTTAATTTCAATCAATTAAAGAACACGTCTATTACTGAGAGAAAGAAAAAAAATCCAGTAAGTTTCATCTTGATCAAATCACAAGCATATAAAATTGTGATTAATCGAAAGTTAATCTTTGTTAATTAACCAACTTGCCTCTGATACCATTTGAAAGAAAATAACAATCAAACAATCACATAAATTCCCTAATTACATAAATTCCCAATTAAAATTAGAGAATTTATGTGATTGTTTGTTCCGTATTTTCTTCAAAAGATCTTAACGTCTGAATGGATTTTAAGAAGACTTGCTGGCCTTCACTAGCCCACAAGAGTTTCTTTATTATGCAAAACCTTTTATAGGTGGACATACAAGATATTGATGCATTCTCTTCTCCAAATGGAGGCACCTCTTTTCATCTAGTCATCCAAGTGGACACACATAGGACAAGTTTTTTACGTAGAAATGAAAAGAGAAAGGAAATAAGAATGCGTTTACTGTGTTTTGTAGTAAAAATTAGAAATGGAAATGTATTAAAATTATCACTTTGTCCTTTATATTAAAATAATAAAAAGAAAAGAAAATTATGATTGTTTCAAATCAAAGGGTATAATAGATATTTTGTATTTTTTCTTTTTATTTAAAAAAAAAGTTGATAGAAATGAGAAGGTAAAAAAATATGTGGGACCCAATAAACCCCACCCATTTCATCCCCATTTCCTTCATCCATTCTACATAAAAAAAACACCACCATACACTTGTTCTCTTTTCTTAGACGGAGACATCTCTCCTCCAAATGGAGGCATCTCTTTTCGTCATTTTTTTAATTATATATAAAAAATTACTTAGAAGATAATTATTAAAAGTTTAGAGATAAAAATATAAAAAAATTTACAAATGTTAAAAGTATAATTATTATAAATTAGAGGTCAAACTATTAAATTACTAGACATACTAAAAATATTAAAGACTTGAGTGCAATATTATAAGTTTAAGGATAAAAATATAAATTTTTTTATAAATGTTAAAAGTATAATTATTACAAATATTAGGGATCAAATTACAAAATTATTAGATATGGTAAAAATGTAATTATCATAAAATATAAGGACTATATTACACATATAATATAAAAGGGCATGGGATGCCACATGTCACTATAAAATTGACTCATAATTGAGAACATCTCGTACCCTCGAATATTTGATTGCATTGTAGAATCAATCAAAAAAATTAATCCCTAATATACCCCTTTTAGTGTAAGATCTTTTTTTCCTTCATATCCCTCTTCTACTTTACCAACCTCACCGCTTAGTTTAGAGTTTAGGCCATGTTTGTTTGTGAGAAAGTATGACAGAATATTGGAGGGAGTGTGCTTCACCCTTGTTTGGTAGGCAGAATCTACATAGGAGAGCAATCCCACATTCCCATTTCCATTTTCATTCTCACTTTTATTTTAACCTACTTTTGTTCCTTTTCTATTGTCATTCCTATTCCTATTTTCTACTACCAAATATAGTCTTTCTATTCTCATTCTCATTCTCATCTCATCCTGAGTATCAAACGAGTTCCTAGACTATCCATTATCACCATTATTGCCCAATCGGCCAATCCGATTCAAGGTAAGAGAATATAATAAAGGTGTAACTAGGTAGCTGCATATAAATTAGTTAGATGAGGTTTCAACCCTGCGTCTAATATCAAAAGGGAAAATACAATGTCTAGATGTCTACTGAAGTACATATATATATATAGTAAAATGAATTACTTCTCTTTCAAGTTTCAACCCCCAAAAAGTCACACCTCGAACAAAAGCTTGAGATTTCAACTTTGCTTGCCAGGTCTAGCGGGTCCAAAATAGTTTGTGAACAATCCCATAATGGAAAACCTGGTGTTCAAATTTAAAATAGCAATATTCAAACGTTAAGAAGGGCACAAAAGTATTATAATGAGACATTGCAAATTGCAGAATGAAGCAACATAAAATAAAAAGAAGCACCAACATCCTAATTGGCGCAGCACATGCTGCTGTCTATCTCCGGCTCGCTGCTCAAATTGCTTATAAATTCTATGCAAGTTTTATGGGTTCAGTACAGCAGGGCGTTAACAGTAAGAGCATGGAAAGAACTTGATAAAATATCACATCTCAATCTGAATTCAAAGGAAGTATGAGCTTTAATTTTACTGATATTAAGTTAAAATGAATGCAAGGGGGGAAAAAAGGAAAAAGAAACACATTTCAGTAATTGCATTATCTAGTATCCTACTCTTCATCCACACTCTCGTATCATTAGTACTCACATGAAGCAAGTTAACTCCTTAAACACGGTTGCAAATTGCAATGGGGTAACAAGTGCTCAACATCAATCGTATATATCTATTGTGAAACAGAATTCAAATACAAAAGTATAAAATACGTCCAAAACCAAAGGCACTGCAGCCAGTTCAGTTCCGTGCACTAAAATCAATGACTTGCAAACAAAATTCACTTAAAAAGGCACCTTGAGACAAAATACTTGAAGCATGCATCAGAAAGTTGCATGACTATTATTTTACATGAAAAGAAATTCATGCACGAGAACAACAACCAAAAAAAATCCTTTTCCCACTACAAGAGGTCGACTATATGCATCAAGCAATGCCAACATGTTCTATTTTGCTCATTTCTATGGTTAGATTAGAAATAGTCAAATCCATCTTAATAGTTTCTCCTATTGTTTTCTTTGATCTTCCCTTACCTCTAGTTATTAGACTATATTCCATTAGGTCAACTCTTCATACAAGAACCTCTAATTGTTTTCTTTGAACAAGACCAAACCACCTAAAACGCATTTCTACCAATTTTTCTATGATAATTGCTACCTCGACTTTCTCTTGAATACAATCATTCTCAATCCTATCATTTCTAGTGTAACCACTCATCTAACACAACATTCTCATTTCTGCAACATTAAATTTTTGCTCATATTGACTTTTATCGCGCAACACTCACTACCATACAACAATTGCAGTATTCTAGATGTGCAATAAAATTTTTCCTTAAATTTTTTTTTTGATAGAAAAAAGAAATTGTATTAAAGAAAAAAAGAAGTTTACAAACACGAGGACAAAAATTTTTTTTTTTTTCCTTAAATTTAAGTGGTATTTTCTAGCACAAATAATACTAGAAGCATGTATAGAAAAAAATAAACATTTGAAAAACAAGACTGGCACTGTGGCTCATTTAATTGTGTACGACAATCTTAGAAGTCACATTTATATCTCAAAGATCACCCATTTTAAGTGCCTGCTTTGTATCCTCAATGTACACTGCATTTGACTCAGCATTTACCTAATTTATCAAGAGGCCAGAAAATATCCTACCACCATAAATCTTGAAGCTTCTCAAAACTCTCAAGACAATAAACCAATTCTCCACCTTACAAAATCAGATTTCTCAGGGTTTTTTTTTTTTTTGCTATATCCCTAAATTCCACTACTATAACCATAGAAATGTGCAAAGACAGAACATGTTGGCGCCACTTGATCTATATAGCCGACTCCACCTAGTGGAAAAAGGCTTTGAATGTTGTTGTTGTTCCCTAAATTCCAATGCATCAAACACTTCCTACCCGTAAAAATATTTCTATGTTTTAGAATCTATAATTTTTTTTGCAGTAAATAACTCTGTTCTGTCTAGACAATCTCCCAATTTTTCTCCTTTTTCGTAAATATAATTTACTGAGAAATAAATTTCAACACTCAACAACTTTTCTATAATCTTCAAGCTACCTCTCTTTCTGTACTTGTTAATGATTACAACATTTCTGAGTTAGTTTTAGAAACTTACAAAATATAACCAGTTAATATGGTTCTCGTCAATTACAGAGACCTATTAGAAAACAAGGGATCCAAATTGGATAAACACTCCATTAAAATTTTTGCTTCAGATTATTTCCAATATTTATGGGCATGTGAAGCACTCAAAAAAGGAAACCAAGTTATTGTGATTCTTTCTGTTTGATGAAACCCTATTGTGATTCAAACTTCTAAGTTATCATTAACAAAGCTAAATTGCGTTCAGATGTGAGATCTAACTTGTTTAATTTTGTCTATCTTTCTCATTTAGCCTATTGCTTCCTTGCCCTTCGGGGAGCAAATTCGTATTCTACTCAGAACATAGATCACAGATGCATAAATTAGGCGAATCACAGATGTTTTCACAAGCTACCAAATATATCGCTAATGAAATCTCAAAAAGAAGAATAATAATAATAATGCTCAAAAAAGATATACAGAGACTTACATCATAGCCATCATGACTTGTTTAAGATCATTTTCCATATTCCTCATGTTGGCAAGGGATTGGGCACAGAATATGAGAGCAAGCCAGGAGCTGAGCTTGTACTGCTTGAAAGAGAAAATACAACAAAGACTGTGAGATCGTGAGATCCATACAGAGATAAACTAAGAGAAGGCAAGAGAGTAGAATTACGGACCCTGAACATGACGCCGCCGATGCCGAATACGACGGCGATGAAACCTGCGTAATCGATCGGCATGTCTTGCGGTGCGACCACCGGAGCGACGTATGGCTTCGCCGCCGACGGCTGACGAGGATCGTTCGCGGATGACGCGTTGCCGTGCGATGACATCTTCGATCTCTTCTCTACTTCTTCCTCGCGTAACGATCGTCACAGATGTTAACTAGATTTTGTCGCTCGACGATACTCCTTTTTATTTTATTGAATTATTAATTTATTTGAATTTTTACGAAACACTCTTAAATATTTGTAATTGGCCAAGTTTATTTATAAATGTTTATTGAAAAAAAAAATATTTTTTTAGAACTAAATTAAATATTTTTATTTTTTATGGATAAAATTGAAATAATTTGTATATTTCAGAGACCAAATTATAATTCTCTCTAATATTAATAACACTTTAGACTTATATATGTTTTTTTTTTTTGTAATTTTACAATAAAAAGTATTTTATTATACAAATTTTTCAATCACTAATTATTTTTTATCTATTTATAAAAATATATTTCAATTCAATTTATTAAACACAAACAATTTCTCTCACAATATTTTTTTCTCAAATTCCATTAACCAATAATTTTCTAAAGTTTGGTTAAAGGAGCTCTTGCTTTGCTTTTAGCGATCATAAAATTAGGATGAGTATTTGGAGCTATCAATAGTTCAAGCTAACCAGTTGCAAGTTGTTAAATCTATCTTGAGATCTGTGTCATCTTATATTTTTGAAAAGAAAAAGTATTTTAACAAAATCTTCAAACAAATCCAACGATTGACAAATGGTGAGCTTGAGCTCTTAATAGTTCTATAATATTACCCATAAAATTATTAATTTATTTTATTAAATGGTCGAGCATGGATAGAGAATATTATGATCCAACAAAATGGGCCTATATGTGATCCAACTTCCTGGATTATAAATGAAAGATAATCCCATTTGATATTTCAATCTCCATTTCAAGTTTACAAAGAACTTTGTCTACTCTTTTCTTAAGCCCATTTTGTTTTTAAAATAAATTTTGGCCCATTGTATCCCAAGTCAACCTAGTTATATTGACTTATGCAATTCTCAAACCCTTTTTCTCATCAACTAATACCAACACACCCACAAAGAAGTTAATAAATGTGTTGATTGGCTTGTCAATAGAAGTCTATCTTGCAATATAGAAATTCTCTAAATTAATAAGCTTCGGAAAATCTCATTTAGTTTATGTTTAGTGATGTTTTTGGAATTTTTACTCTTAGAATAGTCAATTCTTTTTTTTTCTTTTAATTCTCTTTTGTTTATTTAGATAGAGTTAGACGATTCGATTCTATTATCCTGCCAAAAGAGAAAAGAATAAACATTGAAATCCACTTCTAGGGACCATAAGCACCTCTTAGTCTTCCCTATTGCTCATCTTAGGATTTGCATAAACAATAGTGTAATAAAATCCAGGTCATTAACCTTAAAGAGAAAGATTTTCATCCACTTTCCTCTATTATGCCAGAACCACCTTGCATTTCCATTGTCTTTTCTTCCAAATTCACAATGGCGACAAATCTTGGCACACGGATCTTTTGCTGCCCAGTAGGGGACCAAAGAGGAGAAAGTGTAACACACATGTGAGACCCACATCAAGTGGACCTCAAATATGAATCACATCTATATGTCATTCCCTCTCTCTTCTCTGATCTAATGCTGGGCAGCAAATAATTCATTCTCTAAATCTTGACTCATCTTTTGGCTTACCAACCTTCTACGAAATCATATGCCCTTTCTCTTTATCATGTATAGTATAGTCCCGTCTGCATGATTTCATGCCTACCTCTTCTTTCTTTGGTGGTAGTCAATGGATCCAAATTTGTTAAAGTATAGATCCGGTAAAATGTATAAAGTACACAATTTGAGTCCTTGGATGAGACAGTTACAGTGTAGATACGAATCTCGATTCTGACGGTCTGAATCATACGCTTCATGCACTTGTACTTCACTAAATCCAAATTCGATAGTCATTTAGTCAATTACTCTTCTCCTGAGCTCTTTATTCTCTATCTTTTAGTTTATGTTATCTCTTTTTTTGATTCTAAAAAAATAGTTTATATTTAGATGTACGCTTATAGTATTAAAGGATACCCTTTCAATAGTTTAGTACAATTTAGATCCTAAATATTTTTTTATTTATCTCACTCGTTAATATTAGTTATATTTAATAACATCATTCATTAATAACACTATTTATTAATTTTGTTATTACAAATTATGTTAAAATGTTCTCCACACAATCGCTAATGTTAGTTGTGGAACTGACGCTAATCCCTTTAACGTCAGTCATAACTAACTCTAAAGATAAATTTTAACTAATGCTAAAATTATGCTTTTTTTATAGTGAATCAATAAAAAAATGTATAAATAAAGCAACTACACATGTTTTAAGTACACTAGTGAACAACAATAAATTTTAAAAAAAAAACAAACCACATGTAATGTAGGAATAGAATTGAAAGAGTGAAAAAACTGACCTACATACCTCTCAAGAATAAAACAATATGCATTTATTCTTAAATTTAATATTTTAAGTGAAAATAAAAAGATGATAGCCTATCATAGTCAATAACCGTTACTCTATATATACATCCCTAAAATCCCACTATAACATAAATATAATTATTTCCAATTACTTTAATACGTACAGCTAACCATTAAACAAATTAAAGAGGTAAAAAAATATTAGCCATATATATATATATATATATATATATATATATATATGTTTGGATGGTATATAGTATATACTATTTATTGCTCCCTTTTAAAAAAAACATTTTTCTAGTCTACTCTCTTTTATACTGTTTGATTAAAGTTCAAATTATCCTCTTATCAAAGTAGTTTTCAATTCCATATTCTATATTTGTGCTACAAAAAGTGAAAGCGAATATTAATCTTTCTTTTTTAATGGTTTAAACAACAAATACTCCCTCTCAAGCCCCCTTTATGAGACGACTCTTTCAAAGACCCAAAAGAAAAATAATAATAATAAAGGAAAAGAAAAGACAGGACACCTCTGTTCATTCAGGTGAGCAAGTCAAACAAAACAAAAAGGTTTTATCTTTGTATTTATTTGAGTGAGAGGACAAAGGAATGGAATTGAATTGAGTGGTATTGATTGTGTCAATGTCAAAACTGAAAAGGCAATATATATATATATATATAGTACTTATTTATCAGACAAAGATACGATGATGTAAATGTGATGGTGTTTGGCAATTTTAAGGTTATTATTCGCAGGCCACGTTGGAGTGATGATGGTCATATCTCACATATCATATGGGACCAATGGAATTGTAGAGAATAGAATAGAGGGCACACATTGGATTGTGTCATTGTACTTGACTTGTACGGAAAAAAATAAAGATGGGGATCTTTTTGATATTATAACAGCCAGGAGTACTATCACCAATTATTGCAAAAAGTGATGTTAAACAATATTATTATTATTATGGTTATATAACTACTATTCCCAATGCTACACAGTATCTAATGATAAGTGACTTTTGTGCACCCTCAATTTTCATTGACTTGATAATATTTTACTACAGAAAAATAAATGGAGAAATTGGAAAGAATCAGTTATTATAAGAAACAAAATTATATGTAGTTTCTCATATCAAATTCCAGCATATATATATATATATATATATATATAGTTTACTGGGTTTTTTCAAAAGCTTTTTCAACATGCTTTATTCTGAATAGAGAACCTGATAGGAAAAGTACAAGAAATTTAATCCTTATTATAATCATCTTCACTGAGGATTTAAAATTATAAAAAATGATATAATTAAGCATGAGGTAGTTCCCAATTAGAACTTGTGTTTAACTTCATTGCAATGACAAGAAAGATTCTTACTATGTATCATTGTATCCTTCACAAAAGTGCAGTATTGGGAAGGAGTGAAGGACAACGATTTGAAATTGGGGGAAAAAAGATGTGATCAAGTGAAGCAGCTTGTGCTACCAAACCAAGCCAAATGGTATGGTTGAAAGTTAAAACTAACTAGTAGAGAATGCATAAAATCTTACTATATATACAAAAGGCTTGGAACCTGAAAACCAATTGCAAAAGATAACTGGATTGCAAAAGATCTACACATACATACATACATATATATAGATTGCAAAGATCTAACAGACTCCATTGGTTGAGGAGACAATCTAGTACCATTCTTCTCCTACATTTCCAGTCGTATGGTTCTATTGCGATGAAGAAGTGCAATAATATAAGTTGAAAGTAAAGGACTAGAAACAGGGGGGGTTGAGGAAACAACTGACCAAGAAAGATGGAAAAATGAATTAATTAATGATCAAAGTGAAAGACATTGTACCCTGTCTGGGAGATTTCTAGGCATTGGAACTGCAGTAACATATTTCTGGGGGATTGGCTTATGAGCATTTGCAGTTGCATCAGAGGATGATGAGGTCTCTGCCCCATCGTTTTGCCCCCGCCCGTGGAACTTGGCAAATCGATTGATTACAGAAAATCGTTCTAAATCCTGACATTCCAGTCTCAAGTCTAGAATTGAAGCTCTGCTATCCAATCTGCATCACCAACAAAAATGAAGTCCATGAATAACAAATATGAAGTCCACGAATACAGACACATGAAGCTAACAAGCAGAAATTTAACATTAACATAATAGCAAAAGTAAAAGCAACCAAAAAAGGTGAAAGATGAAAAAGGTCAATGTTTTCACATTTCGTCCACACAAGCCATGGGATATAGCAAATACTATCATTAGCGTGTAAAATTAAAAGCAAACTGAAAAAGCAGGAGCATTCTGTTGCAAATTTTTAGGTATACCAATTTAGCTTTGTATCTTTTCTTTCCCATTAGTAACTGAGCTCACTAGGCATCAGCAGTATAAAAGACATTGAAACAATTAACATAAAGGAATTGCCAAGAAGTATATCTTAATGCCACTTTAACTTGCAGCAGAAGTTATCCTGTGGACTTCTACAACACAAAGGTTGAACAGAAATGACAACACAAATATTACATCTATATTCTATCTTAAAACATTTTACACAGCACAGTAAAGCAACTCTACATTTACATTCATACATACAAAAGTTAAGCTTCCCTAGGAGACTTTTTACTTGCATAGACCAGCCTCGCTATTTCATAAAGCCATAGAATAAAATACCATACGAGGGATTGAAAGTATCAAACTGAACAGTCAGATATTACCTCAATATTTCATTTTCCAGCTTCCTTGATCTACCAACAAGGTCTTCCATAACCTTCAACATGTACTGATCCCTTTTCTCGAATGATTTATGCTTCTCGGAAAGGCTATAAAACATATCATTAAAAGTTTCAATTGTTACATTACTAGGGAATTAAAACAAATTAAGCATATATATTAAACCCCATTGAAAAGAACGTCGATTCTTACATGTTGCTGCTCCTCACAGGCACAAGTTTATCACGTCCAGACCATGAGACTGAACTGCATGCATCTCCTAATGCTAATCTAGCAACAGAGTAGACCACACTCTCATGGTGTAGCTTGACATCTGCAGAGAGAACTGCTCCTGAAGGAGGGTTAAGTAGTTGCTGCACAAGCTGCGTAGTTAAGACAAGTCTTCTTTTTGACTTCACTGATGGTGGTAAATCTTCAGTCACCTCAACATCATCATCCACCTAAAATTATATACAATACAAATTGAAATCATCATTAATAAAAGAATTTACAGAGATAGAAGCATAGACTGATTTAATTATGGACAAACCTTCTCAATCAATCTATTTGCGGCTCGGGCCCAGTCTAATTCAGCCGCACTGCCAAAAATAGAAGAGCTTTGGTCATCTTTGGGGGGAAAATATTCAATAAATTTATATACTGATGAGAAATTAAAATCAATAAATTGAAAAAAATTATTAAATTGATCAAAAGACAAGATCAACTGGTTAAAGACAGTCTTTTTTTCCTACAATAGTTGTAACAAGCTAAGTAAATGTACTAAATATCTTAGTTATGTCAACCACCTGATATTATGCAGCCTTTCAGAATCCTGTGTCAGTTCTTTATGCCATGGCACCAGTTCAGATGTTGCACTTTTACGCTTCTTTGTTCTCACAATAGCCATGTCAGGTTCAACAGCAGAAGGAGGCAATAACTGAGAAGGCACATGCTCACTTGCAACAGAAACAGGGGTTGGACTTTGCCGGGCATTACCAAACTGACAAGTATCACTGAGACTGTTAACTTGCTCCATCGAATTATGAACTTGCAAACTATCAGATTGGTTCTGAACAATTAAAGATTGGTCCATCATCTTTGGAGGAGTCATTTTCTGTACATCTTGCACTGGCAATATCTTGCCATTTTTAAAGGTTCCATATTGCTCAAACCATGATGGTGCCATCTGGGGACTAATTGAAGAGTGCTCACTTCTGACAGATGTTACTGTGTTGCTACCAGAGGCATTAATAGCATTTCTCTGACCATATCCAGGCACCTCCTGAGAAGAGGCATTTGTGTCACGTCCATCACCAGGCATTGTTGAAAAGTTTAGTATTGAAGGATCTGATGATAGCACTGAAGAATGGTTACCAGACAAATCTTTGGCCATAGCATTGTATCCATATTGTTGTCCGCGGTTGGAAGATACTGGTTGCGGATCCATCACATTATCTGAAACTTTGAATCTCTTGACATCCCGATTACTGGAGTCAATCTCTGTATTTTTCATAGACTGAACTTGATTCAGCAATGAGAAATTCTGATGCAATAAATTATTTGGTCTTAGAGAGCGACCAAATGCTTCAATATCTCTAGAGGTAGTAGCTGGGCTTGAATGAGATGCATCAGGCATACATTTCATAACAGATTCCTTCCCATGTAATGCACTTACGGCCTCTTCAGCAGAATCAGCACACTCAGGCAACATCTGCTGCCCAGAGCTTTCTTTAAGCAATTGTTCTTTAGCTCCAGAACTATTGGAATATAAAGAAGAAGGACCAACACCAGAAAACTCGTTGCCATCTTTTTCTGAATCTTCATCACCTGGCTTCTGTGGTCCAGTTGACATTTCACAATCATTGTTTGGATGAAGACGGGATGGGATCTTTGAAGGATTAGGATGTTGCTTGCTAGAAACATTGGTCCATACATTATGTAAAACCTTTGAAGGGGCACCGTGTTGAGATGCACCAAAGTTAACAGAAGATTGAGGAGCTGTACCCGCCTCTGAGGCTGAAATTTGCAAGGCATGGTCTCCTGGACGAATTTGATCTGTACCACTCAGCTGGGACATCTCTGGAGCAGATGGAAATTCATATTGACTAGCCTGAGCTCTTTCACGATATTCATCAATCTTATTCATGGAAGCAGACCTATCAGTTAGAGCTACATTAGCACGTTGAGCATTTGCTACTGGTCCACCAAGATTAGCCATATTCTGATTTTGAGTATGCATTCTAGAGAAAGGAAAGCTTGATGTGAAAGCCTGTGGGATATTTCCCAGTACACTGAATTGAGAGGATTTATCAAAAACTTGTCCAGAGGCACCAGAAATATTATTTCTAAGCTCCCCATGTAATGACTCCCGAGGAGGCAATGTCTGAGTGGAAGCCAACCACATATGACCCTTATCTGCAGTCTCAGATGCAACATGTGACGTAGGAAGAACTGTTTCTGACGAACCATGAGAAGATACCATAGGATGTAGTTGAGTAGGAGGAGCCAATTGTAAACCAAAGCCCTGAGACAAAGAACTTTGATTCCGAGGAGTCTGCGCAACAGATCCATCAGAAGCTTCAGCTTCAGGCACCCTGGAAGATAAATGGCGGTTAGAAGAGCTTGTGTTTGTTGCAATGCCATGCTCCCTTGATTGATCCACTTTATGAAGAAGCTCAAGAATATTTTGACTACAATAGTTTTTAAAAATAAAAGCAAACAGTTGAGCTCAGGTCATTATGTAAGTCATGAAAAAGTAAAGTACTAGGAAGAGAAGAGAAAGAGAAAGAAGACAAAAAAGGCAGCAACACCACATAGACCAGAAGTTAGCATATCAAAATGTAATACTAGCACGCATGACATTGTTACTTACCAATTCCAAAACAAAACATTCAAACAGAAAATAAGAACAAAGAAAATACCACATGACGACACAATATTATCTTGAGCTTGAAACTAAACAGATCATTTTTAAAATATTCAACTACCTGGGGGGGGAAGTCTTGTTAGGGGCATAATTACCAACACTTCTATCAAATGATGTCAATGTTTTAGGCATATGACCAGGAAGTTTGCTTTTTGAAGCATTCTCATCCAAAATTTTGGAATCGCCCTGGAAAGCAGGTGCATTCACCTGTCACATGGTTAAGAAAATCAACTACTTTTTCTTCTGCAATAAGCACAGGAAACTTCAAGAATTAATCTAGGCAAACTTGCATAGTACAGGGTTAAGTCTTATAATCACCTTCTCCATTTCAGTATAATCTCCATCAGTATGACCGTATTTTGATTGCGCAGGATACCTTTGGTCTTGACCTTTCATCCCTCCAGAGGGTTGTTGGGGAATTGGCACATCTACACTTACATCCCCCATTGGGTGGTACTGAAATTTACGAGTCACAGGAGTTCTTTGATTGACTAGAGCAGATAACTTTGGACTGCGAGAATCACTGCCATCAAAACCAGCATTCTCTCTAATACCACTAGCTCTGTGGTAGGAAGGAGCAGAACCAACACCCTCTGATGAAATATCTCTTCTATTAGTGTTCTCAATATCATGTGTATCACCATCTGCCCTGTCATTCTTTGGTGACTCCGAAACTAAAGCATTCTTCTCCATATGATGCCGAAATTTACCTAGACCTTCATTTCCTTTAAAGTTCCCTGAGGAGTCAGCATCTCTCCATATGTCAACATTAAGACTGTTAGGCTGCTGTTGGTTGCTTTGACGGTTGACCCATGTGGTGCCTGAATTAGGTACTGCAGCAATACCATTCACACCAGAATCATCCCCACAAGGCTGCAGATTAGCTGCAGACTTCATGCGTTCCAACCCAACAGATAGATTAGTACCAAAATCAGGCACCCACATACCAGGAACCTGGCCCATCTCCTCATGAGTGGTTTTCTCACGATGAGTCTGCAATGAGCTTTCATTTTCATGGGTTTTCAGCGAAGCATTGCTATCAGGAAGGCCAGATTTAATTAGATTCCAACCATTTGGTCTATTGAATGGTTCACCACTACTATTACATGATGATAAGTTCTGCTGATGGGTCCAAGAACCTGACATACTCTTTTCATTTATTTCTGAACTTGGAGAATTAGTAGCATTTCCATAAATATGACTCCCTTCAGGAAGGGCCTTTTGCTGAGGGCTGCGATCTAACCATTTGCCCCTTTCTAAAAACTGTGGAACAGATCTCTGAGAAGATTCAGACTGTAACCTGTCATGCTGTTCAT